>CM022403.1:56607510-57238690 GCA_011833715.1 Carcinoscorpius rotundicauda | reverse complement strand
TTTATGTGATTATTCTACTGTGTTAAACCCAAAAAGAAACATTAAAGTTTTCACAAAACATGATTCTGTGTTCTCTACATGCTGGCCCGGCATGGTCGGGTGATTCAGGCACTCGATTCGTGATCTGAGCGTCGCGGGTTTATATCCCTGTGACACGATACATGATCGCCTTTTCAGCCGCGTAGGTGGGCTATGTGACGGTTAATCCCACTACTCATTGTTAACCAAGAGTTGACGGTGGGTGTTGAGGAGTAGCTACTTTCCCTCTAGTCTCACACTGCAAAATTAGGGACGGCTAGGGCAGATAGCCCTCGTGCAACTTTGCGCGATATTCAAAACAAACTCATACCAAACTTTACGTGCTAAACCTTGTAGCAGTGATCTGCTAAGTTGTCATGGCAACAGGAAGCATCTTGTTGAAGGGTAATAATTTCGTCATCAAATGTTTTTGAAGTTTTGAAGGAAAAAAAAAAAGACTTTATCGTTTTCAATCACAGAAAGATTTGTGATTTTCCTAAATTAATTCGTACGTGGGAAGCAAACCCAGAATCTTTTGTTATGATGTCAATGTTGTCACCATTTTGTGCGATCATGTCGTGTTTCTTTAGTGTATCTCACGCAAAAAACACACACACTGTCCTGCAGATAAAAGTATGACGTCTTTGAAACATTTTTTTTAAGGATAACAGTGAACATAGACTTTTCCTTATATAGAACTATCCGTAACAATAGTTTAGAACCAATAGTGTGTAAGCAATATATTTAAAGTTTCGTCAGCTTCACAGGGCCCGGCATGGTTAGGGGATTAAGGCACTCGACTCATAATCTGAGGGTCGTGGGTTCAAATCCCTGTCACACCAAACATGCTCGCCCTTTCACCCGTGGGAATTTTACAAAGTCACGGTCAATCCCACCATTCGTTGGTAAAAGAGTAGCCCAAGAGTTGACAGTGGGTGGCGATGACTAGCTGCCTTTCCTCTAGTCTTACATTGCTAAATTAGGGACCGCTAGCGCAGACAGACCTCGCGTAGCTTTGCGCGAAATAAATAAGCAGTTTCACATATTTAAATTTTATTACCTCTAGATATATTCGACAGAATTAAATTTTAGACCATGTTGAAATAAACAAACGTTTCCCCTCACGTAGATCTGTTCTGTGGAATATAAAACATTAATATAAGAAATATATTTCCTGAAGCTTTCAGTTTAAGAAGCAGTAATGTAAGCAAGAGACACAAGCGTTTCCTTGTATCTTTATATTTGAAAAACTCCGAATTCCAGATTCATTAATGTAAGCAATGTATATAAATGTTTCCTCGTATAAGTATGTCATAAATATTTCAATCTTACAGCCAGTAATATAAAGAATGGATACAAATGTTTTGCAGTATAGAAATATTCAGTAGGATAGTTATAGAATATTTAACAAATAGAATGGGTTAAATAATACCTCATATACGTATATGCCACAGCTCTGTAAACAATAGGTGTAAGCTCTGTAAACAATAGGTGTAAAGGTTTTCCAATATAAACATGTTCTGTACAATAATGGTATAAAACCACTTATGTATACAGTTGCTCTAGGTTTTTACTTATAGTATAATATACTACGGACTTAGATTTTGGAACTTGGCCTGTAAACAGTGACTAAAATATATTCACGCCACTTTTTTGTACAACAAGTTTTTGATACAAATTTGCAGCGACTTATTTGTGGTAAAGTTTTCAGTGGAAAATAATTTATTTTCTTCTCCTTCTTCAAACACTCAGGCAAAGGAAATGTTCGAGTTATGACACTTTTGGAAAATATCCAAAGAAATCAAATCCAAACGAAAATTAGCAACATTTTACTTTTCTGAAAACTGTATAATACTGTTGAATGTTTCATTTATTTTGATTTTATAATTCTGAGTGAATGTTGATCATAGTATTTAAATAATTCTTATGTAAAACACAGGACTGAATGATTGAATCATTATTATAACACAGAAACCGGTGGTTAAATTATTGTTATAACACAAGAATTTGTAGTTAAATCATTCTTATAACCCAGGATTGATGGTTAAATTATTCTTATAACACAAGAATTAGTAGTTAAATTATTCTTATAACCCAGGATTGATGATTAAATCATTCTCATGATGCAATAACTTGTAATTAAGTTATTCGTATAACAGTATTGAATGCTTATATCATTCTTATAACAGATAAGAATAGTTAATTTGATTCTTGAACATAAACTTAAAAGTTAAAGCTGAAAATATCGAAAATAATGTGGTTGCTTAACTGATGAATCAATGTTTTCTTGAGTTTAGTTGTCTTTAATAATGAATCAATATTTTCTTGAGTTTAGTTGTCTTTAATAATGAATCAATGTTTTCTTCAGTTTAGTTGTCTTTAATAATGAATCAATGTTTTCTTGAGTTTAGTTGTCTTTAATAATGAATCAATGTTTTCTTGAGTTTAGTTGTCTTTAATAATGAATCAATGTTTTCTTGAGTTTAGTTGTCTTTAACAATCAATCAATGTTTTCTTGAGTTTAGTTGTCTTTAACAATCAATCAATGTTTTCTTGAGTTTAGTTGTCTTTAATAATGAATCAATGTTTTCTTGAGTTTAGTTGTCTTTAATAATGAATCAATGTTTTCTTGAGTTTAGTTGTCTTTAATAATGAATCAATGTTTTCTTGAGTTTAGTTGTCTTTAACAATCAATCAATGTTTTCTTGAGTTAGTTGTCTTTAATAATGAATCAATGTTTTCTTGAGTTTAGTTGTCTTTAATAATGAATCAATGTTTTCTTCAGTTTAGTTGTCTTTAATAATGAATCAATGTTTTCTTGAGTTTAGTTGTCTTTAATAATGAATCAATGTTTTCTTGAGTTTAGTTGTCTTTAACAATCAATCAATGTTTTCTTGAGTTTAGTTGTCTTTAATAATGAATCAATGTTTTCTTGAGTTTAGTTGTCTTTAATAATGAATCAATGTTTTCTTGAGTTTAGTTGTCTTTAATAATGAATCAATGTTTTCTTGAGTTTAGTTGTCTTTAATAATGAATCAATGTTTTCTTGAGTTTAGTTGTCTTTAACAATCAATCAATGTTTTCTTGAGTTTAGTTGTCTTTAACAATCAATCAACGTTTTCTTGAGTTTAGTTGTCTTTAATAATGAATCAATGTTTTCTTGAGTTTAGTTTTCTTTAATAATGAATCAATGTTTTTTTGAGTTTAGTTGTCTTTAATAATGAATCAATGTTTTCTTGAGTTTAGTTTTCTTTAATAATGAATCAATGTTTTCTTGAGTTTAGTTGTCTTTAATAATGAATCAATGTTTTCTTGAGTTTAGTTTTCTTTAATAATGAATCAATGTTTTCTTGAGTTTAGTTGTCTTTAACAATCAATCAATGTTTTCTTGAGTTTAGTTGTCTTTAATAATGAATCAACGTTTTCTTGAGTTTAGTTGTCTTTAATAATGAATCAATGTTTTCTTGAGTTTAGTTTTCTTTAATAATGAATCAATGTTTTCTTGAGTTTAGTTTTCTTTAATAATGAATCAATGTTTTCTTGAGTTTAGTTTTCTTTAATAATGAATCAATGTTTTCTAATCGCTTAAAGTATTTTTTCTTGTGATTTGTTTTAAAACACTACGTGCTCTAAGTTAGATCTGCATACATAACTATTTACTTGGTTATTTTTAGTTTTCATCTTCATAACTTACTTTATAAGAAGTGATTACAACTTGTAGTTATAGAAGTTATAAAAAAGGCTTAAGCGGCTAAATCGCTCTTGTAGTACAATAACACCATGTAACACAAATTTTGTTCCTGGATAGTATGTGTTTATTTCTTAATTGCTTATGTTTTAAAAGTACAGAAAATGACCATTATTCCCTTCGAACTTTGCTTTTGTGACCTGGATAATGAAATTTAGAAATTAACCTATCTTCTGTGTAAAAACGGGTAGGTTTGCACATTTTTATTTACATGAGGTCTGAATAAAACAACATGAATCAAGATTTACATGTATTTATACTAAACTTATACAAAAATGTTTAGAAGTGAGTAGTTTTCGAGACTTGCGACTGTAATGTAAATAACTTTCACGTATCAGCCCCCAAATATAGTCTCTCATCATGTTTTCCTTATATGCTCCTAGGTCACAAAAGCAAAGTTTGAAGAGAAAAATAGGTCTTTTCCATTCACTTTAGGCATAAGTAATTGGGAAATAACACTTTCCGCCCAGGATTAAGAAAAAGTAAAAAATTTGTTACATGGTGTTTATCAGTGTGTTTATTACTGTACGCACAAAAAGACTGTTTTCTGGTGATGATTTTGGCGACGTATAATGGATTAAAATTGAGTTTTAGTTTCAGATACAAGTTATAACTGAGGTAAATTACTAATACAAGGAACTGGATAATTCCTGATTTTTTTATAGATTATTTAAATCTGATTTTATTTCCGGTTCTCCGATAACGGTTTATAACACGAGTGAAAGATAATTACATCAATATTTGTCTTGTTGTTTTCTTGTGAGTCAGTTTCAGTTCGTATAAAACTTTTCTTATCATAAATGTGTATGCTGCAAGACGAGTAATGAATATAATACAAGTTTGGTTGCAAATAAAATAAAAACTAATTCACGATGTATTTCTGTTTATTAGTGAAGTGTGCTAGTATATATATATATAAGAACTCATCACCCACCAGGAGCAACGGTTAAGACTCACAACGTTAAAGTTCGCGGTTCGATTCCCGCGACGTCTTATAGTTTTAAGCCCAAAGCGACACACATCTGTGCTGTGCTCATTCTGAGTATCGAAACGCGATTTCTGGTGTTGTAAGTCCGCAGACACGCCGCTGTGCCAATAGAAGGTCTCCCCGCAGTAAAGAGAGAACAGATAGTCGACTGTGTGGTAAACAAAGAGAAATACAAGAACTTCTGAGTGAAAGCGTGTCAATCGCACCACATCTGCCAGTTAAAGTACCACCGAGATATTTGGGCCAGTAGGCAGAGTGCATTAGAACGGCAGCATCACAAATATGATCTTCCTCACTCTTACTTTGAAAATCCTCCCCTCAGACGTCAATAAAAAAAATCCCCGGACCTTTTTCAGTACCCAACACCCCCGATTTTAACAGATATTGTCATAATCTAATTATTAAAGATGTCTTCCGAACCTATTAAATTACTAGAGTAAACGAAACTGCGGATTACGCCGATGGTAGCTTATGTATTTCACATCGACAATAAACACAGACGAAGGATATAAAAAAGAAACCTTTATAGTACGTGCACACATTATGGCTCCTTTTAACTAATAAGAACTGAATTTACTTTAGCACAGTAACGTAGCTGGACAGTTAAAGTTCTGTCTCAGTAGTAGCTTAACAATTATGAGAATTAATTAATTAATTAATTAACTCTTAAGAACTTAGTGTCTTTGAGTGAACGTAAATCCGTCAATGGACAACTGCATTCAAACTGAACTACAGAATAGGACTTTGTAAACGGTGAAAGTTTACTTCCGTTTGTAGAAAAACTTTGAACAACAAACGATACAGATAAAATTCGTGTGTATGTTACATTATGAGCTGTAGGAATGTTCAGTAAACACAGGGACAGGTCAACTGTAGAACTACAGTGTACAGCCAGCTACACTAAACCAGTCATAAAATAGTTAATATATCCAGTTACTGTTGTTTAATGAACACGCATTCAGTTTACTTGTATGCCAGTTTATACATAACAAACAAGATATTTTCTTTGAGCGATCGTCGTAGTTTTAACAAAAATTATCTTATTTCTTTTGTGAGAAATGTAATACAATATAAGCACGAACAGTGTCGGTGTAAATCAACAATATATATCACAAACAATGCAGCTGTAATCGTACAATATACATCACGAACAGCGTCGATGTAAATCAACGATATATATCACAATCAATTTAATTGTAATCCTACAATACAAGCACGAACATTGTTGGTGTAAATCAACAATATATATCATAAACAATGCAACTGTAATCCTACAATATACATTTCTAAAAATGTCAATGTAAACCAACAATGCACGTCACAAACAATCTAACTGTAAACGGAAAATATAAATCGCGAACAGTGTAACTGAGAAGAGAACATTTAAATGACGAACAATGTAAACATGTAAAACAATAATTATTAATTTCTTAAATATTTAATAAAGGGATAATTTTAATATAAAACGATATTTAAAAAAATAAAAACTCGGTTGTTTGTTTGTTTTTTTGCAACAAGAGGACGTTTCCATCACATAGATCGAAAACAGTTTATAACTATCACAAAAAATAGAAATATAATTGTACAATAAATTGGTATCTTAAAGGAATTATTATTATTAAAACCTCAAATACGTGTACTGTAAATACAGTTTTGTGCTGTATGTATGGAATAAATTACGACTGAACATTTTTACTTTCAGTCTGTGGACGAATGACGTGTCCGGTAAGGAAAATAGAGTAGCCGCTTGTCTCAGTGTTTGAGTCAAACATTTCGTTATTAAGTAAATGGAATTTCCAGACCATTCATGTAACACAAGCTTCACACACACACATTGATAATATTATATTTTGACAGTCCCATCCAATTCTGTTGTCTCTGGTGGACACTTCCATTTGTCTTTGTAGATGGGGCAGGAGAGTAGGGTGGAAGGAACGTGGTTCCTTTGTTAATTTATGGAGTGTCATTTTAATATAAAAAAGCTATCCGATTGACACATAAATGTGTTATTTTAAAACTTTCTAAACGGTATGTAAAAAATCGTTCTGTGCTTGTTTGATTGTTTTTACTTTCATAAGCTCTTCTTGGCCTATTTTCCTTCACTCGTGAGAGTTTTTATAGTAATTTTAAAGTTGCATGAATAACACGCGCTTTTTAAGTAATCTGAAGCTGACAGAAAAAAACAAACATCCAAAGACAATGCACGTGCTTATTATTTGGATGTGAAACACGTGTTACTTATAAAATTCGAAACTTGAAAACATTTCTACCCTGTTCAGTACACCAAAAATTGTTGGTCGCGGGATTCATGGACAGATATCTTGTTCCTTTGGAAGGAAATTTCATGGATTAACAAAGAATTACTTCGCTTCGTGTGATGTCTGTTTGAAGTCGTAGACGATTTCTTGTGTTCGTTGGACTTCCTATCAAACATGTCTATATTTATTTTTAAATATAATTTTGTTTGATATACGATTATTAACATTCATCAGTTTTAATTTAGAAGTAAATGCTAATCTATAAACACTGTTTTTTTTAATGAAAATCGTACCTACTTTTGTTGACAGGTGGCAGAGCATATGGCAACCATATTCTTTATTTTCTTATTAACCTTACTTATCTGTACTTTTGTGTGTTCTTAAGTTTGTAATTAAAGGATAAATGTAGGGTGTATAAAATATATTTTAGTTTTAGTTTTAAATATATCGGAAAGACAAGTAGAAATCAGGAGTTTCGGTGTAGTAAAACCAGTAAGTTATTCGGTCTTGATGAGAGATGTTGTGAACTCCACATAATCTCGAATGGAATAAGATTCGGATACTTAAACACGTTAAGGTAAAAAGATAGTCTTTAGAAATTGTTAAACATGAAATAATTTTAAATAGCGAGTTAGGTCCAGTTCTCAAGGAAGTGAATTTATATAAATATATTTTGTAGAAGGTGCTGTGCAAATGAAAAGTATAAACGTGCACTTGTTTGTATGAAAGTGAAATTTCCTGTATTTCATCTTGTTTCCCAATACATCGTGGAATTTTTTATGCCTAAACGTGTGGAATATTAATTCTATTTGTTTAACTTTATGCAATAAATAATGGTGATTTTTTTAATGTTGAAGTTCTAACTTATTTTATTAAATCTTGGTCTAGTTAAAGTTTTATGTTACCAGTTAAACTTAATAGACCCGAAATTAAATAGTGTTAATAATTTTCTTATGAAAACGATAATCACATACAATTATTTTGTTTGGTTTATTTGTTTGTTTTTTGAATTTTGCACAAAGCTACTCAAGGGCTATCTGTGCTAGCCGTCCCTAATTTAGCAGTGTAAGACTAGAGGGAAGGCAGTTAATCATCACCGCCCACCGCCAACTCTTGGGCTACTCTTTTACCAACGAATAGTTGGATTGACCGTCACATTATAACGCCTCCACGGCTAAAAGGGCGAGCATGTTTGGTACGACCGAAATTAGAACCCGCGACCCTCAGATTACTCGTAGAACACCTTAACCCTTCTGGCCGTGCCGGGCCTACATTTGTTGGGAATTGATTCATCTAGTTGGCTCTTTAACTCTTTTTTTATTATTATTCAACTATATTGCTCGGCATAGCCAGGTGGTTAAGGAACTCGACATTTAATCCGAGGGTTGCTGGTTCGAAACCCCATCGCACCAAACCTTCTCGCCCTTTCAGTCGTGGGAGCGTTATAATGTGACAGTCAATTCCACTATTCGTTGGTAAAAGAGTAGCACAAGAGCTAACGGTGGGCGGTGATGACTAGCCGCCTTCCCTTTAACCTAACACTGCTAAATTAGGGGCAACGAACGTAGATAGCCCTCGAGTAGCTTTGCGCGAAATTCAAACCAAACTCAACTATATACACGTTAGATATGTATTACAAACCCTTTGAATAATTCGGATCACCAAAGATTTAGGTCTGTGACGTGAGTAACTCGAATGTAATGCTAGGAAGATCGCTTTCATAACCAGCACTCGCAATGAATACAATACTGTATTTATCGTTCTGTAGCAAGGTCACTGTTTACAAATAAATAATTTTATTTTTTCTGGGTTTCACCGGCTATACTATAAAAGTCAATACACTCTGTTGTTTTATACCTGATGGTAAAAAGAACGGTATTTAACTTTAATATTGGTTTTAAAAACATCAAGCTTAGCGTGGACTCATTACTATAGTATTGTGTATGTTTTACAATAACACTGACGAAAAGTAAAGTTTTACATTTTATCAACAGCAGAGTTTAATACTGAACAAACCCTTGAACTGAAATATGTTTCGTGTCTTAGAAATTATAAGAAGAGATAAGAAGATCAGATAATTCTTTCAGTTTACGTCTACTTTGAAATAGCTTTACAAAAATACATTACGTGATATGTAAAACTGGTAGCCTCGAGTCAATCGCTATATGAGATTACGTAGATTACATATAGAGGGAAAATGTTTCATGTCAGAAATTCTTGAAAATCTTATGTTTATTTCTGTTTTCGAGGTTAGAGTTTACCATTTTATCAGTTTGAACGAGCTTCAGTGCACGAAGGTGTTATTGTAGTGTAATACTTTTTAAGTAGCTTTTATGAATCGTAGTTTTTGTCATGTTTCTTTCTTCGTACTGTGAGTGTTTTGTTTGTTTCTATTGTATATAACTATCACCATTAGGCCCCTCCCTCGCTCGTCGCCAGCTGATTTCATTCGTCAAGTGGAAAAGAAAAAAATAAAGCCTAAAATGTATTCTAATTTGATTGAAAGTAATGAGTTACGATCTATTGTAATAACGCCGGGCTATATATTTAATTATGATGAGAAACCTACAGCACTTTAATGCGTCTCTTGACGTTGTAATAATGGGCTTAAAAATCTATTACATTTCCATGTTTATCCTGCATTAGAGCAACGTTTCTCTAAACTTTATTCAATCTTGTCTTGTATCATATCTGTGGACTTAACTTCATCCAAATATTGTGTGAAAACTTCAAACTTGACCGTATATTCTGTATATTTGAGTACCCTTGAAACAAAATAAAACAGTTTTAGGAAATGTATTACAAGAGACTTAAGATAATTGTCACATGGATACATAAACTCTTTTTCTCTGTTTTTGAACCATGATCGACGTATGACCAAGTACAACAGTATTATTTGTGTATTTGAATACAATTCAACTTCACGTGTGTTGTTCCTTGTAGCTTACAACTCTTGTTTATTTATTTAATGTGTAAGGGTCTGGTATTTCGGCCATAAAGACCTTTAGTTTCGTTTGTCTTACCTTCCGTCCTCAAAGTTGTTTGATAATGTTTGTCTCAGATTTTTTACCTCAAGGTGTTCTGTTACTGTCTTGGATTTGAACACCATGGCCGCTTAATATTGTACGCGTCATCTTTTAGTTCCAAAGGTTTCGGATATTTTTTTCTGACCCTTTTATATTATATGTCTCACTATTTGATTCCACGGTCACTTCATTTTTTTTTTTGCTTTATCCTTTGATTGTTTGTTTGTTTCGAATTTTGCAAAATGCTACTCGAGGGTTATCTGAGCTAGCCGTCCCTAATTTAACAGTGTAAGACTAGAGAGAAAGCAGCTAGTAATCACTACCCACCGCCAACTCTTGGGCTGTTCTTTTACCAACAAATAGTGGGATTGACCGTCACATTATAACGCACCCACGACTGAAAGGGCGAGCATGTTTGGTACGACCGAGATTCGAACTCGTGACCCTCGAATCACGATTCGAACGCTTTAACCCACCTGGTCACGCCGGGTCTCATCCTTTGAACCCCCAATCACTTTGAACAGTTTCTCATATTTAGACCAATAGGTCATTTGAAATTCTCTCACGATGTCTTTGTTCATTTTTAGTTATAAATCACAAAGCTGCACCGTGGTTTGTATTTTCTCTGCTCACTCTGCTTTCGAAACTCGTCTTTCGAGTGTTATAAGCCTGCAGACTTACGTTGAGACACTGACGGGGTAACTGTTTGAAGGAGTCAAATAGATAGTAATTTACTAAATAACATTTATTATTATCAGAGATTTTTGCTTCACTTTTACATCATCACGTAATTTTGCTTTCAAATGTTATTAGAATCAATCAGTAAAGTTATCTTTAAAAACACGTAAATAGTCAAGGTTTCCTGAAATCTGTGAAGTTACAAGAGGCAGAGATGAGAATTTGTATAGTATATTTTCAATCGTATTTAACTAGCAAGGTAGATTGTTTATTTGTTTGCTTGTTTTTAATTTCGCGCAAAGCTATCTGCTCTAGTCGTCCCTAATTTAGCAGTGTAAGACTAGAGAGAAGGCAGCTAGTCATTACCACCAACCACAAAATCTTGGGTTGCTCTTTTACCAACGAATAGTGAGATTAACCGTCACATTAGAACGCCCCTACAGCTGAAAGAGCGAGCATGTTTGAATTGACGGGGTTTAGAACCCGTTACCCTCACTCGGATTACAAGTCGAACACTCTAACCATCTGGTCATGCCGAGTCTAACAACGTATATATTAGGTAAAACATTCCATGTGGCGATTAATATTATTGTAACAAAATTAAGTGAAATACCTTACACTTAGATACAATCTTAGGGAATTTTAGAAACCATTTAAGCCCCGGCATGGGCAAGCGTGTTAAGGCGTGCAACTTGCAATCTGAGGGTCACGGGTTCGCATCCCCGTCGCGTCAAACATGATCGCCCTTTCAGCCGTGGGGATGTTATAATGTGACGTTCAATCCCACTATTCGTTGGTAAAAGAGTAGCTCAAGAGTTGGCGGTGGGTGGTGATGACTAGCTGCCTTCCCTCTAGTTTTATACCGCTAAATTAGGGACGGCTAGCACAGATAGCCCTCAAGTAGCTTTTGCGAAATTCAAAAAACAAACAATCAAACAGAAACCATTTTATTTGTAAGTAGGCACGAAGCCACAAAATATGTTATCTGTTTTTACCCACCAAAAGTATCGAAATCCGGTTTCTGCCGTTGTAATAGTTATATAATGATAACTGTGTATGTATTTAATCTTATGCTGTTGTACATAATTCTATAGCCACTTTTACAAAGAGGACCTGCAAGGAAAAATTGATGTGTTAGGGAAAGTGTTCCCTGAAAAGTTATCACGTTTAGTTTACTTTATATGTTAGGGAAAGTGTTCCCTGAAAAATTATCACGTTTAGTTTACATTATATGTTAGGGAAAGTGTTCCCTGAAAAGTTATCACGTTTAGTTTACTTTATGTGTTAGGGAAAGTGTTCCCTGAAAAGTTATCACGTTTAGTTTACTTTATATGTTAGGGAAAGTGTTCCCTGAAAAGTTATCACGTTTAGTTTACTTTATATGTTAGGGAAAGTGTTCCCTGAAAAGTTATCACGTTTAGTTTACTTTATATGTTAGGGAAAGTGTTCCCTGAAAAGTTATCACGTTTAGTTTACTTTCAATGGTGTAATTTCACACTTGTTAGTGTTAAAGATTCGAGATGTACTTTAGTATAAACCATTCTGTTGTATGAAATATTCAACCCGTTTTAACACCTTACACTCTTCATTACAATTTTGACTTCAAATCTACATGGATAAAAATGGCTAATTTTACTTATGTAATGGAATATTTCCTCTTTGTTATCCAGTGTTTTTTCACCACATTTTTTGAACATCGTTAGGTCTAATAACCAGTGAAATTACGATACAGTTAACATATTTCATGGAAACGAATTCAACAAGATATATTACAGGGTCAAAACTCCTTCTCTCGTTATATCTTTTTTTCATATCTAATATCAAGGGTTCTTTATTTTTAAGTTTACCTGTACTATGTGTGTGTTTTTGCTTTTAGCAAACCCACAACGAGGTATCTGCTGAAACCACCGAGAGGAATCGAACCCCCGATTTTAGCGTTGTAAATCTCTAGACTTACCGCTGTACTAACGGGTGGTCTTGTACTATGACTTGTATAAATATCTAGATATATATGTTTTTAAATTGACATCCGAAACTCTGCCAAGCTGTTGTTGGCATGAAATACAGTTTTAATTTTGACCTGTAAGTTTGTTTCTGGCCTTTTCGTATAATAAGTGGACGGTATTCCTTTTTAAGCAGAGAGCGGTCTCGATACTTTTTATATTATTTAAAAATAGCACTAAACGCTAAACAGAAAAGACACAGTATGTTAATATTAGGTAATTTTATACAATTTCAAGTTTCATGTAAGTGACTTTATATTATCTGACAACTACAGATTTCAAATCTACTCAAAGTGCTTTATATGGCCCGGCATGTCCAGGTGGTTTTATTCGCTGGACTCGTAATCCGAGGAACGCGTGTTTGAATCGTTATCACACCAAACATGCTCGCCCTTTCAGCCGTGAGGACGTTATAATGTGACGGTCAATCCCACTATTCGCTTGTAAAAGAGTAGCCCAAGATTTAGCGGTGGGTGGTGATAACGAACTGCTTTCCTTCTAGATTTACACTGCTAAATTAGGGACGGCTAGCGCAAATAGCCCTCGTGTAGGTTTGCGCGAACATTCAAAACAAATACTAAACTGCTTTATCTATACACTTAACTTTTGGATCGTTTGATTGTTTCAGATTCTAACACTTGTCATGTAACTTTAGTTTTTTACCTCAAAACAATTTGGTCATTTCTTACATATTGGTTCTAGAGCCGTTACCTTTGCTTTGCACACAAAATTTATGCTGATTAATTTATTTATTCGTATATTTTTAATTACTAGGCTTTAAAACTACTGAACTTAATTTTAGAACAAAAATTAATAACGACTTAAGTTGTTATTTTTTTATTTTTCTTGTTGATTAATTATAAAAAGATTAAGATGTTCGTCAGAACAAACAAGTGAAACACTAAACGTAGATCACGGACATATCATCATGTTAAAACAATAAACATAGATCTCACCCTAAAATATCGAACAGGAAATCACGTGTGAAGTAACTAACTTCCATTAAGGAACTGGGAACTAAATATTCCGCTTTGATAATTTGTAGGAAGTGTGTTGTTACAATATATGGTCACAAAACTTACTTTTATAGATTTTAGTGGCCGGTATGGTATTTTCGGTTTTTCTGTGTTTACAAATAGCGAATGTTGCAATGCCTCTGGTTAGGAACCACAGTAAAACTGCCATGAATCAACTACTAAAATACAACGTGCATTTTGGAAAAAAAGACAAATTATTTTAAATAGTTTGTTTCATTTGTTTAACATGAATCTCACTTCTAATCGATCAAAATATAGTGTAGAAGTGTAACAGAGACAATTTATAGTTAAATAAAATACTATGTAGGGTTGGCTACTCGATTTAAAAAAAGAACCCAACATGGTTGAAGTGGACGTAAAACATCATTGACTGATGATCACACAGAAGATGTAGTCTTTCGACTAAACATACAAAAACAACTACACGTTTTAGGTGTTTTATCTTCTTACACTCGTACGACAAAAATACTTTTCACTGATAGTCTCTTAGCTGTGTGTGTGTGTGTGTAGAATGGATAAAACGTTTAAATGTTTTTCAGAGACAAACCTAGGATCTCATATCCTACACTTTCGTAAACACTGTTGTTTAGCGAAATTTTCAAAACATTTATTTTTGTCCAGTTTCGTGTCATGATGTGAAAATGCGTTCCCTTTGAGCAATACATGGCAGCTTTGAAACGATACATTTAAAACTGAAAATAGAAAGTTATTTAGTTCAAATACTTCCCTATTTTGTGTCACGTGGCATCTACTTTTTTAACACTAATTAAAGGTTAAAGTTCACTTCCGCTTCAGGACTGCTACAGTAAATACACCAGTGGTAGCTGTTACTTTATTACTTAATATTAATAACCAACTACTGCAGTAAATACACCAGTGGTAGCTGTTACTTTATTACTTAATGTTAACAACCAACTACTGCAGTAAATACACCAGTGGTAGCTGTTACTTTATTACTTAATGTCAACAACCAACTACTGCAGTAAATATACCAGTGGTAGCTGTTACTTTATTACTTAATGTTAACAACCAACTACTACAGTAAATATACCAGTGGTAGCTGTTACTTTATTAGATAATATTAACAACCTGATAATACTGTAAATACAACAGTGATAGCCATTTTATATGCAAAAACGGCTCGTTTGGGTTGAGAAAATATTTTACATAGAAGGTCGAAACGTTGTTCGCTCTTCTATGTAAAATATTTTCTCAACCCAAACGAGCCGTTTTTGCATATAAAATTCTCAACAAGTGGGTTTCTCGGCATTACTGAGTGATAGCCAATACTTTATTGCTTAATATTAACAACCAACTGCTACAGTAAATACACCAGTGGCAACCATTAATTTATTACTTAATATTAACAACCAACTGCTACAGTAAATACTCAAAGAACATGATTTACGGCTATTAATAAAAGCCAACATATTAGTATGAGCTTCTATATCGCCTTCCTTATTATTCTAAACTTTTGCGATCTAAAGTATAATTATATTTATCGTACGTAGATTGCTGTTAGAATACAAGTCTGCCGATGTAAAAATTTGCTTACAGCTCCGTAGTGACGAAGTGTTGGCCGTATGTAAACTGCTATCATTTCTTCCTATTTCTTACGAACACAGTCAATTAACTGCTGGATGATCTCGTGTGTTTTGCTTATGTCTAACATCGTCATGTTTTCTGAACGCGCCAATTCCCTTGTGTGGTATCCCCCTGTTAAATAGCATTCTTTGCATAGCATCACTGTAATGGTAAAAAGAAAACTCTTCATAGAGAAATGAAAGGTTTTGTTCTTCTTTGTTTCTCTTTAACGGTCCTTGTTCTCACGTAAAAGACAAGTTTAACTTCAAATTATAAGTGAATTAACTTTAAACGTTTATATTAAAAGAAATGCATCATTTTTATTTGTTTTTTGTTTTAAGATTTAATATGTATATATATATATGTGTGTGTGTGTGTGCGCGCAATGAGTGATTCCAGTGTGCATACTCAAATATATATGCAGGGTGGCCCGGCATGGCCAAGCGCGTTAACGCGTGCGACTCGTAATCTGAGGGTCGCGGATTCGAATCCGCGTCGCACCAAACATGCTCGCCCTCCCAGCCGTGGGGGTGTATAATGTTACGGTCAATCCTACTATTCGTTGGTAAAAGAGTAGCCCAAGAGTTGGCGGTAGGTGGTGATGACTAGCTGCCTTCCCTCTAGTCTTACACTGTTAAATTATGGACGGCTAGCACAGATAGCCCTCGAGTAGCTTTGTGCGAAATTCCAAGAAACAAACAAACGAACAACATATATGCATGTGTAAGTAAAATTACTTTTGGAATAAATGTAGATACCTAGAAATGTTCGTTTGTTATGCAGTGAAACAGTGCTATCTGTTTATTCTTCTTCCTTGTTTGTACAGAGTTTCACGTAATATGTATAATGAAGAATTTCGTAAAAGCTGCGTTCTAAGCAGTTTAGAATAAGGGACTTTTATGTGAGATAACGAGTTTATGATTACCCTTTCCAGCGCTTACGTAACTTGCTGAGAGAACTGTGATGACTAATACGGTTATAGTTGGTTTATTATCTAATATCTCTGGTGTGATGCGCATTTGTTCTGTCTCCCTCTGAACAGATCTACAGCTGCATGTATACGTGTACGACTTTGTTTTTGTTCTGCGTAAACCTTGCACCGACTTCCCCTGTAGTCGCTCGGTTCATCCGCTTGTTTCTAGCTCTTTCCATAAACTTTGTTAAGCCTGACGTCTACTGCATATCGTTTATCTTCATTTATGTTGTATTGCGGTACGGTCCGCTGGTCTTCCCCAGAAAACCCGTGCTCTTTAGGCCTAAACTTGATGAGTCACCATCAAACTGTCCGGTGACGTCGACTGCTCCCGTGTTGATTTTGAGTTTCTAGACGTCGTGTTATTTCTGCTCTAAAAGATTCTTTTCTGAAAATTCAATACACGAGAATAATAGATTTGGTGATTAAGGCACATTTAGTTACGAGTGGTGTTTTACAAACGTCAGCTGACTTACGCTTTTTTATCAGTCTTTCTAGTAAACAATTACCTTCATTCATTCAGTCCTTAACCACTTCTTTTAACGAAGAAACGGGGATTCACGAAATCTTATTGATTTTCAATATATATTTTTTTATTATTTCATTAAACGAAAGTCGGTAAATTACAACAACTACCAGTAGGTTACGTTTATAAAATGACCGACAGACATTTACAGGCATTCCGCTAATGTGAAACTCTCTGTTTCTGTTAAAAAATTGAAATGATGTAATTAAAAACTGCAATAATTTCTTGTAAGAACACACGATCCACGGTGTCTATTCTTCACGATACACAACCACTTTAATTTTCTGAATCAGATAAGACATTTTCAGTTCTTGAGCAAGTAATCTGAGAGTTCACTCTCTTAGGAACCTGTAAAGTATTCTAAAAAATTAACCCAAGGTATTAACATATTGCTTCGTTTCTAAGCCTAAGTTACTGACATCTTGTGTGCATTAAGTGTATATCTGAGCATTTCACAGAAGAAGACAACAGTTAAGTGGCAGAGTCTTGTTTTCATTTTTATTTTCGCACAAACACCCTCCGCACTTTCGGCTAAAACAGTGGCTGTGACTTCCTACTATACAGTCAGGTCAAAGGACCGCCAACTCCTGAGATTATAGACTAGGAGGATATATATATATATAAAGCCAATGATTCAAGGATAAATGCGTGGGCTAATAACGCTAAAAATCCAAGAGCAGAGAAAGTCCATCCCGTATCTTTGAGCTTAACAACAAGTAAGCAAAATATGTAGATAGCCCTGCGTAGCTTTGCCTGATAGTCCTAAAACTATCGAATTTTATATTAGATACTTTCATAATACACGGTATATCTTTTGATATTTTATTCTGGTTGCTTCAAGATGGAATGATTGCATACGAAACAATCCTTGACACGTTGAAATAACATGTAGTTCTCGAACGAGATGACAGGAGACATTTATTAATCGTTTCCATCGTCAGAAATGTAAAGGTTCAGAACAAATAAAAAATATTTCATATTTTGTTTTGTTTTAATTTCGTTTGAAGCTACTCAAGGGCTATCTGCACTAACCGTCCCTAATTTCGCAGTGTAAGATTAGAGGGAGGTCAAATACTCTTGGGCTACTCTTTTACCAATGAACAGTGGGATTGACTGTCACATTATAATGCCCCTTCGGCTGAAAGGTCAAGCAAGCTTGGTGTGATGGGGATTCGAACCAGCGACCCTCAAATGACGAGCAAGCGCCCACACCACTGTTTTATATCGCAATATTATAACTGGTGTATATTGCTTGTCCATTAAAGACACTGACTCAGCCTTTCGACATTAACATAATTGTCAATCAACTCCGACAGTTGAGTATTTGGTTTAACTCTTCTTAAGTTTTCAGTTTATATTCTTTGCCACATTATACGTTCTGTCTTGGCCACTAAAGAGTATTTAATGTTAATCTATTGTCATTTTTACACAGCCACAATTGACGTCCTGTTTTAGCCACTAAGGAGTATTTAATGTTAATCTGATGTCATTTTTACACAGCCACAATTGACGTCCTGTTTTAGCCACTAAAGAGTATTTAATGTTAATCTGGTTTCATTTTTACACAGCCACAATTGACGTCCTGTTTTAACCACTAAGGAGTATTTAATGTTAATCTGATGTCATTTTTACACAGCCACAATTGACGTCCTGTTTTACCCACTAAAGAGTATTTAATGTTAATCTGATGTCATTTTTACACAATCTTCTTTCTTTGCCACATACCAAAAAATTATTTTTACACAAAACATAAACTTCTCCAAGCTCTCAAATCGTGAGACATTTCAACATATTTTATACATGAAAAGTATAGAAAAGACTACTTGTATCGAACACGAAGAATAATGCGACACTGTTTTGATAAATAAACAAACCGTATTTTAGTGTTTTATTACAACATAATTAGCAAAACCAGAATTATTCGAACATGATTCATTTTTATTGATATATATACAAGATAAAGTGGAATAAACTACCATATTTCTTGACAGAAATAAATTAACATATACAACCCGAGCACTTTCGAAACGTTCCCATTTTGACCCCTGAAGAAGAAAAAACGTTTTTTTTTTCATTTCCATTAATACCTCTTGAGTTGACGAGTTTTTCTAACATCATGAATACCTAACATATTTCTTGTTGTTTCGTCTTTTTAGTTCCTGTAAGGGTATATGTTTCTCTACAGGGATAATACTTACCCGAGATTGTAGTTCATCCAGTAATGTGGGGTAACATACGCCGTAGTTAGTAATGTGAGTTAACACACTGACCCAGCTGATTGTAGTTCATCCAGTAATGTGGGGTAACTTACGCCGTAGTTAGTAATGTGGGATAACACTCTGACCCAGCTGATAATGTAAGATAACGCACGTCCCAACTAGTAATGTGGCATAACACAGACCCCACCTAGTAACGAACTTGTGTCAATGAAATGCGTGAATTCCATGACCTTGTGTAGAACTTATATAAAGGTCAGATCAGTGGTCGCCATGGATAGACAGTTGGAAGTCGAGATACTATAAACATAGAGGCTTACAGCCGCATGCGTGCCCGAAATACTTTAGCTGACCTTTTGACACCTGAATATTCTGGACCATCAGACCCTATATATGGCGTGCTTTGAGTCATGTAAACCTTCAAACATGATGTGAAGCTAGGTCACACGTTTTACTTTAAATATGTTACCCGTGTTTTCAATGGAAGCCGGGACTGCAGGAGGGATAATTTACCATGTTCACTGCTCGTGTATTTTACTGTTCACATCTCTATCCCATAATAGTTCTATTAATATATGCTATTCCATAAAAGTGCCATTGGTAAAATACGCTATTCCATAATGATGATATTAATAAGATATACCATCCCATAATAATGCTAGTAGTAAGATATACCATTCCATAACGATGCTGTTAGTAAGATATGCCATCTCACAATGATGCTGTTAGTAAGATATGCCATCTCACAATGATGCTATTAGTAAGATATGCTATCCCATAATGATGCTATAAATACCAGTTTATCTAAGCGTGGTTCATGTTTTTAATACAACTTACAATAGTGCAAAGTAAGAAAATCTCGATTACAACATCTGGCTGGAAGTAAATATAGATTAACTTTTCTTTTTATATGAGGACTGACAAGTGCGGGTGAATAAATGTAGATTAACTTTTCTCTTCATATGAGGACTCACAAGTACGGGTGAATAAATGTTGATTAACTGTTCTCTTCATATGAGGACTCACAAGTGCGGGTGAATAAATGTAGATTAACTGTTCTCTTCATATGAGGACTCACAAGTACGGGTGAATAAATGTAGATTAACTGTTCTCTTCATATGAGGACTCACAAGTACGGGTGAATAAATGTAGATTAACTTTTCTCTTCATATCAGGACTCACAAGTGCGGGTGAATAAATGTAGATTAATCAGTGATGTCGAGAAACCCACTTGTTGAGAATTTTTATATGCAAAAACGGCTCGTTTTGGGTTCGCTCTTCTATTTAAAATATTTTCTGAACCAAAAACGAGCCGTTTTTGCATATAAAAATGTAGATTAACTGTTCTCTTCATATGAGGACTGACAAGTGCGGGTGAATAAATGTAGATTAACTTTTCTCTTCATATGAGGACTCACAAGTACGGGTGAATAAATGTTGATTAACTTTTCTCTTCATATGAGGACTCACAAGTACGGGTGAATAAATGTTGATTAACTGTTCTCTTCATATGAGGACTCACAAGTGCGGGTGAATAAATGTAGATTAACCTTTCTCTTCATATGAGGACTCACAAGTACGGGTGAATAAATGTAGATTAACTGTTCTCTTCATATGAGGACTCACAAGTACGGGTGAATAAATGTAGATTAACTTTTCTCTTCATATCAGGACTCACAAGTGCGGGTGAATAAATGTAGATTAATCAGTGATGTCGAGAAACCCACTTGTTGAGAATTTTTATATGCAAAAACGGCTCGTTTTGGGTTCGCTCTTCTATTTAAAATATTTTCTGAACCAAAAACGAGCCGTTTTTGCATATAAAAATGTAGATTAACTGTTCTCTTCATATGAGGACTCACAAGTGCGGGAGAATAAATGTAGATTAACTTTTCTCTTCATATGAGGACTCACAAGTACGGGTGAATAAATGTAGATTAACTGTTCTCTTCATACGAGGACTGACAAGTACGGGTGAATAAATTCTACAAAATGCACTTTGCTTATTTTGTGAGGATCAATGTGTTTAGGTCTCTTCACTTACATCTGCCTATTGTGTTATTGTGAAAACATAAGTAATCACTTATTAACGTGCTTTATTTTAGTATCAAATGTTTATTAATATCAGTTATTGCAACAGTCTAATTCGTATTAATTATTAGATCTCTCTATTTCAGATAATACCCCCTCTATTTGCACAACGGCATGTCTGCGGACTCACAACGCTGGAAACCGGGCTTTGACACCCGTGGTGGGCAAAGCACAGGTAGCCCATTAAGAACGTTTGCGCTTAACTACAGCTAACATTTAACGAATCTTATTATCATGATTTATTATTATTAATAAAATAATTCTGTGATTGTTATTATGGCATTAATTTATACAAAAAGTTTGATTTAACTGTTATTTATGCTTCCCAGCAGAACATCGTTAAGCCTGAAGGCTAAAAATTGGATCTCGATATCTGTGGTGGGCACAACATAGATAGCTCATTTTGAAGCTTTGTTATTAACAACAAACAAACTGCTATTTATTTTGTGAGATCTTGCGAAACTATTACTAATCTGTTTCCGCTTTTCAGAATTTGGACTAAGTAACTAAGTAACAGTTGCTGTTTTACCCCGTCTTGTTTCTCTTTAGGCCCGGCACGGCCAGGTGGGTTAAAGCGTTCGACTCGTAATCTGAGGGTCGCAGATTCGAATCCCCGTCTCACCAAACATGCTCGCTCCTTCAGTCGTGGGAGCGTTATAATGTTACGGTCAGTCTCACTGTTCGTTGGTAAAAGTGTAGCCTAAGAGTTGGCGGTGGGTGGTGATGTCTTTTCTCTAGTCTTAACACTGCTAAATTTGGTACGGCTAGAGCAGATAGCCCTCCTGTAGCTTTCCGCGAAATTCAAAAACAAACAAAGTTGTTTGTGTTTTGATTGTTTAAATTAATCATTTGTAATGACAATTTGCATTCTTCTAGTTTATAAGTACATGAAGAAAAAAACGTAAACAATCATAACTGGGAAAGTCCCGGTTACGCTACATCAAATATGACGTAATTATTTCAACTCATCAGTTTTGTGCGTTGAAGCTTGACAAGAACTTGTACTAAACAGCATATAAAACAAAAATATAAACATGGATTTTTTTTTAAAGAAGACATGCGGTAATATGATGTCTTCTTAAGGAAAGGTTTATAAAATTATATTACAGATTTTTCACTGCGCATGTCTGAGTATTTATATTAGATATCTAATGTTATTTACTTCATTCAAATATAAACATTATACCAAAGCACTTTGGAGGAGACTTTCCTTAGCTGCTATCCTTTAATTTACTTGTAACATTACACGAAAACACTTTGGAGGAGACTTTCCTTAGCTGTTATTCTTTAATTTACTTGTAACATTACGTGAAAACACTTTGGAGGAGACTTTCCTTAGTTGCTATCCCTTAATTTACTTGTAACATTATATGTAGACACTTTGGAGGAGACTTTCCTTAGCTGCTATCCCTTAGTTTACTTGTAACATTATATGTAGTCACTTTGGAGGAGACTTTTTTCATTTGCTATCCCTTTGTTTACTTGTAACATTATATGTAGTCACTTTGGAGAAGGCTTTCCTCAGCTGCTATCCCTTAGTTTACTTGTAACATTATATGTAGTCACTTTCGAGGAGATTTTCTTCATTTGCTATCCCTTAGTTTACTTGTAACATTATATGTAGTCACTTTGGAGGAGTCTTTCCTCAGCTGCTATCCCTTAGTTTACTTGTAACATTATATGTCGTCACTTTGGAGGAGACTTTCCTCAGCTGCTATTCCTTAGTTTACTTGTAACATTATATGTAGTCACTTTGGAGGAGACTTTCCTCAGCTGCTATCCCTTAGTTTACTTATAACATCAACTCTTTCCGTAACTTGAAAACCAGATCGTTATGTTCCTTTTGTTAACTGTAGACTTTTATTCTTGTATTCCTTAAGTTGGTTTGATTACAATTATAATCTTCAGTTTACATGTGGATTATTATCATTGTAATCCCG
Organism: Carcinoscorpius rotundicauda; assembly: GCA_011833715.1. Classification (NCBI taxonomy): domain Eukaryota; kingdom Metazoa; phylum Arthropoda; class Merostomata; order Xiphosura; family Limulidae; genus Carcinoscorpius; species Carcinoscorpius rotundicauda. The sequence goes on along the minus strand of CM022403.1, from coordinate 57,215,604 downwards.
AGTTAGTTGTAATCCAGCTATGGAGTATTATATTAATATTCTTAAAGATACCCAGGAAGAACTATAACCGTATTATGCAGATTAGTTGTGAATTATTGTAATCTTAGTTTATCAATGGATTATCGGCTGTTTAATCATCAGATAAGTTTGTTACTATCGTCGGAATCAGTTTATTTCTGGATTACTAACTTTGTATTTTTTGTATTCTTACGCTATAACTGTATGAAAATAGATCACAATGTCACATGTTAGTTGAGCTGTAGAGTATTCTTTAATTATATGTAGATTACTACCATCTGTTCTTTAGTTTATATGTGGATTGTCATCGTCTTAACTGTTTACTTAGATATTGATTTTTATCTTCGTTTTAAGTTCAGTTGCGTCGTCGGAATAATAATAAATTATATTTAGTTACTATCATTGTATTAATGAATTTAGACGGAAATTAGTATTATCTTAACCCTTAGTCAAGGATCGGATTATTGTCAGTTTAATCCTTATTTTAGTTATGGATTATTACAATCCCATTCAGCTTAACTGTGGATTATCGTTATCTCAGTCGTGAGTTTATTTGTGAACTACTTTCATCGTATCCTTAACTTAATTATATATTATCATAAAACTTTTGGTTAAATATAATTCCATTCATATTTCACTTATATTACATTTTGTGTTTTGAAAATTATAGAGGGTGACAGCTCCCCGACTCGCCCCATCAAACATAACTACAGAAAGTGATCGTATCTGTATTAACGTGTTAATTAACTGAAACTATGAAGCTATGACAAATTTTATGAAAAATCGACTTGTGTCAATGGGCTTAACAAAGCATAGCCACGTTCTGATGCACGCCCCCTACAAGGCAATCAGTGTATCAGATTTGATCGTGTATATCGTGATAGTAAATATCTTTACATGTTCTGGTTTTAAGACGTTTTTTATGTAACTTCTACTTGTCTAGGGTTATTCTTGTTCATTGATAGATTCATTTAGGATGGTGATGCATCAGTATACGCTATCTTCACAATTACTGCATAAGTTCTATCTTCCCCTCGCGTTCTTCGTCGGAAGATCGTAATTTCGTTTCTCTCGTGAGATAGGCTGTTCCGCTTCCCGCAATATTGGAGTCGAGCGACGCAGTGTTGGCGCCAGCAAGTCGCCTCGTGCTTCGTCTGATTTCGTTTTGACTCGAATGAGACTGATGTGCCTCCGGTTGTAGGCGCCAGTTGATGGTACACTCGCTTGGCTGCCCGCCAATGGGCACACTTTGGTGACCCCTGACAGATTCTAACATCGACTAGCGGTCAGCGGGAACTCCTACTTCTTGTGATGCATTCAAGCTTGATGCTTATCGTAAAAGTACCGTTCTTATTTACAATTAAAAGATGACACTAGTGACTCAGCAGTCTTTTTGTGTGTTCTTCTGATGAACACGAAATGACACTGGTACAAAACTGCCAGTTGTGTGCATGTTGACAACAGCGGTTGGATTCACTGTTGCTCCTTTATCGAGCAGCAGATCTATGAAATTACATACAAAAAACAGTGTATGGGGATTTACGAAACACTAGTAAAAACAGTGTCTGGGGATTTACGAAATACTAGTAGAAACAGTGTATGGGGATTTACGAAACACTAGTAAAAACAGTGTATGGGGATTTACGAAACACTAGTAAAAACAGTGTATGGGGATTTACGAAACACTAGTAGAAACATATGGGGATTTACGAAACACTCTACTGAAAACAGTATAATGGGATTTATGAAACACTCAACTAAAAACAGTGCAAGAGGATTTATGAAACACTCAACTAAAAACAGTGTAAGGGGATTTACGAAATACTCTATCAAAAACAGCGTAAGAGGATTGCGAAACACTAATGAAAAGAGTATTCTACTGAAAACAGTGTACATAGCAATATATCAGATTCGTTTGTAAACCAAACTGGCAGTGTGATAAATCGTTGATAAAACATACTACCATCCAGTTATAAAGTAATTGATTTGGTTTCTGATATGTAAAGACAAAAAATAATTTATTTTAATAAATGTTAGAAGGTAATATACCTGGTAGTGAATACCTTGATCTATTCTACTCTTTACACGTCGGTGACTCAATGAAAAAGCGCTTACATACAGCGGGGGGGGGATAGCAAATGCTTAGATACCTTTTGATTCGTTTCGCTTATATTTTATGGTGAGGAAAAAACCGAATTACACACTATATCTGTATCAAACTTTCTCTGAGTTAAAGATATGAGAAAAACCGATCGTAGTTTTATTGTACAATGACGTAAACATGATTTTATACAAATACCTATTGGGTGTATTAGGTGTATTTAAGCTCTCCCTCTCTCTCTCATGTGGTTTTGTGTGTGTTTGTTGATTTGTTTTTAATACATTATGACTATAATACGCCTAAATCATACACTTTTTAGAAGTGTAAAAATCAAGCAGATTTTAAGATACTGGAAATATGTTTTTACCAAAGAATATCTAACAACGTAAAGATATAATCTTACTTTTAATGAAACTGTGTGAGAAGAGAACCAGAGGTAAGAAAACAAAAGAAAAGATTAATTGATCTGTGAAATCTATTTCCTTAACTACTTGCACGTGATTACAGACACATATAACTGAAAGTGAGGAGTTATTTTAACCGTAACCCAGTTAGCTCAGCCTTTATTAACCGTATACGTAATATGGTTCTCTTTTCACCAGTTTTTACTGATGGAGCTGTTGATAGATGGGAATAGTATCAGATATTGGTAATTTTATCCAATAGAGTTTTACTATTTCATATTAATTGATACAAAACTATATAGTTACAAGTACAAACGTCAATAATTCACAAATTTAAACTCCAAACACTTGAATGAGCTAAATAACGGCTGTCAGAAGTCACCTAAAAAATAACTTGTACAGAACATTAGGCTGTCTGGATAACCAACACTAAAATCATTGCGTTGATACAACACATTAAGTCGTCTATGAACGACAGTAACAAAACATTAGGACATCTGGATAACCGACATACTACGTGTATTAAAGTTGTGTTTAACGAAGCATACACTTTACACAATCACAATTTTATTTCACACAAAACAGTATCTGATTGAATTATTAGAAATCTTACTTCTTGTAAACAAAAACGTAAAAGTTAACTTTCGTGGAGAATAATAATTACTACTTATCCGTATGTTTCTCTGTATAACGACATTAAGTATTCGGATTTACAACGATAAAATCAGGGGTTCGATTCCATTCGGTAGACACAGCAGACAGCCCAGTGTGGCTTTCCTATGAAAAAATGCACATATACACACGAATGTGAATTAGAATGAATCCGGTAGTAGAAACTTATCGGTCTGTAGACTTTGCGGAACGACACGTCCAATTTTCGGCGTTAGGCCAAAGAAATGTATTAATTACTAGAACATTAATTGTATATGTTAAGGTAAATAATGTTATTAAAACAATTGTGCATAATTTCCTGAATTTACACTTACATCAAATCAAGGCTCGTGTAGGTTCACTAAGGTTATAAACAAACCCTTAAAGTTGTTGTTTTTCTAACCTTAACCCAAAATATAATATCCGTTAAAATATATTCTTCTTACGTGTTTACGAAAAACAGAACTAGATGTCTGTATTTAAAAAATGCGTTTTCTATGTATCTGTTTTTAACTATTTACATTTTACGTGTCAAGTAACGTATTTTTACTCCGTTTGATATGGACGCCATTTTGTGGTGCAATATTCCTTCTTTACAAACCCCCCACTTCTAAAACAAATAATTACATGTTTTGAGAAACATGCTGTCAGCAGGTAAGGCGATTATTAGATCTTTGATGATTCATGATCTTAAAGTTCCGTTTTACCCTGGAATACACATAATGACATTCTGATCCACAGCTGTTACACTGTGACATTCTGATCCACGGATGTTACACTGTGACATTCTGATCCACGGATGTTACACTGTGACATTCTGATCCACGGATGTTACACTATGGCATTCTCATCCACGGCTGTTACCCTTTCGCATTCTGATCCACGGCTGTTACACTGTGACATTTTGATCCACGGCTGTTACCTTATAGCATTCTGATCCACGGCTGTTACACTGTGACATTTTGATCCACGGCTGTTACCCTATAGCATTCTGATCCACGGCTGTTACACTGTGACATTTTGATCCACGGCTGTTACCCTATAGCATTCTGATCCACAGCTGTTACACTGTGACATTCTGATCCACGGCTTTTTCACTGACATTCTAATCCACGTCTGTTACACTATGGCATTCTGATCCACGGCTGTTACACTATGGCATTCTGATCCACGGATGTTACACTATGGCATTCTGATCCACAGCTGTTACCCTATAGCATTCTGATCCACAGCTGTTACACTGTGACATTCTGATCTACGGCTGTTACCCTATAGCATTCTGATCCACGGCTGTTACACTGTGACATTTTGATCCACGGCTTTTCACTGACATTCTAATCCACGGCTGTTACACTATGGCATTCTGATCCACGGCTGTTACACTATGGCATTCTGATCCACGGCTGTTACACTATGATATTCTGATCCATAACTGTTACACTATGATATTCTGATCCATAGCTGTTACACTATAACATTCTGATCCACGGCTGTTACACTGTAACATTCTGATCCATAGCTTTTTCACTATGGCATTCTGATCCTCAGCTTTTTCATTATGACATTCTAATCCACGGCTGTTACACTATGACATTTTGATCCACGGATGTCACGCTATGATACTATGATCCACAGCTGTCACACTATGACATTCTGAACCACGTCTGTCACATTATAATACTATGATCCACTGCTGTTGTATGTCTGTAAACACTTGAACTGCAGTATTTAGATTAAAAGTATACGTTTTTAAATAACACTCACCTATTATCGGAAGTCTAACTTATTGGAAAACTGTTACACGTTTCAACGTTTTCACAAATGAAGAAACTGTTTTAAAGCTCACAGATTAATCAAATAATTTCACTTCAAATTAACTAAACAGTATAACACTTCAGGAGATAAAAACATTGTAAATTAATCTTTTTCTCCCAAGTTATGATAAGGCACTAGCTAGTTTTTGTTTCATTGAAGTTAAACACAACGGGCTATCTCTGCTCTGCTTACCCCAGGTATTGAACCCTGGTTTTAGTATTGTATGTCAGCAGACATTCCGCTGTGCTACTTGGGGGTAGCTAAGTAGTTCACCTAATAATCAGCGAGGTATAACAGATTGCAAATTTTAATTGTTTAGAATATTAATGAATTTTACTCAATAGCGAAATGCTATTTTAACAGAATTTGTGTAAAATCTCTCTTACAGTTTTAAAATATTATACAAAATTAAAATAATCTAGAATCATTTCGAAATCAGCTCGTAATCTGAAGGTCGCGGGTTCGAATCCCGTCACACCAAACGAATTCGCCCTCTCAGCCGTGGGGGCGTTTTAATGATACTTCAATCCCACTATTCGTTGGTAAAAAAATAGTCCAAGAGTTGACGATGGGTGATGATGACTAGCTGCCTTCGCTCTTGTTTTACACTGCTAAATTAGGGATGGCTAGCGCAGATAGCCTTCATGTAGTTTTGCGCGAAATTGCAAACGAACCAACCCCTATAGTCTTACACTGCTAAATTAGGGATGGTAAGCGCAAATAACCCTTGTGTAGCTTTGCACGAAATTCAAAACAAGAAAACCATCTAGTCTTACACTGCTGAATTAGGGACGGCTAGCGCAAATAACCCTCGTGTAGCTTTGCACGAAATTCAAAACAAGAAAACCATCTCATCTTACACTGCTGAATTAGGGATGGCTAGCGCAAATAGCTCTTGTGTGGCTTTGCACGAAATACAAAACAAGAAAACCATCTCGTCTTACACTGCTGAATTAGGGACGGCTATCGCAAATAGCTCTTGTGTGGCTTTGCGCGAAATACAAAACGAAATAAACCATTTCTAAATGTTGAAGTAATTTCCATATTGGATTACGACATTTCTATTCATGTTGCTTACTGTTGAAAAAAGACAACTTTATTTACGGAATGTCAAGCTTAGACATCTGAATTTGATACTTTAATATTTTAGACATGAAAATTTCTGGATTAGGTACATTTGAAACAGATGTTTTCTTCCTTAAGGCTATATTTTCGGTGAGTGATGCTTTCAGGAAGTACAAAACCCTGCTTTCGAACCATGAGTAGAATACAGACTCCAATAAAATTTTGTTACGCACTGAATGAGTGATTCAACGATATCTGAGTTGTTGTTTTAAAATGGAACAAATGTTCATTTCATGTAAGTACAATATTTTTAAGTTGATGCTGCATATCTTAGAGTGGATGTTCAACATAATCTACTTTAATATTCAGTAAATATGAATAAATTATTTATCATTTTACAATACTGATTCCTTTCAAACCTTGTGATCTCCTCGTGGGACACCAGTACGTTTGTGAACTTACAACTTTAAAGGGCCCGGCATGGCCAAGCGTTTTTAGGCGTGCGACTCGTAATCTGCGATTCACGGGTTCGCATCCCCGTCGCGCCACACATGCTCACCCTTTCAGCCCTGGATGCGTTATAATGTGACGGTCAGTCCCACTGTTCGTTGGTAAAAGAGTAGCCCAAGAGTTGGCGGTGGGTGGTGATGACTAGCTGCCTTCCCTCTAGTCTTACACTGCTAAATTAGGGACGGCTGGCACAGATAGCCCTCGAGTAGCTTTGTGCGAAATTTAAAAACAAAATAAACGAACAATACAACTTTAAAACTCGGGTTTTGGTTTCTGTGGTGGTCACAACAGATAACCCCCTGTGGATTTGCTTTGGAACAAATCAATAAACGATTCAATTCCTGTAACAATAGGGAATTTCTAAAGCCATAACTTTAACTCCACTGTCCAGGTGTATTCGACACCGTAAATTACGAAACGTTTCTCGCCGTTCATAGTCACGTGATTAAAAGCCAGTGAAAACGGTTCAGTAAAAAGTAAAAAAACTTTTTTTTTGTTAAGTTTTCCCCAGTGGTAAGCACAGTAAATCTTACAGCTGAAAACATTAGTTCGATACTCGTGGAGAGCACAGTGAAGACACCCGACTGTGTGGATTTGTATTGAACAACAAAGAAACAAACTGTGTTAAGCCTAGAGACCTTCCTATACAAACCTGGCTTGATTTATTGAAATATTATGCAGGTCTAACAAAAGAGGCTACACCCACGGGTAAGAGATATACGTATATTCTCAATGTTCACTATCCACTTTGGTATTACCCATAAAATTTGTCTGTCTGCTAAGAAATTGAATATCGATTTTAAAATTCTGAAATATAGAAGTATAATAAATACAACACACTTCCTTCATTCCTTGATGTAAAGTTCAAGTCCGAGTAAAGCACTTATAAATAATAGTTTATTCAGTGTGCAAAAATGAGTTTCTTTTGTTTGGGCCAGAAGTTAGCCTGCTAATTCGAGAGTTCACAGCTTTAAGTATGTTATAAGTGTGGCTGTCAAGTTCCACTATTAGAACAGACAAAGAGTTGGCTATGAGTGTTATTGACTAGCTACGTCCCATCTAGTCTATTATTTGATTATTTATTTTGAATTTTACGCAACACTACATGAAGACTTTCTGTGCCAGCCGTCCCTAATTTAGCAGTGTAAGACAAGTGGGAAGGCAGCTAATCTTTACCACCCACCGCTAGATGTTGGAGTACTCTTTTACTGACGAATAGTGGGATTGACCGTCACATTAAAACACTCCCCACGGCTGAAATGACGAGCATGTTTGGTGTGACGGGGATTCCAACCCGTAACCCGTATATTACGAGTCAAATGTCTTAACCACCTGGCTATGCCGGGTGGTTATTAATTTGAAATTAGAAGGAATAAAGCAGCTTCTTGTTAATATCAAACAAGCAAACATAAATCTGTTCACCTGTTTCAAGTTCTCTCATCTGGTTCACGACTTTTAACAACAAGTACCATTGTGTACCGTTAAAAACACAGTTGTTAAAGGGTTTGACACTGTCTTACTACTCGCTATAGTTTAATAATCAGTTTTCTAATGAAATTAAAATAATTAGAACCTTTTATATTCATTTTTTCACCAGTGCTCTTGAATTCTACAGGAGTACAGCGAAATGTCTCCAGACTCTCATCACTAGAAATCAGGCTTCGATACTTGTGGTGGGCAGATCACAGATAGCCCATTGCGTAGCTTTGTGCTTAATTCCAAACAAACAAACCAGTGAAACTTCGCATCTCATAATCCATTATCCCCTTTTTATAACAAGAATCATTATAAAAGACGTAAATCACGGGAAGGAAACTCAGGTAAAAATGGATATAATTATGAAACAGTTTACTCCTGTTGTAGTTACGAAACAACAATTATAGGAAGACTTGTTTGTGATTTCGTGGTTGCTAAAGGAAAAGCTACACAGTGGGCCATGTGTCTTCTGCCCGTCACGAAGATAGGAATTCGATTCCTAACCCTTTTGAACGTAGTATAGCTGTTATTAATTCCTTGTTGTTCTTTGTGTAATGAACGTGTTATAACTGGTATTAATCTCTTCTTGTTCTTATCTTGTTTTCAGCTTAATGAACGTATTATAGTTGTTATTAATCTCTTGTTGTTCTTAATTTAATGAACGTATTATAGTTGTTATTAATTCCTTGTTGTTCTCAGCTTAATGAACGTATTATACTTGTTATTAATCTCTTGTTGTTCTTAATTTAATGAACGTATTATAGTTGTTATTAATTCCTTGTTGTTCTCAGCTTAATGAACGTATTATAGTTGTTATTAATTCCTTGTTGTTCTCAGCTTAATGAACGTATTATAGTTGTTATTAATCTCTTGTTGTTCTTAATTTAATGAACGTATTATAGTTGTTATTAATTCCTTGTTGTTCTCAGCTTAATGAACGTATTATAGTTGTTATTAATTCCTTGTTGTTCTTTGTGTAATGAACGTGTTATAACTGGTATTAATCTCTTCTTGTTCTTATCTTGTTTTCAGCTTAATGAACGTATTATAGTTGTTATTAATCTCTTGTTGTTCTTAATTTAATGAACGTATTATAGTTGTTATTAATTCCTTGTTGTTCTCAGCTTAATGAACGTATTATAGTTGTTATTAATTCCTTGTTGTTCTCAGCTTAATGAACGTATTATAGTTGTTATTAATCTCTTGTTGTTCTTAATTTAATGAACGTATTATAGTTGTTATTAATTCCTTGTTGTTCTCAGCTTAATGAACGTATTATAGTTGTTATTAATTCCTTGTTGTTCTCAGCTTAATGAACGTATTATAGTTGTTATTAATCTCTTGTTGTTCTTAATTTAATGAACGTATTATAGTTGTTATTAATTCCTTGTTGTTCTCAGCTTAATGAACGTATTATAGTTGTTATTAATTCCTTGTTGTTCTCAGCTTAATGAACGTATTATAGTTGTTATTAATTCCTTGTTGTTCTTAGTGTAATGAACGTGTTATAACTGGTATTAATCTCTTCTTGTTCTTATCTTGTTCTAAGCTTAATGAACGTATTATAGTTGTTATTAATTCCTTGTTGTTCTAAGCTTAATGAACGTGTTATAGTTGTTATTAATTCCTTGTTGTTCTAAGCTTAATGAACGTGTTATAGTTGTTATTAATCCCTTGTTGTTCTTAGCTTAATGAACGTATTACAGTTGTTATTAATTCCTTGTTGTTCTAAGCTTAATGAAGGTGTTATAGTTGTTATTAATTCCTTGTTGTTCTAAGCTTAATGAACGTGTTATAGTTGTTATTAATCCCTTGTTGTTCTTAGCTTAATGAACGTATTATAGTTGTTATTAATTCCTTGTTGTTCTAAGCTTAATGAACGTGTTATAGTTGTTATTAATTCCTTGTTGTTCTAAGCTTAATGAACGTGTTATAGTTGTTATTAATCCCTTGTTGTTCTTAGCTTAATGAACGTGTTATAGTTGTTATTAATTCCTTGTTGTTCTAAGCTTAATGAACGTGTTATAGTTGTTATTAATTCCTTGTTGTTCTAAGCTTAATGAACGTGTTATAGTTGTTATTAATCCCTTGTTGTTCTTAGCTTAATGAACGTATTATAGTTGTTATTAATTCCTTGTTGTTCTAAGCTTAATGAACGTGTTATAGTTGTTATTAATTCCTTGTTGTTCTAAGCTTAATGAACGTGTTATAGTTGTTATTAATCCCTTGTTGTTCTTAGCTTAATGAACGTGTTATAGTTGTTATTAATTCCTTGTTGTTCTAAGCTTAATGAACGTGTTATAGTTGTTATTAATCCCTTGTTGTTCTTAGCTTAATGAACGTGTTATAGTTGTTATTAATTCCTTGTTGTTCTAAGCTTAATGAACGTGTTATAGTTGTTATTAATCCCTTGTTGTTCTTAGCTTAATGAACGTGTTATAGTTGTTATTAATTCCTTGTTGTTCTTAGCTTAATAAACGTGTTATAGTTGTTATTAATTCCTTGTTGTTCTAAGCTTAATGAACGTGTTATAGTTGTTATTAATCCCTTGTTGTTCTTAGCTTAATGAACGTGTTATAGTTGTTATTAATTCCTTGTTGTTCTTAGCTTAATGAACGTGTTATAGTTGTTATTAATTCCTTGTTGTTCTAAGCTTAATGAACGTGTTATAGTTGTTATTAATCCCTTGTTGTTCTTAGCTTAATGAACGTGTTATAGTTGTTATTAATTCCTTGTTGTTCTAAGCTTAATGAACGTGTTATAGTTGTTATTAATTCCTTGTTGTTCTAAGCTTAATGAACGTGTTATAGTTGTTATTAATCCCTTGTTGTTCTTAGCTTAATGAACGTATTATAGTTGTTATTAATTCCTTGTTGTTCTAAGCTTAATGAACGTGTTATAGTTGTTATTAATTCCTTGTTGTTCTAAGCTTAATGAACGTGTTATAGTTGTTATTAATCCCTTGTTGTTCTTAGCTTAATGAACGTGTTATAGTTGTTATTAATTCCTTGTTGTTCTAAGCTTAATGAACGTGTTATAGTTGTTATTAATTCCTTGTTGTTCTAAGCTTAATGAACGTGTTATAGTTGTTATTAATCCCTTGTTGTTCTTAGCTTAATGAACGTATTATAGTTGTTATTAATCCCTTGTTGTTCTCAGCTTAATGAACGTATTATAGTTGTTATTAATCCCTTGTTGTTCTCAGCTTAATGAACGTATTATAGTTGTTATTAATCCCTTGTTGTTCTCAGCTTAATGAACGTGTTATAGTTGTTATTAATCTCTTGTTGTTCTCAGCTTAATGAACGTATTATAGTTGTTATTAATTCCTTGTTGTTCTAAGCTTAATGAACGTGTTATAGTTGTTATTAATTCCTTGTTGTTCTAAGCTTAATGAACGTGTTATAGTTGTTATTAATTCCTTGTTGTTCTAAGCTTAATGAACGTGTTATAGTTGTTATTAATCCCTTGTTGTTCTTAGCTTAATGAACGTGTTATAGTTGTTATTAATTCCTTGTTGTTCTAAGCTTAATGAACGTGTTATAGTTGTTATTAATTCCTTGTTGTTCTAAGCTTAATGAACGTGTTATAGTTGTTATTAATCCCTTGTTGTTCTTAGCTTAATGAACGTGTTATAGTTGTTATTAATCCCTTGTTGTTCTCAGCTTAATGAACGTATTATAGTTGTTATTAATCCCTTGTTGTTCTCAGCTTAATGAACGTATTATAGTTGTTATTAATCCCTTGTTGTTCTCAGCTTAATGAACGTGTTATAGTTGTTATTAATCCCTTGTTGTTCTCAGCTTAATGAACGTATTATAGTTGTTATTAATCCCTTGTTGTTCTTATCTTGTTCTAAGCTTAATGAACGTGTTATAGTTGTTATTAATCCCTTGTTGTTCTTATCTTGTTCTAAGCTTAATGAACGTGTTATAGTTGTTATTAATCCCTTGTTGTTCTTATCTTGTTCTAAGCTTAATGAACGTATTATAGTTGTTATTAATCCCTTGTTGTTCTTAATTTAATGAACGTGTTATAGTTGTTATTAATCCCTTGTTGTTCTTATCTTGTTCTAAGCTTAATGAACGTGTTATAGTTGTTATTAATCCCTTGTTGTTCTTATCTTGTTCTAAGCTTAATGAACGTGTTATAGTTGTTATTAATCCCTTGTTGTTCTTATCTTGTTCTAAGCTTAATGAACGTGTTATAGTTGTTATTAATCCCTTGTTGTTCTTAGCTTAATGAACGTATTATAGTTGTTATTAATCCCTTGTTGTTCTAAGCTTAATGAACGTATTATAGTTGTTATTAATCCCTTGTTGTTCTCAGCTTAATGAACGTGTTATAGTTGTTATTAATCCCTTGTTGTTCTTATCTTGTTCTAAGCTTAATGAACGTGTTATAGTTGTTATTAATCCCTTGTTGTTCTTATCTTGTTCTAAGCTTAATGAACGTGTTATAGTTGTTATTAATCCCTTGTTGTTCTTATCTTGTTCTAAGCTTAATGAACGTGTTATAGTTGTTATTAATCCCTTGTTGTTCTTATCTTGTTCTAAGCTTAATGAACGTATTATAGTTGTTATTAATCCCTTGTTGTTCTTATCTTGTTCTAAGCTTAATGAACGTATTATAGTTGTTATTAATCCCTTGTTGTTCTTATCTTGTTCTCAGCTTAATGAACGTATTATAGTTGTTATTAATCCCTTGTTATTCTTATCTTGTTCTCAGCTTAATGAACGTATTATAGTTGTTATTAATCTCTTGTTATTCTTATTTAATGAACGTATTATAGTTGTTATTAATCTCTTCTTGTTCTTATCTTGCTGTTCTTAGCTTAATGAACGTATTATAGTTGTTATTAATCTCTTGTTGTTCTAAGCTTAATGAACGTATTATAGTTGTTATTAATCTCTTGTTATTCTTATCTTGCTGTTCTTAGCTTAATGAACGTATTATAGTTGTTATTAATCTCTTGTTATTCTTATCTTGTTCTTAGCTTAATGAACGTATTATAGTTGTTATTAATCCCTTGTTGTTCTTATCTTGTTCTAAGCTTAATGAACGTGTTATAGTTGTTATTAATCCCTTGTTGTTCTTAGCTTAATGAACGTATTATAGTTGTTATTAATCCCTTGTTGTTCTCAGCTTAATGAACGTATTATAGTTGTTATTAATCCCTTGTTGTTCTCAGCTTAATGAACGTATTATAGTTGTTATTAATCTCTTGTTATTCTTAATTTAATGAACGTATTATAGTTGTTATTAATCTCTTCTTATTCTTATCTTACTGTTCTTAGCTTAATGAACGTATTATAGTTGTTATTAATCTCTTCTTATTCTTATCTTGCTGTTCTTAGCTTAATGAACGTATTATAGTTGTTATTAATCTCTTCTTATTCTTATCTTACTGTTCTAAGCTTAATGAACGTATTATGGTTGTTATTAATCTCTTGTTATTCTTATCTTACTGTTCTAAGCTTAATGAACGTATTATAGTTGTTATTAATCTCTTGTTATTCTTATCTTGTTCTTAGCTTAATGAACGTATTATAGTTGTTATTAATCTCTTGTTGTTCTCAGCTTAATGAACGTATTATAGTTGTTATTAATCCCTTGTTGTTCTCAGCTTAATGAACGTGTTATAGTTGTTATTAATCTCTTGTTATTCTTATCTTGTTCTAAGCTTAATGAACGTGTTATAGTTGTTATTAATCCCTTGTTGTTCTAAGCTTAATGAACGTATTATAGTTGTTATTAATCTCTTGTTATTCTTAATTTAATGAACGTGTTATAGCTAATGTTAATCTCGTATCGAAGGAATCTTTAATAATCTGTAGAAGCTTAAATATATTTTCTACCCCTGGATGAAAAAGCGATAAGTCTTGTGATATACTTTGCTAAAATTAGAGGTTCGATTCACCTCAATAGTCACAAAAGACAATCCATTGGGGCTTTGTTATAAAAAAACACGTATAAATGCATTTTAACCAGCTATAACTTCTTAAACCAGTCCTAGTATCTAATGTGTAATTTATTAGGGACCTTTGATCAAACGTTAGGAAACTGTTCTCCATTTTAGGCCTAAGGATGTAACCAGTATCTCGTTGAAGTGTCGAATTATATATACATATAATTTCTTAAACAGCTTTTAGTCATTTAAATATATACATCTATTGGGATTGACGTAATGAGACAAGTTTTCAACCAACTCCATGAAATGAGTTTGTAATCATCATTTTGATGTAATTTTGGAGTAAACGTTAATTTCAGAACAAACGAATAATAAATTATTCCGTTATAATTTCTGAAGTATGTGGTTATGACTACCTCATGAATATGTAAAGAAACATTACATGTAAATTAGATGCTCTTTCTTGCTTCTTCAACAATATTTTTGGAGAATAAAAACTTAAGTAGTCCTTTGTTTCACAACATATTCTAAGACAAAGCAACTGTATTATTTCACAGTTAAGGCCTAAAACAAGACAAAATCGTGTAAACGAATCTTCAGTTCTAACTTGTTCATACCCATTTGTTTCACAACATATTCTAGTATAAAGTAACTGCACTAATTCACAGTTAAGGCCTAAAACAAGGCAAAATCGTGTAAATGAATCTTCAGTTCTAACATGTTCATAGCCATTTGTTTCACAACATATTCTAGTATAAGGTAACTGTATTAATTCACAGTTAAGGCCTAAAACAAGGCAAAATCGTGTAAATGAATCTTCAGTTCTAACATGTTCATAGCCATTTGTTTCACAACATATTCTAGTATAAGGTAACTGTATTAATTCACAGTTAAGGCCTAAAACAAGGCAAAATCGTGTAAATGAATCTTCAGTTCCAACATGTTCATAGCCATTTGTTTCACAACATATTCTAGTATAAAGTAACTGTATTAATTCACAGTTAAGGCCTAAAACAAGACAAAATCGTGTAAATGAATCTTCAGTTCTAACTTGTTCATACCCATTTGTTTCACAACATATTCTAGTATAAAGTAACTGCACTAATTCACAGTTAAGGCCTAAAACAAGGCAAAATCGTGTAAATGAATCTTCAGTTCTAACATGTTCATAGCCATTTGTTTCACAACATATTCTAGTATAAGGTAACTGTATTAATTCACAGTTAAGGCCTAAAACAAGGCAAAATCGTGTAAATGAATCTTCAGTTCTAACATGTTCATAGCCATTTGTTTCACAACATATTCTAGTATAAAGTAACTGCACTAATTCACAGTTAAGGCCTAAAACAAGACAAAATCGTGTAAATGAATCTTCAGTTCTAACATGTTCATAGCCATTTGTTTCCCAACATATTCTAGTATAAGGTAACTGTATTAATTCACAGTTAAGGCCTAAAACAAGGCAAAATCGTGTAAATGAATCTTCAGTTCTAACATGTTCATAGCCATTTGTTTCACAACATATTCTAGTATAAAGTAACTGCACTAATTCACAGTTAAGGCCTAAAACAAGGCAAAATCGTGTAAATGAATCTTCAGTTCTAACATGTTCATAGCCATTTGTTTCACAACATATTCTAGTATAAGGTAACTGTATTAATTCACAGTTAAGGCCTAAAACAAGACAAAATCGTGTAAATGAATCTTCAGTTCTAACATGTTCATAGCCATTTGTTTTACAACATATTCTAGTATAAAGTAACTGTATTAATTCACAGTTAAGGCCTAAAACAAGACAAAATCGTGTAAACGAATCTTCAGTTCTAACTTGTTCATAGCCATTTGTTTCACAACATATTCTAGTATAAAGTAACTGTATTAATTTACAGTTAAGGCCTAAAACAAGACAAAATCGTGTAAACGAATCTTCAGTTCTAACTTGTTCATAGCCATTTGTTTCACAACATATTCTAGTATAAAATAAGTGTATTGATTCACAGTTGAGGCCTAAAACAAAACAAAATATATAAATGAATCTTCAGTGCTGACTTGTCCGTAGTCTTTTGAACCGTTTATTACTTTTTTTATAAACCCTCCCAAAATTGCAAAATATAACGTATGGAAGTATTCAACTCTATACTACAATGTAGAGTAGAAATCTATTCTGGATATTTCGGCAATCGAAAGAATTACTTGCCTAAAAATTCTCCCTTGACGTTATAACAATGCAACATTCACTTTTTGTTTCGCTTTGTCTGTAGTTCATCACAGCTTATATGGAAATACTTAAAGTATGAGAACAAACAAATAATATGAAAATTATCATAATTTATGTTGGGAAAAGGACAATATTTTCAAGTGTTAAGATACAAACGTTTTTCTATGTTCGCAATAGTTTCGAATGATTGTAAACTGTTAATACATTGCCTTATATCTTAGCTTAATATATAGCATATTTCCATATTAGTCTTTGAAAAGCTAATGACAGATTTAATCATAAAGATATGGGACAGTTTGAGAAGAGAACATATGATGTTTTGCCTTTTTAAAAGGTCCGGCACGGCCAGGTGGGTTAAAGCGTTCGACTCGTAATCTGAGGATTGCGGGTTCAAATCCCCGTCTCACCAAACATACTCGCCCTCTCAGCAGTGGGGGCGTTATAATATGACGGTCAATTCCCCAATTTGGTAAAGAAGTAGGCCAAGAGTTGGAGGTGGGTGGTGATGGCTACCTGGCTTCCCTCTAGTCTTACACTGCTAAATTAGGGACGGCTAGCGCAGATAGTCCCGATGCAGCTTTGCTCGAAATTCATAACAAACCAAACCTAAACCACTAATTAAAACCATGTTATATTATAAAAAGTATTGTTAGTCCAGTGTTGTGTAACTAACTCTCTAATCCTTTTCGTTTTAGGTAATTTAATAAAAAAAGGTTGGTTTAATCCGGTACCCTTCATCAGTAAGACAGAAGTATTAACATCAAATAATTATTGTTTCAAACTGTAGGTTTAATCCGGTACCCTTCATCTGTAAGACAGAAGTATTAACATCAAATAATTATTGTTTCAAACTGTAGTCCTCCTTGTGTGTACGTCTAATTTATTTTTAAATGCTAAAAATAGAATAAGATTCTCAGATTTAACGTCGCAGTTGAATGAATTTTACAATCAAAATTTCGAACATTTCTGTTCACACTCACCAGACGGCGCAGTGAACTATGTTAAAGGTTGATGCCTCGTAGGCCCATGTTTGACTAACAAAATTTCCGATGTAAGACATCTGTATAAAATTTGTGAATTAAAATGTAATGTTTTGTTGCTTTCTAGTATATTTTTATATCCTTGTGTATGTGTTTATGTACATAAAATGGTTAACACTAAAAAAGTATGTGTGTGTTTTCCTTATAGCAAAACACATTGGGCTATTTGCTGTGTCGACCGAGGGGAATCGAACCTCTGGTTTTAGTGTTGTAAGTTTGAAGACTTTCTGCTGTTCCAGCGAGAAACGTTTACTGTACTTTATTTTTATATTACTCACGAAACTACATAATGGGCTGTCTGTACTGTGCCCACCACAGTTATCGAAACGTGGTTTCTAGCATTGTAAGTCCACAAATTTACCACTCTGCCACATATGGGCAATTAACTTTAAAGAAGAAAAGACGTACCATTAATTAAAAACAGTTTTTTTTTCAGTTATCACCCGTTAACATTAACCGATTTATATGGACCCACATGGCCAAGTGGGTTAAGGCATTCGACTCGTAATTTCAGGATCGCGAGTTCGAATCCCAATAGCACTAAAAATGTTCCCCCTTTCAGTCGTTGGGGCCGTTATAATGTTACGGTCAATCTCACTATTCACTGGTAAAAGAGTAGCCCAAGAGTTGGCGGTGGCTGCCTACCCTCTGCTAAATTAGGGACAGCTAGCACAGATAGCTCTCGTGTACCTTTGGGCGAAATTCAAAAACAAACACAGATTTGTAACCGATAAAAAATTCGCTTCGGGCTTGAAAAAGTATCGACTTTTTATAAGTGTGTTGGCTCTCGCTTTCTTTAGTTCGGTATATACATTATCTTACAAGATGTTACGTAGATGTTCTTACAATCATAATACTGCAGTAACTTCCTTCTTTTCCAAAACAAAATGTCATTCAGTGATCCAAATATAAGGTGAATATTTTATAACGCAAGAATTCGGGGTTTGGTTCTCCTAGTGGTAGTGTCTTATTCAGTCTCCAGCACGTACAGCGATAAGTCTACGGATTCACAACGTTACTATACGGGATTCGATTCCCTTCGGTAAACTCAGTAGATAGTTCGATGTCGCTTTACTATATAAAAACACACACTCGTTGTTTTGATTGATTATTAAAAATTTTCTTTTCTTTTCCAGATGGCAACTTTTTTAAACCACTGTTTCAAACTCAGTCGTTTAGGCTAATCTGCGCCTAACAACTTTTAAAGTATTAGAGCTGTAACTTATATAACTAAATATGTTACTAAAGAGATTTGAAGAATCGTAAGTTAAAATAAGTGATACCGAAGTATATATAATGATTTGGTGTTGTATCAAAAACATGTCAAGTGTAATCTTCTAAATTCATTAACGCACGATCTTAAACGTTTTTAACGGGATATAAACTGATAAATACCAGGAAAATAATAAAATTTATTGTAGTGAACCAGTATCTTGTATTATGGATTATTCTTTATGAATAGGTTTACTTAAGAGACAGAAGAAACGGTAGGAGTGAATGAAAACAGTGAAGTTTGTTACAGTTTCTGACATTTTCCCATATGATACAAACCCGAATACTTCGGATTGGCTTGTTTGTTTGTTTTCAATTTCGCGCAAAGCTACTCGAGAGCTGTCTGCGCTAGCCGTCCCTAATGTAGCAATGTAAGACTAGAGGGAAGGCAGCTATTCATCACTACCCACCGCCAACTCTTGGGCTACTCTTTTACCAACGAAAAGTGGGATTTACCGTCACATTATAACGCCCCCACTGCTGGGAGGGCGAGCATGTTTGGCGCGACTCGGGCGCGAACCCGCGACCCTCAGATTACGAAGCGCACGCCTTAACGCGCTAGGCCATGCCAGGCCCGGTTTTGAAATTATAAAGTAATGTTTTGGTTTTATATACTAACGAAAATATTATTTCCGTTGCTTGAATTGGACTTTTGTAAAGCTGTGAAGGTAAATGTTTTTAAGTACACAGTGGGCTATCCGAACATTGTTCACTTCGAGGATTGAAGCCCTAATCGTAACGTTCTATGGTCTCAGTCTTGCCGCTGAGCCAGCGGGGACCTAGTGAATAGAATTGCCTGTGTAAAGGAAGCTTTTCAATTAGAGGTTCTCACATCGGGTTTATCCCCACTCTACTAGGCTTTACGTGTGATCCGCTACCATGTCCTAATCAAGATGAATTCTCTGGTCTTACAGCTCTCTTCCGATGGTCGTTTTCTGTTTCAAGCACTTTCAACGCCTTCCCATACTATCTGCTTCTCAGTCAAGTGGGCATGTCGAACTACGGCGAGGGCTTGTTGCATTTTGAAGTACACTGATAAGTAACATTGTTGTAATTATGTTCACTCTTCCGATATTCTGGTAAGTAAAGTAAGTGGTAATTGTGTTGGCTACTTCAATCCTCTGGTAAATAAAGTAAGTGGTAATTCTGTTGACTACTTTGACCGTCTGGTAAGTAAAGTAAGTGGTAATTTTGTTGGCTATTATGATCCTCTGGTAAGTAATGTAGATGGTAATTGTGTTGGCTTCTCCAATAGCCTGGTAAATGAAGTGACTGATAATTATTTGAGCTGCAATATCTTGTTTACTAAATCACAGATCACTCTAACAGAAAGTTTCGTGTTTATAAATAGTGAAAATGTTCGAACCTATAAGCTTCATGAAGTGTTCTTAACCTGAATCACATCCGTGTGTTATATAAGCCATTATTCTGGTTTTGCTTTACCTTAAAACGACTACCGCTGGTTTGGTTTATATCTTTTATAAATTAATGTGGTATTGGTAATACGGCATGCTATCGTTTGCGGTATTTCCTTTTACACATTTCTACCATCTGTTTGCTATTCCCTGATCTAATCAATGTTGGAGTTATTTAAGTATGCAAGTTCGAATCCAAAATATAAAACCGGCTAGTTAATTTATATGCTATAAGGTTATTAATTAAGGGTATCTAAATAGAAATTGAAAAACTCTGCAAACAAATGGTTAATGTTTACACCTGGTAGTCCTTACAGGTTGTAAGTGCTTCTTCATTACTTGTGATAGTTATTTGATTATTTGTTTAACCTCGCGAAAGTCTACCTTACGTTACCTGCGTTAACTGCCCACGATCTTGGAAAAGTACATTAGCAGGAAGGGAACTGACCGGAACTAAGGAACACAAATCTTCGACTGCTGTTGTCAAACCGAATAATGAGATATGACAGTTTTTGTTGTTGTTGTTTTTTAATAAAGCGTTCATAACCACATAGCGCAGAGAGTTTTTGGGGGGAGAAGGGGTGTTTTAATAGTAACGGAAACTCAACTCCACGCGAAATATTAAACCACCCTCAAGCCTATTTGATTAATTAATTGTACATTTTTCTAGGAAAGGGATAATACGCTTGTGATAGAAATATATTTTGAATTTTAATTGTAGCGTATCATGATTTATCCCGGACAAGCCTCAGATTTATTATATTACGATTTCTAATAGCCGGAATTTTAATTTTAATGTAGAAGTTAACCAAATATTAACATGTATCAAATTGATGATATTTGCCAGCCCCCCAGTGGCTCAGCGGTATGTCTGCGGACTTACATGCTAAAATCCGGGTTTCGATACCCGTGGTGGGCAGAGCACAGATAGCCATTGTGTAGCTTTGTGCTTAATTCAAAACAACAACAACGATATTTGCCAATAAGATTAATACATACAATTTTCTTTCTTAAGACAAATATATTCTAATATACAAACAACAGTACAATTTATAATAACGGTTAATACAAGTTAATACAATTAGAAGATTCAAGGTTCGAATCGCAATATATCGCTTAACATATTTCATACTCTCATCAGTAGGGTTGTCATATTTGCGACAGTCAATCATGCTATTTGATTAACAGAAACATTATTGGTGGCCGAGACTGCTTATTGGTTGGTTTTCCTGTTATTAGCAATTCTAAATTAGAGACAGCTTTGTCAAAACCTTCACGGATCTCTGACCTGAGTTTTAGTTCGTGTTTCGCATAAGGTCCTTTCTAACTGAAGAACATGAGTACGTCTGTTAGGTTCGCTTGTGTGTGTGTGTGTGTGTGAGGGGTCGTTTCGTTTCTTGTAACTAAATTGTGAGGTTTTTAGATTGATAACTATTTATATTTTCGGGTTTGGTGTACGTGGTATTACGGATATTATCAAAATTAAAATGACTGCAGTTTCGAGAGCCTAATAGTTTGGTGTACGTGGTATTATGGTTGGCTAGAATCAAATTTAAAACGACTACAATTTCAAGAACCTATCCAACAAAGATGACGTCTTCAAACAATCATTAACTCAAATAAAAGTTTGATTTCTAGTTTGTCTACAGATAAATATTAAAGTAAAAACCCAGCTTTCTGAAGATACTGCTTCATTAGGATTGTTTCGGTTTAACTGGAAAGCAGGGCCCGGCATGGCCAAGCGTGTTAAGGCGTGCGACTCGTAATATGAGGGTCGCGGGTTCCTATCCCCGTCGCGCCAAACATGCTCGCCCTTTCAGCCGTGGGGACGTTATAATTTTACGGTCAATCCCACTATTCGATGGTAAAAGAGTAGCCCAAGAGTTGGCGGTGGGTGATGATGACTAGCTGCCTTTCCTCTAGTCTTACACTGCTAAATTAGGGACGGCTAGCACAGATAGCCCTCAAGTAGCTTTGTGCGAATTTAAAAAAAAACAAAAACAAAACAAACTGAAAAGCAGTGGCGATTTTAACTGATTTGGATGTCACAAGCAACAATATTTTTGTTTCATTCCACCCACTTTATATAAAATACTAAACATATTATTGTTTGTTTTTGAATTTCGCACAAAGCTACTCGAGGGCTATCTGTGCTAGCCGTCCCTAATTTAGTAGTGTAAGACTAGAGGGAAGGCAGCTAGTCATCACCACCCACCGCCAACTCTTGGGCTACGCTTTTACTAACGAATAGTGGGGATTGACCGTAACATTATAACGCCCCCACGGCTGGGAGGGCGAGCATGTTTGGCGCGACTCGGGCACGAACCCGCAACCCTCGGATTACGAGTCGCACGCCTTACGCGCTTGTGCATGCCATGCCTAAAAACTACAGTGAAGTATATACTAGAACATAAGATTTTAAACGCTCATGTTAAGGGGAAAATATAAATTTACTCTCTTAATTATCAAAGGTCATTGACTTCCCCCAGTGGCTCAGCGGTATGTCTGCGGACTTCCAACGCTAAAATCTGGGTTTCGATACCCGTGGTGGACAGAGCACACATAACCCATTTTGTAGCTTTGTGCTTAATTCAAAGCAACAACAACAAAGATCGTTGTCAGTTTAAGAGTTTGTTCTGTTGTGTTTTTTTTTGTTTTGTTTTTCACGTACGCATAAGCTTAATAAGCTATAGCTTCATAATGATTCGTATTTACAATATGGTTTTTGATCAACTTTGCATATTATACCTAGTAAATAGTTAACAAATTAACGTTGCATCAGAAGTTAATTATAGATACCTAACTCGAATGTGTACAACATTTAAGCACCTTAGTTGCGTGAAGCTCGTAAAACACGTTATTTCAACACAGATTAGAAAGTCAAAATGTTCCTTGCAGAGTCAAATCTGTAATAAGGTATTGAACTGAGGATTTTGTTGAAACGTTGTTGATCAGCTGCTGATAGCTGAAACATATCCAACTCTCCAAGTTGTGTTAGCTAAACACTGCTCCTTGAATTACCATGTCTGAAACTAGCAGCGACTAAAAAAACAGGTTTTTAGTTTTTTGAAACCCCGGCACACAAAACATGCTCACACTTTCAACTGTGGTATCGTTATAATATAACGGTCAGTTCTACCTTTCATTAGTAAAAGAGCAGTTCCCCGTCTAGTAAAGCGGTAAGTCTACGGATTTCCAGCGCTAAAATCAGGGGTTCGATTCCTCTCGGTGGACTCAGCAGATAGCTCGATGTGGCTTTGCTATAAAAAAAAAACACAGTAAAAGAGTAGCCCAAGAGCTAGCGCTAAGTGGTGATGACCAGCTGCCTTCCCTCTAGCCTTACATTGCTAAATTACGGACGGTTAACGCAGGTAGCCCTCATGTAGCTTTACGCAAAAATTCAAAACAAACAAACAAACAGTAACATTGTTTCTCCTCAAAATACTGCAGAACTTTACAACATCGTGAAGAGACAATCAGTGTCTATTACAAGACGAAATGAATTGACGTCAATTTCCAACTTTAAAATCTACGTTTTAAACGAATATGAAACTTTACCAAGAGGTTTTGTTTCTTAAACTACTTTTATTCGAAATGGAATCTTGAATAATCTCGTCACGTTACAGTTTTAATTTTATTACGGGGTTAACTCAGAAACGATTGCGATTTTTATAGCGAAGGAGCTTCGGAGTTATCTATGACCCTTATTTAGTGTTTGGAATTAATGTTTCAACAAAAGCGTAATCACTCAAACTTGGTCAGTATTTTATTTTATAGGTTATAGCTTGTTACCAAAATATACAAAATATTTTATAACATTATTTACAACAGCTAAAAACTTTGAAAAACTTTTTTTAAAGCTATACGAGGGCTACCTGCGGGGCTAATTTAGCAGAGTAAGACTATAGGGGATGGGCAGCTAGTCATCACCACCCACCGCCAACTGTTCGATTACTCTTTTACCAAAAAAATAGTTGGATTGACCATCACATTATAACGCTCTCACGGCTGAATGGGCGAGTATGTTTAGTATAAAGAAGATTCTAACCCGTAACTCACAGAGTAGTGTTACAGTTTTAATATAAAGCTTCGTTTTTTCACGAGCAAGGAGAAATATGCAGTATTAAAGATGGTTGGTTGGTGTTTAGAATTAAGCACAAAGCTACACAATGGGCTATCTGTGCTCTGCCCACCACGGGTATCGAAACCCGGATTTTAGCGTGTAAGTCCGCAGACGTACCGCTGAGCCACTAGGGGGCAAATATGCAGTAAGTCAAAATAATAGTTTTGTTTAAAAAATACAATGTCTAACAGATATTGTTAATTATGAAATGTAAGTACGGATTGCATTACAAAGTTTTGTATTGTATGTATTTATATGCAAATTACTAAATGTTTGTTTTGTATTGTATGTATTTATATGCAAATTACTAAATGTTTGATAAACCAAACAGGTTTCGTTTTTATGTAGATAAGTGTTTGTTGTTTTTTTTTATTTGGCACAAAGCTACTCGAGGGCTATCCGCACTAGCCGTCCCTAACTTAACAGTATGAGACTAGAGATAAGTCAGCGAATCATCACCACCCAACACCAACTTTTGGACTGCTCTTTTACCAAAGAATAGTGGGATTGACTGTCCCATTATAACACCCCCACAGTTGAAAGTGCGAGAATGTTTGGTGTGACGGGTATTCGAACCCGCGACCCTCAGATTACGAGTCGAGTGTCTTAACCACCTGGTCATGTCGAACCACGTGTAGATAATCTGCAGTACAAATCTTAAGCTTTACCACGTGACTGCAGTGATACTCTGTCTCACGATCATGCATCTTAACAACAGCCCTGCATAGTAGTTTTCATTGCAAAAAGTTGCATGGTAAAGCTGTTACGTTCAAAGCATGCACTTCTTCCCACAATCCAGCCAGTGTACAAAAGTCACGGTTTCAACGGCTACACCGAAATTCACAGACTCTGCATTTGGCGACTTGATGGACATGTGTTCTTATGAAATATCAAGAACGCCCATTTCATTTTTCAGGTTCTTAAAGTTTGTGATAGTTTAAAACATATGTCGTTGAAGCAAGCATTTTGTATTGATTTCAAATGATTTGTTTTTGTTTCGAATTTCGCGCAAGGCTACACGAGGGCTATCCGCGCTAGCTGTTTCTAATTTAGCAATCTGAGACCAGAGGGAAGACAACTAGTCATCATCATTCACCACCATCTCTAAGACTACTCTTTCACCAACGAATGGTGGGGTTGACCGTCACATTATAGCACCCACACAGTTGAAAGGGCGAGAATGTTTGGTGTGACCGGGATTCGAACCTGTGAGCCTCATATTACGAGTCGAGTGTTCTAACTACCTGGTTATCCCGGGCGCTTTCAAATGGAAATCCTTGTTGATTGTGTTGCCTGGGGTACATGGGCAGCATTTACGAATGACCTACGAGCTTGTTAAAGGACTTGTAATTCCATATGAGTTATTACTTCTTTAATAAATACTTACGTAGGGAGATGGTCCTGCAATGTAATAGAAATAAACATTCGTGGTAATTAGCATACACAGAAGACTAAAGCAGATAATGGTGTTTTTCATTATGTCAGTTTTCAGAAAACGTTTTATGAAATAACACTCGTATCTTCTGAACAAAATATACACATAGTTCTAACACCTTTCATTTGTTCCAATCATAATTCCATAAATTATTCTTTTTCCACTATCATCAATACTGATTCATACAAGTAACTTTCTTCGTGTTATGTTTCTTCTTTTTTTAACAAATTGGATACGACTGTGTCGCCCTCTAGTGGTTCAGCGGTAAGTCTGCAGGCTTACGACATAAAAATTCGGATTTCGATGCTCGCAGTAGGTAGCACTCAAATAACCCATTGTGTAGTTGTGCAGTTGTTTGATTAACAGTAAGCAAACTAAGGGTAGTGCTAATGCAGATAGCTAATCGTCTGTACAAACACAGCTGGGTTAAGAAGGGAGAGGGAAAAACTGGGTGCAGTTGTTCTGGGTCGCCCGGATAGACGGACCTTCTCGACTAGAAAAAAAATTAATCAGAACTGGATGACTCATTGAAAATCATTTGTTTTGCAAATGCATAACCATGACAACGGTGATTTTAGTCGTCGTATAAAAAATAACTATTTCCATTAGCATGTTCTTGCAACTTATTCTTTCATAAACGTTTTTCAACCAATAAAAAACTCGTTATTGTAAACTTTATATTTACAATGAATATTGTAATCGGTGTTGTATACATTGTTTACTCAGCAATTTTATTTGTGTATTGTTCAGTCGGTGTTGTATTTTATATCTTGTAAGACGTAATGTTTTCTTTAAAAATACCTTGAAAAATTCCCATGCGTCTTCCAAGACAAAAGTGACGGGATAAGACAAGAGGTTACTTTGGGGTCTACTGAATACGGTCGCTCATACAGATCGTAGTCTCGTTACTTACCAATTACAGGTATTTTCAATAGCATATGACATCTAATTTAACTAATGTTGTTTATATATTGTTAAGAATATGATGTATTTGACTGTATTTATTCAGTAGGTTGAAAAAAAGCCAAGGTTACATCAAGGTGTTGATTGCTGAGTCCAAATATTTTTGTCACAGAAATGTCTTTCCAAAATTAGGGTGCGTTTTACACGACGTGGTATCTTACAAGGCGTAAAATACAGCAGTTACCGAACGATGTTAGATTGTGTTTGACTTATTTGTGAAGGCCAATTTTTAAGAGGCCCCCTACAAAACTTACCCAGAATCCCTAAGTCCTTAATCTGGCTCTTAGCATAAAATTTCTGTAAAGCAGGCCACTTTTATGCTAATATTTACATCAGCACACATAGTTACTTCTATGTTTTTTTTTAAAGTACCACAGTGCAACAAGCCGCCATGATGACAGACTCTCAGTATGTCGTTTCTTTTTTTTCTCTCTCTTATTGTTATGTAAGAATCCGCTCTTCGTACTATCTGTGAAGGGAATAGGAAGTAACAGATACCTTATATGATAAGGGTAAGGATTTTCTTCTGGAACATAAGCACTCTTCGGTTTCTTCACTTGTTACCCATGTCTTTTCTGTTTCATTGAATTTGTTAAGAAACAAGAGTTCACATGACACATAATGTTGTTGAAAAACGCGACACTTGTTAATTTTTTGAGAAATACGTTAAGATACATATTCTCATGGCCCGGCATGGTCGGGTGAGTTAAGGTGTTCGATTGGTAATCTGTGGGTCGTGGTTTCGAATCCCCGTCGCACTAAATATGCTCGCCCTTTCAGCCGTGGGGGCGTTATGATGTGACGTTCAATCCCACTGTTCGTTGGTAAAAGAGTAGCCCAAGAGTTAGCAGTGGGTGGTGATGACTAGTTGCCTTCCCTCTAGTCTTACACTTAAATTATGGACGGCTAGCGTAGATAGCCCACGTGTAGCTTTGCGCGAAATTCAAAAACAAACAAACATTTTCATCGTTTACCCTCAATGAAATTGTGGGTTTGTAAAACAGGAGGAATTTTTGAATTTCTTTCATGAGACAGTGTAACACGATAATGTCCGAGTTTATCGTAGACTCTTAATAACACAGAAAATTGAATATGTCATCGTAAACCAGTTTGGAATATGCAATATCATCAAGTCACCCGACAACCGCAGCCGATATAAAGTTGCAATAACACGTATTGGCACTTAACTGCGCAAAACAATCATACGAATCATAAACCTATGTTCAGGTCGGAGTTTTAAGGGTTTTATCCCTACCCGTAGGACAGTGGCAGGTTTACGCACTTACAACGCCAAGATCTGTGGTGTTCGATTTTTCGCAGTGCACCTGACATATAGCCCATTGTGACTTTGCTATACAATAAACAATTTAGAATTTCCAAGACGACTATATCCAAATTTTAACAACATTAAAAAAATAAAGGAATAGGTATCAGTTTAGATGACCAGGACCATTAGAAAGAGATCTGAAACAAGTCGTAACGCAACCATGATGGGCAAACAGCAAAGGCTTGTTATAGATGTTCCAAAGCTCAGCGTCAAAAGGCGACACAGTACACAAACGAAGAATTTCCGTATGAAAAAGTGACTTAGAACACGTGTGCATAAACTGTTTCCATGACATATCCATTAAACCATCGCATACCTCAAACAGATAGAAAATGAAATAAGTATTTACGCTATTCAATACGCAGACATACCAGTGGATTTTTGTACGATTGTACTATTGTAATTGGTACTGGGAATACTGTCGAAACTGGCGCTGGGAAACCATTGTCTTCATATACTAGGTATATGGTGGAAATGCTTTGCATTGCGTTATAGAAAGCATAACTAGACGTGATGACATAAACTGGAACGACTTAGTTAGGCTCCAAAATAATATATTCAGCCTCTGTAAAACTTAAAGAATTCGACCGTTTTCTCCCACTCTCTCTATACATATACGTGTATGTATATATATAGTCGTGTTAGAAAACGTGTTTTTTCCTAACGTAATCAAAATTTCTCCTTAGTCATCAGTTATCGATGTTACTTTGTTTAGAATTCATTGTTAATTGTACCATATTCTCACTTCAGTTATATCAGTCATCCAGCATAATTTTGCTTGATTTTGTCAGGCTTTAATAAAGACACGTGCACAATATTAACTTATATTTTATCACGTGAAATTAAACCTTTAAATAAAAAACAAATAAAACATGGATTAGGTTAAAAAACAGTATACAGTAATAACCTTAGTTATAAATTTTTGTAGTCTCCCGCTAGAACAGCAGTAAGTCTACGAATTTACAACGTTAAAATCAGGGGTTCGGTTCCCTTCAATGAGCTCAGCAGATAGCCCGATGTGGCTTTGCTGTAAGAAAACACACAAAATTTTGGTTTCTATTGCTTGTAAGCAAGAATCGTGTAAAATTTAATCGATTGAAAGTCTGCTCTCGGAGGACAGTTTTCCAAAGAACAGTTTACAACCGTCACCACGTCGCCATGTTTCTTTCGTCTGTAAAGTGTGCCCATTTACAGCAAACGTCGAAGATACAATAAAAGTCAAAACAGGCGTAAAATTTTTCCTTTTTTTAAAACCTTTTATTTCGTTCTTTTCTTAGATGTTCAAACGTTACATATAAACCTGAAAATTATTATTCGTGTAAGATTTTTTTTATTTAAATACAACTATAAAATATGGATGTAATACATTTGTAGCGTGCCTTCTTTCAGAATTAGGTCTTCCTAAAGTTAAAAACAGAACGCAACACTAACTCAGAATACCATACAATATAAAAACTAAAAATGGCAGAGATGGAAGGCGGAGTCAGAAGTGAGTGTTCAGGAGACAGAAGGGCGGAAATCCGCACTCCCAGATGTGCTGACAGCCAGTACCAGAAAAGTATCGATTACAGACAAATATATCGAAATAATTTTTATACATCGATTACACAGCAGTATGAAGCCTATACTATACCAACTTTTCGGGTGGCTATCGTATTAATTTGTTATTATCATTTATCTTATTTACCGTTCTCACTTCTACTTGAAAATTACGAATTATTTTTATTCCATATTCAATACTAATCCAGAAGGTTAATTTCAGTTTAACGACTTTCAGAAACGCGAAAAAAAATCTTACTTGAAATCTTTTTCTCGTAGTTTTTAAAGTTTCGTAACAAATAAGATGGATTTTAATTTTGCCAAATGCAAGATATTACTTGTCGATTATGATAATTTAAATTATAAGTGCAATTTGGATGGAAATGACCTTAACAATCTCATAATAGAAGGGGACCTTGGTGTAATGAATAAGCAGTCTCTTAAGCCATCTAAGCAGTGTACTGTTGCAAGTATTGAAGCTACTACAGTTCTAGTTTTTATCTATAGAATTGTTGAATACAAGTCTAAAGAAGTTAGAATTTCATTGTATAGGTCAGTGGTTAGGCTACATTTGAAATACTGTGTTCTGTCTTCAGCTCCTTACTTTAGATAGGACATTGAGCTGTTGGAAAGGATTCAGAGAAGGGTTACTAGAATGGTGCCTGAGAAGGGGTTTTGTCATAAGAGGAGACATTAAGTTCCTTAAAAGTTTTTTCCCCTTGTAGAAAGGAGAGTTAGAGAGGGTCTGATTGAAGTGTTTAAGATTGTAAAAATAACTGATAATGTTGATGTATCAGCATATTTCATACTGAACAGTGAGAATCATAAAACCAGGGAACACAGATGTAGATTTAGGTAAGGTAAAAATCGTCTTCACCAAGACAGTTTTAATTTTCTAATACAGGGTGGTGGCTAGAAAAGCGGAAAATTTGTCAAACAGCTATTTATTTTTACAAAGAATAACTTTTACAAAGTTTTTAAAGGCATATGTTATATTACACTCATAAATACTCAAAATGCATTTTATGATATTAAAATCATGCATTTTATTCATGATGTAAAGAAATCAAAATAGAAATGAGTAAGCACGCATTTTATTCATGATCTCATCTGACCCTCAAATTTTCCGCTTTTCTAGCGACCACCCTGTAGGATGGTTGATCTGTGGAATTTTTTGCCTTAGGATTTTGTGGAATAATTAAATTTGAGCGAGTTTAAAAGAAAGATTGATAGATATATTAATTATAAGAGCTGGTTTCAAACTTTTTAAAATAGTTTTAGTTTGACTTAGAGGGCGGAACAGCTGAGATGGACAAACAGATCTCTTGTTGTTCCTAAACAGTATGCTATATAATTTTTATATTATTTCATAAAATGAAAGATTGATTCAACGATTATTTATATTAGCAACAAAAACTTAGATTAAAATGGTATAAACAAAATAATGTCTTACTTACTGGCAACATGAAAAGTTACCACAATATAATTGTTTCGCCAGTTAACAATGGTACACATAAAATAAGGATTTACCTTTTAAGAGCTTTACAAACAACATATTGTTTCTTTGAACAATGGCATAAACAACATAGCAACTTAGCACTTAAGTCTAAACAATGTAACAGTTAACAGCAGTATGAACTCCAAATTTTTTAACAATTATCAACAAAACTTTCTAACGTAAAAAGCAACAACCATCGTAATACTTAGCACCAGTACATACAATCAAAACACCATACCAGTTAATTAGGAGTGGTGTAAAAACAACAGTTTAAATCATTTTCAGCGACAGTTGTACAAGATAATAGTTGGATAGTTACCAGGCATGTAAACAAGAATTCACCATGAAACAATTGTATAAGTAACATTATACATACCGGTGTTAATACCTGACAACGAAACTTATAACGGTAACATAAAAATGTAGCAGCTATGAGCTAATAACAGTTAATGGATTATATCATCTCTATGGTGCTATTTAAGAAGTATTAATAGTACACGGGTACTCATAGTACAGTCCATCACAAAGTTGTACTTTGATCGTATAACAGAGCCTGACAAAAACCAAATAACACAGTACAGACTCAACCAGAGCCAAGTCTCCTATATCTGTATGCATCATGATTTATACAACATATTTAAACTTTACAGTACAGATCCAACCAGAGCCAAGTCTCCTATATCTGTATGCATCATGATTTATACAACATATTTAAACTTTACAGTACAGAGCCAACCAGAGCCAAGTGTCCTATATGTGTATAGATCATGATTTATACAACACATTTAAACTTTACAGTACAGATCCAACCAGAGCCAAGTGTCCTATATGTGTATAGATTATGATTTATACAACACATTTAAACTTTACAGTACAGACTCAACCAGAGCCAAGTGTCCTATATGTGTATAGATTATGATTTATACAACACATTTAAACTTTACAGTACAGACTCAACCAGAGCCAAGTGTCCTATATGTGTATAGATTATGATTTATACAACACATTTAAACTTTACAGTACAGACTCAACCAGAGCCAAGTGTCCTATATGTGTATAGATTATGATTTATTCAACACATTTAAACTTTACAGTACAGACTCAACCAGAGCCGAGTCTCCTATATCTGTATAGATAATGATTTATATGACATATTTACACTTTACAGTATAGATTCAACCAGAGCCAAGTGTCCTATATCTGTATACATCACATTTAAACTTGTAATGCATTTTCCGTTGAGATTAAAGCCTTCCCCGTCGCATATCTGAACTAAGCAGGACAACTTCCAACACGGCCTTCTCTATCTGCTTCCATCATCGCTTGTACGTATCACACTTAAACATAACGGTACAGTTTCCACTTCTAACACATTTCCTCCATCTGTCCTTCTCCATTAAGACCTCGCGTTTAGCATCACACTTTCCAGCAACAGTCCCTCCTATCTGTGTGTATCATGACCTAAACTTAGCATGGTTTGTTTGTTTTTTCCTCAGTATCACAGTTTCCGCCAATGCTAAGCCTATTCTATCAGTCTGCATCATTGAAAATCGCTGAAGACTCGTGTGAGCTTATAACCCTAGTTAAACAGTTTGTTATTTACTTTATTAAATTCTTCAGTAAGTTATTTTATCTCACATTCTATACGAGTAACCAGGAAAAACTATCTGAAATCATTTTTCTCTTGTTTATTTCCTTCGTAATTTTCCGCTAATCTCAGGGCTTCCGTTAGATTTCCATATAATTACCTTTTCGTTAAATAGCTTCAGTGTTGCGTTCACTACATCTTCCCTTTCTACTCTGGAAGTTCAGTGTTATGTCTATTACCTCTTTAGTTTGAATTTGGTTTTTTCCGCTAATGCTTTAATACAATTAAAATACTTAGTTGTGTGAAAAACTGTCCCATGCAAACTAATTAAGATTTTTTTTTTGGAAGGATAATAAGTTAGATTCACGATTCACTATATTAATTCGATTATCTTCATTATTGTTTGAAACTGAAAAAAGTTGTTTGTTTGTTTTAATTTCACACAAAGCTATCTGCTCTAGCCGTCCCTAATTTAGCAGTGTACTACTAGAGGGAAGGCAACTAGTCATCAGCACCCACCGCCAACTCTTGGACTACTCTTTCACCAACGAATAGTGAGATTGATCGTCACATTATAACTCCCCCACGGCTGAAAGGGCAAGCATGTTTGGTGCGACGGTTATTCGAACCTGCGACTGTCAGATTACGAGTCGAACGCCTTAACACATCTGAAAAAGAAACACTCTCTCGTAAATTGAGTTTTTCCTCTTGCATGTCATCACATTTTTAGCTTCCTTGGAATATTTGAAGTAGTAGATGTCAAAGTAAAAAAAACCAACAACATAGAACAAAGTATGGAAGACATAACTAATTTCCTCGTGCATTCTAAACTTTACTGTAATACAAATATAAGGGCGTGAACTGTGTTGAACTTTGATTGGTAACCTAATATCTTCTGAGGTCACCTTTTCCCAGTGTTATTGTGTTGAAGCACAGATAATAGCTGCCTGTGTAATTGATATGATAAGTGCGCACAGTGTATTAATTGTTTACCTAACTCTCTCTTTATCGTATCTGAAATGGAAAAAGATTACATTAGGAATAACAATTACTTTTGAAAACGGTACATACTATAATTAATAAAGGTGCTTGTGAATAGTAAAATGGTCACCACAGCAGCGTTTCAAATTCGTATTCAGGTCTGTATTCGTTGACTTCGAAAGCAATAAACAGTGGTTTTGTTTTCTAAGTATTTTTCTTTGTTTGTTTCGAACTTCGCGCAAAGCTACACGAAACAGCGAAAGGCTAAAGAGAAGGCAGCTGGTCATTACCACCCACAGCCAACTCTTAGGCTACTCTTTTAACAACGAATAGTTCCGTTATAATGCCCCAGAGGCTGAGAGGGCGAACGGTTTCAGTGGGACGGGGATTCAAACCCTCACTCTTCGCATTGCGAGTCAGACGCCTCCTAACTATCTAGTCATGCTGGGCCGTTTTCTCAATCAGTATGAAACAAGCTCTAATACATTTCTGTTTATAGGCTGTCGACTTTTGAGACCTCATTTCGTTTTCACGTGCGTTGCCATGACGTTTAGTTGTTACTATTAACTAATGGATATTACAACAATACAACTATGATGGTTTTTACATCACACGTCGGCCTGGCCTGGACTGGTGGACATGACATACCATTCATAATCTGAGGATCGCGGTTTTGAATCCCGTCATCAACAGTCTTCACCGAGGGGTGGTATAATATATCGATCAATTCCACTATGTGAGATCCAACTCGATGGATCAGCGGTTAGTATGTGGGCTTAGAGCGCTTAAAAGTAGGTTTTAATAGCATATTGTGAATCTTTGCGCCTATCAACTAACAAACCGTTATTCGATTAGAGAAGACCAATAGATGGTGGTAGGTGGCGTTGATTAATTGCCTGCCTTCTGGTTACCACTTCAAAATTAGGGACGGTTAGCGCATATATAACCCTTGGTCGGCTTTCCATGAAATTCAAGAAATAAACAAACATATCGTGTTAACCTGATAGAAGTACTATACTATAGAAATACCAATGCTATTCATTATTCGAATGATCTTACTACGTGAGTATTTTATATCGAAAGTGGCCATTACATCGTTTCCCCAAAAAAACATTCACAATTCTGTGCCATAACTCTACCTTACGATTGCTAAACAATATCAAAATATAGTTCTTATACATACCGTTTCTCCATGACTATATGTACGCCGTGTTTGTCACTTTATTAGTTGATTTGCATGTTTAAAAATGATTTTAGTATAACATACTTGTATTTAAAAATATTAACAAAAAACTTTATCGAGTCGAACAAAGTCGACATGTACATATTGAAATAATACTAAATTTGCTATCCACAATCTGAAAATAAAGTTGTAACTAAAATATGTTGGTTTTTATTTGTATCACTTTCGCTGTTTTGTTCAAGAGCTGTGCGCGCGAACTATGCTTCTCGTGATTTTTATACATTTAGGTGAGAAAGCTTAAATCAAAACAAGTTAACATGTTTTATTATCTGCCTGTAGAAAATTATTACTTTTAAAAGTCGTATCTGGATAGTTTAATGTAGTAAAATGATAATCTATACGTTTCAAACTCATAAAAATGTTTAATGCATGTTGAAGATTGACTCTACAACAGAAACGTGGTACAAAAAGAAGTTTTGTTATTTTTTTTGTTTACCCAGATTAGCTGCAGGTTGTTTGTCAACTTCGTGAGATCATCAACCATTATATTTGCTCATTCATACTGGCTCTTCGTTAGAGGGCGCCTTGAAGACCATGACGGTAATGTTTTAAATGTTTTAATTTGTATCTAATTGTAATTTACAGTTTATTAAACAATGTAAATACCAGATCAATTAAAAATGAATAACACGGAGTCGCTGGCTTATTTTTACTCAAATGCGACACCTATATCTCATATATAAAGTGCTTTAACCTAGATCGTAGAATTATGTCTTGACGCAACGATTTCCTAATTGAGAACGCATTTATTTCGTGGGTGGTTTGGTTATAAATCATATTAACATTTAAATCAGTAAATAAATTTGTACATATATAACTTTCCCAACTGGTTTGTTTATTATCAAGATGATAGTGTAATTCCATCAAAGTCGGCGTTTATTTTTAAGGTTTATGACCTTCTACAGGATCACAGTCCACTTTATATTTTTACAAAGGTGTTCAAAAAGTAGAGAACTTTATTGTTGTTGTTCAGGTTTGGAGCTAAAGAGAACAATCACGAATATCTTCTTTCTCTTTACGTCATGGTCTACTGACATATTTGCAGTACAGTTTGAACCAGAGTCAGTTCTTTATCTATCTGCTTTATGACCAATACGTAGACTGTTACTGTAATCCATCTATTTATTGTCCTTGGAAGATAATTATCATCTTATTAATAGCCATGGGCGTCAGAAACGAAAAATGGGACAATGAAAGTGAATGAAGTTATTCTGAAGAGTGTCTATACTTAAAGGTGGCTAAGTAATAATAAAGATTTGATGACATGCTTACTCTGGTCCACAAGTTCGATTGGAGTTTAGCAAATCTCAAACCTTTGGAGACTTACGACACGGATGGAGAATGGCGTGTGTGTTGTCCTTTTGTATTGCAGATGGGAATGCCCTGAAGTTTTTAACACAACGCCTGTGTAAATACATTATTTACTTCAAATGTAGACTATGTGAATTGACTTAGTTTTGATCCAAAAAAAGACGTGGTATTTTGGTGTTTAAGTTTGGTCAAACATATTTACTATTTCACTCTTCAACACTATCATAAACCTGAACCTACATAAAATATCAGGTCGTGTTTTTAAGCTTTAGAATAGAGCCATACCAATCGATGAAATAAGAATAAATAGAATACAGCTCAACAAAAACAACGAAAAAAACACATTGAAACAATGCAAATTGTGTTTGTTTGGCCCTACACTGATTTTAACCAACCTTGATTAAAATTGTGTATGTGTCAGATGTACAACATTGTTAAATGAATGTGGTATGTATTTATGGTGCACATTTACAAATATGAATTTGTACATACACCATTATTTATAAGTTACGTCAGTAGTGTGTATGATGAACTAAAGGTTTTCGTTAGGTTTGTATGTTGTTGTTGTTTTTTCATCTAGATAAATCAAACTTTTTTGTGTATTAGTGACATAAATTTTGTCACTTGATAGATTCTTATAAGCTGCAGCATAATTGCAACTTTGTTTCAAAGGTAAAACCAACAGAATCCCCGAAACTTCTTTGACACGAATTTAAGCATCCCTTCTTAACCCCGGAAAAGGATAAATTCTAAAAAATCCATGAGTGAAAGTAAAGGACAATAGACTGCAATATAGCAATCATATTTGTTAATCTAGCGCCGACGAGGACTACTGTCAGATACCAGAACTCGTAATGCCACATTGTAATGGTTTACGTGTTATATATATTTAATCAGTTGTGATGAACAGCTGTTAAGGTATGAATCAGATTAAGCACACGAACTTCATTGTTAAGTAAGTACTAGTTGAGCCATAAACTAATAACATTGAAGTGTAATAGCGCTCGTCTTTATAAGCTAGGCACGGATGTATAATCAGCATACCGGTCTGCTAATCAGAGGCTGTAGCTACGATATGCTGCTGAACTTAGCCCGCAGTTTTCGTTGTAGAGGCGTTATAGTTGTGACAGTCATTCCCGTTATTCGGTTAAGAGTAGTAACATAGCACGAAAGTGGTGCTGACTGATTCCCCTTGTCTTGGGCAATAATCGATATTTAGGGGCGGTTACTTATGAACGTTGATAACTCTAATTAGGTTTCATACAGGTTGAAATACCAAACACGCTCTTTCTTTTAACATAGTAAAAACGTCGCTTAACAGGTACTGATAATTCACTCGTCTCTGTAGGTATGCAACAATAAACGAGTTTCCTCAACTATTAGAAAATAATATACACAAGTACGTTTTCTGCTATGTTTATTTGTTTGTTTTGGATTTCGCGCAAAGCTGCTCGAGGGCTATCTGCGCTAGCCGTCCCTAATTTAGCAGTGTAAGACTAGAGGGAAGGCAGCTAGTCATCACCATCCACCGCCAACTCTTGGGCTACTCTTTTACCGACGAATAGTGGGGTTGACCGTCACATTATAATGCTCCCACGGCTGAAAGGGCGAGCATTTTGGTGCGACTGGGATTCGAACTCGCGACCCGGATTACGAGTCGAACGCCTTAACCACCCGGCCATGCCGGGTCACGTTTTTTGCATTTGACAATAATTATGACTAAATATAATATAACAATTTAACAACTTATCGTATATATTTTTTTATTTTGGGACAATGTGCCACAGACAGCTCGTCACATCCGTTGTCGTCATACTCCCGGTATAATTGACCGCAGTCTTCATTCGTCACATTTCACTGGAATCGAATAGTGACGTCATTTTTATATATTCATAAGAATAAACATTGCCTTATTTTTACTTTAAAACTTTTTTTCTTAAGCCTACTTTTCGGTTGTAACAAATATTTAATCCAGTAATTATTGCAAGTGCTACGAATTGAGGCCGTGACCAACCAACTATCTGTGTGACGAATAAAAACTGCAACCAGTCGTGACTGGAATGAATATGGAGTGCGACGAGTTGGGTGTGACAAATTGTCGGATGGCATCCATTTTATGTTGTTGTTCTTGTTGTCGTTTGGAATTAAGCACAAAGCTGCACAATGGGCTATCTGTGCTCTGCCCACCACGGGTATCGAAACCCGTTTTTTAGCGTTGTTAGTCCGCAGACATACCGCTGAGCCACTGGGGGGCTGCATTTCACGTAGCGATGTACCAGTCTTGTATTATAACAATATGATACTTGAATAACAATCACTTATTTGTTTATATACACGGAAATTCTTATGTCAACAACAAGTTTGCGTAATTACAAGGTTAAAATTCTGGGTTCAGTTCCACATGGCGAAAAGAGAACGGGTAATTTACTGTGGAGCTTTACACTAAAGTAAACAAACGAAAATCGTCCTGAGTGGCGAGTAAGACATATTTACTACCGACTCGTAATTTTTTACGCTATTTCATTTTGTCCTTTTACGTAAAAATACGTAAGTTTAGAGTGTTTTATCGTTGTTAATATGTAAACCACTTTTATTATACATGAAAATGATATCTTAATCGTTTCTTTCAGAAATATTCTGATGTACAGTTCGTCTTATTAACAGTAAGGAACTAACAACCTCTTCGCATCTTTATTATAGATAACAATCTATGTATGTGTGTTTTATAGCAAAGCCACATCGGGCTATCTACTGAGCTCACTGAGAGGAATCGAACCCCAGATTTTAGCGTTGTAAATCCGTAGACTTACCGCTGTACTAGCGGGTGGTTATAGGTGGTAAGAATCAAACTCGTTATTTAACACATAGTCTCACTGCTCTGTTTTATTTCAAGATAGCAACGTACGAATTTATTAATGGTTGACTCGTAATCTGAGAGTCGCTGGTTTGAGTCCCCGTCACACCAAACATGCCCGCACTTTCAGCCGTGGGGGCGTTATAATGTAACGGTCAATCCTATTATTCGTTGGCAAAAGAGTAGCTTAAGAGTTGGCGGTCAGTTGTGATGACTAGCTGCGTCTCCTCTAGTCTTACACTGCTAAATTAGGGACAGCTAGCGCAGATAGTCCTCGTATAGCTTTGCGTGAGATTTAGAAACAAACAAACCAAGGGTTGTTGGCCAGCTGCCTTGTCTCTAGTCAGTCAGTTCAAAATTGGGAATAATATTTGTGCAGAAAGCTCTTGTTATCTTATAATTATAGAGGAATATAAAAAAAACTAAGCTATCTTAACTCGTGTCTTGTGGTGTGCTGGCTTCTTTATTGATAATGAAGTGCATAATAAAATGCCTTATATTTGTTTCACGTGGCATATGTCTTCACGAGTATTTTTTTAAAACATTAAAGTATTAGCTACTCGTTCATAAACATTTACACCAACATTATAAGATTCGATTTTTATCTCTTAAACTTATCCATAAAACAAAAACATTTTATTATGCGCACTTTCTCAGTTATTTCGCGAATTCGTTAAACATATATAGTTCTTATATAATTCCATAGACATAACTACGCATTAAATGTATTTAATAACAGCAAACTATTACGAAATAATAAAAAGTGCGCTATCAAATAATTTAGAACATTATTATGATTGTAACACTTTCGATTTTGATCATTGGTCCTTCAGCCACAGTCCTCAGATTACGGGTCGCACGCCTTAACACGTTTGGCCATGTCGGGTTTATTTTTTGTTAATTTCTTTACTTCAAATGAATGGGTATTTGTATCTGTTCAGATATCGCCATACAAAATATTAAGAATTACACGGTAATAAAAGTTTAAAATAGATAGGAGTGTGTGTTTTTCGTATAGCAAAGCCACATCGCACTATCTTTTCAGCCCACCGCGGGCAATCGACCCCCTGATTTTAGCGTTGTAAATCCGGAGACATACCGCTGTACTAGCGGGGGACTGACTTAAAGAGACCTAAACCATGAACTTCAGGTTCGGTATGTATATGAGTAAACGTTACTGTTGTTATTTGTCATTTTGAATTAAGCACAAAGCTACACAATGGGTTATCTGTGCTCTGCCCACCACGGGCATCGAAACCCGGTTTTTAGCGTTGTAAATCCGCAGACATACCACTGAGCCACTGGGGGGCAAACTTAACCGAGCGTACTTTTTGGTAGAGGGTTTTCACTCGCACATTTCTAGAAAGTTTCACATAATTCTTCCCTAGTTGCATTTCAGCTTTGATATGGGCTAATTGTGTTAAAACAAGTTCAGACTGACCATTAGGTTATATAAAGAAGTAAGAAATATATAGAATAACACATTTTGTAGAAAAAACGTTAGGTAAGGAATGTCACTTAACATTGTGACAACTAGAATAAGCATTAGAACTGTAATAAAGGAAAATGGTTTGGTTTGAATTTCGCGCAAAACTCCACGAGGACTACCTGCGCTAGCCGTCCCTAATTTAGCAGTGTAAGACCAGAGGTGGGGGAGCTAATTATCACCACCCACCGCCAACTCTTGGGCTACTCTTTTACCGACGAACAGTGGGATTGACCGTCACATTATAACGTCCCCGACGACTGAAAGAGCGAGCATGTTTGGTGCGACCAGAATTCGAATCCACGACTCTCGGATTACAAGTCAAGTACCTTAATCACCTGAACATGCCGGGCCAAAAGAAAGTGAATTTATAAAATAATGAAGAGGGCAGTGAAACCAAAGCACTAAACACTGTATAGATAACAACAGAAAGCTGTGTGGACAAGACAGCTGAACTAGAAACAGTTTAAGAACTTAAAACCAAACAGAGTTATTAACGTGTTAAGACCACTAAACAGAGTTCAAAACTATACATATTAACACATGTAATAATAATAAGCAAAAATGCAGCGGAAGTTATGCACAAAGGAATGTTTTGGCCTATCTATGCTCTACCCACCACGGGTATCGAAACCCGGATTCTACCGTTGTAAGTCCACAGACATACCGCTCTGCCACTTCGGGTGGTGAGGGGGGCATTAGAAACAGATAATAACGAAGGTACAATAATTCATTGGAGTTGGATAGGGTATTGGTAATAACTTAGTAACAGTAAATCAATGGAGACAGGATATATTACCAGTGATAACTTACGTAAAGTCTAACGAAAATATTTTTAATATAATATAACAATATAGAAGGTTATATGAACAAATATTTGGATACTTAAAATTTTGTATGTTTCTTTGAATAATAGAATCGTAACAAAAGTAGAATTATAAATATTTCAGTTTTTCCTAAAATAAGGCTGATGCTCTGAGACGATAACGTTATTTTATAACTTTTGTGTTCATCAGAATAACTGTGAAAAAAATACTGG
Source organism: Carcinoscorpius rotundicauda (assembly GCA_011833715.1). NCBI lineage: Eukaryota > Metazoa > Arthropoda > Merostomata > Xiphosura > Limulidae > Carcinoscorpius > Carcinoscorpius rotundicauda. Next base: position 57,174,321 of record CM022403.1, on the reverse strand, counting down.
AGAATTAATCGACAAAGTTTGCTCAAGTGAAGAGAACAACACTTGGAAAAACTTCTGTCTATCATCTTCAAGTCTTTGTTCATTTGCTCATGATGATAAAATACCATTAATGTATCTTATAATTGTTTAACCCTAAAATGGCCCAGAAAGGCCAGGGTGTTTGACTCGCAATTTAAGAGTCCCGGGTTCGAATCCCCATTTCACCAACTATCCTCGCTCTTTCAGCTGTAGGAATGCTACAGTGTAATGATCAATCCTTTTATTCGTTAATAAAAGAGTAGCCTGTGAGTTGGCGGTGGGTGGTGATGACTAGCTGCCTTCCCTCTAGTCTTACACTGCTAAATTAGGGACGGCTAGCGCAGATAGCCCTGGAGTAGCTTTGCGCGGAATTCCAAAACAAACAAACAAACAAACTTGTTTATAATATTTTGTTATGGGACTTCAGACTGGCAATATATGTCACCTAATGGAAAAAGCAAGTGTTTGTAAACACGCGTTAAATAATGTCGTTAAATTGACTTCTAATCAAACAAATTACTTAAGAATGTCAGAATTTATTATTAACCAGTGGTTATTGTACATAATTTAATATCGTAACGTAACCAGGAATATATGTCATCAAGAGAGCTTGTAATGATTAAAATATAATGATTATTTGGTTAGATATCGTCACCGTTAATGATTCGTGATGTCAGAAAAACACGCAGATTCAAGAAGACTTGATATAAAGTGATAAGGTGGGCCTTTGTTCTTCAGATGCAAACTCGCAGTTAGTGGTATTTTCTGTGACACAAACATCTGTGTAAAAAATATTAGATTTTTTTGGAATTCCGATGTCGTATCGCACACGAAAGATACACAAAGTGCGTAAAAAAGAAGTGTTATACATAAATCGAGTATTTATTTTATAAATAAGTGAACAATAGTTAAAGCCTGTTCAAAAACGTGAAAGAGTACCAATGTTATATTTTAGTTAACAGTTAATAAAACAAACTAAAGACAGCCCTGTCTGCCTCCTCTATGTTGGTATTTGGGGAGTGATGTTAAATACCCAGGAGGGTCAGGTGCATTAGACCTCTTCCTCTATGCCGAAAGTTGATGAGGGCTATCATTTAGTGTTTCTTAATTGGTATAACTTTGCGCCAGAGTATGACACCGTACTCAGGCCCGTTTCAGGGCAGTGTCCATGTATAATCTCGACAATGATTTTCTTCTTTTTTAAAATATTTATTTATTTATTTTTATTATTATTATTTTCTTTCTTTCTTACATAGATAAAATACTTGCAGTAGTTGTAGTTGTAATAATAAATAAAAAATAGGGTACAATAATATAAAACTAGGTTTAAGTGTCCAGTGCATGGTGGCCAGCTTCCTTGATATTTCTTAAATATATGTTAAAAGGAAAGAGAAGACACGTTTGGTATAACGGGGATTTAAACCTACGACCTCGAGTTACGAGTCGAGTGCCCTAACCACTTGACCACGTCAGGCTAAAACAAATTGATATATTTTTCACTAAATTTTATTGTTATTACAGTTAATTGTTGAATTAAGCACCAAGCTTCACACTGGGTTATCTGTGCTATGCGTCACCACGGGTATGGAAATCCGGTTTTTGGCCTTCTAAGTCCCAGACATACCGCTAAGACAGGCTCCGAAATAGATTTCTTGTCTTACTTCGAAAGGAAACAAAGTAAATTTGATATACCTTTTAAAAGGCGCCGACGAGAATCGAACTCGCGATCTCCTGTTTACTAGACAGGCGCTTTAACCAACTAAGCCACAGCGCCGTGTTGGTCTATCTCAATTAAAACTATCTGTTTGTTTTGAATTTTGCGTAAAGTTTCTCAAGGGCTATCTGCGCTAGCCATCCCCAATTTAGTTGTGTAAGACTAGAAGGAAGGAAGCTAGTAATCACCACCCACCACTCTTGGGCTACTCTTTTACCAACGAATAGTGGAATTGATCATTACACAATAACACCCCCTACAGCTGAAAAGGTGATCATGTATCGTGTCACAGGAATATGAACCCTCGACCCTCAGATTACGAGTCGAATGCCTTAACCACCTGGTCATGCCGGGCCCTGCAGTTCATCCTCGAGTTTTTGAAGTTAAACAGTCATGAAACATCTTTCACGTGCATGAATTCTTTTCATATAAGGATCATGACAACTGTTAGTGCTTTGACAGAACTGTGTTAGAGAACACTTTTGTTAGTGCTTGTTTACACCATAAACACTTATGATAATAACAAATTTGAAATACTAAACTAACACTGTGCATGTAAAATCTGATTAAATCCAAACTTCTGAATGAACATTCAACATGGCGACCCTTGAAATCAAACTGTTTTTTCCGCTGTTGAACAGTTTCCCAGCTATGGATGGCCATAACTAGTTGTGAGGATACCGAGGTCTTGTGCTCGGTTGTTTCTAGGCCTCCTTCATTCACCCTCACACACACACGTGTTGTAGCTTGATACCCACGTTTGACCTTGTAAGAATATTGGCTTTGGTTATGGTGCTCACAATGGGGTATCTGAACCTTCTTTTCAGCATTATAAGTCTTCAGACTTGCCACTGAGCTCTGGGGTCCCTGATGAATACCTAACATCTATAGAAAACTGTATTTAGTTGCTATAGCATAATGCGATAGTACGTTACAGTTACAAATATATATATGTATATATATTTTGATAGGTGCAAATTTGTTATTAAATAATTTAATGTATGATAAAAATATTTCAAAAAATCAGTGAATTGGTATTTTATACAAAACTGAAATGTAACAACACTGTAACAACGGTGGTCTACGTTATGTATTAACATACAAGTGTGAACGTTTGACTCTCATAATTTTCCTTTTGTTGAATGATTTCGTTTCTTTTTATTACATTTAGAAATCTTTTTTTATTAATTTTTATTAAAATTGATTATTATTTTCAAGGCTCGGCATGACGAGGTGGTTAGGGATCTCGATTCGTAATCTGAGGATCGTGGGTTTGAGTCTCCGTCCAACCAAACATGCTCGGCCTATCAGCCGTGGGAGTGCTATAAAGTCACGGTCAATCCCCCTATTCGTTGATAAAAGAGAAACCCAAGAGTTGGCGGTGGGGGGTGAGGACTATCTGCCTTCTTTGTGGTCTCAAACTGCTAAATTAGGAACGGCTAGTGCAGGTACCCTCCTATAGCTTTGCGCGAAATAAAAAGAAAAAACAGTTATTTTTCAAAAGATGCCACATTGCAAGGAAATAATAAACAAAAGATATTATTGTGTTGATAACCAAGTTTTAAATAAAATAAAAAAACAGCGAAAAGCCCTGAATTTTGCAACTCTACCTTGTATGTTATTAGGCTCAAACGATGTATTTTATTACACAGCCATGATACACGGTTTATAGTCTAACTTCTAACATAGTTTTGGGCCGATGGCGTAATCTCAAGTTGTAAAAATGAAAAGACAAATGCTGGCCACTAACTAATTTTTAACGCGATGTTGTAGTTTCTATCAATAATATCAACCTAAAATTGTGTATTTCAAAACCTCTGAGTTCTTGGTTTTAAAATAAAAGAGATATTCCTTATTTCCATTAAACAGCCTAGCCAAATTTAAATTTCCTTTTTAAGAAAAGATAGGGAAAACGTATGTTCGATAGGACAGTGGTAAGTCTTCGAATTTGCACTCCGAAATTAAGAGGTTCATTTCCTTTCGATGTACACAGCAGACAGCCCATGATGGCTTTGCTATAGCACAACAAAACTGAATATGAAGGCAAATTTCACCTTTATAGATTTCTAAACTAATCTTCACTTTTAAATTGTTAATGAAACTTCCAACTGTTCTTGATAAATTGTAGCGTTGAAATTTCTTTTTTGGTCAAATGTCAAAAACTCCCAGTGACTTAACATAACAAGCTTACAACTATCTTTACAATAATCATTTGTCTATACTACACTGTACTAACATTCATCATCATTCATTCATTCACCATTAGATTCCATCAAGGAACATAGGGCCGCAATCGCTTGCGGATTCTTCAACAGGCATTTAAGTGAGTAGGTTGTTAGCCTACTGCACCGAGCCGTCCCTAATTTAGCAGTGTAAGACTAGAGGGAAGGCAGCTAGTCATCACCACCCACCGCCAACTTTTGGGCTACTCCTGTACCAACGAATAGTGGGATTGACCGTTACATTATAACGACCCTACGGCTGGGAGAGCGACCATGTTTGGCGCGACCCTCGGATTACGAGTCGCACGCCTTACGAGCTAGGCCATGCCGAGCCACTATACCAACATATTTATGTGAATTTCTCTCTCTTTCAGTTTTATTGTTGACATTGTGTAATTGTTTATCTGTTACTAAATAACAATGTATTTCAATACCTGCTACGTTATTTTCTGATTATCTATTTACTCTTATTAGATATCTCTTCGAAAGAGAGTTTTAGTACCAACTAGCAGATATAATAAACAAAAGAATAGTTGAAGGGTCTTTATCATATTTAACTAAACCAAGTTCAATCCTCATAATTCCTTCAAGTTACTTGTTTACCCTTGTGCAAATTAATTGAAACAAGACGGAAAATTACGATTTTTTCAATTTTTTACGTTTTATTTCTGAGAATCCCAAAAATACAAATTAATACATGATGTGACCACCTTTCTTTTTCAGAAGATCATTAATCCGCTTTGGCATCGAGGCCACGAGTTGACTGCAATCTTTACTAATTTTTGGATCGCAGTACCACACCTCAATTATGGCCTTAATTAGCTTATCTTTCGTAGTACAGTCTTTTCCCCGAAGTCTTTCTTTACAAATCGCCCAAAGATTTTCAACAGGATTTTAGTTTGGAGAGTTTCCAGGCCAGTTCAGCACCTTTATTTGTGTTGTAGTCATAAAATTCTTCACAAGTTTTGATGTGTGGCATGGAGCCAGATCTTGCTTAAAAATGCCAGATCCATCTGGAAATCTCTTTTTCAGTTCTGGAACGACTCCTCTCTGCAAAACTTCGATGTACTGTAGTCTTCGCATCATACCTTCTACGGTATGTAAGCATCCGATGCCACAGTAGCTGAAAAAGCCCCAAAACATCTTCTTCAAGGGATGTTTTACGAACTGATTGATTCTCGAAGTTTCTCACTTGGAGATCTGCGAACATGCAGACTTCTTTGACCCTGTAAGAAGAAATGAGTCTCGTCACTGAATAACACCTTCCTTCATTGTTCTTGCGTCGAGTTCTTGTATTTCAGACCCCACTGACACCGTTTGTTCTTCACTTTGTTGGTAAGAAGTCGTTTTTTGACTGGTCTCCTTCCCCTTCTAAAGCAATTTCGAATGACGTAATATTCCTCAAGCTTTCGTCATATATCCCAAAAACAGATCGATCGTACTGCAAAACAAAGTTAATGACGAGCCAAACGCCTTAACCAGGAGGCCGTGCCGGGCCGTCTCGAAGCCGAAAAAGAAATTAAGCTTAAAGTAATGAAACTAGATTCAATTCCGATTGACCAAAACAAAATGACATCTTTGAAATTAAGCGATTTGTTAAAGTAACATCAGTTAATTATAATTAAGTTAATAAATATTTCCAAGATTTTTAAAAGGTTACTTAAACCGTGAAATAGCCCACAGAAAAGTGGCCATTATTATTATAAAGTATTTTATCTAATAAAGCACAAGAAGCTTAGGTAACACACTCTCTCCCTCTCAAGAAGATTAAAGCAGCTATTCACAATGCATTAGGGTTAGCACCGAAGGCTTATTGCCAAAAGTCTCGAGGTTATTGCAAGCAAGACAATCAAACTTGTATGGAAATTTGCCCACGAGAAATAGGTTTATTTTTATTGATGGTGTAATTGTGTGCGTATCGGCAATAGTTTCGACAATCTAAGACAACTATATCTAATTGAGGAATTTAAACGTTGTGCAGATGACGACTTCAAAACCTACTTGAACGAACAGAAAGTTGAAACACCGCAGGAAGGAGCTGCTCTTTTCAATGATTACACTTTAACACATAAAACTACTTTTAATAAAACATAAGTTCCTGCCATGTCAGTAAAACAACTGCATCTCTTCAATTCATTACAGTTCAAAATTCTTCTAAATAGTCCAGCTCCTCTAGTTCGAAATCTTCCAACGGTCAGGTAAAACTTTTACGAAACCATCAAGGTCTGACTATCATTTTTGTATAAAAACCCGGTCGTGTTATGTCCGATTGTTGGTGTTTGAAAAATATAAAAGAGAAGGAGGCAACACCCAGTGTATTCGTGTCCACGTGTAGGCGTAGTTTCACCAGATCACCAGATGTTGTTCATATGGCCATTGATATAAAGACTAATGTAATTAGTGAGGACTTTGGGCCTCTTGTATCTGTTGTTTCTGTGTGGTTGACAAATAGCACTGCCAAACCCGTACTCATAGACATTCTGTGTGATACAGGAGCGACCCAATCACTGTTGTCAGAATACTGCTTTTATACTCGAGTTCTGCCACTGGGGTCCGGCATGACCAGGTGAGTTAAGCTGTTCGACTCGTAACCCAAGGGTCGCGGGTTCGAATTCCGGTCACACCAAATATGCTAGCCCTTTCAGTCGTGTGAGCGTTATAATGTGACGATCAATCCCACTTTTCGTTGGTAAAAGAGTAGCCCAAGAGTTGGTGGTGGGTGGTGATGACTAGCTGCCTTTCCTCTAGTCTTACATTGCTAAATTAAGGACGGCTAGCACAGATAGCTCTCGTGTAGCTTTGCGCGAAATTAAAAAATAAACATCTGCCACTGGTTGAGCTGTTGTTGCTCTGGGTACTGAAGGTGGCTTTCTTAATGTGTTCCCTTTCACAAACATTATTTAACATCAGACCTAGGTTTGGGACCAGCTTATTAAGGGTGGATCTTTATTGTTAAGGAATGATTTGGCTGGGAGAAAAGCTGTTGCCGAACCTAAAAAGGTTAACGATCTTTTTTCTCAAGAGAATCCTGATGTGTTTCCCTCGTGTTCTGTGACTCGAGCTCAGGCGAAGAAATTAAGCCAAAAACAAATGATAGACACTTGTTCAGAGAATGATATTATAGATTTGTCTCAAACATTTTTGGATCCAACAGGGAGTTTGTGAATGATTGTCATACTGAAAATTCCCTGATGAATGACAAAGATGGATGTGAGGGATTTGGTTCACCTAGTGAATTTCCTTTTGCTAAAAGTAACCTGGGAACTGACTACGAAAAGGATCCAAAATTTCTTCAAAATTTAAATATGCACTACCAGAATACGAACTGAAAAAAGTTCTAACTGGTTATTTTTTTTTAAAAAATGATGTGATTATGATGAAATGGAGACCATCAGATCTGCCAGCTTTAGAATGTTAGGCTGTAGTCTATCAAATCGTTGTTCTGAAAGCGTGTTGCTCTGAAATAATATTGAAAGTTTCTCAGGAACTTCCCATATGAGGTAATTTTGGTGTCAACAAGACATATGACAAAATCATCAGACGTTTCTTTTGACCAAAAACTAGGTATCATGTTTCTCAGTTTTGTAAAACTTGTCAAACCTGTCAGTTGGCCGGAAAATCTAATCCGAAATTCCTTTTGCTCCTTTGAATGATACCTCAGTTTTTGAAGAACTCTTCAGTCTTGTGATTGTGGATTGTTTTGGACATTAACCAAAAACTCAGTCAGGGAGCCCGGTATTTGTTGACTGTCATGTGTACAACAATTTGTTTATTGCTGCAAGGCTAAAGAACATAAGTTCTGTCCTGATGACATATGTTTATAACTGCAAGACTGAAGAACATAAGTTCTGTCCTGATGACTTATGCTTATGACTGCAAGGCTAAAGAACATTAGTTCTGTCCTGATGACTTATGCTTATGACTGCAAGGCTAAAGAACATTAGTTCTGTCCTGATGATATATGTTTATGACTGCAAGACTGAAGAACATAAGTTCTGTCCTGATGACATATGTTTATAACTGCAAGACTGAAGAACATTAGTTCTGTCCTGATGACTTATGCTTATGACTGCAAGGCTAAAGAACATTAGTTCTGTCTTGGTAACATAGTTTCAGTATTGTTACCCATTGTGGGACATCCTCTCAAAGCTATGTTTCATGGTCGAAAAGTTGCTCAGCTGTGTCATCATTATATCTTAAAGCCATATCACGTCTGAAATGCATCCGAAGTATTTTTACCATTGAATGTTTTCCTATTACTCGTGAGAGTCACTTTGACTCAGACATTCGTAAGTTTGTAAATATCGGAGATGAATGCAACATTAAACTACGTATAGAAATAAGTAGAAATACTGGCATTTTGACCAGTCTTCATTCACATGCCTCTTCATAACATGTGTACCGATCCAATATCACGTGCTATGTATTTTTTATGATCGCAATGTTATTTGTATTGAGTATGTTATATACTACATTTCTAGATGCCAAACACTACTTGGTCAATGGTATCTGGGTATTTTGCCCTGGAGGGTCAGGTTCACTTTGACCTCTTCCTCCTTCCTGAACTTATTTTCCCTAACTGTTTGTATGTTAGATCCTTTTTAGGGCAATGTCCATTTATAGTCTATTATTCACAGTAGGTAAAAAATATGTGTCCCGCGCCGGGCACGGAGCCCGGTATGCCAAACACTTGTACTGTTAAATATGTATTACGAAATTCCCGCCTGTTCACTCAGCTGCAGAAGATTGGCGACTGTAAGAATCAACAATGTATTTGTATACATAAACCCTAGCGTATCGTCTACATTGTTGTACAAGCTACGATTACTGAAAATTCTCATCAGGCACATAATTGTAACCAAGATATAGTATATATTATTGGTTTGTTACAGTTGGCATATTATAAACCCCGGAAGCTAGAACAGCGATTAACGCTTGTTAATCAGGAACATTAGATATATTGACTAGCAACTTTTATACATTTTGAACATTACAAGTCATATAACTTCAGTGGATTCACACCGCACATTACTATTTTTATGAAGACATTATGTAACTTCAGCGATAAAAAAAAATCGCCGTGCAATCAACAAAGAACGCAGGGCTACATAACTCCCTGTTAAGTGAACTGTGTCCGTATCAACTAAAGATTTGTTTGCTTATCGTGAACCCTCGATAAGATACCAAGGAAGTTCCAGACCAGGTAGAAGACTCGATATTGTTTGTGTGTTTGTAAAACTCATGAACGTAAATCATTATTTTTAATAACCGCCATTATCATAAATTGTGTTATTGTTTGTACGTTGAAATATATTTGTATTAATAAAGAAAAACAATATTCATCAATCTTGTTGTAACTATAAGAAATTATTGACTTAAAACTAAGTTACAGATTAACTCAGTTTAAGGCTATTCGAAATTATGCATCTTACGTTTGTTTTATGACTTTTACATAAAGCTACACGAGAGATATCTGCGCTAGACTGTCTTCAATTTAGCAGAGAAAGACTAGAGATAAGCCAGCTAGTTATTACCACCCACCGCCAACTCTTGAGCTACTCCTTTACCAACGAATAGCGGGATTGACTATCACATCATAATTTCCTCACGGCTAAAATGGTTAGCGTGTTCGGTGAGACAGGGATTCGAACCTTGCGAGTCGAGTGCCCTAACCACCTGGCCATGCCTGTACATTACGTGGTATATCACTTACTTATCTGAAAGGCTAGTTTCTGTAGTGAATACAAGCATGGCCGGGTGCTTAAGGCACGTGACTTCTAATCCGAGGATCGCGGGTTCGAATCCTCGTTGTACGAAACATTATCGCCCTTTCAGCTGCCGGGGTGTTATATTGTGATGATCAATCCCACCGTTTGTTGGCAAAAGAGTTGTTATAATGTGACGATCAATTCCACTGTTCGTTAGTAAAAGAGCAGCCCAAGAGTTGGCGGTGGGTGGTGATGACTAGCTGCCTTCCTTCTAGTCTTACACTGATAAGTTAGGTACGGCTAACGCAGATAACCCTCGTGTAGCTTTGCGCGAAATTCAAAAACAAATAAACTTGTAATTACTCCAGTTCACATTAACCTGCTGCGATTGGCTGAAAACCATTGTTGATGGCTTTTCGCGAACTAAAAATTATCTTATTGAAGCTCCACTGACATAAGACTTAAACATTTGAGTGAGTAAATATAACGTGTAAAAAAAAGAATGAAATTATTAACGACTAATTTGATTTATTATGGAATTCTGTCTCTGAATTCATTAGTTTTGCTTTTTTATGGGGGAGTTACATTGATCTAAACAATTATTTTAATCACATTGACATTTTCGCGGTCGATATTCAAAAACCGAAAAAACACAATTGCATATGGTCAACTTAGTGGTTCCCCTCTGGTACAGCGGCGAGTCTGCGGATTTACGACGCTAAATTCAGAGGTTTGATTCCCCTCGGTGCACTCGGTAAATAGGTCAACGTGGCTTTGCCGAAAGGAAAACACGCAAACCCAGTTTAATGATGGCATTACTTGCTGGCAAAGACGACGTTTTCATTTTCTTGAAGCGTTTGTTTGCTTTTTGAATTTCGCGCAAAGCTGCACGAGGGCTGTCTGCGCTAGCCGTCCCTAATTTCGTAGTGTGAAACTAGAGGGGAGGGAGTTAGTCATCACCATTCACCGCTAACTCTTGGGCTACTCTTTTACCAACGAATAGTGAAATTGTCTGTCACATTATGACGCCACCACGACCGAAAGCGCGAACATGTTTGGTGTAACCAGGATTCGAACCCTCGATCCTCAAATTATGAGTTAAATGCCTTAACACACCTGGCCATGCCGGACCCTTCTTGAAGCAAAACATACGTTACTATTGCTTCCAAGTTTGATTTCGATCATTTTAATCTCAGTTTTTTTTCACAGTATTATAGTGGAATGATCGCTCTGCTTTTATCTCTCCCAACATTGAGACAGTTTAGCACATTTAAGTAGTCATGTAGATAGAGTCTATCAGATCATATATATTCAAACTGAACAGTGAATACCTGAGCAATATTTATTCAAGTATATTTTCAGCCAAATAAAAGAAACTTAAAAGATATTTGCAGGAAGAACAGACAAATTCCACTTTCAAATAACATGTGCAATATTGGTAAGTTTTCTCAGTATTATCTCTTATTACATTCACCCCTTCTCATTTTTAGTTAGAATTCTCCTGTTATTCAAGATCATTGATCAACCTGGTCAATCTAGTGGTTAGAGCGCTCGACTCATAATCTGCAATTTGCAGATTCGAATCTCCCCACTTCTAATATGACCGTCTTTTCAGTATTCTATTAGAGTTGGCGGTGGATGATGTTGATTAGTCGTTTTTTCTCTTGTTATGATGTCTAGCACAGAAATCCCTTAAGTAGCTTCACGCAAAATTCAGAAAATTTATGATTTACATTACGAAAAGTATTGGCTATAAACTGTATTACTGATAATATGAAGTTGTAAATACGTTAATGTGTGTGTGTTTTCTTATAGCAAAGCCACATCGCTGTATCCATTGAAGATATTCAAATCCCTGGTTTTAGCGTTGTAAATCCGAAAACTTACCGTTGTCCCACAGTGACGACAACCATTCATATAAACATGCAAATAAATGCAAATATTTGACGTTTGAATGTAAGAACACCCACAATTGACGCGTAACTTATGACGTCATAAGACTTCACCAAGTGATAACTAGTCTATGTAGGACGATTTTTGTCTAGTTCATATCCATATGGCATAATATTATTGTAGATTTAGATTGACGATTTATTCTTAATTATTTTATATTCATTTTCGAAGCCAAATCTTGAAAATACACAACGACTGACAGAATTTGAAAAGTAAAAAGTAGGACGGTGTAAGTAAGCAATTTGAAAGCCATTGCCTTATATGGCCTACCCTGTAAGATGGGCGTTGGTTTCGTATGTGTGTGAAGAAGCTCAAGCTGTGAATCGTATTTCCTGTATGTCAACCTTGTATACGTCACTTGTGAGGTCCACAAACTGTTTATATCAGTTACTGAAACTAATAATTACGATAAATTAAATAAATAAGGAAGCTTCTCACCGAAAGTTCTCTTTTGTGCAAGCTATTCAGTTTGCATTCTTGTTTAATACTTAATTTTTTTTTTGCTACAAGAAAGTGACGTCACATCCCACGCCATTTTGGAGGTTCAAGAGTGTGCAGTCGGAAACACATGGTAACATCCTTCGAAGTTTGCTTGTAAGTGAAATAATTTTGTAGAAATTAATAGTGAAACTAAGATTTTCAGAAGTTGGAATTAACGCATATGAACAGTGGGACTTTGATTAGCTGTACTGCAGTATTTTTCAACGCTCTGTATCTGTTGTAGTGAGCTAAAGTTTAGTAGTACAGTATTACTACACTAGGTGTAGGTACTAAGGTAGTGCTATTACTAATCTATAAGCCTGCTAGTGTTATTAATACTAATCCAAGTATTGCTATTGCTTTATAATAATTATTTTGTCAAATTATCGAGGGTTTCCCCCTAACTCGAATTTAAAAAGTCAACATAGTCGCAAATATATGTGCAAAAACGGCTCGTTTGGGTCACAAAATTCTGTGTTTTTGATAAGTTGTAATAAATACATTTGTGTTTGGACGTACTGTATATATTTATGTTTATTACAGCGACCTGCGCATAATGGTAAATAAATCGGTTAAGTAATTGAGACAGTGTTGTTTCTTATCGGAAAAAAACTTTTAATAATAATATAATTTTAGGAAGTATACAAGTCCAAATCCGTAAATGTCTCGATAAAAATAATTTGTTAGGCCTTACTTACAGTGTTATGTAGTTTTCTTTACATTATAACAGTGCAAATGACTGCTGTTTGCCTCGCCGATAGTGGGTCGTTGCCGATGGGTAGTACCTTCTTGTAGGTTGACTTTGATTTCACAGTGAAAGTTAAATGCTGTGTACAGAGAGTTAGAAACACTTCACAAGTTTGGCCTGCACACAATGAAGTGTTTACCAATAGCTGTTTTTTTGTTTTTAATGACACATAAGGAAGTGTGTAGCAGACAAATGCATGAAAAGCATTATTTGTGTTTAAGTAATGAATCATATTTCACTTCTGGGATAGAAAGCAAAATTTCAACTAGAAGTATTCTGTTGTCAGGTCCAGCTACGTTTTATTAATGGAATGTGCCATGTTTGTGGTATTAGCAGAAGTATTGGATAGACAAGAGTAAACATATGTTGATGTACCACAGTACATCCTGTTGAACTGTTTCATTACTTCCACATATTTTTGGAACCATATCTTAAGTGTATTTAATGATAATATATACTTTCATTAGGCTAAGCTGATTGGTGGTATTCCTTACAAAAAAGGATGATTCATGAAGTTGTGGTCTGCATGTTTGTCTGGATTCGGTTGTATTGTTTGTGTTTGTAATGATATTAGGTAACATGATTTACTCCATCGAGTACCTACAGTGGCTAAAGATGTCCTGGAAACAACTTTTGTACAGAAGTACAGAATTGTAGTGAAGTGTGTGTTTACACTGATTTTGAACAGGCAGCCTTGGGCTGTCTTTGATTGTATTCCATACTGTTTAGGAAGTAAATTTCAAATACTGTATTTGTAGGCTTAATGGTCAATAAAATGTATTTCTGATCTTGTTACAGATCTACTGATGTGCACAAAAGTGAACTGGGAGATATTTGAAAGTAGTAATAACAAATACTTTGCCTTGTCGTACCCCAGTGTGTTAAAGTTAATATTATTTGTTTCATGGTGTGTAACACTAGGTAGTAGTTGCTACAAAAACAAAGTGTGAGGAACCAATAATACAATTTAGTCTCAATGTAGTAAAATCATTAAATGATAGAAACTGTATAACTGGAGTACTTTCAAAAGCTTTCTTCAGGGACAAACTGTTGTGTTCAGTTCAAAATTATTGTAATAATTAGCCATAATCATCGAAATAATTGTATTTAGGTTTCAAACCTGATTATTTGGAGTGAAGGTTAATTGACCACTTTTTTTTAAGTATCTGTATGTAAGCATTGTTTTCCAGGAAGTATTTTAGAAAGATAGCAAACAGTACCAATGTATTCTAAATATTTTGAGAATTTCAACAGTATCAAAGCATTCAAAATGTTAATGGTTGAACTTTGACCAGCAAAGGTGATGATTGAACTCCTAATAATCATTATGAACAACTTGCTGGGAATCAAGGGCAGTTTGCATTAAACCCATGTGTACTTAAAACATTTCGTAGGTTCATATCACTAAACTCCAGTAATGAACTGGAAACAACGAGTAAAGAATGTTTTCAGTCCTGTTTGTGTAGATAATAAGCATGGTTGTCATGGAGACTTTTATACATTTCAATTGTTGGAATTCAAAGGAAAATTATCTGCATATGATATGCTGGTACGTCCACAATCTGAAGCTATGGTATGATACTCACAATTTCGTTTTAGGAATTTCATTGCTTTTGAAATATTGTATTTGTTCTTGTTCATATGTGAATCAAGCTACTTAATGATTGTTAACAGCTGGTTTTAATGAAATAGGAATATATAGAACAATAAACTACCAAATAGATCAGTAGTTTAACTTATTTTTGTTTATGCATTGAAATCATTGTTTTTGGGGAGTATCATGGTACTCCTGTTTTGATATATGTTGTAATGGGATTTAAGTGCCAGAGATAATATTGTTTTGAGAAGAAAAAAACTCAAATTAAATCTGTGTAATTAGGGGAACTTGCTAATTGATTAATCATCACACTCATTAACTTGTTACTTTTGCAAGATGGTTAAAAATAACGTATTATCATGTCCTGAGTTGACTACGAGTCAGGCAGAGCACAGATGGTCCATAATAAAAATTTTGATGAATTGGTTATTCCACATAATGCCAATAAATGTTTCCATGTTCATAGGTAATCACATTAATTGCACAGCTGTAATGCAAACACAAACAGTTTGTATTGTGACACAACGGAACATCTTCGTAACAAGATGGTGTGTGAGGACGAGACTCTTAACCTGAAATTAAGATCGGAAAAAGTTTCTGATATTTCTTGTCAAAAAGTTAAAATATAGGTTTCTGTATGTTGGATGATTTATAATTAGAAACTGTTCAACTAGAGACCAGATGCATGTACTATAGAAGCACATAACGTGGTTGTGTAGTTAATTTATACTAACTTAGTTGATTTTAGTTGTATGGATGACAAGTGTAAACTTCTGTAGAAACACCAACTTTTTATTTTGATTTGTTTTAAGAACTGATTATGTAATATAAATTGGCGAGTGGACTGTAGCATTCAGCTCTTTGGATTTATTCCAAGTTTTAAATTTTGCAAGTTTCTGTTTCATTTGATATTTTATTAGTATTTACAAAACTGTATAAACAACACTAGTGCTCTTCACGGGTGAAACTGTGAGTTGCCAATATTTTAACTGTCTTGTATAACTTCATGTGTTCTATTGTCAACTGTGTTTTACTTCATAAATTCCAACAATGTGCTTTTTTTATGCTGAATGTTTCTTATGAAGTGAACTTGCAAAATGATGGATCAAATAATTTTTAGTTTCTTTGTAAAGTTTACAATGTGAAGGCAATTAGGTAATTGTACTCTCATAAAACTGCACCCGAAATATGCATGTTTTGAAAAACCATTTTCGGAAATACAATTACACGAAGTTTGCTATAAAGGTATCCAACAAGCACTGTTTAAGAATATAATTTTGATATGGTAAAAGAATTCTTAGTATGGAAGTTTTTGGATTTTGTTAAAAGTTAATATACTGTTCAAACTGTAAGGGTCTTATAGTATAAATATTATGTGATTATATGTTTTGTTTTCCTGAAGAATGTTGTGAACATCTCAAAATACATACAATACAGGATGTGGGTAACCATGAAGTATGTAAGTGTATACTAAGATGGCATGTCAATATTTGTTCACATTCAGTTTCTAAATAATAAAAGAATGTAAATAAATGAGTGACAGAAGGCTGGTTTCTTTATTCAATATATCTTTCCAAAAATGGATAAAATAGAGATTGAAACTGGGATTAGATCCCACACCTTTTTGCTTTGAGGTCACTGCTTTGCTAACTGTGCTTCCAGCACTCGAAGCAGGTAAATGACATTCAGGTTACCTGTACATCTGTTGACCTCATTTGGTTATTTAAGCTCACCTAAGTTTAAGGTGAAATTCAATATTAAAGTTAATAAGTGTAATTTATGGAAGTCTAGGTTTAGGGTTCTTGTTAGGTATTTTTTTTTAATATTAGTTAACAACTTAACAGCTTTTGTTTTTTTTGTTTTTTTGCATAGTGGTGTGTCGTTTGCAAACTCCTGTGAAATTTATTGGATAATTTTATGGATTTGATGGGTTATATTTACATCTTTTATATTTGGTTTTATATTTTATTCAAAGGTAGAAGTTCTGCATTGTCCAGAGACTAAAATTTGTCTTTGTAATCATACATATGTAGGTATATTCATTGCCTATAGCTGTGGTGGCAGAAATATCGGATATATAAAACATTGCTTAAATTCTTCTGCAAACTGCTGTGACAAAAGCCTAATATTTCTTGTGCGAGTATTACTTTACACTCTCCAGTTGTTTTGCCTCCTTGTAAAACTCTAAATATGGAATGTTGCATCGCACATCATCACTTGTTTTGTTTGTCAAGTGACCATTCAAACATCATTAGCCTCAATAATTCAAAATAATACAAGTTATAACTATGCTGACAGGAGAGGTAGGACAAGATAACTAAATGGAATGTCTAAATGGTATCTGTTAAAAAAAAGAAAAACAAGAGAGAGAGATTATGTAATTACACAGATAAGATGAAGCAAATGAAATACTGAACCATGAAAATATGGTGTACTAGTTTTAAGAAATCCAAGGTCATTGATTTCAAGTGTCCAGATAGCACGAACAGGAAGGATTCAATTTCTTTATTTATAGCCTTCATTCAAAGATGGATGTTGACGTATCAGTTTCATATTAGTGAAACGCGTTACTAAATTATTCTAATTAGAGGACTAAGAAAGTTTAAGTTGATCCTTCAGTGTTTATTTAGCTACCAAGTTACAAGATAAAGAAACCACCTGCTATGGAACGGTAACCTCAAACTGGGTACTCCTCTTTATTTTTGTTATTACAAACACTTTTCTAACTCTCATCCTAAGTTTATTATTTTAGAATTTAGAAAGGATATAGTTTCTATTATGTAACAATTTGCTATTTGGTTCCAAAGATTTCTATTTACTCTATTAAAATTTAAACACAAAATTCTATCAAGCAACAGTAAGCACAATGTGCTACAGAAACTGGTTTTATCATAATCCAAAACTAAGATGAATCGAGAACAATTTTAAAGGTGATGCTCATTCACTCCAATTCTTAAAGTGTACAAAGTACCTAAACTGCCCATCCTATTATGAAAAATGGGAAAGTTGGAGGCTCCCTATAATTTTGATTCTTTTAGACTAAAAAATAAAATGAACTATGAATAAGTCATCTGAGACATGTACATCTGCAAAAAGTAGAAAATGTCTAAAAATGAATTTAAAAATATTTTTTACTGATTTGATTGTCTTTAAGTCTTAAGTGTCTCAAAACATAGGAGTGTTATTAACCCTTTATGTGTAATAAGTAACAAAACATAGTAGTGTTATTAACCCTTTATGTGTAATAAGTAACAATGTACGTTTTAAATGTAAAATGTTTGCTAAATGGTTATTGTATGACAGATCTTTCATGTATCACCAATATATGTAGTTTTGTATATTGAATGAGAACATATGTCTTCTATACAGTGTAAATACCAGTTTAAAATCATGCCATATTACTTTCCTAGCATGTAATTCAGCCAACTGATTCTTATCAGTCACTGACAGTGTAATATTACACCTAGCTTAGGAATACACGTGTATTTGGTGTGGTGCCGTCACTAACACCCCTAGGTTGAACTGTAACTACTGTTATTCAGTGTTACTGTATACATTGATAATCAAGACAAACATATTCTGTTTTATTCTGGTCCATAAAAATTATTTTTTATTATTATAATTATTAAGTATTAACTTCATGAGCTATGAAAGATCATATTATACACCAATCTTTATCTATGTGAATGGCTTTCTTTGTCTCCAAGATGAAACTGTTTGTAGCGGCATTCATTTTTGCCAGTGTAAACTTCATTACGACTAGTAAACACCACGTTCTTCAGACACTTATTCATTGCAGACGTCAGAATTTTGCCTCTCATCAAAGTTGTTTATTGTTGTTGGAACTTTATGTAACAAGGAGGGTGCATTCTTTAATAACACTAAGGAAGTTGACAGAGCCATTTTGTTTATTAGTCTCTCTCTCTCTCACACACACACACACACACACACACACACACACACACACACACACACACACACACACACACACACACACACACACACCTACCTGGTAGTTTTGCCAGTTTTTTTTTTACTCATGTTTTTTTTCAATAGCCATTAAAAGGTAGTAAAAACACTAATTAACTTGATTCTTGTCTTTCTGTTTTGGGCCCGGCATAGCCAGGTGTTTAAGGCACTTTACTCATAATCCGAGAGTTACAGGATCAAATCTCTGTTGCACCAAATTGCTTGCTCTTTCAGCTGTGAGGGCATTATAAAGTGATGATCAATCCAACTATTCGTTGGTAAAAGAGTAGCCCAACAGTTGGTGATGATTAGCTGCCTTCCTTCTAGTCTTGCACTGCTAAATTAGGAACAGCTAGCACAGATAGCTATCGTGCAGCTTTGTACAAAATTCAAAACAAACCAAATCTTTGTTAAGAAAACTCAAACTTGTAGAATGCTAAAACAGAAGTTATTAATGTAAAATATGTTAATTTGTTTCAGACAAGTGAATCTGAGGTCAGCTGCCATCATATTTTGTGCTTTTGATGCCTCAAAAAACACAATTACCTGGTAACATAGCCTAACCTTCCTGGTATCTATCAACAGAAGCCAAGGATAATTTATATAATATATGCTGTTTAGTATATGTAATTCATATGATTGTTGTTGTTTTTATCTCCTGTAGATTTTTTTAAACATATTTAAGTATTGAAATAGTCTTTGGGCTGTTGATATATCTACCCCACGAAGAGGCTATTCAAACTTTTACTTTGTAAATAACTAAATGTATTGGTTAGTTGTGTGTTTTCTTTCATACTTTTCAATTGCATGTTTCATATAATTAACAGACAATTAAAAAATTGTGAAATAACTTTCATGTTTTTAAGTTTGAATAGATACATATGTATACATCTTATTATTTTCTATTGACTAATGAAAATCTTATTTAAAAAAAAATGACCACATTAAATTTTTTCCAAGTATTTCTAAGAACATTATTAAACTACAGGTTTATGTAAATAATGTGTGTGTATGTCTTGCATGTGTGACTTATAGTTGGGTAGTTAATATTTATTAGTTTATGTAAAATCAACTGATCACAATTGGTTAAGATAAAGATGTGTACAAACCAAGAACAATGTGACAGTTGATATATATTTAGATGTACAGTTACAAAACAAAGTGATAATAATGGTACCGAGATGCTAATTTAGGTGTCGTTTAGAAACAGTTCATAACTTCGTTCTTCTTGCTGTCCATATTATTAAAATGTACGTGATTAACAGGCAACAGAGCATTTTATATTAGTGAATTCCTAGTTTGCTCCTGAAGAAGAAAGGTCGATCTTTTTGAAAGTGCTCAGGCTATAGAGTTTCCATTTCATTCTTATATTAGTGAAATGTAGACATAACAGTATAACATGGAGCATTTGGTACTTCTACAATTACATGTGAATATCCTTGAGATGGAAGATGTTAAGAAATGCAGTGTTTTTGGATATCTATTAGTGCATCCTAATTATTAAAGAAAAAAGGATGAAATAAAAGTTTAAGTTGTCATATTGCATTAGAAAAGCTGAACAGATTAAATAGAACTTCTGAATAACAACACAGATAACTTGAAATGTTACAAAGAGTAACTTTGGACAGTCCTTTTAGACATTATAAAATTAACCTGAAGCTAATGTAACCTACTGTCTTTGATTAAACTTTGTAAATCTTTGAATAGTCTATATACACTATGTTGCCAGAAATGTATAATGAGCTATTCAAATGCAGGACATGGTGATGTAGATATATAAATGTACTTGACTTATTATGATGCCATGTTTCATGGGTACACGGTCTCCACAATTGCCCAGAAAATTGTCTGTATTGCAATTCTAAAACAATGAAAGCTGACTTCTAAGAAGTGACAGTGATTTGGGTGCCATTTGTCGGAAAGGTCTGGCAGTCAGATTGAAATTAATTTAGAATAACTGTATAAGATGCAATTATCTGGTGGAAGGTTTGGGTTTGGTTCTCTTTCCAGCAAAAGATGACAAAGGAGAATGGTGTGAAGTTGTCAAATAATGCTCAAACAGAATCGGTGTGCACTGTTAAGTTTGTCCGTTGTGCTGAGATTATAATCAGTGTGAAGTCAGTGTGCTGAACTATATAAACTGGGTTTCTGTAGTACTTCTGTTCACCACAAGCCTCTCATCAAGTTAATAAATAAAGCACATCATTAGTGGTGATGCATTTAATGGTAAACATGGGGCCTGGACTTGCAGGGCAATGAGCCACGGTTTGTAATATTCAAATCAGATGTGTGTGAGTATGGGTGTAACATGATTGCTGTGGTGTTGACTGTATTAACTAACTGTAAAGGATCAGTGTTTCTGACTGATATAGGCCTGGCCCAGCAGTTGTTTAAGGTTATCATGATGTAAATAAGTACCTTGAAATTGTCGACAATGCAGTATTTCAATTACTCTGGCAATTTTATGGAAATAACCTTTGTCATTTCAGCAAGATATGGCTCTGTGTCACACTGTCAACATTATTACAAGTTGGTTTACGTAAAATGCCATGGATCTATTGGTATGACCAGCTCAGAATGCTATCCAGCAAATGCAGTATGCTCTAGATCTAGAGAGTCAAGTTTGGGCTTGGCATGCAAGCCCATAGTCTCCAATGCATTAATTTGTGTAATGCAGGAAGGATGGTGATCTGTTCCAGTAAGCAACATACCTAGAACTTGTTGCAAGTACTGACTAAAGAATAAAATCGGTTATCCAAACCAAAGAAGAAATCTAACCAAATACTGATTACTGACTGTGCGTCCTAAACACAGTGCTATTGGCATGTGTTGCCTGTACACTTGTGTGTGTGTGTATTAAACATTCTTAACTTTTATTTCTTTGAATCCTGTAAAACTTCAATGACAAAAATTTTGGTAAATATCATAGTATGATTTTCAAACTTTATGTGGAGCTACTGCTTTTAAAACATTTTGTTGTAAGTTTTGCTTTTTTTTTTTCTCGTTTTGGGTGCACTTGCAAAGTTTTGTATCTTTTAAAACATTTTTGAACCACACTAATGTGGAATAAAAGTGAAGTTAAAAGCAACTTTTAAAATTGAATTAGAAAGACCATGTTTTAGTGACTTTAAGATCATATTTAAAGTGGAACATTTCATCAGATAAACCATCATATTTCATTTTGTAACTTTCTGGTAGAAACGTTTCTTATTTATTTTTTTAGTGTTATGTGTAGTTCGTGTAAGTTTAAAAAGTGAAAAAAAAATCCCCCACTCCAATGGTCCAAAACACAGCTGTATCTGATAGGAACCGTATATATATTTCTTGTCAACAGTCTGCTGTAGCATGACAGTTGAATTTGTTTAAGCCTAACCAAGACCTTGGGTAAACATTTAAAACTTAAAAAGATACATTTTTTTTTCTTGTTTGGATCGGCCAATCAAATTTATGTAATCTGTACTTTTACTGTTTAATGCATAAAACTTCTTTGTTTGGTATTCTCAGGAGTTTTTTGTTGTTTTTTTCCATTGGTACTGTGTGAGTGAAAGACACCTCAAAACAACATATAATGTGCACTCCACTATTAGAGAAAGTGTACTCTTACTATACCTTGACATGAGGACTAGAATTCTCTGAAGCTCGTCAGTGGCTTGGTGGTTTGTCTGAAGGCTTATATTGCTAAAAACTGGATTTACATAGCTGGGTGAGCACAGCATGTATAATCCATTGTGTAGTTTTCTAATTAATACCAAATGAAACACTTTGAGAAACACAACCAGTATAAGTGAGTAAAAACTGGCAAATGAATTATACGTTAGGCTTCATGTCTGTTTTTAACACACCAATACCCGTCAGCAACAAATGGTAAATGATGTAAAATATTATAACAAATCTGGTAGTGATAGATCTGATTCACTGTGATTGTATATTGGTTGTAGTGGTCACGTTGTTTTGTTATAATATAAGCTAACTATGGTCACGTTGTTTTGTTATAATATAAGCTAACTATCCATTAAAGTGCCAAAAATAATATTTACTGTTTTTTCAAAACAAAAAATTGAAATATTTCTTTGCTTGTTTTGCTTTTTTTAATCAAACCTTAAACATCAGTTTTTTTGTTTCACGTGTACAGTAATAAAAATGTCGACAAAATTGTACAATTATGTGAACGTTTTGCTTTATTTTTTGTTCAATACAAGCTACTTGTAGAATAAAGAATGATTTGTGTGTAATATTTCTTCATATGACGATGTTGCTTTCAGTTCTTGTGTTTTACGTAAGTTTATTTGATATAGTTAGGTATGCTTTGCAAAACAAATTATGCATGTCTGCTTGCTCACTGGTGCGCTGCTATTTACACTGTTGAGATCTTGACCCACCTTGTGTCTCAGCTGACCACATGAAATACTGAGTTTTGATGCCCACAATGAGAGGAGCACAGATAGCCCCTTGTATAGTTCAGTACTTAACCAAGAAACTTATTGTTGAATACTCGTGATCTCGTGAGACGTTTGTTCCATCTTCCATAAGATTGGCGTGAACTGTGTTAGTTTCTCCAAATACGTTACGTAGAAGCAGTAAGCTGAAACTTTGGTTAAATAGCAATTTTTTTTAGCTTAAGTAGTTTTTTACGTATCAATTTTGTTACTGCTATTCGTTTCATGAGAAATGATCCTAGTTTTATTATTTTCACACCCATGTAATCTAAGCTATATCGTATCTTCATAAGAGAATGTACAAATCGTTGATACCAATGCAGTTAACCCTATATGTGAAAAAACAAAACAAAAACTGGCTGAAACCATCTTATCCTTTGCGAAATCAAGCTTCCCATCCATTCATTTCTACAGAGAAGGGAGTGTCCTTATACTGAAATAGTATCGGAGCTGTTGTTTAATACGTAGTATACTAACACACGTCATCCTTCAGGATGGAAGAAAATATAAGAATTTTTAACATATGCGTGATAAGTAGTGCAAACTACGGTGAGATATTACTACTTGTATGTTTAAAAGTCAAACTTGTGTTTTTATTTGACTGAATTAAATACCCAATAACGAAGTGAGTTCCTATCTGTGACCGAAGCAGTTTTTAAACGTCAAAGTGAAGAAAATCAGAATGTAAGGGCAGGATGCAGGGGTCGCGCCAGCTCTCGTCACTTTTGCGGTTGGCGACATTCTTTTTACTTTATTTAACAATTTTTCGAACTGGGAACACTTTTCTCTACTTCCAAATATATGAGGCCCGACATGGGCAGATGGTTAAGGTACTCGACTGGTAATATGAAGATCATGGGTTCGAATCCCCGTCGCACCAAACATGCTCGCCCTTTCAGCCGCAGGGGCGTTCTAATGTACGGTCAATCTTATTATTCTTTGGTAAAAGGATAACCTTTTACATTTTGAATAAACTTTAAGATTAAACGAAAATTTAGTACGAATTGTAAAAGACGAACTCAAAATTAAACGTTTTATTACGGCGCAGATAGCCTAGTTGCTTTGAGTCATAAAGCGCCAAACATACCCATCCATATGATATGGTAAAAACTCTTCTGTGAAATAAAACAATTCCTAGAATAATTGCTTTAAAATAATATAAGCTATTAACTCAGCACAATTTTAGTATAGTCTTCTCAGATGTGATTATCATCTCTACTTTGCTGCTTTATTCTGTAAAGGAAAGCTTGTTTGTCAGATATTACAGTCGAGATGCAATGCTTAGCGTGTAATGTGTTTTACACAGTACATTAATACTCTGGAAACTTAGTGCGAATAAAATGTACAAAAAGAAAAACGCCTTAACACAAAACAGAACGTTTTATTACTGCAGCGAGCATCTATAGTTATCGTATCATTTCCTTTGTGTCCCCAGAAGGGCAGTGGTGGGTCTTCAGATTTACAACTCTATAATCAAAGGTTCGATTTCTTCTCGGTTAACACCGCTGAAAGCCCGTTGTGTCTTTCCGATAAAAACAATCATTTATATATAACGTTATCTCGTTAAATTCACAAGAGTTCGTGATGATGCATCTTTCTTTGTCATCGAACTTTCTGGAATAATGAAAGCTGACGTCACTCAAGACTGCTGTACTCACGAGGTCAGTTGTATGAGTTTTATTACCGAGTGTCTGCTAGACTGTGGGGGCGTTATAATGCGACGGTCAGTTCCACTATTCGAAGGTAAAATGTATCCCAAGAGTAGGCATAAGGTGTTGGTGACTAGCAGCCTTCCCTTTTATTTCTTCACTGCTAAATTAGGGAGAACTAAACTCTCGTGTCGGTTTGCGTGAACATCAAAACAAATCACTCGGTCTACCAGTGGGTTAGTATCACCTTTACAAGGCGAAAATACTGTACTCGATTTCTCAGTGTGAACAGCCACATACCTCATTGTGTAATTTTACACGAAAATAAATGAAACCGTTTCACCTAATGTCATAAAGAACCTGTGTCGTAATAACTTTGTTTCGTGTGATTAGAGAGGCGGCGTTTCGTCCATGATTTCCATGGCCGAAATCACGAAAAAGAAGGCTAAAGTACATCTTTCGTTGCGTTGCTTGTTAAATGTGTGTTGTAAAAGATAGAGAGAAAAAATGTTTATCCCAGGTGTTACAACAAACACCAACTTCCATTGAATTTTCTAATTCGTAACCTTAGTTAGTCTGCTGACTCACTCCAGTTCATGTACATTTATACAAAGAACTGTAGCATTACAAATCGAAATGCCCTTTCTCTACTCGCTAAGTGATAAGGTAAGGTTTTGAAATTCGCACAAAGCTACTTGAGGGCTATCTGCTCTAGTAGTCCCTAATTTAGCAGTGTAAGACGAGAGGGAAGGCATCACCACCCACCGCCAACTCTTGGGCTTCTCTTTTGCAAACGAATAGTGGGATTGACCGTCACATTATAACGCCCTCATGGCTGAAAGGGTGAGCGTGTTTGGCGCGACGGGGATGCGAACCCGCGACCCTCAGATTACGAGTCGCACGCCTTAATACGCTTGGCCATGCCGTGCCCACGAAGTGATAAGACTAGGGGCTTGTAAAACTAAATTTGGTTTTAGTACCCTCGGTAGCAGTGATTTAAGTGTATGCCCTTTTTGTGGGTAACTAAAAGAAAGCTAAGGGCCAAACAACATTATGAATTGCTTACATGGGGAATAAATGTAGAGGGCCCGATCTACTTGTTTAGTTTGGGGGGGAGTCTTCTATAATTACGCCACTGCACAGTGGGCATAGCTTATATAGCCCACAGTGCAGCTTTGTGTGTTTAACAACAAACCGATCACTTAATTTAAAATAAAAATATGAGTAAATGGTAACAGTTGACACGTGACACATTAACCCTGTGTAAAATACAGTTACAGAATCTTCGGTTTACATGCTTTTGTTGAGACTAAACCACACTAATTTTTGTACAATTGCTTAATCCATCGACATTTTGCCATTTCAACCAGCCTTTTATATATCACGTTAACATCTTTAATCAGAGTTTAGAAAAAGTTATATTTTACCTTTAGCAATGGTCATGTTCAAAGATCAACAGGTTCTCGATACGACAAATAATTGGAAAGTGAATAAGCTTAACCTCCTTGCAAATATACATTTTCAATACAACTTTCGGTAATTTGCGAAATCAGAATGTATATTTGTATTACAATTTAAATTTCAGCGCCATAATGCTGCCTCGTGGTTAGAGCGCTCAACTTGCGATCTGCGTGCCTACGATATCCAACCCCGTCGCTGAACGTGCTTGCCTTTTCAATCCTGGGGATGTTATAATATCGCAATCAATCCCACTGTTCTTCAGTAAAAAGTAGCTCGAGTGTTGGCGGCGAATAGTGTTGAATGGCTACCTTTCCTCTGGTCTATCACTGCTAAATTATGGATGATTAGTGCAGATAGCCCTCGTATAGCTTTGGTTGAAATTCAACAAACAAACCGCCACATTTTTGGCTGTTTATCCCGTACTCTGCTTTGCCATTAGGCCCTGAATGTAATTTTGTTTCATGGAATAAAACTTACCGATAGGTGGCAGAACATTTTTTATTTTTGTGTTGTTAATGTCTGCCACTCGACCAGCCCAGAGTCTTTTTATATAAAAGTACGAGGATGGTCAATACAGTTCTACTTCCAGAAACAGGTGATTTGGGTCTGTTTTGATAGATCTTTATGAATGAAGGTCAAACCAACATCTAAACCGAAAAAACAACAACTAAATATTAAAGAAAATCTAACATGATGCTTCTAGTGACTATATTATGGTGGTGCCTTCTGGGTGTTTGTAACATCTTTTCAAAATTTTCTCTTCATAACAGAAATGGCATTTGTAATTTAATAATCATTAGAAAAATCGTTATTGAATTTCAATACTCCATTTATGGGTTTGATGTACCGTTAATATCGCAAAATATTGAAACCAATGACACTGCACTACAAAGTATTTGCTTCTTGAACACTGTTGGTGTTCGTTTATAGACTTTTGGCTGCTGATCACGAAAATCACATCCAAATTTGCCCATCACGTACCGTTTCATCGAAATCTTCAGTTCCACAAGGACATTGCTACAATGGTAAAACGATATCAGGGCAACTGGAATCCGTCAATGTTTGCTGACCACTGCTGGACATTGCAACGTGATGCACCGGACATTGAATACAAACGAAAATCAGGAGCAAAACACTTTTAATTATGTGGAACTTAATAAGCGTATTAAAAACATAAACGCAATTAAATACGTTATTACCGGTAAACAGTTAGCTGTCTATTTCTCAAAGTTCCTACGTGATGAAACAAAACCAAAACTATATTTGTGCATACCCACCAGATACCTGTCACAATGAGCAAAAACTTTTCAAAAAAATTGTTGTGCTGTGTGATTTCTTATATACACGATTCCAATCCATGTTGTAAAAGATAACGATTCCTTTGCGCCCATTTTCTGTGTATTACTGTCAGTGCAATAATTATTTGATTAATCACCGATTCAGTTGGCATGTTAGATCGATTAGAATATCTTCGAACAAGTTCTTTTCTCATCTAACCAGGGCTCAAGGTTAACGTAAACATCACACTCGCATCTGAATATTTTAAACATGTTTCTTTGCAGTTACAACTTTTTCCATGTCTGTTCCCAGTCTCGATTCAGGTCTCGGGTCCAGTCAAGAACTAGACCTCGAAAATATTGTCAAATATTTTCTTTTTGTGCTATCCAAACAACGCAAACCTTTACGGAATAACTTACTTTTATGTACAACGCGATACCGGTATGACTGTTGCGTCGTGCGTTGTTGCAAAAAAACAAAACAAAAATCGACAATTTTTGTTTTCTAACGCTACTATTGCTAAATCACTCGCTTCAAAGTATGAAATAATACACATTTTTGTATTTTGGCTGTCGTCACTGTCTTGTGCTCGTGAATATTAGTTGCCTGTTTCAATGTTGTTGTGTTTAATACACGATAGACAAGTAGAAATCGCTTTATTTATATGTTGTTTTCAGATGCGTTTTAGGAGAATCCAATTAAGGATCCAAAACTATGCGTTCACTAGTTTAGTTTGTTATATTAAAACAAAGAAATTCGATAACTAATGAATAATTGTTTAATAATCACCTTGTTAATTTGTATCTGTTAAAGTATCTGGTTTAGGGTTGTAAAGCTCTAAACTTGTTTTATCCGTGATCTTCGACGATATTCTACCTTGGAACTTGTTCCTCAAATACTCGTATTGAATCCTAGCAACTAACTTTTCATCTTTCTGTAACCTTATTGGCTGATGGGACATTGCTACAGAATGTAATCCCGCCCCCTTTTTCTTTTTTTCTTTTTTTTTGTGTGTTCTGGAATCGGCGTCGTTTTAGGTCATAAATAAGGTTATTTCATTTATTGTAAGAAATTTGCAACACTTTGAGAATTAAAACGGTGTGAAACTTATGGTGAAACGTACTCGCAGAGTAATTAGGTTAAAAAGAGGGTAAAAAAAAACAAAAACAACAACAAGAACTGTCGATTGTTCGTATGGATTATATTTAAATGTCTAAAACTTGCGCAATGTATCGACATGTGAGGAAGGAAGGAAGGAAGTGGCCATAGAATGACAGACGTCCTATCAGCTGCGAGAAGGGTTCGGTGGAAGCCTGCCCCGTTTCATTGCTTTGGTGCAGTGCGGTGAAGAGGTATCTATTGGCTTCACATTCCACTATGGCACGAGCTTTGGCCTCTTTCTCCACCCAGAAAACAGCGATGTTTCGATACCAGCTCAATTAAAATGTGGACACGTATAAGGCGTAATTCAGGTCTCGTGTACAGCAAGAATAAGGCCATCTCGAGCTTGCAAGACAGGGGAAAATGTTCTAGTATTTCCGTATTCTCTGTACTCTCGGCGAGCTGAAATGTAAGTACGCATTTATTACAAAAAAACAAAGGTGTATTTGATCTCGTTACCAAAAAGACTGTTATTCGACAATCTTTTATTCATTCAGGAAATATATGATATTTGGATAGACTTTTCAGAATTGATTTATCGCCAGTTACGCTAAAGATATCCAAGGGATTGACGGTATTGTATCTGGTAAAAGGCATTGTAGTTCTCTTTTCTTGTTTTTTAATGTTTCTTTTGTTATGTTTTTCACTGTAAGTCAAACGATAAAGTACATATATGTTAAACATCCTATGTACCATGTAATCTGTATGTGTACTAAAATCTGAATGGTTGCATTGAATATAGATAAAATGTTTCGGGATAGCGATTACATTAAATCTCTGCTAGATTGAAACTGATTGTATGCACAAACAAACGCGTTTTGTTTCGTTTTTCAGAAATATCTGAGTCTAAATGCAGATGTATTCTGTGTCGCTACTATGTCATAAGGGATTATGAAATTTCTTTTTAAACTGTAGTTTGGTAATTTTCGATTCCTTTATAAAATTATATGGTGATACGTCTCATTTAAGGAACCATTAAAACTTATTGGAGCCCAAAAAAATCCGAGTGATGAGGGTTTTTTACCCCAGACATCGGTTGTACACTTGAAAGATGAAAGCATACGAGACTCTTACGTGAAATTATGCATATCTGATATACAACTTTATACAGTTTGTATTCCGTCTTCTAATTCAATGTAAAAATGTTTTTTTAAACTTACATTTTTGAAGTATGTATTACTTAAAATGTGACAAGATATTGTGTACATACAGATCCTGTTTAAAGCTTCCTCGTGACGTCTCACGACGACTAGCCAAAGTACACAATGGTAACCCATGAAAATATTTTAAACGCTCGTAATACAAACTGATGTTTATCAGTTTTCCTAGTGGTAGCAATCAGCCCGACATGGTTAGGTGATTAGGATGCTCCTGATAGCTTTATAATTAACCTCATTGAACTGTTAATATTTATTCAAAAATCAACTGCTTTTGTATTGGTGACATCTACTAAGCTGTACCCGGTCATCACTGGAACTCGTTCATTTACAGCTATTTCTGTACTGTTTACTATGTAATTTTACTATGTTTATTGTAATGTTTACTGTGTACTGTCTACTACGGATATACAGATTCGTGTTTTATTAACCCTTGGGTCCACAATTTTTTTTCTGATAATACTGTGGAAAATTTCTTTTCAATGAGTAAAGAAAGATCCAAGTGTAAGACCCACTGTACTTCTCGTACAAATACCAGAAGATTTTGGCTCGGCATGGCCAGGTGATTAGGGTGCTCGACGAAACCGTGATTATTGTATGATTTAGTTTACTTGAAGGTTTTCTTTTAAATTATTTTATCAGTTTCCTTTTTATAGGCTTATTGTGATTTAATTTCTTCCATCGTGTTTTAAAGCGACCAAAAAGACAGATGAAAAAAAACTCTGAATAGTAATTTTCAAAACTTTATCGAGAGGAAATAGTTTTGAGAAACAAAATATGAATTAATATGTAAAATCTAAAATGTCAGAACAAATACTACAAGATTTGCGTATAAAATATATAGCATCAAAATGTAGCGAAAACCGGGCATTATGCAGTTTTTCTAGAACTCTTTTAAATTGAATAAAGACTAGAATTTCAATCAACGTAATATAGCTGATAAACATTTATGAAATCAGTTATCAAAATATTTTCAGTGATGGGTTTTAACGTCGTCTTTAAATTATAATCTAGATGCTTATTTAAATAGTTTTGTTCTCTTTGCATTTCGATAAATTTTTGTAGCCTTTAAACTATGTAACAAAGGGATCAAACCCTTATTTTTTGACCTGGATACTGATTATGACCCCCCATGTCCTTGTTTGTTGTTGTCGATAATTATTGTTTTTGTGTTCTTCACAACTTGTTTCCTTTTTTTAATATGTTTTTTTTAACATAGTTCTTAATCATTCTTTTGCAACTTCTATTCAGTGTTATGTAAACATTTTAATTCTGTTGGCAATTTTCCAAGGCACAAAATGTCTTGTGTCATGTCACTGTTATATCATTACTAGATGGTTTGGGTGCTTGAATCATAATATGAGAGTCGCGGGCTCGAATCTGTGACCTACCAAACATGCTTTCCTTTTCAGCCATGAGGTCGGTATGAAGTTAGTCATTGCCACTATTTGTTGGTAAAAGAGTAGTCCAAGAGTTGGCGGTGAGTGGTGATGACTATAGCTGCCTTCCTCTAGTCTTTCATGGTCCGGTATGGCCAAGTGTGTTAAGGTGTGCGAGTCGTAATCTGAGGGTCGCGCCAAACATGCTCGCTCTTTCAGTCGTCGGGGACGTTATAATATGACGGTCAATCCCACTGTTCGTTGTTAAAAGAGTAGCCCAAGAGTTGGCGGTGGGTGGTGATGACTAGCTGCCTTTCCTTTAGTCTTACACTGTTAAATTAGGGACGGCTAGCACAGATAGCCCTTGAGTAGCTTTGTGCGAAATTTAAAAAACAACAAAAAACTAGTCTTTTACTGATGAAGTTTCGACGAGACGACTAACGACAGAAAGCCTTGTGTAGCTTTGCACGAAATTTCAAAAAAGAAACAATCAAGACACAACTTCCCCGTATTTTGTGAAGTCTGTACGCTTTACTGAAATACATTAATAATTCGTCTTCGTGGAATTCTAAATATTGGATCACTTTGTTAAGAAGTTGAAATCACGCTTCTTATTTTAGTGTAGAATTATTCGTAGGCAAAGCAAAGTCAGTTTAGCCACTTTGTAATAGACTGAAGGGTTTTAACGAAGATGCGTAGAATCGTGAAAATGTCAGCATTAGTTTTCTTCGTGGTTGTTAGCCAGTGTTGTATAGAGTAATCGAGGGGCTGTGGGTGGCAGTTTTAGTTTTAACTGATCATGGTGTAAATTACATAAGAATACCAGTGATGATAATACACAGTTGTCATCTAAGTAAAACAAAGATTTTGATATTTTGTAATGTAGGGTGAGAGTATAATGTATTTTGTTCAGCCGAAAACGAGGCTAAGGTTGTAATCAGTACCTCTGGTCAGACATATTTAACTAAATGTAGTCACAAGGCCGCTGGTATGGGTATTAAAACTTTTAATCAAAATAAAGAATAACGTTTCGGTCTGAAAGGTTAACCTCAAGATGGCCTAAGAAGGTCAAAATACTTTTCTTTACTTTATTTTAATTAAAGTTTTTTAATACACATACCGACAATCTTGAGAATACATTTTTTACTTCAAGTGGGTTTCTCGCCATCACGAATTATCTGGCTAAAACTACACCAGGCGGATGAGTCATGTTCGTTGGCTCCGAGAAAAGAAAATTCGTTGACATCATCTACAAGAACTGAGTCTCTGAACTCTGTAAACCAGCAAAGATTGTCGCCTAATATACCCCGTTAAAAACATTAGTTTTTGATAGGTATATTTCATCCTGGATGGGGGGGAGAGGTTTAAAGAGCTCTCTTATAAAAAGTCCAAAAGACATAAATCTTCAGTTTAAAGTACACAACACTCCAGTGTTATACATTAATATTTTCATTCACTTAATCATATATTTGTCATAATAATTCAGCTACTTCCCAAGTTTAATTCCACGGAATTCTACAGCTTGCTTGGTCTCGTGGCCAGGCACGTGCTTTAGAGGCTTTGTGTTTATCAAGTAGACCACTGATTTAATAAAGTAAAATTTATACAACGTGAAATATAGGTGAATATATGTTATCAGTTAAGTTGTAGGACTGTTGAAGGGATGAAGGAAGAAAAAATAGAAAAGGTGAACAAAGTTGGCAAGAACGAGAGGCTTGAACAAGCAAGTTTTGACCAGAGAAGAACTACCTCCATCAAAAGTTAACTTGATTTGAAAGTGCCAGAACTGCATTCACAACACATATTACCTTAATAGTTGACTAGTCAGAAAACAGTCTTCGGTAAATAGAAATTTCTTTGCTCCGTGTGATAGTTGTACGGTATCCTCTAAAACGCAAGGTCGAGAAGGGCGTAATACAACTATTCTAAGAAACGCCACAAACGTTCGTGTCCACTCATTCTACAACAAATAACACTTCAATCTGAATTTTTTACGTAATTTCAGTCGGATTTAGAATGTCCAGAAATTAAAACTTGATGATTTTTTTTGCTAGTGTTGGGGTTACAGATTTGATTAATTTCTTGTTTCCTTGTATCTATTATGATAATGCTCTTTGTCTTAATACCCAGAATGGATGGAGGCATAGTATCTTACACAATGTGATATAGTTATCCTAAAAGATCCTGAGAAAAAATAAAAGAGCTAACGTAATTATTGTCAGGTACTATCTGAGTCAGGTATAATCTTTCCCATGGAACATTTTGGGAATAAGTAAGGCTAGAAAGTTGAATTTCGAGAAATGTTTCACTTTCTTTATGAAGATGTTAAGTGTGAAATAAAAAAAAAAAAAATTAATGCAGTGTTTAAGCATTATCGAGTAGTGTTTTAGAAGTGAATAAAGGACGTGATATAGTATGTAAACTATTGTCGAGTTATCTTTATTGAGCAATACTTTGAAAGTGAAGTAAGGACTTAAGACTGCAAAACATTGTCTAATAGTAAATAGTCTATTAATGAACACTAGGAGATAAATGAAGGACATGTTAATCTTACGAGAGATTAATACATTGAAAAATAGATGTGTGATACAGTAGTGAACTGCTGTAGCCTTGTTTCTGTTTCTTGATATAGTAAAGTAGTAAACTGAT
This sequence comes from Carcinoscorpius rotundicauda, assembly GCA_011833715.1. Taxonomy (NCBI): domain Eukaryota; kingdom Metazoa; phylum Arthropoda; class Merostomata; order Xiphosura; family Limulidae; genus Carcinoscorpius; species Carcinoscorpius rotundicauda. The sequence continues at coordinate 57,140,742 of CM022403.1, read as the reverse complement.
GACGTTGGAGATTTTTCTCACTAAAATCAAATGTTGCTATGAGTAAAATGATGGGGTTTAATGCCCCAGTGTAATTACCTACATGAAATTTGAAGCGAAAAAATTCAAGATTTTTACCGTTACAACTTAATGCGTTTAATTGAACGATGCTTGTAAGTATGATGTTGGAAGTACTTATTATATGCAAAAACGGCTGTTCTGGGCCCAGAAAACACTTCAAATAGGGCCCAGAACAGCCGTTTTTGCATATAATAAGTTCTCAACAAGTGGGTTTCTCGACATCACTGATGTTGGAAGTAGTTTAACTAGGAGGGAAAACGGTTGAAGTGTGGTATATCACAATTTTTAAACTATGTTTAGCTTCACTTGTATTAGTATTTTACAGTTTAGTAATAAAAAGAGCATTCAACTTGTCTTTACGTTTAGGCCTAGATAAAAACTAAACAATGCACTGTTTTACGCATTGGCTAGTTTAGCGCATATCATTGTGTAACACGTTGCCCTATACCGAGATCTACGTTGTACTGTGAACAGAATATATCGGTTCAAACTATATATAAATTTTCTAAAAGTTTATTTTCTTTGAGACCTTTTGCTTCCTAATCAGTATTTATAAGAAATGCAAACCTAGTAGACATTCTACTGAGTTGATTTAGGCACCTGAATTCTATTTTTAGTCATTGCGTTGTGTCCAAAAAATAAGGTAAACAAACATTTGGAAAAAGCTAATAGTATATTTATGTATTGTGGAAAACCCATTACTTAGAATTATTTGAAGTAATTTAGTATGTTTCTAAAAATATTGCAAGATTGTAATAGTTTTTTAATTGTACTAAATGATTTGATATCAGTATTTTAGGGCACTGCACGTTGACAATGTAAATATTTTTATTTTTTAAATTAAATTAAAGATGTATTATTAAGAAACTAGATTGCTTTGAGTCAGAATCAGGCTTCGCATGGCCGAGCGCGTTAAGGCGTGAACTCGTAATCCGAGGGTCGCAGGTTCGCGCCCGCGTCGCGCTAAACATGCTCGCCCTCCCAGCCGTGGGGGTGTATAATGTGACGGTCAATCCCACTATTCGTTGGTAAAAGAGTAGCCCAAGAGTTGGCGGTGGGTGGTGATGACTAGCTGCCTTCCCTCTAGTCTTACACTGCAAAATTAGGGACAGCTAGCACAGATAGCCCTCGAGTAGCTTTGTGCGAATTCCCAAAACAAACAAAGAAACAAACTGAGTCAGAATCTTAGTGAGGTTTTGCAGCGCCCCTATAGGCAAAAGATTTGCAAAAGTTTCCCATCTCCTGTATATAAGAAGTGAGAGAAATTGCTAAAACAAACACGAAGTGAGAAAATTAGAAATAAGGGGAGTGATGGGGGGTGAATTCCAAGCTTCTCAGCGGGACTAGAATAGTTTGTTTCTTCTGTTTCGCACATTGATACCTGTAGGTCATTTTTACCGAATTTTGAATTACCAGAAGAGGAAAAGCGAGTAGCCAAATATCACGCAAATCGCATTTGTCATTACTCTTTTATTATACGGTAGTGAGGCACGAACATCAGGTCTCTGGTTATATATTAACTCTTTTCAATAACGTTATTTATTATATTGTTAATAAATGTACAGGAAATAACTTCGTCTGGGATTCCCCCTTCCTTCACCAGTGAGGCCAAGTTTACCCATCTGAGCTAAACTAGTCTTTGCATATGCAGACAGCAGCCCTAAGTGGCATAGTTTAGTTAACGGGAAATATGGTCCTAGTTAGAAGATGTCGTAGGTTTATAACGAGAATGGTGAATGTAATTATAAGTTATTTTAATACCTAGAAATTCCTTATAACCCTGCTGGATCATAATATTACCTCTTCAAAGTTTCAACTTCGTTTTTTGTGTGTAAGAAATCTATATTACATTGGTATATAATGCACCCAAAAAATGAGTTTTCTAACTTAAATGTTGCTGCAGGATTACCTCAAAATACACCAGTGTATTTTAGTTAAAATAATAACTGTTCACCAGCTGTTGGCTCTTGGTCTGTCAAGTTGGTTTATTTGGATTAACTTTAGTTCTTTGAGTGTTGTTTTTAGTTGATGTAGAATCACATAGACCGGCGGGATCCATGTATTTCTCTAAATCTGATACAAGATGAATTTTTGTTGGTCAAATAATTTTATTTTTATTGAAGTATATTGAATTTATAGAAGTAATGTAAAATATTTTCATTTATATTTGAAGGAGATAATTGGGTTGCAAAAACAAGTATCAGTTTTGGCTATATTTGAAAATGCATTTATTACACTCGCATTCATCCATTATCCACATCCTGTTGTTTCAGTTTCTTTAATGATAAAGAATGTTAGTTGAGGTCTTAATGAAAGATCTTAACCCACTATAAATTGGTTAAGTGAACTGGTGTATTGGCTGGTTTCTGTAACAGTGTTATCTAATATGATACTTATACCTTAATAGTATCTAGTACAGTTCCTCAGTGAAACCACCCCTTAAACCTTATATTCAAATGTTGCTGATAGTATTTTCAAGGTATAATATCTTTGTGAAAGATGTTACTTTTTGGAATTAATTCTGCATCTTCCCACAGATGTCATCTCGATGCCCTAAAAATGATAGCATGTTGGAACATTTGCTTTGATTTACATGTAGTTTACAATATATCTATAATTTTTGTAAAGAAGGTAGAAAAAATGCTTCTGTAACATCAGAATATGTAATATGTTTTGTAATGTTATAGTACCATCCATGTTATTGGACACTTACATAGATTTCCACCAAGTCCTGTTTATTAATAAGTCTTTTTAAAAAAAAGTCTTCAGTTATTTTTTGTGTATAAACTTAGGTTTGTTTAGTTTTCTGGTATATAAAATCTTTTTGGTGTCATTTAACCATAAACAAGAAATATTTTTTATAAACTTTTTGTTGTTGTTTTTTGCTAAACTTCTATTTTCTGTCATGACATCATTGGTGAGATTTGGGAATTTATTATCTGAGAAAGCTTCCAATAAGCCATCAATTACACTTAATGGAAATTTAAAATTGTTTAGAAGCAGGTTCTCTGAAAAATATGTACCTTTATTGTTCATATATTATACTCCATGAGAACTTTTAAAATGCAGGTTAATTAGTTTTATACGAAACCAGTTTATAGATTGCATGTAAAAGTTTTTGTTGTGGAAAATTTTTAGCAACATGTTTTTTAATAGTGATTTCACATTCTAATTCTTTTTCTCAACTAATTCTATTTTGTGAACAGACTTACCTTTCATAAACAAAAGTGGGGGTTGAAGTCCTCCAAAAAAAGGCCTTAATTATAACTATGTTAAGTAATGAGTTAACCTAGTGTAATAAAACAACTTTCAAATACTAAGAGTAATTCCATTAGTCCATGAATGTTGGGATCAGAGTCAAATGTGTGCCTAATGGTTGGTGTGTTGTGGTGAGGATCAAAAGGTCCAATGTTCAATTCAGTGTGCTGCTTAATGTGGTCTACATTTTTGGCTGGGTGGGCATTAGAACAGTGACAATCAATTTAACTTTGTGGTTAAGAGTGACTCCACAGACAGTTGATTGCCCTCTCTTTAGTGAGTAGTTCTAAATTGGGGATGGCTATAACTGATCCTTAGGGGTCTCTGACTTTGCTCCGTATCTTGTACAAGTACACCTTGTTGAAAATGCCAGATACCATAAATAGTGTCACAATAATTTTAAGGTAATGCTATTTCTGGGTGTTCATAGTATATCTTTCTTCTTATATAATAGTCATGTTTTAAGGGAATTATTAGTGAGAAAAACCAGAAGTTTATTAGAAAAGTATGTAATACAAATTAAGTGTGTATTAAACAACTAATATTGAAGTTAAAATATATAGTGTCAATTGTTTGTTACTATTTAAATATCTTGAAATTAGATTATTGAATGTACGTAATATTAGTTTCAAAAAATAATAAAGGTAATTTTTGTGTTTATTTACAGTTCCTCTAGAAGATGTATCATTAAATTGTAAATTACTGTTAATTTATGATTGGATATATGCTAGAAAACAACATAAGAAAATAGTGATTTATGCGTTTTGTTCTTCAGTTGGGATAGTTATGTATAACAGTGGTTTGCAAACTTTTATTTGTTTGTGAAACTCTTCACTGGAGTAATTGACCCTGCAGACCATCATCTATTGGTCCTATACCATCTCCTTTCTTGCTTAGTACTGGAAAAACGCACAAAAATCATCTATTGGTCCTATCCCATCTCCTTTCTTGCTTAGTACTGGAAAAACGCACAAAAATTGTCAGAATTAATGTGAAAAATGAACTCAGCTTTGGTGGGGTGCATGAATGACTTGTGGTTTGGACCACTCTGAGGACACTGCTGGGCAATGAACTACACTTTGAGAGACACATAATTCCGATTTTATACATTGAAAGTTTTTTCTAAATAAAAAGGGAAATTGTGTATGTTAACCATTGGTTATGCAAGTCTAAATGCAATAGGATGAATGTTTTATTACTAATTATGGCTGTCTTCATTTGCTTTACTAATCTGTGATGTGAGATGTTTAAAATTGTTCAGTTTGGTTATTATCAGGTAAAAACTACACATATTATACCACTGTTATAAACTGGAATGCAAATCACTCAGATCTCCAGTGTTAAATTATTATTTGTATACCTAGCTTAAACTTTAAGCTCTTATTGAAGACAATTTGAAATCATTTTAAGTCATTTGGAGTTATTTTTTATCTACAGTACTATTCAATGATGTGCTAATGATTTAGCTTGAATTATCCAGTTTTGTTTTGAATTTTGCACAAAACTACACAAGGGCTATCTGCACTGGCCATTCATAATTTAGCAGTGTAAGACTAGAGGGAAGGCAACCAGTCATCACCACCCACTGCCAATTCTTAGGCTACTCTTTTACCAACAAATAGTGAGATTGACCATTACAACATAATCCCCCCCATGGATGAAAGGGCGAGCATATTTAGTGTAATGGGGATTGGAATATGTAACCTCAGATTTTGAGTCGAGCGCTCTATTCATGTGGTCATGTTGGGTTGTTCAGGTATGAACTACCACATAGTAATTTGCCCTGAACCATAAAGTAGCCTATAATGACCCACAGCTGAAAGGGCGAGCATGTTTAGTGGGAGGGGGATTCAAACCCATGACCCACAGATTACAAGTCAAATGCCTTAACCCACCTGGCCATTGTAGGCCAATTACCAAGGTACTTGTTAAATTGTTGTTGTTTTTTTATGCTGTTCTTAAAATAGGACTTGAAAAGCAAGTTTCTTTTGTATTTTTGTGTAGATATTTGACTTTTATATCATATTTTTCTGCAAAAATTCAAAATTTTAAGTAACAGGTTGTTACTTAAGTATCAAATATAAACATGTAACTATTGATATTTAAAATTTATATTTCAAGTGGGCTTTTTGTCATCAAGAACAAAGTTTTTATAACATTGACTTTTTTTTTTCACACCAGTTAAAGAAGAAAAATAACTTCGAAGATGGCGAACCTTTCGTTGAAAATAAATGTTGTCGAAAAAAATGTTATAAAAACAATGAAATTCAAGCCGTCCATGCTAGTTTATGATGCGTGTCGAACCATACGAGAAAAGATATCTGAAGCGAACTTTGGAGAATGTAAGTTTTAGTAATGCTACATTATTTTCTAAAAGGTTAAAATGTGTCCTTAATACTGAATGTTTGTATTTTCATATATATATATAATCGGAAAGGAGAAGCTCTGATAAATCGTGTATTATATTTTTTCAAACAGATGCATACACACTGTATATTTTAACTTCTTAACTGCTTATATACGAATGTACAAGTATAGAGTTGTAACGGATGAAAGTTTCATTCCTATAGCGAAGGAATATGGACTGTTCTTAGCTGATGAGGATCCTAAAAAAGGTGTGTGGTTGGAATCGGGGAGATCTTTGGAACATTATCTTCTTCGAGATGGGGTAAGATCTCATTAATGGGAACTTTAATCTCTCATTGTTTAACCATTTTGCAATGCACTGAAGTGAAAAAAATGTTACTTTAGAATTTTTAATTCCTGTTATAATTCTGTTAGAGCAAATGTTGGATTTAAACATTTTTGTTAAAAAAATAGTATTTAATTTTGTAACTGAAATTGTCACATTTTCTGATGATTTGGAGATTTATCATCGCTAAGCTCAATTTAGAAATAAATGAAATAACATAAATTGTTTGGGTAGAGTTTTCTGTACTTTGAAAATCCTTGAATTTCAATAGATCTCCATTGAAAAGCACTGAAAGCCCTTAAATTTTGTTAAACTAGCTCCTTGTCCATGAAAGGCTGTAAATTAATAGAGCTGTAGAATTAAATGTGATTTATATTTGGAATTTTATTAAATCTTTAAATCATATCACCAGCTGTATATGGTGCTAAAAGTTATTCTCAAACACTTTCAGCAAAATATATTTTGTTAAATTTGCTTTGCCCCCATGATTTCATTGTTCATAAGAGTTATTGCTTCCTCTCTAAATAGATAACTGTGTGTGCAATTGAATCTTGAACTATTAATTCTTGTGACTTTGTCAGACTTTTTATATTTTCAAATGCATAATGTTTTGTTGTGAATAACGTTTTAAGTTATGGCCTATGTATTTCTCATGATTTTGTATCTTTCTTTTAGGATTTGTTGGAATATAAGAAGAAGACCAGGACATTGCGTGTCAGAATGTTGGATGATGCTGTGAAAACATTACGAGTAGATGACAGTCAGCCTGTAGCCAATCTCATGGTTGTTATTTGTACGAAAATAGGTTAGTTGATTTTGTTGGAAAATTCTGGAAGAAAATGTTTCTACATTGTAACAAAATTGCATAAAAATTAAAATAATGACTTCAAAATTTGCTGGGTAAATTATTAAGCTGTTACCTACCTAGTTGCAGAAACAATGGGTTGTTTTATTCGATGCATTATAACGTATAGCTGTCTGGTTTTTATAGCTTCAGGGTTCAATGATGCTTAGCACAAGAGCTTCTAACATACATTCGGCTGTAATGTTTTATGCACAACTGGGTTCTGAATGGATTCTGTGAAATATCATTGTGCAGGTGTGGAATATCCAAACAATTGTGAATTATTTTGAATAATGTATCAAATCTTGTAATGTAACTTTCTTTCTATAAATTGTTAACAAAAATAAAAACTACCTTTTGCTTCCTTATATTCACAAGATAAAAAGTCGAACTTTAAAAATTCTAGCTGTAAATATTTGTCCGTAAATCTCTAACAATTTGTTAAATAATTTCTTTTTACTGTTAGAAAAAAAACAATGTTTATGCAATGAAAGTTTTATTTGGCATTTTTAAAAATCTTTTCAAAAACGTGTTTTCAAAAAGTGACATGTCACTTAAATTGCTGATAGTGGGCATATATAAACTACAATTTTCGGTTTTGTATAACATTATTCTGCAAATTTTATTTGAGAAGATTTTTTAAAAATTTAAGTTGCTCGGCACTTTATTAAAGTAAGAAAATGTACTGGATGAGTCCCAAGCTCTTTTTGTTAACTTAACATTTACTGAATATTTTTCATAATATCTCGGTATTGTCACAAGGCAAAAAAGTATAAAATTGTGCAAAAAATACCAAAATAAGAAGAAATCATCACAAACTTGATTATTTACAAAACTTAAACAGGCAATTTTGTAGCTCATTTTGGATACTTACACTTAAACTATAAAATATAAAGCATCACAGTAGTTGATAAGTTGTTAGGTTTTGTATTTTGGAAAGAAAATAGTTTATGGAATATTGTAAAAATAAGAAAGGAGTGAAGTTTAAAGGTAAATGTTTTTATTTTTAACCTTTCAATTCACCCAAGCATAGGTAGAAATAACAAGGTAATGTCATGGGGCCCACAGTGCCTGGAAGGCCTGGTATCCTTGTCTTTTCTGGAAAGGGTCTTGATCAGTTGTTTGCCCCAAGGCTCTGAAACACTTGTTCTCCCACTGCACTCAAGATATAAGACGATTTCTATTTGTAGTGTCTTGTACTGTTAATGTGATATAACTTAGATTGTGTGATACTAGATTTATACTCATTTTTTATTAAATGTTATACTTGTATGTATCCTCTGAGAAAAGCTTATCCTTTAAGTTTAAAAGGCAAGATTTTGCAAAAGTAAAATGGCTGTAGTATTTTTTACTTTTTTTTTTGTATTATTACCAAAGCATTGTAAAATTTAGGCTTCTGTTATTCTTCTTTGCTACCTAACACTATACCAACTACACTAGTTGTTTACAAATAGAAGTTCAAAGCTTATGTACAGTATTTATTTCAATATTTTCATAAAACTTCAAATTGTACTAAATTAAATAAAATACCAACACTAATTTCCAAAGGTAGATTTTTTTTTCCAGCTTAATAGCTTATAAAACATTATCTGAATATCTGTAGATAATCAAAGTGTTTATTATAACTAATAATAAAGGCACTAATAAGGCACTAATGTGCCTTTTGGAAAATGATAATCTCTTTATGACATTATAAAAATCAATTTTGTATTAACTAATACATTATTTGTTTTGTTTAAGCAGAATTACCCGTTTTAAATGCCTGCAGCTGATTTTATTACAAGAGGTAAAATTTGGTAGCAGTTAAACCTACTTATTTCAATGACCACTCTATATTCAAGTATACATTTGTAAGATTTTGAGTTAGCATGTGTAACTTATTGGATTTTATGGTGTGAAACTCTTTACAGGAATCACTAATCATGATGAATTTTCACTTGTAAGAGAACTCACTGAGGAGCCAGTTAAAGATGCCTCAACCACGGGTACACTTACCCTAAGAAGGGTATGTTACTATAAGAATAATGAGACCAATCAAACTTAAACTTTCATATTAAATTTGTTCTTAGTGAGACATGTTTCCCTATTTTCAAAATTGTCAAGTGAATAACTAATAATTCTTTGTTAAACAACTTTGCATATGCACCTGGATCATGAAAATATTCAGTTAATATTGTTTTTGTAGGAAAAATCATGCCATATATAAGTTAAAATGTTAAAATATTGGTATTAAAATGTATTGTAAAATAATTGTAATTATGTTTCTGTATTTGAGAACATAACCATGCACGAGACTTGTTTGTAGTGAGATGGCACAGTTTTTTCATTCATTAACGAAATGTTTACAATGGGGTATTTCAAATAGTTTTTTGTTGTTATGGGAAGATGTAAAAAAAATTAGATTCTGTTGTATAAATCTGAATTATGATAAAAATTTGCACAAGTCAAATTTTAACGATGTTACAGTTGCTCGATCAATCTTTATTTTTCACTTTTGACTTTTGTTTTCACTTGCTCATTAACTTATCAAGAATTAATTTCCTGTATTTCATAGAACTAAATCCAGTTTTGTAGCTTTAGTCTGTATAATTGAGAATATGACTTCGTCTGTCTCAACAGTTATTACTTTCAAACAGAAAAGGAGAGGGAATTTTGTTGATATGCAAATACAATAAAGAAATGTTAAAAAAAAACAACTCCAAATTTTATGTTAAATGTTTAGTTACAATGTTGACTCTTTCAATGGTTTTCTATCTATTACTCAAATGCCAGTAAAAAGTGGAAGATTTTTCTTGTGGATAATTTAAAATAATTAAATCAAGTCATGTTGTTGTTGTAATTAGGAAAAGAAGGATAAAGATAGAGACCAGAAAATGGAACAGTTAAAAAAGAAACTAAAAACTGACGATGACTGTAAGTTTGATAAAATATTAACAGTTGTTTGTTTATAGTCTTAACTTATTTATACTTTTACTACAATGAGTGTGTGTGAAAAATATTTCTGTAACATTCCCAAATTTGTGAAAATGTATGTATTAATTCTAATATTGTTGTTTTCGTAAGTATATATTCAAAGTAAGAAAATTGCATTGGTTTGAATCAATAAGTATGCGAAGAGATCTTTTACTGTTGTATTTAAATTGGTGACTGTTCTTCTAACATTAATCTTCAAAGTAACTTTGATTTATTTCTGTCCTACTTAATTTAGTGAACTGGGTTGACCATTCAAAAACGTTGAGGGAGCAAGGTATAAGTCAAGAAGAAACTCTCTTACTGAGAAGAAAATTCTTCTTTTCTGATCAGAATGTTGATTCCAGAGATCCTGTTCAGTTGAATTTGCTGTATGTACAGGTATGTGTACATTTTAAACTGATTGGTTTATCGAGAGATAGAGATGATGTATTTAAAAAAAAGAAGACAGTTTAATATCCTTGATACTTTATTTTTAATATGCAGTGTTTTTATTTGTTTCAAATTAACAACAAATAGCATAAGTTGGCAAACCTTTTCTCTTCAAAGTGTTTTGGAAATGTAATGATACACTGCTTGTTTGTAATTAGCATAAGGAAGTTACATTACCAGCATTGAGGTGTAATGAAGTAAGGTTACTTCTTTATGCTACTTAAATGACCTGTATAGGGTGTACTACTACTTAATTAATTACTCTAAAAATTGTTTTATTTGAGTAAAATCAAGAAAGTAATTAGTTTCACTACACTACACTTCTTTTATAAGACTGTTACAATTTTTAAAAAATTGGAAAAAATTGTTCTGTTTGCTGTGGTGATAGATTTTTGCTTCAGTCGGTCCATGTCTAATTTTTAAAATAAGACCACAAGAAGTGGGGCTTCCTGTGCTGCAGAACAGGAAGAGGACTTAGTCATTTTACAGCTGTTGTTAACCATGATGACTTTGTTATGCCATGACAATCACCTCGACACAAGTAATCATTCGCGGCCTCATTTGAAATACTTCTTTTATCCGATGAAGTTGTACCATGCAGACATTGGTTCTGTAGGACTCCTGTTTACACTTAGCTAATGTACCTGGTATAATTTGAGAATTACCTGCTTGTGAAGATAAGTAAGTTGAGTGTATGAAAATTTATCACAGAGAGTAATACTGATTGTTTCAATAAAAGTATGAGTTCATATTTGGTAGTGCCTTTTACATGTGACTTTAAGTTGTACGTAGGCTATTTGTAATAATATGATTATTATTATTTGTTGTCTATACTTTTCATTTTTGTGCTACTTGAGTGCTGTGTGTGTTTTGGTACTTTTTATTTCTACTAAAGTGTTCATCATGAAAAGGTACTTTTTAATTGTTACTTGAATTGAGTATTTTCCAAAGTAGCACTACTATCACTGTAATTTATTATGTGCAGTGTATAATGACCTTGTTTTTAAGATTGGCTATTCTTCTTTAATGTTATTTAATTTTCATAAAGACAAAATTCTCTATGGACTTTAAAATTTATTTTGTGTGTGTATGTGTATATATATACTTACGCACGTGTGTGTGTGTGTGTACATGTGTAGGTTTTAAAAGTTTTTTTTTTCTTTTGGGACATGGGCTGGCCTAGTGGTAAAACTCTAGATTCCTTCACTTCAAGCCAGTTTCAAATCCAAGCAACAAATTACTCCCTGTATCTTAACCATACATGGATTTTTTTTTTTTTTTTTTTTTTTTTTTTTGAGCAACAGTTGAGGGCCTGGCATGGCCAAGCACGTAAGGTGTGCGACTCATAATCCGAGGGTCGCCGGTTCTCGTCTGCATTGCTCTAAACATGCTCGCCCTCCCAGCCGTGGGGGTGTATAATGTGACGGTCAATCCCACTATTCGTTGGTAAAAGAGTAGCCTAAGAGTTGGCTGTGGGTGGTGATGACTAGCTGCCTTCCCTCTAGTCTTACACTACTAAATTAGGGATGGCTAGCACTGATAGCCCTCGAGTAGCTTTGTGCGAAATTCCAAAACAAACAAACAAAGCAACAATTGAGTCCCTTTGTGTCGGTGGTAGGTAACTGTCGACCGACTGACTGCCTTCTGATCAACAGTTTAAAATGAAGGATAGTAGCTTTCTATAAATACAATACATTTGTTTGATAAATAAATACATTAATTTTAACAATGATTTGACTAAACTGAACAAAATAATAACTATCATTCTGTATTGCCTGTTTTTCTAAGCTGTTATTTAATAATTAAAAATTTGAACATGAAATGTGTATTATTATTTCACAAAATGCTTTAAACTATACTGAACTAATGTGAAATTAGCAATATTAACCATAAGATTAAGTATTTATGTTTTGAGAAAACAAACAATACAAGTTGTAATTTGGAGAATGAACATTTGAATACTCAGTGTTGTATGTAAAATTTTTATTTGTGATTTATTTTGTCATAAGAATTAAAGATATTCAAAATGGCAGTTTGTAATACATTTAATTATGATTATAATAGACTGCAGTACTAATAATTAGTATGATTAGTTTAATAATTAGTAATACCATAACTGAGTAGCATGTTCCACTGGTTAACATTCTAGACTGTGGAGTTGGGGCACTGCTGTTAACACAAAAAACCTGGCTCCACACTTTGGGAATGTGGATTCATTATGAGTAGTAATCAAATTCCACTATTTGGTATGATAAGGGTGGCCAAAGAGTTAGACAGTGGATGGTATTGACTGAATGCCTTCCTTATAATTTACCATTTCAAAAGAAGTGATGACTAGTGAAGGTAGCCCTCATATAGTTTTTGTTTGTTGTTTGTGTATTAAATTCTACAAAAAAGTTAAAGCAATATCCTCTTCAGACTTGCAGTGCTAGAAACCATGTTTTGATGCATGTGGTGGGCATAGCACAGAGAGACCATCATGTAGCTTTTAGGTTAATTATTAGCACAAAGAAATACTCTTTACAAAAAAAAATCCGCCACCTAATCAAATTAAAAAAAAAAAAGCTAACCTAATTTATTATTTATTTAGGCAAGAGATGCCATTCTTAATGGTACTCATCCAGTAACACACGAGCAGGCCTGCAAGTTTGCCGGAATCCAGTGTCAGATTCAGTTTGGAGACCACAGTGAGCTGAAACACAAGCCTGGATTTCTGGAGTAAGATAATAAAGTTTATCCCAAATATAATTCACCGCACAATTTAAAAGCTGATTTTTGTTTAATTTTAGCATAATGACAAAATAATTATTTTAAAGTAAATTAATGAGAGCTGCTTTATTTTAAAAACTTCAAATAATGAAGTTGAAAATGTCTATAAATATTAGAATATACAAGAGTAAAGATTTTCATTTGGGATTATAATATTTGTTTTTAAATATATTTAAAGTAAGGGACAGATTTTTGTATTAAAATTGTAAGTTTTCATTAAATTAATATATCCTAAAATATTATTATACTGTTTATTGTACATCAATGGAGATATTGATTTGTACACAGTTTTATATTTTTGTTTATTTGCTATTGAAAACTTGTGTTTTTGTTCACTTTTCAGCCTGAAGGAGTTTTTACCAAAAGATTATTGGAAAATAAAGGGAATTGAAAAGAAAATATTTTTGGTAAAACATTTTGTTAATATTTAGTTCAAGAGATGTTTTGTAATGGAAATTTATAGTTTTGTTGTATTTTTCAAATTCTCCACTTACGTGTATATTGTGAAATACGTAAGTATGTAATTTGGGGGCATAGTTCAGCCATTAACAACACCTAAGTTGTATTACTGGGATTAAAAAAAATTAAATTTGAAGGTAAATTCTATTGAAACCTCAGAAGGTAGAAATGTTGGTCTCTGCTTTATTAGTAAAAGTGCTAAAACCCACACCAGCCATCCTGAGGTATACTATTAAGAATTTGTAGAGTAATCTAAATGGGTTTTATCTTTGTTTAGAAATTATTTGAGGTTTTAAATGATTTTTGGTGTAATTATTAAAAATCACATTCCCTTCAAGGACATTTTACTCAACAATTGTATGTATGTTTATAAATAATCTGTTAGATAAGTGTACGTACTCAGTGGAATTTTCACGTTTTTATATTGATTGTATTTCTGCAATGTTCCAGGATATTTCAGATCCAATCAGAATTAGAAACCATTCATATCCAGTATACATGTAGACCTTATTGATAATGTATTTTGTACATGGATTCAGTCATTTGGAAATCACTTAAAAGGATTAGGCCAGAATTAAAATGTTTTTGTAGCCACAAGGTCAACCTCACAATTCCTTTTAAATGCATTGACATAGGCTTGATTACATGGTCCATCATCAAAACCAGATGCATTATACAATTTGTGTGTTGTGAATTTGAATACACACTCTTACCTAACTGTGTACACATTTTCCTTTTATTACAAAATATTGACTTATGTTTTGCATATTTTAATGCTGTTTTTCTTTTCAGACCATGTTTAACACTGTGCATTGCTCATATTTGTACACAGTCGTAACAGGGACTTACTAATGAAATGTACATGAAAATGATATAAATACTGTTGTATAATATGTACTTTCCACTTTTTGGTCTTTATCAGAAATAAAATAACATAATTAAACTGTGTTTGTACAGTTTGATCCATTACGTTATATCAACTGGTGCATAATCATATTAACATAGGGCTTCTCAAACTTGTGCATCATCCCTCTGTTATTAGACACAGTAGTAAAACCCCATAACTTATTACTTTAGGGTAATAACAACTATATTGGCCTACAGCAGCCCATAATTGCATGTCTCAGAGCCTGCTGGTTTAGAATCATTGGTGTAAGTTGGTGAACTTTTAGTAATATTACTTTGCATGTGGTTATAATTCTTGTTATATTTGTTCTTTCTCTCGCACACGGATGGACAGAACCAGCACATAACAATATAATTACATTTTTGTACCTGTTGATTTGTAAATGCAAAAGTTTTACTTTTGTAACCCTACCATTACATTTAAAGTGTGTCACATCATGGGTTATTGTTTTATCAGTATATGAGTCAACAGTAGGACATTATCTACAAATGTCCACTGTGTCATTTTCTTGGAAACTGTTTTTCTTTTATGTATATAAAAATTGCATATGCATGTGAACCTTAAAAACTTCATCATTGCTCAATACAAAAAAGTTCATTCTTGATGACAAGAAACCCACCTTGAAGTAAAAATACGTCTTGGAACGGGTGATATGGGTATTAACGTTTACGGATAAGCAGAGAACAAGATTTCAGTCTTTCTAGGTCATCTTTAGGCAAGGGTTAGTTGCAAACTGTCTGTTTACCCAAAGATGACTTAGGAAGGTTAAAACATTGTAAGCTGCACAAAGATTACACTGCACAACAAAGTTTTTGTTTTTTGAACACTGTTGGGTGTTCCTGTATAGATTTTTGGTTGCTGATCACAAAAATCGCATCCAAATTTGCTCATCACGTACCATTTCATCAAAATTTTCAGTTTCATCGGGACATTGCGACAATGGAAAGATGATACCGGGGCAACTATAATCCGTCAATGCCTGCTGACTACTGTTGGACACTGCAACATGATGCACCCGACATTGAATACAAACGAAAATCAGGAACAAAACATGTTGAACTTAATAGCATATTAGAAACATAACAGCAATTAAATACATTATTGCTGGTAAACTTTCTATTTCTCGAAGTTCCCACGCGATAAAGCAAAACCAAAACTATATTTGTGCATAACCACCAGATACCTGTCACAATCAGCAAAAACTTTTCAAAAAAATTGTTGCGCAGTGTAATTTGTAACCTTTAAGATATGTGATTAATATTTTATTCTACAAACATGCTTTATATTAGTGAATGAAACTTGGCTTTCTGTGTTAAAGTAAATTCTATATCTGCAGTTATGTTTTCCATTAGGAACACAAAACTTGCTTACGTCTCAGTGAAATCGAAGCTAAGGTGAAATACGTGTCTCACGCTCGTTCATTGAGAACATATGGAGTTACCTTCTTCTTGGTAAAGGTAAGTGTATGTTTTTTAGGGATGGTAATTTTGTCTTTCCAGTTATTTCCTTTATTTTGTTAAGAGTTGTTTTCTGCATAGGCTGATCTATATTTAAGCATGTTTTACAAGGTTTTTGTTGTTATTAAGTAAATATGTCCAAACAATGTTTACTTTGTTACTTTTGAAATCTTTAAAAATGTTCATATATGAGAAAACTGTGAGGTTCATTTCATCTTGTTAATGATTTTCAGGAGAAAATGAAAGGTAAAAACAAGTTAGTACTCCGTTTACTTGGTGTAACGAAGGATAGTGTTCTCAGATTAGACGAAAAGACAAAAGAAGTAAGTGGAAATTCTAGTCACATCTTTTATGAACTGTTTCTTATAGGATTATATAAGAAATTTTAAGTAAATTAGTTCAAATGTGAGATTTAGATCAATTAGTGATGATGTTGTACTATTTATTTGTATCTCAGATTTTCTGAGGTAATTGATTGATTAATGCATTAAATACCAAAAACAAGTGTGAAATCAATCTGTTTTTTAATTACTGCTTGTCATCAAGTTCATACCAGCTTTGAAGAGTTCCACCCATCATCAGTAACCCTGGACAATGACAAATTAAAAAATATTAAGATTCTTGCAATGAAGATCTGGCATGACCTGGTGGTCAAGGTGCTTGAATTATAATCTAATGGTCACAGGATTTAATCACTATCATGCCATACATCCTTGCCCTTTCAGTTGTGGGGGCATTATTAAGTGCTGGTCTATCTCACTATTCACTGTTCAAGGAGTAACCTGAGAGTTGGCAGTGATTGGTGATGACTAGCTGTCTTCCCTCTAGTTTTACACAGTTAAGTTAGGGATGGCTGGTGCAGATAGCCCTTGTGTAGCTTTGCACAGAATTCGAAAAAACAAACAAACAATCTTTTAGTGGTGAACTATATATTACACACATGATCTTTTATTTATCTTTCAATATCCACATTACATAAGTTTTTTTAAAAATGTCGTTCATGTAATTTATTAAATAGAGTTGAACAAAGGGCAACACTCCATTTTGTGAATCAGTTCATTTTGTGTATGTCTTGAGAAACACATCATGTGTGTTCCTCTCACTCTTTTTCTTTATTTTTTTTCTGTGGAAAAAAATAGACTATGGAGTTTTGTTTTAGTAAAATATGTAGCATGCATCATCTTAATGCAATATAATGTTTTCTGCATGTTACAGATTTTGAAAACTTGGCCATTGACTACAGTTAGAAGGTGGGCAGCATCTCCAAACAGTTTTACTTTGGTAAGTCCTGAACGTTTTGACTAAATATGTAATGATCATTCATAGAATTTGTTATATAAGAAGAGAATTGCAGGTGGTTCCACAGTAGAAACAGAACTTGCAAACTACAATGGTAGTTAGTATTGTTCTGTTTATTGAAGAAATAGATTACTACATTTTTAAAACAATTATATTTGTTTATTGATATTCTCTTCCCCCAGAATATCTGGTTTCAAAAAAGTGTTAAAGACCTTAGTCTATCTTTCTACCATCTTTCTGAATTAAACCAGTTTTCAGACCATTCTCATCTTCCCTTGGTTTGGCACAAATTTTCAAATAGTCCTATTTTAGACCGTGAATTTAATTTATTGGTGACTCAGCAGTGTGCTTCAGTGTGTGTATCACACAAGGTCGTGGTTTGATACCCACTGTGAGTACAGTGTTTATATTCTGTAGTGTAGCTCTACACTTTAAATGAAAAGGACCTTTTGAATGTGACCATCCTGAGATTCTGAATGCAGTCAGAAGTTATCATACAGTTTTATTATTCAAATTTTAACGTACTGATTCTTAGCTAGTAGAGTTATCAAAGTAAGAAAACCAAACCCTTAAGAAGGACAGAAATAATGAAATGAAAGTTACATTCACTCAAGGGAAAGCTATTGGTAAGGTTACATTCCCTCATGTAAAGTTGTATTTATTCATGAATTTTCTTTTGTTTTATTTAATCCATGCAATGTGTTCACTTTCAATGGGTGTAATATAATGATAAATGGAAAGGCTATTCATTCTCAATTGGGAAAGACAGCTTAAAAAGATGACATTTTCTACAGTAAAGTTAAATGTATTGTGAATGTGAGAATGTGTAATATTTCAATTCCTGCTTAATTTTGAAAGTATTTGTCATGATTTATTCCAGCATCTATGTATGAGCTTTGCTTTTGTATTTCCTTCAAGGACTTTGGTGACTATTCTGATGCTTATTACTCAGTTCAGACAACAGAGGGCGAACAGATCTCTCAACTTATTGCAGGATATATAGATATTATTTTAAAAAAGGTAAGATTTATAAACCTATCGTTATATTGCTCATTATATATTTGCTTTTAGCACTTTTGAAGGAAAAATGTTAAAATTTCTTTTTTAATCGTAGCTTAAGTATATTTAACATTGTGATATGGCTCAACATTTGTACATATCAACGCTCGATACTCATATTTTAAAAATGAGAAGCCTTTTAAATTTGTTTCGATGTTAAATGTTGGTATCATTAAGCTAAAACTAATAATAGTTGATGTGATTAAACTTTTAAAAATTTATTTACAGCAAAAATCCAAGGACCATTTTGGAATTGAAGGAAATGAAGGTTCAACTATGGTAGAAGATACTGTGTCTCCTGCCAAGTGAGTATATGTGCAGTCTCTGAAATACTACTCAACCACTTTACGTGCTATTGTGTTGGTTTTATCAAATAACTTAGCAACTGTTAAATTCTCGTGCAAAAAGATACTAGTCAAATATTGAAATGTAGGTTTAAAAGTCATTGGGAACATTCTTTAATATTTGATATTTAAATTGTTTTTCCTCTTAAAGCTTCCTTAAATCTAAGTAACGTTGTCACGCAAGTGTAATTCTGTTTTATGACTGTGTGTGTGTGTATACTTGTATTAGCATATTTTTCTGTTATTTACTTTGATGTTGTTTAATATTGAATCTTTATTTGATTAATTCATTACAAAACACGACCAAGTCTTTTCTCTCTTCCCTTTTAAGCGAATTCCCAAATATTTAAACTTGTAGTCATATTTCAAAGTCAGATTTGTGTTTTGAATTGTATTGTAAAGTTATTGTAACTAAACTTGTTTGTAGAGGATGCTCGATCTGCCTGGCATGCAAAGAAATTGACATAATTTTCATAGAACAACAACGATGTTATATATAGCCTATTTTTAAACATTATTTCCTGTATTTCACCAATATTTGGCATTTAGTTAACACGATTAGACTAATTTTGATAACCTGTAATCTGGTAAGTGGATTAGAGTGACTTGTATAATGTGTATAGTAAGTGGTTTTGGCTGACGACGTTTTCGAACATGATAATTTTATAATTTGAAATCCGTGTACTAGTCTATGTACTACAAGTTGATGCTACAAATTTTGATGTTAAGCGAATCCAATGAGTCCAGTTGTTGTAATAATAAGATGCTTTATACAAAATAGTTTGAGTGGTGTAAAAGATCTAGCTTTTTTGTTTCATAATCTAAAGTGAGTAAATTAAAAAATCAAGCATGTATATATCAACACATGCTTTATTGTTATGTGAAAGATTGTTTTTCAATGTAATATAAAACATCTTAAAAAGTGTTGCTGTTTTTAGTATTTAAATTTCATGTTTTATTGGTTGTAGTTTGTTTGTTTTTTCTAAATAGTGTAAAATTTCATAACATCGTGAGATGAAATCTTTTCAGTGTGGGCTTTGTGAAAAATGGTCACTTTGTAAATGTATCCATTGAAATGTTTTTTATTCCTGGTATAATAAATACATTTTTAATCAGAATGATTTTACTTTACCTGCATGCCGAAAGCAGGAGAGGCCAAGGTTAGTACTTTAGTAACACTATTGCATCAGTTTCAGATATAAATAGGAAATGAGGAAAATGTACAAAAATATTTTAAAATGTAACATTTTATATTAATTTTTGGAATTTCTTGAAATTAACGATTGGGGGGGGGAGAATTGAAAAACGAGTGAAATACTGCTTTACAAATGCTTTTGTGTAGCAAAACTGTTTGCTTAATTTACCATATTTGCCTAAGTATAATGTACATTTTTTATTCCAAATACCTTCTGAAAAATTGACTGAGTCTTATATTCTCACACATTCAGTCTTTTTATTAGTACTAGAAGTTACCATCAGAAATAGTTAAAGCTTTAAATAAATGTTGCATATATAACACAACAGATGTTGGAATCGGAAGAGGATGAACCACAGGCTCAAAAAAAGCAAATCTGACTTATACAATGGTTGCAAAAATTCTAGTGATGACAAAGTTTTGTGTGAAAATGAATGACTAGCCTAGTGTAACACCATGTATAAACTTTTCAATAACTTTTGTCAAATTGACACAAAAAACATTATAAAAGTTTCCAAGAATGTTTAATGCTTTTTTTTTTAACCTTTTTATAAACTACCTAATGCATTTAGTAAACATTCAAACTTTATACAATTTAACATTTTCAAAATTTGAGTATGTCTTTATGTACGGGGTAATACGGTACTTGCATTCTAAGTGTACTGAATTACAGTTAAAATCCACGTGATTCTTGTTTCTTGTTCAATGAGTTTTGAGAAAAGTTTTAAAAATAATTTGTTCTGTTGGTTAGTTTTTAATCCGTTACATATGAATGTGGTCAATATTATAAGTCATAGTAGAAACTGAGAGAGGTCTTTTTTTGTATATTTTTATTAAGTCACTGGATAAATAGTTGCAAGTAAATAAAAAAAAAAACAGACTCTTCATTGAAAACATTTAAAGGAAGTTTTAAAAAATTTAACAAAATTAACTTGTCTATTTTTGAAGATTATGTTGTGTTTTATAAAACAAATATTGTCATTTACACCTATGATATTGCCACCTTGATAAATCAAACATAAATTTATTAAGAACCTGAATTAATGAGCCATCAAATTTGATTACTTGTATGACTTCATTGCAGGGTACAATCTATTATGCGTGTATTTCAGTTTGTTGGCAAGTCTGTATTTGGACATGCACTAAGGGTACATTTTTTTAATATTGGTGTATATATGTGTTGTTTAGGGCCACAATTCTGCAACACACTCCAGCAGCAAAACTCTCTCATGCCAGCTCGGGTTCTGTTGCAATTCCTGCTGTAATGAGAACTGGGGCAGATGGTAAGAAATAACTCGGGAAAAATGGTTTATAATATGCAGTTTATATTTTATTAAAGAAAAAAGTTATAAAAATATACCTTATGTTTTAATTATTTGAGAATGTACTTTTTATACTTTGACTAGTTATATATAAAATGACAATGTTATGAAATATAAACTTAATGTTGCACAAAATATTTTTAACTGAGATCCAAACTTATTGTATTATAAATAAAATTTTATCTTGAATAGTAATTAGTTTAAGGATTGGACTTCCAAGTTTGTATATGTTTCTTGACTTTTGAAAGAAATAATTACTTTTATTCCAAAATATGAATGCTTAAACATGTCCGTAAACAATTGAAGTTGTCTGTGCCTAATACTTTTCATTTAAATTACTGTGTGAAAAAATATAGAAAGAAAAAAGATAAAGTATTTGAGGTTAACAATGTAGCATGCATTTCAGTTTTGGAAGAGATCTTATTTCTAATAAGAATAGCTGCATAGACAGTGGTCAAACACAAAATAAAGCATTTCATAACCTTTTTCTCAGGGGCTCAGAACTACAGCACTGGTCACATGCAAGGTATTCAATATGGAGAAGTTAAGGGACATGCTCATAGTGGCCATGCACCTACCACAGTGAGTGTAAACTAGATGGTTTTATTTCCTTAAACCAATTTAATTTGACCAACTTAGAGCTGATTTATATGTGTAGAGTTTGTTTGGGACATCAGTCATGTGTTTTTAAAAGCTAAACTGACAGTTCTCTCAGGAATGGTAAGAATTAGTTACTTAAAAACATGTGTTATACACAGTTGTAAATATGCAGTAGCAGTGAATCCAATAAAGTAGATGTGAAGATAGTTTGAGCAACAAACTACATCATGGATTTAGAACATAAAGTACAGCTGTAAAAAATGAAAATAGTTTTAATAAAAACTACATCACAGGGATTTAGAATATGAAATACTGGTACAGATGGAACATTTTTTGGGGTTTTTTTAATCCCCAAACTTCTGTTTATCTTGTGGAATTTTACCTTTCTCTTCCGAGACATGTTTATTGTTATTTGCATTGAAACTTTAATTTGATGCTTGTTGTTACTGCTTCATTAAATAAGATATATTTTTTAGGAAGTCAAATATAAACATATTTTTATCGAGTAAAATTATTTAACAAAAATTTATTTGGAAAAATTTTAATAAACTTTCACTTTTTTTGCCTCTCTACAAGAAATAAAGTTTATTTACTAATGATGGCTAATATTTATAATTTATTATATATTGAATCAAATACATTTTTAGTACCATTTTATTTTATAATTAGATGAATTAATTAATGATTGTAAATCTCATAAGCCTTGAGACAAGCATTGACTTTTTATTCTGTAATTTTAGCCTCAACATCCTAAGGTTCACAGAACACTGACAGAACCCCAACAAGCTTTATTGAGTTCCATTGATGCCGGACGAGATGCGGTAGATTCAGCTCAAAAAGAACTTCAGACAAAAGCCGATCTTCCTGAAATCGGAACGGATCCTGCTTCCCTTCAATGGAAACAAAATACTTTTGATGTTAAAAAGCAGAGCGTGTCTTCTCACCTTGGAGCCATGAATGCTGCTGCAGCTCAGGTTATAACCTTGACATCTGGTGAGTATTGAAAATGTTTTTATCAAACTGCTATTAACATTTCAAACTGACAAATCACAATTTTTTTTTAAATTCAAATTAGTAACTGTGTGTAAATTTTGAATAAAGAAGACTTTTCTTACTGTAAATAATTAAAGTTGTGAACTGAAGTGAAAAATGATTGAAATAGATTTGGTTGTTAGTCTATTTGTGTGTGTTGTAAGTGATGAAAAGTGCTTAACTTGATATGATTTGCAAGGCATTTGCTGTGTTTCTTTTTATTTGATGTTTTTTGTTAATAGAAAATATATTATTCCCCTCTTCTGAATGATTGAAATAGATTTGGTTGTTAGTCTATTTGTGTGTGTTGTAAGTGATGAAAAGTGCTTAATTTGATATGATTTGCAAGGCATTTGCTGTGTTTCTTTTTATTTGATGTTTTTTGTTAATAGAAAATATATTATTCCCCTCTTCTGAATGATTGAAATAGATTTGGTTGTTAGTCTATTTGTGTGTGTTGTAAGTGATGAAAAGTGCTTAATTTGATATGATTTGCAAGGCATTTGCTGTGTTTCTTTTTATTTGATGTTTTTTGTTAATAGAAAATATATTATTACCCTCTTCTGAATATTTTTCTCGCTATGTCAATTTAAGAGGGTTAGAAAAATAAAATTCGGAAACTCTTAGAAGTATTTCTGTTTTACGCCAACTTACACAAGTATTGGAATTTTTTTTATGCTCCTACAGCAAAGCAATATTGGTTTGCCACTGTCCATCTCTCTCTCTCTCTCTCTCTCTCTTGTGGGGAGAATTTCTCAAATTGATAGGTAGATTTTGACTAATGTTATATAAAAGGTGCTAACATACAAAGTTCTAGACTTTGTTAACTTTTGAGTATTGATTGTCAACTAACCACTATTGTGTAGTGCATGTAGATGGTTACATCTGTGAGGTCCAGGAATCTAGTATTTTTCAAGAATTGTTCCTCTGCTGGATAAGCATATGTTCCACTCCGTAGATTCAGAACACAAACAGGTTTGAAATAATTCACTAACCAACCATAAATCCACACTGCCTTCTCGTGTCAGCCTAGAGACTTTTTAAATTGGTGTTCTTGATAAATCTTTCTCTTCAACCAAAATTATTTTATTGTACTGTCTTTCAAGGATGTATTTTAAAGCATTCTTATCTAACCTTCTGCAAGGTACATCTACCACTGACTTTGTCATCTTGGGTATTTCAATGTCGGTACCAATAAGACCACTTTTTCTTGTGCATGCTCAAGTTTAAACTTAAGAATTAAACGCATCATCAAACTGAAGAAACTTAGTCATACAGTGTAACATTACCAGAACATGGTTGTTTTGAGAACCTAATTTGCACCTGTTTTTGTTATTATCAAACAATTTATCTGCTTGTGTTTTGTCGAAAAATATAAATTTTTCATTCTTCTGCTTAGTTGCTACAGTCTGTAGTTTAGTAAGCATGATGTGTGGATGTTTATGATCTTTACTAATGTATTTCTAGGATCTCCCGAAGAAGTCGATCATCCTGGTGTAGGTGCTGCTATTAATATCATGTAAGCATCTGAAAATTCAATACCTTTATTTCTCCATCTTAGAAAAATCAACACTTAAATTGAGTAATACACCTCCAGAATACTTTGACATTCCTATTAACATCGAAAGATAATATATAAAAGTACAATTGCCAAGCTGATGAATATATCTTCACACTTCTGCAATAGAAATTGCCTTAAAAGGAGTAAGTTGCACATTACTTTAGAGTTATGAGGAAGTAGTGAATATGTTTGTTTAGATTATATGAAATGTGCAGATTGTCTTGTTGTTATTGTGTTTACTTAAACCTGGGAAAAAATTTCAAGCATTACTGTTAGGCATGTATGAATAATCATGTGTTAAAAATCTCAAAAGTTAATAAATCAAAGAAATATAGGTACAAGTGATTAAAAGTCTTTAAGAAAAGAAGTTAATCCTTTAACTTTTTCAACTTGGGCTTGGTCGATTTGATTGAATAAATTAGAGAAGAGGAGATGCCTATAGAAAATGTGTCACACGCTATGGGAAATTCGAGAGTTTTGTGTAATGATGCCTTGTAAAACTAAAATTTATGTGCTATTAAAATATGGATTTCATAATTTTATATCATGTTAATTGGTATTACAAACAGATAGTAGTTTAATAAAAGTTTGAATGTAAGGCTTGTGACATACACAATAAATGATGCCCTGGCAGATAGGGCTAACTGCCATGTCATCTTTAAACATCATGCTGTCCATGTTACAAGATTTTACTTGTAACTTCTAATGTATTTTAATGAAGTTAGTATTAAATGTATGTTATGATTCAGAGTTTTAGTTTCTTTGTTTCAAAGTAAACCTTTAAAAAAATAATAACAAAACTTCAGTTTTGTTGTTGCATGATACACAAGTGTTCAAACAAATTCTTAACCTTTGGTTTGTATTTAAATAATTTTTAAATTTGCAGCATATATCTAGGTATAAAACTACACATAGAAGTTTATTTACCTGTTGGGTATTTCAAATTATTTTGGTCAATTCGGAGAACAAATAAATAATGTCACTCCCTGACAGCAACTATGCCCACTTTCTATGCTATAAATGGGAATTTAAGCCACCCTCTGCTTCTTTGAAGTGCATCCTTATATCCAATAGAAAGAGCTAATTTGAAATTAGTCTTTCAATGGTTAATTTAAAACTGGCTTGCATTATTCATTAACCAGCACATCGTGTCGCTCTTTTAGCATTGGAGGTTTGTTCTTGATAGCACTTTGTTTATACTTTATACATATTAATTCAATACAGTTATATTTTAGTTAGGTTTCACTCTTATGTTTCAGTTACTTATGTATTATTTATGTTTTAAAATTCGTATTTTAAAAATTAACCTAAACCTCACTTTGCTCTGCTAGGCTTACTATGCAGGAGTAAAAAGCATTGTGCTAAAGTGACTGTGCTGATAATGCTGCTATATTGGCTTCAGGCATTGATGTGAGTTGAGATGAGTAGTAAATGGTTAAGAACAGGAAAGAAAACTGAAACATTAAAAATAAACTATAAGTTAAAGGTAAAGATGAAAATTATGAGTATAACCCAAGTAAAATATTTAAAAATTATTCAATGGAGAGTTAACAGGCGTGTATTTATTTACATTCCTTAATCTTATACATGTCATTTTAACTGCATGTGTGTGAATTGTAAGATGAAAAAATCAAACTTTATTCAAAATATGTAGTTTTAGATAAATAAAATATTAAAGTTTTTTGGGTTTTTTTTGTCAAATTTTGAATAGTTTCATCCACTAATTTTATTTTTGGAAGAAAATGTTTAACAAGAGTTACGTTAAGTTCTTGTGATGTAAGGGCCTGGTAACCATAGTGTTAAAATCACTAAGGGCAAGAGAAATATGTCTTAAATTATTGTTTGTTTGTTTTATTTCAGATCACATTACATGCCACTTAGCCAAACTAGTACTCTTGTTTCTATCACAATTTCAGTTTTTTTGGGGGGATTTTTTGTTCAGTTTTTCTTTCAGTTTGACAAGATACCATTTATCATAGTACCATTAAGAGATATTACTGTTTATGTATTCACAATATGTATGGGGAAGATATTAATAGTTATTAGCATAAACGTTCACTTATAAAAAAAACAAGGAATCCTCATTACAGAGTGGTATGTCTGCAAACTTACAGTGCTAGGAGCCAGACTATGATATCTGTGGTGGGCAGAGAGTCCACTGTTTTGCTTTACACTTCAAACAAGCAAACAAAATAAATAAAACGAATATAGGATATCAAAATCCAATTGATCATAAAAGGTATTTTTAAATGGTTGCATGCAAGCTCATCGAGACATCAGTCACGTTTGTGTTGATCAACAATCCTTAATTACAGTGATAAATGTAATTTGATTTTGATTTAGAAACACCTTTTTAATTCTACTTTGTTTGAAACAACAGATTTTGTTGAGTGATTTTAAACTTACATTGGAGAAAGTTAAAAAATAACTTGTTATGAATTGAAAATATTTAATTTTGGATTAGTCAGTGTAACATTCAAGGTATTGAGTCGTCATTTATAATACTTTCAAATGTCTTTTTTTTTTTTTTTTGAGTGAGTCCGCACTTAATGAACATTTCTGTGTCACAGTACCACCAACCTTCCAGAAATGTCTAAAGACGTGAAAATGATCGCTGCTCTCATGGATGAAAGTCAAGGGGATAACTTATTGGATGCTGCTCGAAATCTTTGTCTAACTTTTTATGATTTACTAAAAGCTGCTGAGCCAGGTAGCAAGGAGGTGAGATACATTTAATACAAATCATGTTTTTGTGTTCATGATCTAATAGTACCTTTTATTATTTCTTTATGTATTGATATGAAACAGAGGATGGTTGTTCAACCATGCATATATCTATAATATTTATTTTATTGTTTATTCTTTATTTTTATAGATGGTCCTCAGTGTGATATTCAATATAAAAAAATTTTTGTTGATCGTAACTCCTTAAGATAGTACTATACAGTGTTTTAAAACATTTAACAGCCTCGTCAGAGCCTTCTTCAAGCTGCCACTCGTGTCGGAGAAGCAAGTCATGGTGTTCTTTATACGATTGGTGAAGAAGATGCCGTGGACAAGGAAGTGCAGGTAAAAATAAATTACATTTGATAACTGTGAAAATCGGAACATTTTAAAAATTATTGATTAATTCCAGGTAGTTCGAATTAGAATTAACTGAAGTGTTTTTCTTATCTATTTGATAGAAATAAGCACCTGAGTAAAAAATAATTAACATGTTTAATTATTTAACTAGAACTTTAAGTGTATTATACTCATGCTAAAGAGTACTCATTATAATGGAGCAAAACTGCTGGTGTGATTGTATGGCTTAAAAATGAAGAAAACAGAACTTGTATTTTCAGGGCAATTTCAAGTTTATAAGAAAGGAATTATATTTTATTTATAAAATGTTAAAGTGAAATTCAGATTTTTATTATATTCTAAAATAATTGTCTTTTTTTCTTATTTTTTTATCATTATAGTGGTTAGAAAAGAACATCAAACTTGCGATTTACATTAGATAGGAGATTGTGGGGGGGAAAAAAAAATTTGAATCATAGTTGTATACAACATTATAATTTACTGTTGGAGATCCCAAATCTGCTAATGTTTTTATTTTTCTAATGATAGGATGTTCTTTTGAGCCTGGCCAAAGCAGTTGCAAATGCTACAGCAGCATTAGTTTTGAAAGCCAAGAATGTAGCCAGCAGGTGTGATGACCCACCCTTGCAGAACAGAGTGATAAATTCTGCAACTCAGTGTGCCTTAGCAACATCTCAGTTGGTTGCTTGTGCCAAGGTAATGGAAATAATTGTAAAATATCGGTTTAGCCTTTATATGCCATGTAAAAGTTCGGGAAAAGAAAATAATCACATCAATTATTAATTGTTTAGGTGGTTGAAAGTAGGTTTACTTGATTTATTAATGATTCTTATTTTGTGAAAGGTTTTGTATGATAACTGCATTTACTGGAAGTGTTGTGAATATTGTAATTACAATTAAATGATATTTTGGTAGTCTGTAAGTGTACAAATAATTTTTCATGCATTGGTAATTTGTGATATTGCATCAAAGTAAGACATAATAACTTTGTAGTTATATTTTTACCAACCCTGTACAGTGTTCCAGTAATAATAATAATAATAATAAAACTACAAAACCAGTAATCTGTAGGTCACTCTTTACAACCAGAGGCATTTGATACAATATGAAATAATGATTTGGTTATTTCTTGTAACTGTGCCTGTGTTTGTTTTTTCATATTAATGTATACAAAATTGTTCTTTACAAAATTAGGTGGTTGCACCAACTATCAACAACCCTGCTTGTCAGCAGCAGCTTAGTGAAGCAGCAAAGGAAGTGGCTAAAGCTGTTGAGAATGTTGTTACAGTTTGTCAGGTTTGTCTCTTTCTAACCAACATTAGAAATGTACTGAAAACTGACATTTGTAATTTTTTGAATGTGTACAAAGTGGTTTTCCATATTAAACTTAACTTGTGTAAACTACTTTCCTTAGGATGCTGTACGGGATGAGGGCTTGCTTAAGGAACTTGGAACTGCAGCTACAGATGTTACACAGTCTCTGAATGATTTGTTGAATCACGTGCGATGCTACCCAGAGCAACACGGACAACCTTCAGAGCACGAAGGGGCCGTAGACACAATACTTGATGCAACTGACAAGCTTTTTAGCAGTACAGGTGATGCCAATGAGATGGTCAGACAGGCAAAGGTTCTTGCCAAGGTATACAATTTACTGTTTCTATATTAAAAAACCAAAAAATTATTTTTGAATTTGTTGAGATTATTGTGTAAAAGTTAAATTTGAAATATCTTCAATTATTTTACTTTGTTTATTGTTACAAGCATATCTTTTGGAATTCCATTTCAAGTCTGTTTAATAAAATATTCTTCATGATTTATAGAAAGATTGCATTTAATATTTTCCTCAGTGTAAACTAAAATATTTTGGTAATTTTGATTCTAATAATACCTTCAACTCCTTTTGAACATAAAATGAAATTATTGTTATTGGTTTGTATTTTAATTCTGTCCAGGTTTAAAATTATTATGAGAAAATTTAGGCGTAGGATAACTTTTGTCAAGGTTTAACAGTGCTGTCTTGCAAGTGATTAGAAAGTGGCTGTTTAACTCGTTCTGTTTCTGTCTTTCAGGCAACAGCTCATCTTATTCAAGCCATTAAAGGAGAAGCAGAGTCGCAGCCTGATTCAGATCTACAAAAACGGTTGTTAGCAGCAGCCAAATTACTAGCAGATGCGACAACACGAATGGTAGAAGCAGCAAAGGTATTGAAAGTATTGCTATCTATTATATAACTGTTCATTACTGACTATAAATGAAACATGCATAAATATGATATTTATAAAAAGTTTCGGTTTTTCTTATTTCTAGGGACGATTTTCATAAAGAAAATTACTTGTTTTTTAAGCTGTTCTTTTCCATTTTGTTTCTATGTAAAATTTTAAAATGAAGCAAGTCTACTTTGTTTGTGGACTTTATTAGAAACGTATAGCTCCACCTAGAAATCTTTATGTTGTAGATTAAAATATGCAATTTTGATTTGAATCAGTCAAACGTTCAAGTTTGAAAGATATTTAGGAAGGGAAAAGAAAATGAAGTTTCAGACTAAAAAGATGAAAATGTTTTCTCCAGTTTGACATGATTCTCTTCTTCAGTTAACTACCATTGTCAACTTTTGAGGAACTTGTTAAGCCTTCATAAAAACCAATAATTTGGCTAATTCAAACACCAGAAATCCATTATTTATGCTTAATTTATACAGCTTAATATATGATTTATACTTACTTTCCAAATAACCTTTACTAGGGCTGTGCTGGTAACCCACATGACTCTGAATCACAAGCTGCTCTGCGTCGAGCTGCAGAGGAATTGAGAACAGCCACGAATGCTGCGGCCAGCAATGCATTAAAGAAAAAATTGATTCACAGACTAGAAGTAAGTTGGAAATTTGATTTACTTACTAAGGGCTTTGTTCTTTGTATATTTAAAATTGAATGAAGCTACTGATATTAAATGTACAAATAAAGCTTATGATAAAGTGAAACTGGGGAAGAAAGGTAGAAAAATACAACAAAAATAATGTTATTCAAATAGCAGCACTCGTATTGGTATCTTCAAATTCTTCGTTAGTAGTGTTTATTATTGTGTGTGCGATATACGTAGTTAATTTCACTATATGATAATAATTTGTATGTGCTGATAGAGAACCATATCTCTATATTTGAGCCATGACGACATGTTCAGTTTTTGATTGATTAACAAATTTCTGACGAGATTACGGTGTACTCTACCCCTAGGCGTGCTTATGGTTTAAAGGATGTACCAGTTTTTGTGATAAAGGGTATCCATAGAGTAAGATTAGTGAATGATAAACGGGTTAAGGACCGATCTTTTGAAGTAGAATATTTTCTGTGTTTTCTCATGGAAGCAGTAAATTTTAAATCCTTGTATGGTTTCTGAAACCACACCTCGAACCAAGCCAGAACAGCATGCTAACACACTAAATGAAGGCTATAATTACAGGAAGGAACCTTTTTAAACTGAAACGACAGTTGTCAGTACCTTGGCATATCTCCCTGTATCACTAATAAGGTAATTAGGTGAAGTCTGTAAAGACTTGCAAACCAAAATTTTATATACTTCCAGTCACATCTTGAAATTAAACAGCTGTTTTGGGGATAAAGATAGCCAAAGAAACTCAAATTGTGACATTCCCATGCAGCCATACGTGTTTCAGTTTACTTTTAAGTGTCTTTAGTTTACTTAAGTGTGATCTTAAAAGCTGAAGAAACTAATAATTGTGGTCTATAATTGTAGATATTTCTTGACAATAGAAATAATAGTGTCATACAAATGTCTAGTCATGACCACCATATTCAGTGATTTTAGAAAATAGTTCCATGGTCTTTACAGTGCATGGAAAATGATTTTTATATATTTTAATTAAATTCAATAAATTTGTACAAAAAAAAAAAGTAAGATATTTTGTAACTTATTATACATTTCAGGAATTCTTTAGTAACTCGTCTGTTCCCAAATTCACTGTACAGATACTTTCCATAATTTAAATTGAAGAAACTCGGTGTTGCCATATTAATTTACACCACATTTATGGTCAATAAATAAAACTGGGAGTGGTGGTATAATTGAACAAGTGATAAATTTATAGTTGCATATTCCTAGTGCTGGACTTTTACATACCTCAGCTAAAATTTAGAAACGAATACTAAATGAAAGATTAACTAGGTATAATATTGCCAAGAAAGTTTTTACTGTCCAAGCAGCAAGATTGACAGACAACTTCATTTCGCTTTTCAGTTCATTGTCCCCTTGGTGTGCATTCTTATAAGTAGTGAGGGGACCACCCAGGGAAGGTTCTGTTCTTTTTTGGTTACCTCCTTTGGGATCTAAACATCCACTCACAAGTTTGCCGTACATGGCAACCCATGAAGGGGAGGAGATGATCCTGGTGGTTGAGGGGTCCAACCCTAACACACCACTTTTGCCTCAAATCCTGTAGACATGCAGCCTTGGGGTGATCCCCCTTGGGTCAGTCAGCTGGTCCACTCAGGCTAGTGTTTTTAACTGGTGTTGTGGACATTATATCTGATGCTGGTGTTTAGGTATAGTGCTCACAAAACCCTGTCATTGCTGCAGTGTCCTTGTTTGACATCATAGTACATCCCCCCGTAGGGGTCCATGGTGGTGGGGTCAGTGAGCACTGAAATTTCCCTATCTTTATTATGGATACTCCAATTACAAATCGTGAAATAAATAGTAAAATAGTGAAAAAATAGTCTTTAGGTAAACGACCATGTCTGGAAGATTTTGAGCAGCAATCTTCACCATCTGTTGTATCTCATTTTCCCACATTGCATTCACTTTCAGACAAACCTTCAGAGTAAGTGTCTCCCTTTTTCATTCAGAAGGGACTTGCTGGCTTTCCAAAGTCAGTACAGAAGCTTTGATCTGGAGGCATATTATTTGAAGCATCCACATCTCAACACAGAAAACTCCTCTTGAATTCAAAGGCAGTTGGGGATATACCTATTGAGGTTTCCCCTCATGCGACCTTGAATTCATCACGAGGAGTTATTGTTGAGAGGGATTTGAAAAACGTTCCTGTGTCAAAGATTCTTGCTGGTTTCTCCACTAAAGGAGTTTCTGTAGTGAAGCGCATCTCCACTCTCAAAGATGGAATTACACTGCTGACAAATATCATTGTTTTGGCATTTACATCACCATGTGCACCTGTCACCATCAAGGAAGGTTATCTAAATTGCAGGGTATGGCCGTACATTCCAAATCCTCTCTAATGTTTCCAATGACACTGGGTCAGCTGCAATGGTTCTCACCCTTCCTACTTTTGTTCTTGCTCTAAATGGTTGGAGGAAAGAGGTGCAGAGTTTGAAAACGACTCATAACATCAGTTATCCTGAGGTTTGGAAATTGCTGTCCGCTGCATCATCTCGAACATGTGCTGCTGCACTTCGTTCCACAACTACAGTAGGAGTACAGATCTCTCTGTGCCTCCAAGAGAATCGTTTTCAAAACAAATGAAAAGCCTTTTGCCCTCCGTGGTTAAAAAGGTTGATAAATCGACTTCCACACCCATCTTTGTTTCTCACATACGTTCCAACAAACCTCAAGATCCACATCCTTCATTTTCAAATACAGGCATTTCTTTTGATACTTCTTTTTCTCCCACCCCAAGAGGCAAAACAATCATTCATTCGCATCCTCAGTCACTGGAATTCCCTTCCAATAACAAAGATCTACCCACTCGACCTAGGGCAGGATCCATGGAGGTTAATAGACCTCCTCCGACTAAGGACAGTAAGGAAAAAAGACGTGGTCGTAAACAGAAGGGTTCTCCAGCTACTTCACCTACCCGTCATTAAAAATGGCCACCCTGATACAATGGAACTGTCGAGGTTTACGTTCTGATCTGGATGATATCAAAACGCTGATTGCTTCCTACCAGCATGTTTGTCTTTCTCTACAAGAAACATTTCTCAAATCTGCTGAGACAGTCTCCATTCGGCAGTTTTCTCTGTACAGAAATGACAGGCTGTGTGATGGACGAGTACATGGAGGGTTGGCACTATTGGTTGATCACACCCTTGGAGGCTGTAGTCATCCGTGTTTCCTTAGGTCATACCATCACTGTTTGTTCTCTCTACCAGTCCCCTGGAGAGACATATGATCAATCAAGCCTTGATGCTCTCGTTGAAGAGTTGCCCTCTCCATTTCTGATCCTGGGGGACTTTAATGGACATCATCCCCTCTGGGGAAGTGCTGTTATTGATGAGAGCGGTTGCTCTGTAGAGCGTATGCTCTCTGATCACAATCTTTCTCTTTTCAATACTGGTTCTTCCACTTATTTTCATGCACTTAGTCAGTCCTTTACCGCTATTGATCTCTCGGTTTGCTCCCCTTCATTATTCTCCCATTTTTTATGGAGGGTTGAGAGTAATCCACTAGGCAGTGATCATTTTCCTATACTTTTGAGAGAGACTGGCCGTGGTCGATGCCACCCTACCCACGTGCCCTGGTGGAAGCTGGATCAGGCAGACTGGTCCACTTTCACTGCTCTTACAGAACTTGATCCTGCCATCGTAAATCAGCCATCAATAGACGACTGTATGGCAGCAGTAACTGGTTGTATTATACAAGCAGCTGCTCAGTGTATTCCTAAAACCTTGACACGTTTTCCACAATATCCTCGTCTGTTGTGGAATCCTGCTTGCCACTTAGCACGGAAGGCTCAAAAACGGGCCTGGGATACTTTTCGCAGG
Source organism: Carcinoscorpius rotundicauda (assembly GCA_011833715.1). Lineage (NCBI taxonomy): Eukaryota > Metazoa > Arthropoda > Merostomata > Xiphosura > Limulidae > Carcinoscorpius > Carcinoscorpius rotundicauda. The sequence continues at coordinate 57,106,661 of CM022403.1, read as the reverse complement.
CATCCCACACTTTCAAACCGTGTCGCTTTCCAACAGGCCCGTGCACATGCTAGGTGGGTAAGACATCAAACCCAGAAGGAATCGTGGATTAAGTTCACAACTAGCATATCTTCTACCACCAGTTCCAAGATCATATGGGACAGGATTCAAAAGGTTAATGGGCACTACAATTCTATCCCCCTCGTGATCTTACTCTCTGATGGTTAGGAGATGGTTGATGTCCAAAGCATCTTTGATACTCCAGGAGAAAGCCATTTGCCGGGTATATAGCACTTCTGCTTGTTCCTCCACCTTGTTGGCCATTAAGACTCGAGCAGAGCGTTCACCTCTTTCCTTTCGAACTGACTGTTTCTTTGACTATAATGGACCTTCATCGGTCTGCCAGTACATCTGTTGGACCTGATGATGTTCATTATGACATGCTGCACCATCTATCTCTTGCTTCTCTTGATGTCCTTCTAATTGTCTTTAACCGGATCTGGCAGGAGAATGTTTTTCCTGATGCCTGGTGCCAGGCTATTATTTTACCTTTCTTTAAGTCAGGGAAAGATCCCAAGATTCCTTCAAACTACCGTCCAATTGCTTTGACAAGCTGTCTTTCTAAGATGTTAGAAAGGATGGTTAATGCTCATCTTGTTTGGTTCCTTGAATCAAACAGCCTCCTCTCGTCCACCCAGTGTGGGTTCCAACAACAGCACTGCACCACAGACCACCTAATTCGACTTGAAACATCAATCAGAGAAGCCTTTCTCAAACTACAACATCTTGTATCAATATTCTTTGACATTTAGAAGGCTTATGACACAACATGGAGGTATGGCATTTTGTGAGATCTCCATATATATGGGTTATGTGGCCATTTACCCATGTTTATTTAAAAATTTTAATGGACAGGAGATTCCAAGTTCATGTGGGTTCGACAATTTCCCGTTCTTTTTTACAGGAACTTGCAGTCCCTCAGGGCTGTGTTTTGAGTGTCACAGTTTTCAGTATAAAGATTAATGCCATCATCGAACAACTCCCACTCACTGTTGCAAACAGGCTCTATGTTGACAACTTTCACATCTCATGTCAGTCATTGAACGTGAGATATATTGAGAGGCAACTACAAACTGCCCTCTATCATGTACTGAAGTCTACCACAGTGAACGGCTTTAATTTCTCATTCTAAAACCATTTGCATGCACTTTTTCCGCCAACGGGGTATTCACCCTGATCCTGAACTCTGTATCCATGAATTTCGCTGCTAGTGGTTCCTGAGACCAAGTTCTTGGGGCTCATCTTTGACCATTAGCTGACCTTTATACCACACTTAAAGCCGCTACTGTTCAAATGCACAAGAGCACTGAACATCCTCCGTGTTCTCTCTACCACCAGTTGGAGGGCAGATTGATGTTCTATGTTAAAATAGTATCATGCTCATATTTAATCGAAACTCGACTATGAATTAGTGGTCTATGGCTCTGCCATATGCTCGGCCTTAAAGATGCTGGACCCCATTTATTATCAAAGACTTTGGCTCTGCAACTCCCCAGTTCAGAGCTTACACGTAGAATCTCGTGAACCTTCTCTGTACCTCTGCTGTTTATAACTGTCTTTACTATATTCTTTTAAACTTCGTTCCTTACCAAAACATCCCACCTGGAGATGTGTTTTTCTTCCTTGATGGGCCATACTTTTTCAGGATAAATGATCTGCTATTGTTCCTTTTGGCCTTGGCATCCAGGTGCAATTGGATGAATTGGGTTTATCCTTGGATAACATTGTAGAATCTACAGGTCAGCCCATCCCACCATGACTTATTACAGTCCCCAAATGTGACCTTACTTTGAATCATCTGAGAAAGGCAAATACTCCCGACTGGAATTACTGTCTTTTATTTACTGAACATCTTTTGAATAATAATTTCCATTCCAATTTATACAGAGGGTTCCAAATCAGGTAAATCAGTGGGCTCTGCCATGGTTTGTTGTGGTTCAGTGGTTGTGCGCAGAATCCTCTCTATAGATTCTGTGTTCACTGCTGAACTGTACGCCATTTCTCTTGCCCTGGATCAAATTGAAGCTAAGCAATACTCCTACTGCACTATTTATACTGACTTGCTTAGTTCTTTACTGGCCCTGGAATCACCTCATGATGGCTCACTGATATTCAAAACTGACTGGTCCATTTATCATTAACATCTACTTCAATCCAGTTTTTCTGGATACCAGGCTATGTTGGTATTCACGAGAAGGAGCTTGCAGACACGACAGCTAATTGTATAGTCTCCGGCACTATCACCACTGTGCCTATTCCATACATGGACTATGATAGTGTATTCAAGGCTTAGCTCCATGTCAGCTGGCAGTCAACTTGGAGTGAGCAACGCAACAACAAGCTTTTCCAAATAAAACCCTATATTGGACTTTGGCCGCCTAGCTTCCGTAAGGTTTCGGAAGGAGGAAGTTGTGCTAACTAAACTATGCATTGGTCACAGTTTTGTAATTCATTGTTTTGTTCTATCTGGAACTGTTGCACAAGTGGGTAGTTTGTGTAACACTCAAATCACTGTAAGCCATATTTTACTTTCTTGCCATCGTTACGCCTCTCAATGACGGCACTATTTTAAACATGTTCTGGTAGCACTGTCCACCTTGATAAAATTTTTAATTTTTTAATGGCCATTAATCTTTTTAATGTCATTGAAGTGTTGGATATTTGTTCATTACACCTTTCTATTTGTGGTTCTCTTTTAATTAAGAGTCTCAATCTCTCTAGTTCAATTTGAAATTGGAAATGGCCATGAAAGGCCAACGTCAGGTGACTGACGGTGGTTTTTGTACTTACCTGTAAGTCTTCCTGGTGAGTTATGATCATTACTATTATGCTACAGAAAGTCCTGTACAACTTCTCTAATTCTGCTTTCTCTCTTAACATTGTAGACTAGATATCAACAATGGTTTTATGCTTTTTCCGTTTTTCAATGATGTTTTGTTTTACCTTCATTTCCTTTCATGACTTTTACTACATTTACTTTATTTTTATCTTTTTACTGGATGTTTGGCACAGATAGCCTAGCTGCTTTGTGTCATAAAACACTAAATCAAACAACCAACCAATCAGTTCATTGTAAAGTTGTATAATATGTTCTGCTGTCACGTAAACGTATAATTGCAAATGCTTTTGTATGGTCTTTAAATAGACTGAAGCACGTGCTGAAATAACAAGACATTTTGATGTAAAGTTTCAAGCACTGTTGTATGGTCTAAGACTGCCTGACACACATGTTAAAAATATAACCTGTTAGTGGTATTTGTAGATATTTTACTGATGAATTTTTATCTCTACCATCAGAATGCTGCAAAAAATGCTGCATCCATGGCTACCCAGAATATAGCTGCAGCCCAGAGAGCATCATCACACAATCAGAACTGGGCAACCCAAGAGCAACTTATTGAAAGCTGCAAGGTAAAGTTTTTAATCTTCACATTAATGAGAAATATTTTTAATTGTATTTAAATTAAAATGTGTTAATTTTTAAATTTTCAGGTTCACTAAATAAACATTTTTTTCTTTTTATCTCATAAAAAAAATTGAATAATTTTGTTACCAGTGTATAATTGGTGTAACAAATAATAATGGGTGTGTGATAATACAAGTAAAGAGAGCTAAAAATGGTTTCTCTATTAATAAGATGATATTGTGGGTGGAAATGTGTTACTGTAATGCATTTTCTTTCCAAGTTTACTCTAAAAGCAAAGATGATATAAGCCTAAAGAAATAAAGTTGGTAATTGTTTATTTAAGCTTAACTAGAATATAATGCACAGATTTATAGCTGCCAGAATGTAAAATAATGATTCATTTCTGGAATACTTGGTAAAATCTCTGGGATTCATAAGTTACCATGAATTTCTTGGTAGTTTATATCTTGACTGTGTATGTTTCATGACAATTTATTATTTACAACTTTAGCTTTTATGGAAATATAATCTAACTAGTTTAGAACGAGTTAAAAACACAATAATAATAATAATAATAATTATTTTTATTATTAGAAAGTTGCTGAAACCATTCCAGCTGTAGTGCAAGGAGTCAAGGGAACCATGAAAGAGCCAGATAATGCCAACAACCAGCTGTTTTTGATTAATGCATCTGAACAAATGATTCAGGTTAGTTTGTTACAGAATGGGTGTACAGATTTCCCTTTTTTTTAAATTTCTTTTCTAATTGTGTTTTATGACAAGAGTCATCTGTATCCTGGTATGTTATTTCAGCTCTACTTATTTCTGAATGTAGTTTGAATTTTATTTTTGTAGCCATGTGTTGGTATGATTTCGGCATCAAAAGCAGCTCTTCCAACAATTGCTGAGCCGTCGTCAGTCACACAGCTAAATAATACTTCTAGGGACATGGCCACAGCTCTATCAGAGCTTCGTAGTGCTTTATCAAAGGTAACAGTTTACATCTGGCTTTATGTGAAGATAAAGAAAAACTTCTTATTCCACAAATGAAATAAAATTCAGCTATTATGATTACATATACAAGTAGTGCGAGATCTGTTTATTTCTGGGAGTTATTTATGAAAGATTTTGATCCAGATCATCACAGATAACATGTACTTTTCATATCGTTCATAGGTTGTTCTCTTAACATTCATTTATAACATTCTGTATATTTTTTAGTCTTGATTTGCTTTTGATATAAAAGGTAATTTTTTTTTTTTCTTTTATGGTTTCGGTTCAAAATAGTTTTGTTCTGAAACAAAAGTTTCAAAATCTTGGGTGTTATTAAATCTCGCAGTTTGTCTAGTTTGTGAGTTAAATGTTAGTGCTGTCTTTATTATGTGACATTATTATGACCATGTGATTGCTGTCGGTAATTATGTGTGGTTGTATTTTAGGCTCAAGAAGCTTGTGGAACCCTTGAACTTCACAGTGCTCTTGACCTTATCAATAGCTTGAATGATGAGTTGGAAGCTTTCAAAAGAGCTGTAAAGGAATTTGATTTGAAGCCATTGCCTGGTGAAACTGTAAGTTACTAATATGGACACCTTTACTTTCAAACTGTTTTCATCTTTTTTTTTTCTTTCTTCCATATCTTAGTAAGAGCAGAAAAAGTTGCATATTCGTGAAATCTTTTTTAGATTCACTTTAATATTTTCTAAATTTTTAAATTACAGCTTATTTTTGCTGAAATAGTAAACAGTAAAAGAAATGATTCTTTATTCTAAAAAAAAATATTAAGCAGAATGTATTAAAAAGAAGACTTATCAAAATGAGAGATTGTTGTTGACTGATGCAATAAATATGGTGTTTTGTCAGAAATTCTAATACTTAACAGCATTTATGCAAAAAATATTAATAATTCTATGAAAGCTTGTGCGGTGTGCTTGTATTTATTTTTACAAATGTTGTAGGTTTATTTTTGAATCTGACTACAATTTTAATGGAGATATTATTTGCTGGTCTAAAAGAAACCAAGGATAAAGAAACGTTTAAAAACTTTTTTGTTAATAGAATGAATCCTCAACACTTCAGCTTGGAAGCACTTCCAAAACAGTTGGATCGTCAATGGCTCAACTTCTTACAGCAGCTTCTCAGGTATGACCATACCTCATCAAAACAAACAAACTGGGTTTTGATACCTGTGGTGGACAGAGCACAGATAGTGTATTGTACAACTTTGTGCTTTATTCCAAACAAACACTTTATTCTCTGTTGTTCCACTTTTCAAAAGTAGTTTGATTTTTTTTCTTTTCAACAAATAAGAGAGCATGCAATCAATGGAACACCATTTGTATTCTAAAGACAGCTGGTATGGGTATTAAACCTTTAATTAAAGTAAAGTACAGGCTATGTTTTTACTTCGTGAGTTTATCTTCATCGTGGATAAAAACCATTTGTTCCCTCAAAGTCGTCCTTGCTGATACCAACTAGTGTTAAAAATAACTCAAATCATCCTGAATGTTTGCACCTACTAAACTCTTGTAACAAATATTAGCCTCCATTTGTTGGCAGTGAGAACTTATTTCACAAGTCAGTCACCATGTTAAAAAATAAAACTGTCTTATAAACATATTAGCTTGTCTTTTTCTTCTCTTAAAACGAGTTATCTCATCCTATTGTTTCAAACATATAATACAAAAGTTCTACTGACTAGTCTTGTGAAATTCAGTATTAAAGGTTACCTCTCTACTCTACTTTTTTTTCTCAGCAAAAACTGAGAGATCTTAACCCATCCCTATGCGACTAACCCATCTATTCCCAGAATCATTTTAGTGACACTCTTGTGAACCCTTTCTGATTAAATCCAGTATTCGTTTTTTAGATGAAGAGACCAAAATTATACACAGTATTTCACATGTAAGATAATTAGTGATTTGTGTAGAAAAATAATCTATCACTTCCTTTGTAATCAGTATGTTTTTAATTATGCCCTAAAATTCAGTAAGATTTTAGTTAAAGCAACAGAGCAATAACTTTTAGTGACTTATTCATTACTATACCAAGGTCACTTACTTTGATTACACTAGTGAATTAGTTGTACCAACCCAAATTCATTAACCTACACTACATATAATTAAAAGATTTTTGCCAAATATCTGTCCAACTTGCAAAGTCATTTGGTGGTACTCAACTTCCTCAAAATAGGTAGATGTAGACAACAGTTTAATATCATCTGATACGGTACTTATTATGTCAACATCACTGATGTAAATAAATAAAACAAAGGGCCAAACACTGGCTATTGAAACATTCCATAATTAACAAGAATCCAGTTTGCCTGATTTCCATTAGTAGTAACTATTTGTTTTCCCTTTTTCAACTATCCTACAATTCAACTAATTAACACTTGCACAATCGTACTGTGATGTTTCTAACTGATCTTCCCATGTGGTGCTGTATCAAAAGCTTTTTGACAATCTAAGTCTATATATACCCTTTCTATCATACAGATAACAAGTAACATCCTCTAGAAAAATACCAATTAGAAAGACGAGATTTCCCTTCAGTGAATTTTGTGTTGGTCTTCTTTCATGGTATCACATTTCATTAAAAGATTTTGCAAATCTGCTTTAATCTGATTCTCAAAAATTGGTTCTATTACAGCAATGGTAATAACTAGCCTGTAATTTTCATAATAATTCGTATCGCTGCATATCAAATAAAAGTTACATTAACGAACTTTCAGTCCTCTGGCTCCTACCCACTGTTTTATTGGCCTAACAAAAATGAGAGAGAGGTTTGTGTATATATGATCTTTGACCTTTAAAACATTGTTAGTCCTGGTGCTTTATCTATTTATCTTTTACTGTTTTTACTTACCATCAGATTAAAGCTATTTTTAACCCTTTAGCTACAGGCATCTTTTTCTGTGCAAATCGCAAGGTTTTACTTTTAGTTAAGCTGCTTCCTCATCATGGAATATACATATACTTGGAATACAAACATAGAAAAAACATAAAGTTTGGAAAGTTTTTAGTTCTTAATTTTATAAAGCAATATTAAAAAATAATTTTGAATTTACCCTACTATGAGAATTGTGAAGTGTGATCTCTGAATTATCCCTCTTTTCAAACTTGTCTACCATCACTACAAGAAGTTTGAAATTTAATGCAAATTACTTATTGTGATATTATCATCAATCAAGCAAAATAATTTTTCAACGTTATTTGGTTTAGAGCCATCAAGTTGGAAATCGGACCCCAATTACCACACCCACCTGTCGCATCCTTTCTTTCACAAATTACCATTTACTGGCATCTTAATACCTTATTATTTGTAATCACTAGAAGGCTATGATTTTAATTTATCAAATAACGTATTGTACATTGTTATCTCCTCGAGGAATAGTCCACTTCTAGTTCCAACTTTATTCCCATGGGAAAAATAATAACAATCTTGGTTGAATTTGTAATGTCTCTTGTTACATAAATACACATCCATGGAAGCTGTAATAGTTATTATATATTGTGTTTTTTATGTGTTGTTATTCTGTGTTCTTTGGTGCAATATTTAATTAAATAAAAATTACTTAGTAGTACCATTATCAAAAACAGATTGGTTGTCGGAAGAAAAAGACCCAAATAAGTATTTTTTATTTTTCATGTGTATTTTTATCTATTATAAAACCAACTACAATGTGAAAGTTAGATTAGGTAAAATAAAGAATAATAATAATAAATAAAACGTGTTACAACATGTATTCATTAGTAGCCTGTAATTTGATAATATATCATGAGCTCCATGTTCACCAGTTGATTTACAGATTTTATGGGAGGAATATTTATTTGAACACAGTTCAAAAGGCAATAAAACAATAACATTTCAAGTTTAAATAGGAAGATATTTTTATTAGTTATATTAAAGCTTTAGGGTAAATAAATGTAGTTTCATGTTACAATGTAAAGGCATTCTAGAAAGAAAAGGAATTTTGTTTTATTGTGGTTACAAGAAGCTGACCAACCTTGTGCTGAGTTATGGTAAAGAAAGTAAAGTTTCACCAATAAAAGTCTTAAGTTTATTTAGGAGATTTTGATAATTATGTATGTGACATTTGAGATTTTTCAGACAAAGGTAATTTTTATCTGAACAGAAACAGAACTTTGCATTTGGAGCAGTCACTAATTTCACTCTGTACATTTGTGGAGAAACATTTAGTGATGATAAAGAATGAATTTTTAATGAATTGTCTGTGGATGACACTCACCACTTAAAAAAAAAAAATGTAATTTCGTGAAAACGCAAACAACAGAAATTATAACATAAAAACTGAAAGCCAATTTTGGGTAAGTTGTGTGGTCAGATCAACTGAGGCTGTAGCGAGAGAGTTAAACTAGTGTGTTAAGTGTAAAGAAAGCAGTTTTGGAAATTGAATTGTTTGAATTTACAATAAAAATGTAGTTGCACTCTTGTACTATATTAGTCATCAGTTACGTTCTGTGTTTTTAGGGTAATGAGAACTACACAGGAATTGCAGCAAGAGATACTGCAAATGCTCTGAAAGTTCTCACTGGAGCTGTAAGAGGTGTGGCTGCCACAACCACGGAGCAGGATATTCAGTTGAAAATCATCGACAGTGCTCAAGATGTTATGACAAAGTCTGCTCAGCTTATTGAAGAAGCTCGAAGGTCTGTTCAGAATCCTGGGAACCCAGAAAATCCTCAGAGATTGACACAGGTAAGTTTTAATTCAGATTTTCTCTCTTAAAGTGAGTGTATTGTTGCAGAATTTCATATTTAATTTTTTTTTTTTTAATTTCATTTGCGGTCCAAATATTTGCAAACTCATTCCGTTATTAATTTGTAGACATTTTTTTTGCAATGTTTATATCTGCACATATTTACACAAAGTATCATGATCTGTGTTGACCATACAAGAATGAATCTCTAATCCCTACAGCCCTTGTTTACTATTGATTGTGTTTTTTGTGTTATCTAAATTTGCAGATTGGTTTTGCACGATACACCGAGATCAGTGTTGTCCTATTCTTTATAGAAACAAAACTTCCCCTTGTGCATTCTAAAGATAAAAGTAGATATGTGTAATTGACACAATGTGAGGTCCCATTCATTCTTAAATCCTTTAGAGGAACGTTTTGTTGACTTGGAGTTATGGCTGGAACTTTAACTTGATGAATCTGTAACTTGTATTCACTTAATTTATATGAATATGACCTTTCTTTGTGGAAAGGTAATTCAGCATATTCTTATGGTATGTAAAGTTTTTGAGTTTACCTTAGCAGTTTCCTGAACTTGCTCTTATTTAGTTTACCATTGTGGTCTGCAAGCCTCCAAAATCCCTTCTGAAAACTTTTGCAACATATTCGATACCTCCTCGGGAATGTTGTACTATTGGTGTAAAGATAATTTTTGTGATTTTTTTTTCCAAAAGACTAAATGGATATTTTTTGTCCATGGTGATGGTGTACTTTTGTTTGTTGTGTGTCATGCCAAATGCTACTGGTACTTCTTTTCAATAGTTTAGTCATTCATTCAGTTTGTGCTTTGAAAGAAGTTTGTCAACACAATTTTTGTCACTTTTTTTAGACCCATATCCGTGTGAATGATTTTGTTTACAGTTTTGGTGATAAGTTATTTAAGTTTCTGTTGTGCAACTAACAACCAGTCTTGGTGTGGCCTTTCCTTTTCTGTTTTACTGATACAGTTCAACATTACAGCTTTCCCTTTCATTGAAATGTTACAGTTTTGTGCTATGAATGCTCCTGTAAATTGGGAAATTTCCCAGTGAAAACTCTTGTAGTATAACCACAGCACACAGTTCAGCTGTAGATTCCAGCTGTATTTGTATGTCACAACAGTTAAATTGAATTTCAACAAAAGATGCAAAACATTTTTATATGGTGTAGGTGTAAACTGTACATTTTGAAAATAACTCACTAAAAGACCCTACATGAAAAGTTTTATTTTTTTACATTGTACTAATTAGTATGGCATAAAAGTGTAACTAATGATCAATATTTTAATAGTATCTGAATTTCAAGTCCTTGATGTTACAACACACAGCATTTTTTAAAAAATCATGGATTTCCCCAAGTGTGAGAAATGTGACTTCTTTTTTAGTTTTGAAGGCATCCCCTCTTCTGTGTCATTCACCATCTTTTCAGTGAGTACAAAATTTATTGTAAATTACTCACTTTAAAATCATCATTGCTCAGAAAAATCAAAATTTTATATCCTTTAATTTTGTTTGCTTATAGAACCATCAAATAGAAAATTAGACTCCTCTTGCCACACCCACCTGTCATATCCTCATTTTCAGTTCTCTCTTGCGTTTCGTTCTGTGTTATGTATAACCAACAGAAAGCTAATGTATTCATCTGTCAAATCACCTATTATATTACATTGTTTTCTGAACCAAGAATTGACAGTTTCTCAGTTAGGGTTAAATTTCATTGATAGTTGACACTAAAAAAAGGAAGACCCAGATAAGTACTTTATTTGTTGTTTTTATGTTCATTTTAGTTACGTTTTATAATAATACAAATTAAGGAAATATAGATTAGGTGAAATAAAAAAAATAATATAAGAAAAACTGTTCATAAAGTTTGCATGCTAAAAACTTGGACCTGGAATATCTTGTAACGTAATTCAGTAGCATAATGGAGTTCCACTTTCCACATGTGATTTACAACTTATAATAGTCTGAACAGTAGTAGTAGTTAGTTGTTGAAAGGGCAATAAAATATAAGTGTAAACATATTTGTACTGTTGAGTTTTTAAATTTATTTAGAGTAAACAAATGTAGTTTCATTCTAGAAAGAAGAAAAATGTTAACCTGTATTGATTTCGATTTTTTTGTTCTTGTTGTGACAAGGTCAGTCAAATTGGCCAACCCGATATAGAGTTGAGGTAGAGAAAATAACATGAAACATAAAGGTTTACTTAAAACAAGTGTATGAAATGTGTTTAGGAGGCATGTAGAGAGTATGCAAGTGATATTTGAGAATTTTGGGACAATCACCTTGTATTTTGACTTGTAACACATTTTCATGAAACAGGCTTGATGTATTTACAAACAAGTCTTAAGTCTTTAGTGTGTGTGTGTTTTTTTAAAGAAGAAACTTGTACTGTTTTCCAAAAGCTGGTAAATGTTGTTGAAGATGATACACATGCTGCTTTAAAAGTTATAGTATAAATACTTTCTGTGCAAACGTCTTTATGAACTTGTGTGTTGTATACCAAGCCCATCACAAAAGATTAAAGGGCTTTTCAAATATACTGGGATATTTGTAATGATGTAACATTTCACTTTAAAGACAGGAAACATCCATTACATGTCATTTGGTGAATGCATAATCTGAAGTATAGTAAATTAAGGTTATCTAAGTGAGGCTGTAAGTGGCACAACATAGCAGTATGTCTGCAAACTTACAACATTAAACTAGATTTCAATACCAATGAGGGGCAGAGTATAGTTAGCCCATCGTGTGGCTTTTCGCTTAATTACAGTCAACTATCTGCCTGTCTAGATGTATGTAGCAATAATTTAAGATTTTCAGTGATGTCGAGAAACCCACTTGTTGAGAACTTTTATATGCAAAAACGGCTGTTCTGGGCCCAGAAAACACTTCAAATAGAAGAGCGAACAACGTTTCGACCTTCTTCGGTCATCGTCAGGTTCACAAAGAAAGGGTTCCTGGTCGGAAGCTGACCACATGTTTGGGAGGGGTTGTATAATTGAGTGTTGCAATGTAGAGGGCGCGGTTTGAATATATAATTTTGTCTATAATATTAATATAGGTATAATGGTGTTCCTTTATATTGGTTTATTTTGGGTTTGAGTTGTTGTATAAGTAAGGCTTCTTTAATTTTTCGTTTGTTTATGTTTGTTTCTTTATTTAGTATTTTAGTGTTTTCTATGGTTATGTTGTGTCCATTTGACTTGCAGTGTTCGAAAACGTGTGAACCTGACGATGACCGAAGAAGGTCGAAACGTTGTTCGCTCTTCTATTTGAAGTGTTTTCTGGGCCCAGAACAGCCGTTTTTGCATATAAAAATTTAAGATTTTGTTGATGGGGTTAACTAATCTGCTTATAAAAATGTGTCTAGGTAGCCAAATCTGTGTCAGCAGCTCTAAACAACTGTGTTAACTGTCTGCCAGGGCAGAGAGACGTTGACGATGCAATTCGTGGCATTACCGAAGCTACTCAAGCTCTGAATGCTCAAGAGGTAAAATGTACAAGTTATAACAAACTTTTTCATACGAGTGAAGTATTATTGTAGTGTTAACACTTATGGTGAATTATGATAAATATATAAACTATCTGTGATTGCATTATCATTAAGTATGGAAGGTTTAAGCTCATTTAATATATATTTAATTTGTATAATGGGTCTTGAAATAATTTGTTAAACTATTTTAGAAATCTGTTTTTCAATGGAAATTTCTTTAGATTATTTGTTGTAATTATTCTTATTTTATAGATAACTTTAAAGGAGTTTTACAAAAACTAATACTGTATTTCTAGTAGCACAAAATAAGAAATGACTTGTGTATTTTTCTACAGTTTCCAAGCTCTAACCGATCATACAATGAACTTCAAAATAACTTGAACTCTGCTGCTGCCACTTTGAACATTGAAGTTGGAAATGTAATGGAATCTTCTAAAGGCTCGCCGAGTCAGTTAGCTGTCTCTGCAAAAAAGTTTGGTAATGCTTTTGGTGATCTGCTGGACTGTGGTATGGAGATTATTGGACAAACAAAAGTAAGTTACGTGATAAATCTCTTTAGTAAACTTTCCTTACATTTTTTAAAATTAATTGTGTTAAGTATAATGTAAATGTGATCATAAGTAAAGCTGCTGTTTGCTTAGCTACCTGCAGGTGGGAAGTAACAATCATGATATAATAAAGTTGTACCAGCATTGCTATGTCAACAAGGCATAACATGGCTGGGTATGGGTGTTCAACTTTCCATCTCTAGGTCATGGGTTTGAATCCACATCACCAAACATCCTGCACTTTCAGCTGTGGGGGTGTTAATATGTGATGGCCAATCTTACTATTTATAGGAATAAGATACAGTGGTAGGTAGTGTTGTCCAGCTGCCTTTCCTCTGGCCTGTCATTGCTATGTTAGGGATGGACAGCATAGCCTTGAATAAATTTGTACAGAATTCAAAATAAACAAACATTTCTTTGTCAAAAACATTATTATTAGTAAAATAATATTTTCCAAACAGTTACAAACTCAAATAACTGACAGATTCTAATAAGGTTTTGTAGAGATCAGAGTTTCTGGAACCATTGAAACCATTATTTTTGTTGAAGGAATCTTCCCCCCCCTGGTATTTTTGTATATTTCTTATGATGCATGATTTCACAATGTAATTGTGCCGTAACATAGGTAGTTTTTTTTAAAGTAAACTAATTATGTTTGCTTCTGTATGCAGTGCCTTATAATTTCATATGGTACATTTTGATGACATCGCCATGTGACCCTGCTTTTTAGGACACTGAAGTTCGAGGGCAGATGGTGGTCAGCCTTAAGAACGTTTCTATGGTTTCAAGCAAGCTACTTGTAGCAGCTAAATCTGTGGCTGTTGATCCGACTGCTCCTAATGCAAAAAATCAATTAGCTCTTGCTGCAAGGTAAATCTTGTTCTATATTTTGTCAGTAATTGTATTTTGTAGAGTGAAGTGCTGTTGTAGGGACACTTTCTGTTTTATTACATTTTGCCTTTTGTATATTGCTGTAATTAGTTATTTTAAATAGCCTTATTAAATTAATGAAATGCGTCTTTTGCATTCAGTTGGTATAGCCAGTCTTGTAAATTATTTTTAGAATTTTTATCTTGTATTATGTTTTTTAACAATATGTTGTAGTTTATACAAAATTATTTTGGTAATTTCTACTGTTTAATAAGCTCTGTTTATATTCTTATTGCTTTAAACTGTTGTAGATATTTTTATAAAGTTATGTTGTCCTGAATGTAGAGCTGTGACAGAAAGCATCAACCATTTGATAAATGTCTGTACATCTGCAGCACCAGGTCAGAAGGAATGTGATAGTGCCATCAGGAATATTCAGGTAAAGAGTTGATTCATTATTAATATACAATGTCTTCTTCCCCCCCCCCTTTTTTTTTTTTTTTTTCACCAACTGAAAGAATTAGTCCCAAATATGACTGATTTTTAATTTTTGTCCAAAAAAAAGTTATATTAATTTGTTTTCTGGTCAAAGGTTCTCTTTTTTTCTGACTAAAATGCATGTGTATATAATCCACAAAGATGAATTGGTTGTAAAGCAGTGTTTGAAGCTTTGTGATCACTAAACTGTCAGACTAATTACTATTGTATTTTTTATTCAGTTTACCAAATTACTAAATTGTTATACTAGTAAACTGTAGTTCATTGCTCATAATTTGAAAATGAGAAATGTGTAAAAATAACATTCTTGTGTATCTTCTAATTGCTGCCCAAGAGGCCTTTCATACAATACCATAACTAGTCTGTCAGGCTGCACATGGAGAAACAAACTGTTCTCTGAAATGTTACTTGCGTATGCAGTATAATAATTAAAGTAATGATTTAAACAACAAAAACATTCCTCCCACAAAAGAAAAAAGTTTACAATTTACATGGTATCTGATCTGTAACTCCAGATTACTGTAACTCTAGGTTAGTGTTTTGAAATATAAAAGTACACTGTCAAGTTCAACCTGTAAGATGTTAAGTCGTTGTTCGTGTTTTTATTAATCTAAATTGCTTCATCAACAGATGATGAGACCTCTTTTAGAAAAGCCTTCTGAAGCTGTCAGTGATTTCTCGTACTTTGAATGTTTGGATAACGTTATGGATAAATCAAAGGTAATTATTTAGTAGTGTTTAAACCATGCATTTCAGTAAGGTTACCACTGAATAAAGTTTAAATTGGAACAAAAAAGTCAACAAATACCTTGTAAAGTCATCTAAAATTAGTCATCTAGTGGGGAAAACATTAGATCAAGAAAAATGGCATGAATATTTGAATTATAGAAAAGTAAGATTTTTTTTTGGTTTTATTATTATGTGTTGGAGGTTTTTAGAAGCAGTTTTGTTGTGTTCATATGTGCATTCAGTTTAAAACTTATCACGTATTGTGTACGGGGTAAGACGTAGGAAGTTAGTTTGACAGTAGTTTGTTCCTTATTAGTTTATTAATATTAGGCTTAACAGATTTAGTAAACATAACACAAGTACATTTTAAGTAATTTTTTTAAGTATCTAGAATTGTGTATTGTTCACATTTAACTATATTGAAACTTATTCAGTACTAATAGAATGAAGAACTTGTTTATTGTAAACGTATTTAAATTTTTGACAGAATGTTTTTCAAGTAGCATTATCTATTACTTGAGTTTAGATCTCTCAAAATGCAATAAAACAATGATCTTAATTTAAAGCATGTGAACACGAGTATATCATTCCTAATTTGCAGAACCTTGGTGAAGGTATGACTGGAATAGCGAATCATGCTAAAAAGAGTGAACACGAGAAATTTGGCGAAGCTGTCAGAGACGTTTCTGAGTCAATATGTGGTTTGATTGAAAATGCTGCTCAGGTAAAAATGCTTTCTCTGAATGGGATGCCTGAAAAGTCTGGAACTTCAACGAATCTTGCATAATGTCATTTTCCACCTGCTGTCTTTCTAATTCAAAATAAATTTGGATTAACTCAACTTTCGTATTTTTTTTGACAGCACCATAAAGATTAGTTACGTATCTGAAATTAAGA
The DNA here is from genome assembly GCA_011833715.1 of Carcinoscorpius rotundicauda. Taxonomy (NCBI): domain Eukaryota; kingdom Metazoa; phylum Arthropoda; class Merostomata; order Xiphosura; family Limulidae; genus Carcinoscorpius; species Carcinoscorpius rotundicauda. The sequence continues at coordinate 57,090,441 of CM022403.1, read as the reverse complement.
AAAGCTCCAAATAACTTTTATGGTTCCAGATGTTTCGGGTACCCAGTAGTTTATCTACTATATTACTGTATTTTCCGGTTAACAAGCCGAATAAGCCGAGGCCAATTTTCAGCTCTGAAAATGAGGGTTTTTGCTTATTACCGCCCAATAAGCCGAGGCTCACTCGCTACTGTCTGTGAGTGGGTCGTGAAATCGTGGGACGATATTAGTGTTAAAAATGTAGAGAAATCATTTAAAAAATGCAGCATCTCAAATGCAATGGATAGAACGTAAGATGATATGTTGTGGTTGGATGACGACGAGGAAGACAACATTCCACTCGCTCAGCTAATAACACCAGAGAATGACCCGTACGACAACCAGGTCTCTGCCGAGGATTGGAATCTATTATTTGATGCTTTTGACGATGAAGATGATGGATTTTAATAAATTTCTGAGATTAAAGTGTCTATTTTTTCATGAATTTTGTTATTTCTATTAATACATGTCATTCGTAATGTATAGACCTTTTTCTATTAATAAATAAAGTTTATTCAACTGAAATAACTCTGCCGTAACTGTGAGATCAAAGGTGTGATTTTGGGGCTGATTTTGGTCTTCGGTATTTTTTGGTCCAAAGCTGGTGATCGGCCAATAAGCCGACCCCCAAAAATCAGGTCCAAAATATAGGGCCAGAAATTCGGTTTATTAGACGGAAAATACGGTAAATATATTTTAAATTGTAGGAAAAATAAATGAAGTTTTCTGATAACTAATTTATATAAACCTTACAATTAATCTGAATGTGGTAGTAGTTCCTAAGACAAGAAGTTAGATTTTACCTAAGTGTGTACAATTTAGCTTTTGAATTCTCCTTTGTTTCAAGTGATTTTAATATTCTGTATTAAGGTTCATGAGAACACTTAGAGGTTCCTTAAGTTATAATGACTGTAATACTTCCAGGCAGCATACCTTGTTGGTGTGTCAGATCCCTCGAGTGTTGCTGGGAAACCAGGTCTTGTGGACCTTGCACAGTTTGCACGAGCTAGCCAAGCCATACAAATGGCCTGTCAACAATTAACAAACCAAACTAGCAACCAGCAGCAGGTGTGTTTTTTATATTTGTTATTTTTTGAATTTGCTTTAAGACCTGCTCAACAATTTTATGTGTTTTTGAGAGTTCGTGTTCCTTTACAACAGAATTAAAAGGGTTGTATTTCTAAACAGGCATAGATTAACTTTATAATGGTGTAACATTGGCTTAAATAAAGTGTTTATATCTCAGTAATAAACTGTTTTTTATTGCTATTCGGACTATATTTTTATTTTAGTTATTCTAATTATAGGACTGTGTGATTAATACTAACTGTATTAAAAGTTCAATTCATGTTTTAAAGGTAGGTCAAGCTGTTAAGTTCTTGTTTCCTGTAGCACAAGCAGCTGATAATTGTTTCACATTTACTTCTAAATGGGTTGTCAGTCTATTAAAGGTTAACTCCCAGTCATTTTCTAGTATCTATTTTGCAGCTGGGTAGACTTAAAGCACATGTTAAGTAAAGTGTTGTTTGAGGACCCAACGACTAAATACAGGTGAAGTTTGCATCTATAACCTTGTGATTTTTAGTTCATAGCACTGTACATTAGGAGGCAGCATCATCTGTGTATGCTAACTGTCTACATGCTAAATAGCTAGACTATTTAAATTTGACGATAACTTTTTGTTTTTCAGGTTCTTTCGGCAGCGACAGTTATAGCTAAACACACTTCATCGCTGTGTAATTCTTGTCGAATTGCGTCTTCTAAGACTGCAAATCCTGTTGCTAAACGACATTTTGTGCAATCGGCCAAAGAAGTGGCAAATGCAACTGCTAACTTGGTCAAAGAGATTAAGGTACACTTTTGTGTTAATAATGGATACAATAAATAAACTTCTTGTTTTCATTTAGTCTTTAGCTGAAGAGAAAAAATTTACCTTTAATGAACCAGTATGTTAAAACTATGCATTTCAGTTGTGTGTAACTACTTTTCATTCTCTAACACTACTTTGTGGTAGACTTTATTGTCTTGGCCATCTGTGACCAGTAGTTAACATGCTACACTGTAAATTCAGTATTCCATGACTTTTCATGAAAGGTACATAATAGGAGTTATGACCAAATGTTACTCTTCTATTATAGTGTCCCAATAATTAGTGGTGGGTGTTGTTGGCTGTCTGCTTTTCCTCTCTTGTGTCAATATGCACAAGTTTCTGAAACAAATCATTATATAAGTATTCATTTTTTATATTGAGCGTCATACCATGATCTACTATGTGGAAGGAAATATATAAATATCTTTCAGATTTGTGTGTGTGTTCCGTCAGATTTTCTCTCATCTTTCACTATTCTGTCTTGTATTTAGTGTGTAAAAGGAAGAGGATAGTACAATTATCAGAAATGAAAATATCACGAGTTTTGTATGTCAGTTAAGAATTATTGCCGTTGAGGCTCTATAAATATCCATTAGAATAAAGGTGGCTGAATAAATACAGGAAAAACTCAATAATATTTAAACCAAAACTTGCTTTGAAAAGTAGTTCATTTTCTAATGACTTTTCTTTGAATTGTATTATTGCTTTACTTATTACATAACATGAAGTTTCATATATAAAAAAAAAAAAAGTACACTGAATAAAAACTAGAAGTGTGAAAAATAAGTCATAACCATTTGTACAGTTACAGTTATAACCTTCATTTATTATAAACAAAATTTGAATTATTTTTCATTTTCAAAATTAATACAGGGTGGTTGCTATAAAAGCGGAAAATTTGAGGGTCAGATGAGATCATGAATAAAATGCGTGCTTACTCATTTCTATTTTGATTTCTTTACATCATGAATAAAATGCATGATTTTAATTTTGAGCATCTATGAGTGTAATACATGATTTTAATAATTTTGAGCAACTATGAGTGTAAAATAACATATGCCTTTAAAAAACTTTGTAAAAGTTATTCTTTGTAAAAATATATAGCTGTTTGACAAATTTTCCGCTTTTCTAGCGACCACCCTGTAGTAACTATAAACATTTATATTAAGAAATCAGTTTATCATTTTAAAATCTACTTATTTTTTTTGTTTTCAGAATAGAAGCTTAATTGAACATAAGCAATGTTTTTTTGTTGTTTTTTTTAAATCCATTATTTCAAATTACATAATGCAGTCTTGTCTTTGATTACCTTTAATTTATTTCTGAGTTTTACATAACTTGTGCAGTACCTTCAAAACATTTTGAAAATTTGTTTATCTAGTTTTGTGTGATGTATTCAAAATAGATCTATACAAGTTGAGTACAGTAAATTGTATCTTTTCCTTAATTGCTAGACTGTAATATCTGTATTCTGTAATAATGTTTTAAAACATGTTCTTTGTAAGTAACTATTTATATTAACTAAAACACAAAAAAAGGTTTTTAAGGAAATATTAAGGTAGAACTTTTGGAAAGTTAAGCAAAATGTAAGAAACACATTTTGTAAATTATAGATATAACATCTGATATTGTACTTAACAACAACAGCTGTCACACGTGCAAAATGTACATCTATGAAAAGTATTTCTTATGCAATAACATTTTTAAAAAAAACCAATACAAAATGAGGTGATGATGTCATAAGTTTTTTTTTAATATAAAGACCAAACTTTCACACTGTTTTAACATCCACATTCATTAATAAAATGTCTTTGGTTAAATTTGGAGTAGATGAGTAACAAAATTCATGTACTTCATAAGAAATCAGTTTTTTTCTCTTTTTGTTTAAAGAAAATATTTTACAAAAGTTATTTGCTATATTAACAAACAGATTTTGTTAATTTTTTTTACGTATTTTAAAATATTATAAGGTAACTGTTCAATTTTTTGGTGAATCATTCAAGATTTTATAACATTCAAATAACCTTTTTCAGGCTATGAATAAATATTTGTTTTTAATAATTTAAGATCCCAACAATTACCGAGGGATTTTCTGTTTTCCAGGCACTTGACCAAGACCCAAGTGAAGCAAACCGCCAAAACTGTTCAGCTGCGACAAAACCACTGATCGAAGCTGTTGAGAGCCTCACCACTTTTGCCAACTCTCCAGAATTTGCAAGTGTACCAGCAAAGATTAGTCCAAAGGTAAACAGAACTGTCTCGTGCCTCTGTAGTAGTAACTCGTTGTTAGTTGGATAAATGAAGAGGTCAAGAGATATGCCTTTCCTAACAAATTTTTAATGGTCTGTAAGAGACACGTTGTCAGCTAAGCTATTTGAAAGGGTTAAGAACAGAAGCTGCATATTAATTAAAGGCCAAGCTCTTTTGTTGTTGTTGTATTATACATAAAAATCCATCATTGTCCCTGGGTTATTTCTGAGATCAGTACAAATTTGCTGGGAAAATAGGCTTATCCACAAACTTTGAATTGTTAGCTTCAGTTCAGTGTCTTGTATGTGTACTTGCATTCTGGAAAACCCAGGATAGTTGTACAGTGCTAGTCACAAAAGGATAGGTTAGTTTATTTAGTTTTTTTTATGTTGTATTGTTGTGTGTTTTTCTCATTGTTCTATTAAATTTTTAGTAAACCTTGGAAAAACATCAATTCTGAACTGTGTTTTTCTATACTGGAAGCAGGCACCTGTTGTGACTTTAAAAGTGCGTAATAACTGTTTGGGACACAATGTCTTAGTGCTTTTCAAAGTACATGATCATATTAAGGACATTGACCATTGTGTACTTTTTTTTTTTTTTAGCTTCCTTTACCCACACATTCACAATCACACACAAATATGTATGCGTATTTTCATGTTTCTAATTGTAAGCTAGCTTGAAGTCCACATTTAGCCACAATAACATATCAGCTGTGGTTATAGTGATGTGTATTAGTGTTAAAATGTTTGACTTTTTTTTTTCAAAATTAAGTTCAATTTACTTTTTCAGAACTGGTATCATTTTGTTTGCATGCCATTAGGTTTTAGTTTTACATTCAAGTTTAATTAAACTACTTTCTCATCATGATACGTAAATAAACTTGGCTTAAAAATGTTGCTAATAATCTAAATTTCAACATTATATAAAGTTTGAGTTATTAAACTTATTAAGAAATATTTTGAAACATTCTCAGTTTCCTCTACTGTGAGAATTGCAACATTCCCCATCTTTAATTTGTTTACCATCTCTATGAAATATAAAACTTAAATTTCCCCATCACAATGTCATCATCACTTTCAATCTTATTTGGTCACAAAGTCATCAAATAGAAAATCAAACCCCTTTTGTCACATTCTCAGGATTTGTCAATAGTTCTTTCTTATGTATAATACTATATTATATAGAACCAATAGAAAGCCAAGGTTTTTATCTATCAAATGTTGTATTATATTACATTGTTTTCTGAAAGAATAATCGTCAATTTCACTCGAAGTACATGCTCTGTTTCTATTGGAAAAACAGTGACTAGTTAAGATGAATTTGTAATGACTCTTGTTGCATAATTTGAAAGCTAGAAAAATTTTAGTTATGGGATATTGTCTCTTTTATATATTATTCTGTGCTCTATGGTGCATTATTTAATTAAATAAAACGTTATTTAGCATAATAACACCATTAGTGTGAACCAAAAGTAGGAGTAAGATGAAAGATAATAATATACATCTTGAACATGGATCTAGAAAGTGTGTCATGGTTTTTATTAGTTCTGATACAAAAGCATGAACTACAGGTTTCTTTCTATACTTTCAACATCTCAAGAAAACAAAAATTATTTGTGCATATACCTTAATTACTAGAAATGCTTTGAGCTGTAATTTGGTAGAAAGTTCTCGGGTGTATTGCTTCTTATCTTACGAGACCAGTGTTTTCATTTTCAAGTCTTTTTGCTATGGAAAATCCCAATCATTCTACTTGGCACTTTCTGTTACTAGTCAAATTTTAATCTTAACTTGAAATTTACTTCCCACATGGACTAATTAATGGATAATATTTATATCTTTTATTTCAGTTTTTGTGAAGTATTTCTAATAAATATTTTTTTGTACGTCACTAATATAATGTTAACTGGAAAAATGCCAAATTATGTGAATATTGAAAGTCAGGAGTATTACATCTGCATAGGCTTTAAATGAGTAAAAAGAAGTTACATGTTTAGTCAAAATGATAGGGCTGCAACTATTATGGACTTTTGTAACTAGTTAATATTTGCCTCGTAACTGAACCAAAACCGGTTAATCGTGTAATCGTCACAGCCCTATGAATTTGCGCATGACATCTGCACCGAATGTTAACAAAAACTCAAGGCTTCCAACAACAACAATGAAAATTAAACCAAACAAAACGGCAAGCAGTTTGTAAAATCACGATAGGCAAACATACCAATGTCAAGGTCAAATAATGGAATATTTACACACAAATGTCGATAATCGTATTGTTTTCCCTCATTTAATCTTTAGATTAACTGGTTAAGAAATCCATAACCGGTTAAGAGCAGTAACCGAACCGTAACCAGTTAATTGTGTAATGGTCACAGCCCTACAAATTGATAGCCCGTTTTGAAGGAGTTGAAGAAAAACCCCTATTTTTTATGTTCTGCATGTTAAATTCTATTAAAAAAAAATTTAATTCGACATTTTTTTTATTTCTTCTTTTGGTGAACTACAGACGTTTATGGCAATGATAAATAGTCGTAATCAAATGAGCTGGTGATTAATACATGTGTGCAAAGAGCTTACAGCATGAAATCAACATTTTCCTAAAATCATTGAATATATTCAACACCAAGATAAATTACATATATCGCACGATTATTGACATCTTATTGTCTGAACACCCAACAAAATGTAAATGCTTGCTGAAATGTAGTTCAAGATAACCTCGTTTTGGTAACTGAGAATCAATGCCAAAGGTCATGGAGTTACCTGCAGTCCTGTTCACTTGAAGAAAAGAGTTTATCTCAAAACAGTGTAATACTTGAGCACAGCATGGCACATATTTTAGAATGCAGAGGCATAAAAGTAGGCACAGTAAGTGCTTACCTGGTATCTTATGTTCTGATTGCCTTCCAGAAAGGAAGTTTTCTGTATTTATTATCTAAATTGAAATAGTGTACTGCTGATAAACTAGTGCAGTTTCGTTAGGTAGTTGTTGCATTTTCATGTTTTATAAAGTACAATAGGAAACATTATACCACTAATTGACACAGTTTAGTTGTGTAGTTAAAAATGCTTAAACTATTTTATTACGTAATGGAAATCCTTCTGATTGTGGCTCAGGTTTTCAGACTTTTTGGATTCTGGTCATTTTCATTCTCTGTTATAGCTTTAACTTTCAGTGATATTCAAAGCCTCTTTGCCTGTTAAATTTTAACTAATATCTGTATTGTCTATATTTTTATCAAATGATCAAACTATTTATGTAACAAAGATTATCTCCTTTTATGGATTAAAACTGAAGATCAGTTTGTTAAAATGTAGGCTTGTGCAGCTCAGGAGCCCATTACCTCGGCTGGTAAATCTATTATTGATGGATCGTGTAACATGATCCAAACAGCTAAATCCCTCGCTGTGAACCCTCAAGACCCTCCTGCATGGCAGACTTTGGCGAGTCACAGCAAAAATGTTTCAGATGCTATTAAGAAGTTGGTCACTTCCATCAAGTAAGTAACAATACAGGTTTTCATGGCATTAGATAATTTGATGCTATGTAACTGTTTTCATGAACATTTTATTCCTAGAAAGTCATGAAAATTACCTATAGTGTGAATTCCAGTGCTGGAAGTCCTGGAAAACGTGTTTCTTAAGTCCTGAAATTTCAGTTTCTGTAAAATTCTTTCATGAAGTAGTTGGTTTAATGAAACAAAAATGTAAACAAACTGATTTAAAGTTTGTTTATATTCCAAGTGTCTATTTTGAATCTACTTCCTCACAAAATCCAGACTTTTGCAGTCTTCACTGGTGGAACACTGAAGGGAAGAAATAAAGTCCTGAAAAATGCCTTATCACTCCCATGTAACATGATGCAGAAGTTCTGGAAATTTTAATGTTATAGTGGAAAAGGTTTTGGAAGTTTCTTTTAAAGTTTTTGTTAACCCTATTCCTCAGAATCCATTGTAGGAAGAAAAAAAAAGTTGTAAAAATAACAAATATTTACAATATACCTTTTGTTTACTTAATTACAAAGTGTAGCTAATTCTGCTTTAAGTTATTATAACTACACCAAATCTCATTTTAATGTGTTTGATTTTTGACTTGATGTACAGATTTCAAAAAAAAGTATGTAGAAAAGTGACTGTGTCATAAAGGATGAAATATATGAAGGTATCACTCTTATTTTAAAGTTGTCCATTTTTTGTGTATGTTGATTATTTACTTATTTTCTTTTAAGGTTTGTATATTACTACAAATCTTGTATAAAGGAAGGAAAAACTTAATATTTGTTACAAAAAATAATATCAAACTATTAGCATTTGTGTGCTATATCTTTTTCAGTATTATTTTTTTAGAGTGTGATACCATTTTATTTAACAGGTTACATCTTTTTGATACATTTGGTTTCTTTGTGTACTTTATTGTAGTCTTGATATCAGCACTGTGCTTAACATTTTATCGTCTTTGAACGGTGCACCAAAAAAAACGTCAAGATAGGTGTTTTGAAGTCAAAGTAATTTTCACGTGTAAATTTGATCTTTTTTGTGTAAGTTTGTATAAAAAGTCCATTTTGTTTTTAGAGACAAAGCTCCTGGTCAGAAAGAATGTGAAGAAGCTATTGAGAAGTTGAGTGCTTGTATTAAAGAACTGGACCAAACAGCATTGAATATTATGAGTCAAAATCTGGCTCCTCGCCAGGAGAACACCTTGAAGGTTTGTAGTGTTTTGTGTCTAAGAGTTACCAGCGAATTATATTTCATTCTTTTTGTGTTACATAAGTATAAAATACATAATGCTTGGATTTCACATTTGGAAGCACGGTTTCTTTAATTCAGTGTAATTCAATTTAAAGAAAGCATGTTTGGATGACTGAAATAATCACTTGTGTGTATAGAATTCTGACTCAAACTCTGTAGTGCAAAAGAAGCAAGACAAATTTATGAATATACACTTGGAAATTACTGATGTTCATCTGGAAACGCAAAGTAATCCAAAAATCTCTCATGATTCCACTTAACCCTTTTAAGTCCAGAAAGTACAAAAGTGATCAATAAATACATGCTTATCTAATACCCAGATATCTTTTTAATTTTTTATCTTCTTTGATATACAGTAATTTTTGTGTTAAATTTTGATGGTCAAATAAGCTTTTATCAAGATTTTTACTGTTTACAAAGTAGTAAAACTAGTAGAGTTAGTTGCATATTTGTTATATGGCTGTGCTAGCTTTGTGGCCATTGCCTTACAACTATTCTCTTATAGCTTTGAGAAATAACTTTCTTGGGTCCGAGATAAAATTTATTAATCTAGTCGGTTTCAAGCATGTGACGATGAAATTGAAGAGAAACCATTCGAATAATAATTGCCAAAAGGCTGACTAGTTGTATTACCTACAGTTGCTGTTGATAAGGAAAATGGTGAATATTGTGTAATGGAAAGTAACAAGTTGAATGAAATAATGTAAATTATATTTCTTTAGGTTCAGAAATTTGAACACAAAATACATGTTTACTTGATTTTCATTATTCTGTCTCAGTTTGTGATTTATAATGTACATCACGTCTTAACTGTTAAAGCTGGACATGAGAAAATGGATAGCAGGATTAACATCTTTGCAGTTTTGTCCCCCCCCTTCTTATATTTTTATTTTTATTGTGACTTCAGGACAGAAAGTGTATCAAAATTTTAAAAACGTAATTACGATCCCGTGCACAAGCAACTTTGAAAACTGACAGTCTATAAAGGGTTAAGTGTGAAGTTATTACACCATAAAATATAAAAATGGAAGAATCTCTGCTGCATAAAATTAAATATTGCATCTTTAACAAAAGGTACCCCTTAAAATATTTTTGTGTGCTACTTATTTCAAAAGAATCCTTTAAAAAACTATTTAAAACTAAATGTATTGTTACATGACCCATTAGCTATACAACTTCTCTAGCTTGGTATTCTGTATCTTCAGTCATAAAATGATGGTTATGTAGATTACACCTAGACTATAGTAGGCTTACTTAACCTGCTGTTATGTACACTTGAAAGATCTCAGAGTGAATGCAGTTGAAACAATAAATTTTGTCAACCTTCAACAGATTTGTTAGAGCTTTATAGCCTACATATAGAGGTTATGTACACACATGTATAATCATGAGAAATTACTTATTTTACACTATAATACTACAAGAACTGTTTTTGAAATAGACACGTACTTGTTGTCAGAGTACATGTAACTGACTGTAGTATTGTTGGCTGCTTGATCTATGGTTGCCTCTTACCTAAATATGTTACAATTAGAGATATGGTTAACCTGTATTTTTTGTCTTACTTTGAAATTTTAATTATTTATGTTTTAATATGTATAATTGAAAGGTTTAAACATGTTTTTGAATATGCAACATACTTTGCACTAGTTTTCAAGGCTTATGATATTACATGACACTAATATGCTGCATTTGATTTGTATCAAGACAAAGAATAAATTGTAAAGAACATGCAAGAAAAGTGAAAAAACCTAATAATTAACTATAAGTATGAAAACGAAAAGACTTAAATACAAATGTAACTAAAACAATATATTTTAAAAACATTTTATAAAAAGATTGATGTGTATGTACTTGTTTTCAATTTTTTAATTTCAGTAATTTTGTTCCACTGTACATTGATGGCAGTAGCTAGTTAGTGATATGGTAGAGAAAATTAAAAACCAAATATCAACATTTATCTCAATAAACTTCTAATATTTATGTATGCCCTAGAGATTATGCAAATGGAATGTGAAATCTATAAGGTGAATAAAAGTGGTTTTATACTTAAAATGAAAATTACTTTACACTTGAACTGTTTCAACACTTTAAGGGCAAGTAACTGCTATAGATAAATAAGTTTTATTAGAAAAAAATAATTATAATAATGCCCTTCTTTGTGTACAAGATACTTAAACTTTTATAAAACAAATTCCATGGTTTTGTGAAAAATGCTCAGGGTTACAATATGATTTTTTTTTCTTGCATAAATATCCTTCCATAAATAGTGGAAGTAATATAAAATACAACAGCCCATATAAAAATAGTTAAGGATGAATAACAGCCTAATGTGGCTATATAATATTAATAAAGTATACTGCTCTAGACATTGGTGTTAATAAATACTTTATCGTGTTCAAATTGCATGGTATTATATTCGTATCTCTGTTGTTGCTTTTATTGTAGAAAATATTAGAACTTTTCATATTACAACAGTATTGAAAAAAATTTAATCACAGGGATTTCAGGAACAGATGGAAAACAGTGCAACAGAAATCATGGAGAAAATTGACAGTGTTCGAACATCGTCTAAAGGAGAAGCAGAGAAGCTGGGTCATTCGGTAAGTTATGATCTAAAATTTAATGACCTTTTCAGCTGGGACGTTTACAGAGAAATGTACGCATGTATATCGTCCTCTATAAGTAGTCAGAAATTTGTAACGATCTAAACAGATGTTAGAGTTACATAAGTACTTCATAGCATGCCTGTAAATTTTTTGTACAAAACCTAGTGTGACATTTTAGTGAAAAGATGTTGTTTGTTTCCCAGATATCCAGAGTTCAAGATTTTAAGAGTAAAAAATATTAATTGTGTAGAACATCTGCCTTCTGTCCTCGTATATCTGAGAAAATTTCTTTGTGTAAAAAACAAAAAATTGTGAAATTGATCCGCGAATTCTCAAATAATAATAAATAAAAATAAGTTTTTCATCATGGGAAAAACTTTTTCATGCAGGAAAACAGATTACCAAAGTTATATTAACCTTTGAGTAATATGTCCTGTATTTAACATTTTCATACCAAAGCTATATTAACCTTTGAGTAATATGTCCTGTATTTAATGTTTTCATACCAAAGCTATATTAACCTTTGAGTGATATGTCCTGTATTTAACGTTTTCATACCAAAGCTATATTAACCTTTGATTAATATGTCCTGTATTTAACGTTTTCATACCAAAGCTATATTAACCTTTGAGTGATATGTCCTGTATTTAACGTTTTCGTACTATAATTGGTCAGTTTTTTTAATTGTGAGTGTTTAGTGTTTGAACAAGTTTTGAATAATTTTTTGTTCAGGTTTCACAGCTGGTGAATTATTTCAATCCACTTGTTCAAAGTGCAGTTGGTAGTGCTTCCAAAACACAGAGTTCTAAGCAACAGATGGCTCTGCTAGATCAGACAAAAACTGTGACTGAATGTGCGTTGCAGCTTGTGTATGCTGCTAAAGAATCTGGAGGGAATCCAAAGGTAAATTATTTCATTAGCAAAACTTGAATTATAAGTCACTAATGTATTTTATATTCAAACCTAACTAAAGTTCTGTTATCCTACCTGAAAAATTTACTTTGAAAATACCAGGCTGTTAAATATATAAAACATACATTTAGTAGTTTATATAAGAAAAAAAAATTGTCATAGGTTCTCAGAAAAACCTTTTTTTTACTTTAATGTTTCTAGGCTACTCATGTTCATACAGAAATTGATGACTCTGCAGATGCAATGCAAGATGCTTTACATGACCTTCTACACACTTTGGAAGCTGCAGCTACAGAAGCTGGAATAGTGACGGGATTGGTTGAGTCCATTAATAAAGCAGTTGCAAAGGTAGGTTTCTCCATTATTTTTACATCTTATAAAAGAACAGTTGTTGGGATGGCAGCATATTTAGTTTTTGGTTTTGGTTTTTTCTATGTAAATGGATAGTTACAAATACTGATGATGGAATTGGGTTGGTTTATAAGTAAGAGAAGGTGGAAATATTTCAGTAGACATGTGCTTTGTCTTTAACATTTTATATTTAATAACTATTTAGAATTAAACCAAGCATATGCTATGAGAATTTAAAGGTGTACCTGAGGATTTTCTTTGAAATTTGCTTGTAGTTATTATAATGTGGCAAAGTAGTTAGATAATTTAAATTTGCTTTACAAGAATAGTTAATTAATTATTTTTATACCTTCTCGTATTTCCTATAGTAATTTATATCATGTTTAGTTCTTTTATTATTGTGGAAAAACTCTATTTTTATTTGTATGAAATGTGCAATTTTATGCCCCCACTGCAAAAGATAGCAGGACATGTTGGTTCATCATCCTTGTTATCCTGTCTGTGAGATACAGACAGGATATCTTGAGTTTGGATTAGTGTATTTTAACCAAACTTTTACAGAAAAGCTCCAGATATAATTAATTTTTGAAGGTCTTGGATCAAAGCTCAGTGTGAGCATAAATGTTTCATAAATACACTGAACTTTTTTTTCTAAAAATTTCATTAAGAAACTGTTCTAGGTTGTTTATTTTCACATGCAGATGAATCATCCTTTCATAAAAGCAAGTGCCATTTTGTATAGATAAAGTAACACAGTGTCTGTAAGGTGTAAGTTTTAAATGCTGCATTTGTAAATAAATTCTTTCAAGCCTACCATTCATAAATATGTTAAAAATTAAAAACCCTCTTTAAGTGTTATGGTTGTGACCATAGAAGGATAATTGTAGGCCCGGAATGGCCAAGCTCGTTAAGGCATGCGTGCGACTCGTAATCTGAGGGTTGTGGGTTCGCATCTGCATCGTGCCAAACATGCTCGCCCTCCCAGCCATGGGGGTGTTTATAATGTGACGATCAATCTCACTATTTGTTGGTAAAAGAGTAGCCCAAGAGTTGGCGGTGGGTGGTGATGACTAGCTGCCTTCCCTCTAGTTTTACACTGCTAAATTAGGGATGGCTAGCTCAGAAACCCCTTGAGTAGCTTTGTGCAAAATTCCAAAAACAAAACAAAAAACAGAAGGATAATTGTAGCATTTGTTGTTTTAAGCAACAAAAACAGTGCAAGTCATTATTAATGTTTAAGCAAATGAAATTAAATATTTTAATAAGCATTCCACAATAATTTTCACATACTGAGACATATTTACTCAAGGTCTTGGTTGTCTGTAAATACCAGTTAACCTCTCTTTTTGTATGTGTGTAGGTTGACGAACATGTGACTGTCACTACAACTGTTTCCTTCGCTGACTACCAAACTAGAATGGTGAACGCTTGCAAGGAAATTGCCCGACTTGCTCAAGAAATGGTATAGTACTGTTTGTGATACTGTAATATAAAAAGTCACCTTTAAAATCTATAAATATGTGCATATATCTCAATTTAAAAAAAAAGCTAGATATATTCTCACAGAAGTTTAGAAAATGAAATGAAGTCTAATAATAATATTCAAAAACAGTTAATACACAGTTATTTTATATTTATTCATCACAGGTCTCTAATGTTTGTTTATTACTGTTGTCAACACTTTACTTGAGTTTCCTCAGTCTAGTAAATTAGCAATAAATCAACAAATTAAACTATGAAACTGAAGTATTTAATTTATTTTAATGAAAGTAACAGTGATGGCTCCAATTGTTTTTCACATCTGGCAAGAACTGGTGGCAGCCATATTAGATTGTGGGCCCTTGTGCAGGATAAGTATTGGGTCCTCTTCAACCCCTTCCTGAAATAAATGAATGTAATATGATTGTATGCTGGTACCTTCTTTTACTCAAGCTTATTTGGACCAGTGGCAACCATTGACAAGAACTGAGTTTTAGGATTGGTGAATTAATGGTTGTGTGTGTAAAGTAAATCAGTATCATTTCATTATAGGCCTAGCTTCATTGTAACAAGTTAGTTTATGTGCTTGAGAAAACTTTGTTTTTCAGGTTACTAAATCAACAACAGATGTCAGTCAACTCAGTCCTCTTGCAGCAGATCTGTCTCACCAGTATGCTGTTGTGGCCAATGATTCCCGTGGAGCAGTAAGTGCTACTTCAAATTCCGAGGTATGCTTCGATATATTGTAAGATAAGTGTAAGTTCTTTAGAAATACGAAGTATATTTAATTCTTTGTTATCAGATGCCCTTTTAATGATTCTTTAAATTTACTTTACTGTTTTTTAGTAATAAGATATTTTAATGTTTTATTACATTTTGACAATTAACATATTCCAGGTTTTAGTATAATTTATCCTTTTTACTATTAGATATTTATTGTGTACGTGATTTAGACATCATATTGATTTTCTTTAACTGTAACAAGAGTACTGTAATAAACCAAAAGTTTGTTTTAAGTTTTTCCCAGTCAATTTTTGCTTGTTCCATATAAATGGCATATTTTTATAAGGGTATTCAATCTTTATAAAAACAAGTAATTTTAAATATTTGATACCACAGAGATGTGCCAATAGAAAGTAGCACAGTTTTCCAATGTATTTTACAGTCACTGCATCAGGCTATATTTTCCTTCCATTTTTGAACATGTGACAACTCCCCTCCACCAATGGTATTGCACTACCTGTATTGATGCAACTAGTTCGCTTTAAGGTTTCCACTCACTTTCTAGATTGGCCAAAGTTCATGTGTTTTGCGTGTCACTGCTGTTTATGATTGTGCTTATTTTTCACTTCTTCTTTTTTTTTAACAGTTTTCTTTTACTGTTTGGATTTAATTGTTTTAAAGGCATTTGTTTATTGTTACCGAGTAATGTTACAACTCTTCAGGAATTCACAATTCAATGTATCAATTACATTAGTTCTTGTTACTGGCACTATTTCACACAAAAAAAAAGAGTTTGACTTTATCTGCAGAGGAGGTCCAAATCTTAACTGAGAGGAAGCTAGAATCGCATGTTAAGTCAGCAATTTCTTCTCCTTTTCAACCTCACAGTTTTACTGGGGGTAAATACGTGGAGAAAACTTTTTGGACTCCTTCTGGTATCTCCTTATTTTGGTTTGTGACATTCTGCAGGAAAAACATACACGCATTTTTACAGCTGGTTACTCAGTATGACAGCAAGTACATATTCAATTTTTTGTTTGAGACAAGGGTGTTTTTGCTAGTTTTTGTTTTCCTGTTACTGTGCCAACACATTGTTTATTTTGAATGTTTTTTTCTTCCCCTCAGTTAATCAGTAGTCAGTATTTTAACTTGTACACTTTGCATCTGGCTGCAGTACTCATTGCAGGTGCGACTCAAGTGCTATTTGTATGGCTTTATCTTTTCATATAGAAGAATTGAGTATTTTACGTCATCAGTGCTCCAACAATGGTAAATTAGGTATTTTATTTGGCTGTTATCACTAAGTTAATTCAAATTTACTATGAGTTAGGTATTGATTATTACTTTGTTTTTTGGGTAAGTTTATTCAAGTAACTCATTCATTATTATGTATTTTAAAGACTAGGTAAATTTCTTTTGCTTTGTCAACCAGGTATGTTGAGGATGTTTGTACTTCATATATCATTCCTACTAGTAACAAATAATTCGTTATGTCAGAATATTTTTTTTTCATCATTGTTAAACATGTGCTTTATCTTAATCTTTGTCAGTGGTAGGACTTAATTTTTTGCATTGTTACATTGCCCACACGTTTGTTTTCCTGTACCTAGTGCTGAACTTTGATCATATTTCTTACATTCTTGATAATATAATTCTTTTTCTTTTTACTCTACAATTCGAGGTACATCTCCACAATACTCGCACTGTTTGCGAGTTATTTATAGCTAGAAGTTGTTGAGTGTTCCAGTTTAGGGCCCACTCATTTGAATTAACCTTGGCTCCTTATTTGTTTTGTCAAGCGGTAACAAGTTTTGCTTGGCATATTAACTCGGAGGGTATTCACACTTGTCATTACATGGACAAGTGGTTCATTTTACCATTTAATGTTCAGAAACCACTTGTTTACTCCTACAGAAAGTGGCACAGGTGGGATTCCTGATAAAGGTAGAGAAGTATATTCATACCCCCACTCAATAGCTTCTTAATTTAAGGGATTTCTTAAATTTCAACCTCAGTCTGGCCAAGCTTTTTCCTCATCATCTTTGGGTTATGGAGCAAGCAGCCCACAAGACTCTTGCCTCACATCCTTCACAACTCATGAGGTTCTATCTCTTTTGGGGATATGGTCTTTCTATAAAGCTCTCATTCCTATGAGTTGATGCTTTTTAATCAATGGAACTTCTCCTTGGATTCCTTTGGTCCCTTTCTTCCCTCATCAGTACCAGCCTGGTTTGGTGGCTAGTTAGGGACCAGACAACTGTGAAAAATCTGCTTTTTCAACCTGATCCAGATTTACATCTTTTCACGGACACATTCAAAGAGGATAAGGGTGCTTATCTGAACACTGGAGATTTCCAGTCTCTGGTTTGTCAACAAATCTTCTTTCCATATCATCAAACATTCTTGTGCTTAGGACAGTGTGTTGAGCTTTGTCCCACTTACTTCCTCTCCTGTGTGGGAGGGTAGTTATGGTACATTGACAATTCAACAAAGATCACCTATCTCGCCAAGCCAAGAGAGAGTACCAAATTCATTTCTCTGTGCTTACAGACCTTAGATCTCTGGCTCCATGGTCATTTCAAAGTGGTTGTAGCTTGCCATGTTCCTTGTACCTTAAGTGAGCTTGTGGATCATTATTTCAACCCAACAAGGTTCTCTCCATGGAGTGATCTTTAATCTACAAATCTTTTTGTGGGTGCATTCTCAGCTGGGAACACCTCATACTGAGGCTTTCAACACTCTCTGGAACACCAAACTTCCGTCCACTTAGTTTTCTATTCCATACCTGCTAGCCCTACGAGTGGATATATTCGCCCAAGACTGGAGTGGTCATGACATTTATGCTTACCATCCTATCCTACTCCTCTCCAGAGTTCTATCCCTAATCCAAACCACTTCATGTCTAGTTGTACTTGCAGCTCTGAATTTTTCAGTACAACCACGATTCTTCAGTGTAAGAAAAATGTTACCATTCCTTTGATTTAATGTGGTACAAAACAATTGTGGAATGAACATATTTTTCACATGACTGTAAACAAACTGTTATTTAAGAGTGGCTTAAATTTACAAAAAACATTGAAGAGATTATCTCTTTTTTTAAATAGTTTACTTGAAATTTTCTACAGACAAAGTACAGTTTGTCTTACAAAATAACAATAGTTGTTAATAATGGGGGTAAACCTGTTTCACATTAGTGTTTTAAACTCGTACGTGGATGTAAGGTACTCGGTGGTTTTTAAGGTTTAAAAACCATCTTGTGGGTATGGTCGTCATTAGTTTTGCTCTCGTATTATAAATAAGTTGTATTTATTTTAAAACTGGGAAGGTATAGTATTAACGTGATTTAATGGGGTCTGGGCTTCTTGAATCGTGTATCTCTGCGAGTTTTAAACTTAATTTTCGCCACAGTGTTTTAATTGGTAACTTTCTGCTTTATTATCTTTCTAAAAATGTTTAAGAAAACAGACTTTTACAGCATTAAAGGAAATTTGTAGCACTTAGGAAAGTGCCCTGAAGGAATGCTTCCAGTAAAAGTAATTTAAATCTTCAAATTTGAGTAATAGTATTGTTATTAAAGTGACTTTTAATAATATTATTATTATTGTACACATCTGGTAGCAAAATCTTATCGACATGACAAAACAAAAACGAATTACTAGCTGCTTGTCCAGAAATCTGTATTGATGGTTTGACACTAACTATTGAGGACCTTTGTACCTTTGCAAATAATAAATGACGTTTATGATTTAAATTCTGCTTGTTAATGTGATGTGTAGAAAACTTGCAGTGCTCAGTTAAAAAAAGATTAGTCTGTCAATGTTTCATTAAAGAATTAAAGCTTATGAAAAAATTCTGAGTTAAGAGTCTCTTGGGGAAAAGTATTAGTTTTGTTTTGTAACTTGTTAGGTTGCAGTTCGAATCAGAACAGCCGTTCAAGATCTCGGAGCAGCATGCATAGACCTTACCAAATCTGCTGGTTCCTGTCAGAGCAGTCCTGGTGATGTTTTTTGTCAACGAGACGTAGCTGGAAATGCAAGAAATGTTTCAGAAAAGGTAAATGCGACTGTCAAGTTTGGTTTGAAGCCCTGCATAGAAAATTGTTTTAAAATAGTTTATTTTAATTACATTATTAAAGGTAATGGTCTATCTTGCTACCTTTTTATAGTTTTTTAAAAGATGCTGTAAAAAGCAGAGAACAGCTAATCTAATCCTTCAGAGCTATAGACGGGGTGATAAAATTTTAATCATTGAAAGTAACCCACTTTATTTAAATACAGTACTGGAGGCTGAAAATGAAATTCTTTCATATATGCATCAGGATACTTTTTTTTTAACATTCTAAAACAGGCTTTGCTCCATTCAATACAGCACAAAAACATCAAATGTGAGGAATACTGTCTGTAAAAGAACTGTCTTTGTGGAAAGTGTTTTTCCAGCTGTTGTTAATGCATAAATATCGTAGGTACACAATATAGAAACAGTAAAATTGATATTAGTTCTGCATGAAGTTCTTAAGTTAAAATAAGCTACATTTTTTTTAAAATAACCAATTTTCTATTTCCCTCCCTCTCCCCAGACTGTATCACTGATTATAGGCTCAGCTGTGCATGCCCTTAACTTCCAGATTTTATCAATTCTTGAACTTATTTCTTCTGTGTTTCATGAAAAAAGTTGTTAACCATAAAAAAAAATTAAAAAAAAGATTTTTGGCACAAAACTATACAGTTTCCTCTGAACTGTTAACAGCTTTTAAAATCACTAGGTTTTGGTTTAATATACAAAACTCATCTTAAAGGCTATACAGTTAGCGTTTTATCTTTTTAATCTGACATGCTCAGATTTTTGTATCTCAGAATGGCTGGTCTGGGCATTAACACTTTAATCAATAAAACAGAACAACAGTTCAACCTTCTTAGGTCATCTGGTCTCTTTTTATTAACCTGAAGATGACCTGTATTCTGAGATACATTTTTAATTCAAGTGGGTTTCCCTTCATCAAGAATTATCATCATTTTATTCTTAATATGTTGTTTTCAATGGGGCTACAAATAAAAACTTGTGTGTGACTGAGATTAATTGGATAGTATGCAAATACACAATGTTTATCTGTATTTAATTTTGACAGCAGGCTTTGTAATTTTCATCTTAAAATAATTGCATCATCTTGTCATTAAAGTAAGAAACAACAACGAAAATGAAAAAGTATGGAGTCTTCCGGTCATTTTTTCATCATCAGCTTTCTTCAGTATAATATCGACATTTGCTTAAATTGCAGTGTAGTGTGAAATATTTGTGATTGATGGTAAATTTTATTGTCCACTGATAACTTTTTTTTTTTTACCCCAGGCATCTTTTGTTTTAGCAGCTCTCCAGACAGGTTCTCGTGGGACCCAAGCTTGTATTAATGCTGCTAGCACTGTTAGTGGCATCATTGGAGACCTGGACACCACAATTATGTTCGCTACAGCTGGAACATTACATGCAGAGAATGAAAATGAAAGTTTTGCTGATCATAGGTTATTTTTACTTTTTATTAACATTGAAAACAAGTTTTAAAATAGGTCTGTTTTATAATATTCTAAATAATAGTTACAGGTAGTACGTGAGTACTTAGAGTACAGCACACAGATATTGCCTGAATAGCAATAATGTTGTATAATAATATGCTTGTTTGTATGATATATATATGTGCTATTCAGATAGCAAAATGCACACACATTATCATGACAGACAAAATCTGACTGTTATCACAGTAGATTTGAGAAACCTGCAAGACATTTCTGCTATATTAGTTTCTTTATTGCTATATTACTTCTTTAAATACAGAATTTCTATAATAATGCAAAAGAATTGTAATTGTTGACAGTTAAACCTTGTCATATTGTGATTCTGCTGTTGGTTACATCTGTATAAGCATTCACATTTAATAATTTTAACCAAAAAAACAGTGCAAGCACCTTCTTACCCTGAGAAGCTTGAATGCTCGATGAAAACTACTACAAATTATTTATGAATGAAATATTGTAAATATAATTTATTAATCATATAGTATAATAACAATAAAAGCTTGAATTTTTCAAAAACATTTTAACATTTAAGTCGTGAAATAACATCATAAGTTTATAGATAGATGTTTGTTTGTTTGTTTTGGAATTTCGCACAAAGCTACTCGAGGGCTATCTGTGCTAGCCGTCCCTAATTTAGCAGTGTAAGACTAGAGGGAAGGCAGCTAGTCATCATCACCCGCCGCCAACTCTTGGGCTACTCTTTCACCAACGAAAAGTGGGATTGACCATAACATTATATACCCCCACGGCTGGGAGGGCGAGCATGTTTAGCGCGACGCGGGCGCGAACCCGCGACCCTCGGACTACGAGCGCACGCCTTAACGCGCTTGGCCATGCCAGGCCTTTATAGATAGATAGTATTAAGTACAATATAGTTTAGTCCTGACTAAGCTATTGTAAAAAAAACGTGTTGTACATTGTTAATTTACCTTTTTTATTGAACTTATGCTCAATATTAGTTACTTTTTCATAAAGTAAAACCTAAATAGAAGTTGACTTTCACATTTTAACACTAAATGTGATTAATTTTGTTTCTACGATTCCATGTAGGTCATACCCGAATAATAAGGCAATTTTACAACTATGTCCAAGTGACAGATTTGGTGTCCACATCATACATAATCTATTGATTTATTTAATTTTCATGTCAGCTAACATGATAAATTTTGAAATTTAATACCAGAAATATCAAATATAATATTTTGTGGAATGTCTTTTTGTATATTCTTTTCTTGAGATACATACTTTGACAGAAGAAAAATAACTGAAGCCCTTGGATATTAAACTGACAGTATGTTATATGAAAGCAACATATGTGATACTGTACGAAATAGTAGAAATTTTTATTGCAGTAACTGAAAATTTCCATGTCATGTTCCTTGTTTAGGGAAAATATCCTAAAAACTGCAAAGGCACTGGTTGAGGATACAAAAACATTAGTTGCAGGAGCTGCCTCTAGCCAGGAACAGCTGGCCGTGGCTGCCCAAAATTCAGTTACAACTATTGTTCAGCTGTCTGAAGCCGTCAAGTTCGGAGCAGCATCCCTTGGTTCAAGTAATCCTGAAGCACAGGTGGGTTTTACCTTTGTCTTGGTATCTGATGCAGTGAAAAATATACTGGTGTTTTTTAAACTAATAAATTTCAGTAGTTAGCTGTGTAGAATGTTTTATGACTGAAGTCATATGTCATTAGTTTCTGTGAGTGAATGGTGAGTAAGTTTATCATAATGGTTATTAAAATGTTTCTTACATAGTTTTGAAATTTTTATTTACTGTTTTTAAGGTATATGTACAGATGAAACAAGTTAGAACTTAAAAACAGATCCATCACATTCCTTGACATGTTTAGTCTGAGATGTATCACAAACGTTCTGTTTTTGTTTTATTATGGTTACCAACAGCATATTAATATCTGTTTGTTTCAAGTTTTAAATATTCCACACTGCCACGTACTGTAAAATCATATATCTTTTATTTTATTTTGAAAACTCTGCATATTAGTAAACTTTTGTAAGAAATTATGTATTTATTTTTTTCAATTGTTAAATAATAAATGGTAATTATTTCTTTGTTTGCAGTTAAACATAAAACTACACAATAATATCTGTACTCTGCCCACCACTGATATTGAAATCCAGTTTCTAGCAAGTGGAGGGGTGTATGAATAATAAAAGCTTTTGAAACTTCTATAGCGTTTATTACAGCCTAGTATAGATAAAAGATACACTGAAGGAGAAGAAAATTTACTTGAACTTCCTGATAACCTGAATCCAATTTTTAAATTGCAATGCTAGCAAACTGAGTATAGCATAGGTGTTAGTGAGCTGTGATGTTCATTAATTTGTCTTTGGCTCACTTACTGTTGGCACATAATTACACCTAGTACTTTGGAATACTGGATGCTATTGACTAGCTTATCTTCATCTAGTTTATCAGTTCAAATATTCACACTTGTTTTGTGTGTGAAAAATGTTTTCTACTTCTATCAAGCATTAAGAATTTAAAATGATTTGGAAACTATTTTCTTCAACTTTCTCAAATAAAATAAAAAAAGAAATCTTCTGATTATGGTAACATTTTTTTGTATTATAATGTGCAAAGCTGTTTCCCACAAAATTTAGTAAGAAAATTTTGCCTTTATGATTTCATAAATTCGCTCTCATGAAATGCTAGTGTGATTACAATAAATGACATAACTTAAAAGGAGTTCATGACTATATTGATAAATTTATAGCACGTTAAGTGTTAATCCTGATTATTCCAAAACGCTATAGTACCTCTCAAATATTGTGAGACAAGTCTATCTTATTTTTATCAAAAATGAACACCCATACTACTAAAATAAATCTGTAATTGTATCAGTGGAGAAAACTCGTGTAATATGTAAGTCTTCATTCTTGAAGCTATTCCTAATATCCTGAATCTGTACAAATTTTTTACTTAGTTGTTACGATTTGGTATTAACATCAAATCATAAATTAGTATCTAATTGTCCTGAACTCCAGACCAAAAACATGTACATTAAATTTGAAAAGTAAAAATAACTTTTTTTTTAACATTGTGGCATTTAGGGTTATCTACGTTGTTGCACAGTAAAAACCTCTTTAAAAAAACAAAAATGAAACTTAAAATAACCATCGTTGTTAGTTTAGTGTTATGGAATATGTTTTATGCTACATCACAGGTGCTTCTTATTAATGCTGTCAAAGATGTTGCAAATGCTTTGGGCGACCTTATCCAAGCTACTAAAGCTGCTTCAGGAAAAGGTATTAATGATCCTGCTATGTTCCATTTGAAAGAATCAGCTAAGGTAAGCATTTTTTATCTTTAATTACGTTTTGTGTCATTTCTGCACTGAATGCAAAATATTATCACTGTTTTAGTCTAGTGAAGGTCATCTCTTTCAAATTTTGATTAGTACATTTTTAGGTTTGAAGAAAATTGGAAGCAAAACTTGCTCTGAACCCAAAAATATTAGTAAATAAATGAAGCAGGCTAAGTTTTCACTTATGTAAATTATCCACTTTGTTATGGTATTATATGACCCACAGTTGTTCAACATAATTCTATATAACTTAATATTTGTCTTGCAGAGTAATTTATTTTTTACGACAATGTTATTTTTTGTTTATTTGGTAACAATTTTATCATTTTAACCATTAACTTTTACCCGTTTGCTGCAGCTTGACGTATATTCCTCATTACTTGCACTCCCTCGCACTACAACTGAGACAAACGTTTCCCAGTGTCAACGCTGTTTATTCCTTCCTCTACTAGGTCCATGTTCGTCATTTTGACTGTCATTACTAGATGGAGAGCTGTCATCCTCTTGTCTTATTGGCTCTTCAACATCACATATTTAAACACTACTCTGTTCACCTTAAGCTGTCCAAATCAAATGTATTGAGCATATTTTCCTACTAATTAAAGATACTCGTTTCTGCCTAACAGTGTGGGTACAGTCACTGAGAAATATACATGTCAGCTGCAGTAAAAGGTTAATGTTGCTTGTTTATATTTGAAATATAAAATAGCAAATTTCTGTCAATAGTAGCAGTGTAAATGTTTAAAAATTCATACTTCATTATGTAAGTAACACGGTATATTAAATTGTAATTTGATTACTGTTGATTCTTTCATGTGTGGTTTTACATAAAAAATGTAGTAGAAATAGAGGAACATGCTGTAAACTATACGTAGTTGATGTAACATTCTTTACAAAAAGTTTGAGTGTTTTGTTAATTAAGTTAAAATATCTATCTATTGAAAATTAACTAACTCATTTTGAATTGTGTTATAATGTCATAGTGTTGGCAGTTGGTGTAGTTCAGACTTATTTTTATTGTTTACTGCGGTCATTGTTTTTAAACTAACAGACACAGGAGAAAGTATGTTTCTTTTTTAACCAAAGGATTATATCAGTTGTATCTAACCAGCTGGTGTAGGTAGCATGATTTGTAAGTATGGTGTTTAGATATTGTGTTTCCCTTGTCGTCTATTACAATGAAACAGTTGTGTTCTAAATTGAGCATTAAGAGACAAAATACATCATTAATTTTTTGGTTCAAGCTTGTACAAACTGAGAATATTCTTGTTTCAAAGAAATAAATTGAAAAATTTTATTTGCGTAATTCATCGTTGCAGATCACGTACCTAAAATATAATTAATTATTAAATATGTATGCTTTCTTTATCAGTGGTATTGCTGGTAGAACTTTGTACCACTGTGAAATTTGCATCAATACATACAGGAATGTTTTAAGATGTAAACATTTCTGTAAACTATGGGTACTGTGAAACATAGACTGTTTTCATCACATTTTATCAGTTAGCCTTGGACACGACTCGTGTATTAACTATCGGAATGGTATGCCAGGTTTATGTTGTTAAAACCCATAACTCCTTGTAAAACTGCATGTATTAGCAGAACACTAAGTATATTGCAATTAAATTTGCAAGTGCCTTGCTACTCAACCACTTTCATATCAAGATTTTAATTGTTACCACTAATCTGATCCGTGTATATTTTTGTACTAAATTAATTTATATTGATGTGAAGTAGAAAAATCCATTGTTTATAGGTTGTTAAAATCTTATTGTAATATTTTCAAATTACTGATAATAAAATTGAACATAATTTATTACCTTTTATTGACGTAAGACTTCTAACTTAGTATTTTTTAATAGAAATAAATGATGTTACCCATATAAACAAAACTTGTATTTCTGTATTTTTCTTTTTAATTGCACTGGTATCATTTCTACTCTTTAAGAATAAATCACATCCAGCTTATGGAATTATTGTATATAAGCTTGTAACACCCTGATAAGTTGTAATTTACTGGAAGTAGGATGATATTTTAGGCTCCTCTGCTGAAACCTTTATCTGTATGAAGAAATTTCATTACAGTTCATAAAAAAAATACCATGCTGGTGTTGTGTATTTCGGTTAAATTGTATTTAAAATAACCATGTAATCTTCAGTGGTTTTCTTGAGGATGTACATTGGTTGACCCAAGTGACCTAGAAGTAAATGAGTATTAATTTTATTGAAGTAATTTTTTTTATTTTTAGAATTTTCTTTATCTATAAAGAAGTAGGTGTACTTAGCATCCACTCCATACTTGGTTTTTCTTTCAAGCAGTTTGTCATTGATGGTATAAAGTGCAAGTTTCACATTTAAATGCCACTCGTTGTTGGACTTGTGTTGAATTTATGGTTGGGAACACTGCTTATTTGTACCTACAGTTCTAACTTGTCTTTAAAAATCTTGGAATGGTGAAAAACAACAACAATGTAACAAACAATTACTGAAAAATATAACGCCCCACCATAGCCACACCATAACGTTTAAAACAAAGTCATGAAACTGGACTCTTTATGTGGCAAACAGCAGTAATTTATTAAACTTGTAAACGAGAATAAAGGAAACTCAAAACAAATTACTAGAATATGTGAAATTCCATATATATCATATGATTCTAAAGATTGCCAAAAAAAGTAATACAATTTTTATTATTTATAGCCAAGAGGAAATTTATTTAACCTTTTTCACAACAGGGACGTCAAATTACACATCACAACTTTTCAGAGATGTTCAAAATTTAATTAAACTACTTCATTATATTTCTAAACTTGGCATGAAAGCATAGTTAATAACTAAACATTTAATATTTTACAAGTTTTAAGTTCTCAGTTTCTACAAGGAAGTATTTCTTAAATTTTGCGTACCTCCTGCTTTGAGAATTATGTAATTTAACACAAATTGCTCATTATAATACAGATGTTACTAAAGCAAAGTTTATAGCCTTAAATCCTATTTGTTCATAGAGCTATAAACTAGAAAATCAGACCCATTTGCTATGCATATCTTTTATGTTGTCTCTCTTGCAAATTGTCAGTAGTTTTTATCTGGATTACTACCTTATTTATAATGAGCAGAAAGCCATAGTCTCAGTCTTTCAATTGATGTATTGTATAACATTGTTTTCTGTACAGAGAATTAGTTATTTTTCTCCTCCTATTTGAAACTTTTTCTCACAATCTTCACGCTGACAGTATATGGGTATGTTAAGCTGAAGATTCTTCTGCAGTAGGTGTCTGTGACTTGTTGGTGATAAATTTGACAATAAACAAAAAGCACCCACTCCACATGTTTTTAAAATAATACGTATTCAAAACAAATTAAATGTCTGTACAAACTTTCTTTTCATGGTATGGATCATAGTTGCATTTTAAACACTACAGTTTTCTTCTTGTTGTAAAAAGTTCACTTAGGCCAATTCAATTTATTGAGAAGCCAAAGTATTCTTTTTTTTTCCTTAATGCAGTAGTACTTGTGTATAATTCACTTACGCTGTTTTTACACGAATTACAACAGTTGTATTCTGAACTTCCAATAATCATTTGCTTTTTGTACTTCCTTTGGTCATTTTATCTTCATATTCCCAATAATTGTCTGCCTTTTGTCATTGTCCAATCGGGTAGGTTCAATTTGTATTTATAATACCCTTTAACACAGTGGTTCCGAACCAGTGATGCTGACACCCCTTTGGGGTGTGAGATAGCATTTCAGTTTTTGATTATATTAAGGGAACTGTCCAAAATAAATAATTACTGTGATGGGTGCAGGAACATATTAAAATTTTTTAGGGGTGCGGGGCAAAAAAAAGGTTGGAAACCACTGCTTTAACAGTTTCAAAGAGATGAGAATAATTTCCTATGTTAATCTCATTCTAGCATACCAAATGTTAGGCCATTTGCTCTCATGATTGTTAACTTTACATTTTTTATTTTCTCTCTGACCCTACTTCTGTTTCATGTGACTTTTACTTTCTGTCTGATCGCAGTTATTTGCATGTCTTATTGCTTAGACCTTCTAGGAACCTCCATAACCTTGATTTCAGTGGGTTACAAACTCAGGATAAATTAATTAGTACTATTACACTTTTATATCTGGCTTAGTTAGAAAGCCAGAAAAATTGACAATTATAGGACATTTTTTCCTTGTTTTTATCAGGTGTTCTTTGGTACTTTAATAAAATAAGAATTTGGTGTACTAGTACCATTTTAGTCTGAAAAAGTAGAGTAAGATTTCATCAACAGCTGATAACAAAAAAACAAAGATCCAGGTGAGTATTATATTTATTGATTTTCGTGCATATTTATTATTGTAAAAGTAATTTGAATGTAAAAATTGCATCCTTTATGAAGTCAAAATAAGGTTAGATTAGATAAGATGATGAAAAATTGTTCGCCACCAACCAGATTGTGTATTATGCAACTCAATATGGTAGTATGAGCTGCATGTTACCAAATTTAGTGCAACTCGAGTGGCAGGATTATTATTTAGACATGCTGAAGGGAAATAAAATAATAAATTTAAGTATAAATAGATACTCTTTGAGCTTAAAGCTATTTCAGATAAAAAGTTGTGGTTTCATATTACAATTTGCAGTAATTCTAGAAAGAAAATGGATAGTTTAGATTCCTTAGTATCATTTTACGCTGGTTACGAGATTGGTCAAATTGACCAAATGGGTAGAGAATTAGGATATATAAAGTAACAAAATATAAAGTTTTACTGTGTGTTTGTGTTTTCTTATGGCAAAGCCACATTGGGCTATCTGCTGAGCCCTTTAAGGGGAATCAAACCCACAATTTTAGCCTTGTAAATCCTTAGAGTTACTGCTGTACTAGCAGGGGGCAAAGTTTTACTGAAACAACGTTTATATATTTAGGGGGCTTTCAAGATTATAAAAATGAAATTTTACAATTTTCGAATAAAGAAGAGTATTTTTAGTTTTAACAAAAAATCTGAATAGGCAAAATACTTCCTCCTTGTAATTTTTAGTGAAAATGCTTAGTTAAAAAAAAAAAAATTGTGAATAAAGTATTTATAACATTTACCAAAAGCTTGCTGAATTTCTTGAAGATACAAAAACATATCAAATGTTACCGTGTGGAAACCATGATGGGCCCTTTGGGGTCATAGGCTTTGTAATCAGCTGAGCCCATAGGGGGACAGTTAAAAAAGTTAATCCACAGCTCTTTATTAGAGTAAAATTTTTTACTGTATTACTGTGTATATTATCAGTTTAATACAGTAATTTTTTATGTATCACTGTCATTTTAATATTTTTTGCACAATATGTAAAGTAGCCTACTCTTCCAAATTAAGTAAACTTTTTTGCAGTTTAAAAACTTCAAATGAATGACATATGATAGTTACAAGTAATACACATCCTTCTAAAGTGAATTTTAGAAGGTTAGTTTTATTGTCATTATTGTGAAAATACATGACTAGGTTTAGTTTTTTTATTGGTAATTATGATAGTTTCATCAGACATTTTGTCAGTACTTCAATTGATATAAAATTAGTTTTAAAAGAATTTTTTGTTTTGAATGAGCATGTGTGTTTGATGCATGTTAGCACTAAATACCGTTGTGTTAGAATGCGTTTCAGACCATCATACCTTTTTGGCTGTATTGTGTCAAAGCATGTTACCACACTTCCTGCTGTTTGCCGTCTATGTTGACTGTGCTTGTATTCAATTTCTTGCAATGGAAGTGCATGGAGTGTTAGACACTTCTTGAGCTACCACTAAAAAAAAGAAAAGAAGAAGAACTCTTACGAGCTGCTTCCTGAATTATTGTAATATAATTTCTGACTGTTTTTCCTATCGACCACGAGTCGCACGTAATCTTTATTAAATCACGCTTCTTAGCAACATTGCTCTTTGTCACCAGGTGCAAGTGTATGAAAGTTGCACATCAGACACAGAGCCTATGGAGTGGCTGGTTTCTGACCAAGAGGAAGAACTTATCCGTTTGCTTTCTGTAGAAAATTTGGAATCAGTAGATACTGTTTGGAAGCCTTGAACATTTTCAGCACTGTAGATTATCATTTAAACCATTGCCATTTTTTTTCTTTCAAGTTTGTGAACAGTACAATCTAAATAGAAGTTCGTTAAGTTTTTCTTTGCCATTTTGAATACCCTTTTAACCAAAGAAAAACAGATCATGATAGTCATTGCCCTATAATTCTTCTTATTAATTTATTTTATACTCTTGAAAAATATGCCTGATTCTTAATAAAAAATTCTTCAACATAAAAAAAATTAAGGAAATGAATATTTAATGTATAAATCTTTCTCCTTGTTTTTACTCTATTTTTGTAAGAATAATACTTTGTACAATAAACTGTTTTGTTTTTTGAATATTTAAAATCTCATTGGTTTAAGTGTAAATTTAAGTGGTCTTTAAGTGAAATAAAAGCTAAAAGTAGTGAAGAAGGTAATTTGTCGTAAACTGATTTATTGTTACTTTAAAATACAGTTTTCCTAAAAAAAATATACAGCTAGTTTAAAATGAATTACAATATGGTTTGATTCTTATTAATTTCTATTCATTCTTGTTTATCATTTGTGAAAGTTTTCAACTTTTACTGTTTCTTTTGCACCTTTATTAAATTTTCTCTCTCAAGACCAAAAGATGAGTCTGTGATTAAAAAAAAGTAAAAAATGCGTGTTTTCTATTTGGTTTTTGCTACTAAATCATTTTTATAGTAAATATAATGGTATTAAACTAGCTGTAAGTTAGATATAAAGTATCTTTTTGTTGTTTTCTTCTGAGATATGACTATCTATGAAATAATACTTGTGGTTTGTATATCACAATAGTAGGATATTCTTACTGGCAATTTTCTGTTAGCGTTTAAAACAACAAAGGTAAAAACTAAAAGAAGAAAGTTTTTTAGACATATTGATTGGACTGTAGATGAAGTGATAAGTCCAAACTCGAAACATTCAACGTCATTTGCTCAAAGATCTTGCATAACTGTCATTTTAGTACAAGTTGTTAGCTTCATAAAATTATATGTAAGGGGAAAAAAATTTAATATGGCTGTAAGCAACAAATCTGCTCTTTTCTGATTAGCCGTTTATTAAAATAAATCTATAACTTTACTACGTTCAAATTTAGCCAGACACACAAAATGAGATCTGGGCACCCAGGTTTAACACGTTTAAACTGGCACAGTATAATTTACATATGGTCTGAAAGGTTGGCGTTGCCAGGTTTGTAACATAGTTATGACTTAGATTGTTACTTCCTTTTTTGGCAAGTGATGCTTATTAACTAGGCAACTGCTTAATAAATGACCTATCAAAAGACTTTGAAAATGTAAAAGTGTGTATGTACGATGTCATTTGTCAGAGAATAAAAACTATGAAATTACTGTTGCTGGTGTAATTGTATTAATTATGTTTAACCATATTTTAAGTGTTATTTTTCATAAAGCTATAGGTAAGTTGTATAATTTAAAATATGGTGATGCATAAATTTTAATTTTTCATGCAAGGTTATCGTTTTATATTGCATAATTGAAATGTTTGCTACATGGTTCTTAATTTTCCCAAATATAAATTGGGTTATGTGTTGTAAACTTAAATATTTTTTCTAGCCAGTTCAGTGTCTTGGTTGCACTAAGTAGATAAAGAAAATTCAAGATCTTAGTGACATGTTGTATATTAATTACTGTAATTTGAAATCATAATGTTCCTCATGACAATATTATACATATAATGAAAAGTTTTTATTTTGTTTTTTTCTAATGTAAAATAAAATATGAAATGTGTTTATTAACACATCAAGCCAAGAGTACAGTAAGGCATGATGCACAATTTCAGCCCAGCAGTTACTCTGTTTTTCTCTGTTTGGTTTCTACATTCTCAATGAAGATCCAACACATATAACTAAATTTGAACTGTCAACTTGTGAAATTATATATAAAGTAAAATTAAAGTATTGAATTTTACAGTTTTCTTAATCACTTCCAAAGTGATTTGATAATGAATGTTATGTCATACTTTAAAAAAATAAAATGAAAATAAAGCCATGATTCGTTTACAAAAACTGGTGTAGGTAAAGGCCAGAAAATCGCAAAATTTGATTAATAAAAATAAACTGTCATTTTTACTATTTAAAAACTTGTTAATAGTTTTCACGTGGTAATCGCTGTTTTAGTTAGAATTCTCTTTTCAAAATGAAACTTGTTGTGTGACAAAAAGGTTATATTTAGAATGTAAAATAGTGATTGGATATCTGGTATACGAATACCCGTTCTTCTGTGTTTAACTACAATGCAGTAAGTGATAAATTCAGAATTATAGGATGTTTAATGTTAAAGTTTTCTTGTAAACAACATTTATTACTAATCCATTGTTTTTTAGTCAAGAAAATCCCATTCAGGCATTGAGGCATGTTATGAAAGTCCATAAAACTAGAAGTGGTCATTCATAAGAACTTTAAAATGGTCACAAATGAGAATGTAAATGTAATAAGTAGTTATTAAAAATGAATATAAATGTAAATATTTTAAACTTGAGCCAAAGAATAAGTTACATTTCTACATCACGATTGTTTACTGTACATTAATATGATAGTAATAATAGCAATTACACTACACATTCAACTTGTGAGATTTCATCAGTATGTTTCTTTTTAATTTACTGCAAGTTTATAAAAATTATTATTTATATATGCTGAAATTTTTCAATTTAAAATACATGGAGTCCATTTTTTCATTGTCATCCATTCCCTTTCAATAATGATGATAATAAAAAAGATTGGGTACAGAAGAGGAGCAAACCGAAGAGGAGAAATGAAGATGTGTCTCAATCATTCAAGAGGTCTTAGGTTTTTATCATGGTCTCAGTGTGGCACGTTTATGGCCTGTACTGTGTTGAGTTGCATGATGGCATTAAACACAGTTTATTCTCACTAACTGTTTACTGTAAGAGTTCTAATCTCTCGTATGATAAGTTATATTTTTGTGGTAGACGTTGTTAATAACACTTTGTGTGTTCTTAATTGTTCCTCTCACAATTCTTTAACATAAAACAACTGTAGGTAAAACAAAGTAGTATTTCTCCGTGTATTAGACTGTTGGTTGGGGACATAAAGTAATGAAAAGCATATAAATTATACCTGTGTGTGTATATATATATTTGTTGCTTTTTTTCTGATTGCTTATTGATTACGGCTTTTAATTCTGTGAATCACAAGAAATGAACTCAGAGCTGTATATTTGCTCTTTCAGCCACAGGGGCATTGCAGTGTGATGGTGAATTCTACTGCATCTTTGTGAAAGAATACCCATGTATTTGCAGTGGGTATTGCTGACCAAATTACCTTTTGGAAGTTCAAAATTTGAGGCGATGTAGCTTTGCCCCACAAAGAAATTATTTTTAAAATTTATATAGTTGTATTGGAACCAAACAGTTGTATATGTTTGAAGTTGAATTGTGGAAAATAATATTTAAAAAGAAAATTGCAAAAGATTTGAATTTTTCTTTTTGTTCATGAATTATTTTGTTTTTTGGAGAGCATAATATGAATTAACCAAATGCATGAGTCACGTTGGTGAACTATCAGAAGTCTGAAAGATAACACGTCTAGTTCGTGTTTTAAACTGCTTATGCCTTTGTAGCAGTGTTAGTTTAAAAAATGGAGTAACATTTTACTTCATTATGTGTGAAAAAATTGTTTAACTAACTTTTGTTAGCCATCCCTTAGTAATGAGTACTCTTCTTATTCTTCATTTTTGCATTATGAAAATGGTTTGAAAGATATTTATAACATTCAGATGGTTGTTACTAGGATCTATGAACGTAAAATCTAATTTTTTTGCATGTTCTTTAATTTTGGCAGATGTGACATTGTTACTAGATATAAGAAAACTTTTTGTTATATGCTGTATGATTGTTCTGAGTCTGAGTAATTAAATAATCAGTGTTGAGATTGAAAGACTTAACTTCAAAGTATTTTTCTCATTTGCAATGTACACTCAAGTTAAAAAGTTTGGGTGCTGTTTAACATGTATCTGGATTGGTAACCAATGCAGTTTCTTTGTCATTATCTTTGTGCCTTAAATTTTTATATCCTTAATCTGTAGGTTATGGTAACAAATGTCACATCATTACTGAAGACCGTCAAATCTCTAGAAGACGAACATGCCCGTGGAACTAGAGCTTTGGAGTCTACAATTGAAGTTATTGGCCA
Source organism: Carcinoscorpius rotundicauda (assembly GCA_011833715.1). Lineage (NCBI taxonomy): Eukaryota > Metazoa > Arthropoda > Merostomata > Xiphosura > Limulidae > Carcinoscorpius > Carcinoscorpius rotundicauda. The sequence continues at coordinate 57,056,350 of CM022403.1, read as the reverse complement.
AGAAATTCGAGTATGTAATACTTAAGAATTTTGAACATTGTCTGTCCTGATCTCCTTGAAAAACGTACATACAGCAGTGGCATTGTAAACTTGAAGCTAAACTGCATCTATTCAGAGATGTGTTTAATTGGCTCTACCTTCTGTTATTTGTTCACGAATGCAACTCTTCAACCCTTTTACAACAGGAACTCCTTTAAAGCTTTTCTGTACAAATCACTGCTACTTTCAAACTTTAATTAAACTATTTTAATATTAATGTACATTACTAAATTTAATATTAGTGTTTGTTGGGATTCTAAGTTTTATTTTATTCAGGTTTCAAGTTCGTTATTTCAAAATAAATGTTCAAAAACTACTTAAGGTATCACCAAGAAATTACTTCAATAAAATTAACCTGTTGATTAGCAAGTATTTCAGCTCCTTCAATACAACTCTAATGCTTCTTCATTTTGTAATTTTTTTTTTTTTTCATTATGCCATTCTGGATCGGAAGTGAAACAATTTGTAAGTAGGACAAATGCATATATGGTGCTGACATCTAGCGTTCAAGTTAGGTATTATTGAGAATGAATTAACTCGTTCATGGAAGTGTGTTACTGATTGGCTCAGATGAGTTATCTCATCCATGACACTGAACAGGTTAACTAAAAAAAGAACACTAACCCACTGAATGATTAGGAAAATAGGAAGAGTTGTGAAGTGTGATTTTAAACTTTTAGAAATGACAAATGTGCATAGCAATATTTTATTAAAATTTAACAACTATAATTTCTCAAATACAATAGAGTTGGCCTTTGTGTTGTGGAAAATGTTTAATGAATGTACTTGTATACTCTAAGTATACATACTTCCATTAAGTATGTGTATGCAGTATTTATGACAAAGTTCAGAGATCTTGTGTTTGTTGTTTTTAAATTTATCGTGGTATTTTATACAATAAATTCTTCATATTGCATGTAAATCAAATGGGCTTTTGACTAATTTGAAAATTTCCTATTTGTATGCTACATACACTGTGTTTCTATAATCTTCAGAAATTAAAATAAACAGTTTCTGAATTATTTTTAAAATGTTGTGTCGAGAACTAAAACTATCGTTAATGTATTTTGTTAATAAATTTTCTTTAGTCCATTAAAATTGCTGAAAAAGAAAATAGAGGATCTAAACATAATTGTAGTTTGAAGTCTGTACTTCAAGTATGGCAAAATGTGAGTTATAACTTTCTTTTAAGGCGTACAATATGTCCGACATTCCAACAAAAAGGGCAACTCCAGAAGATCTTGTTCGAGCTACTAAGCCTGTTACACTAGCAACAGCAAAAGCTGTTGCTGCCGGAAACAGTGGGAAACAAGACGATGTTATTGTTGCAGCCAATATGGGCAGGAAAGCTCTCTTTGACCTTCTGATAACTTCAAAGGTATATTGTAAGAGATTAAGTGTATTATGAATTAATTGTTAGAGTCATGTTTGAAAAAGACTTTTTTTCAAATTTTATAACCATTCTTAAACTTAATATGTGACCTTTCTTGACTTTGTTAATTTGTCTCTAGTTAAGTCAGCCATAATATTTTTACAGATACAGAATGTTTGATTTCTTATGATGGAGAGCAAGATTGTACATCATCTAGATTTGCACTAAAATATCAACAGTAATTTGATAGTTTTAATGGAGTTCAAATGATGTTGTCACAGAGAAACAAAATTTGTGTTTAACGTACTAATTAACAACACTTTAGTTTTTTACCTTTTCTGACCAACCTGGGGGAAATTTACAAAATCCTGTTTGTATACTATAATCTTTTGAGTAACCAGTCGTAAAATACAGTTATTGCTGGAGAAATATGTAATTGTTTGTTTTTCAACATAGTACACTTATTGTTCACCCACAAAATAAGAAACATCCATCAATAAAATACCATTTGAATTGTGCATGGATTAAAGTTTTCTTGTGTGTGTGTTTTTTTTTTATTGTAATGCTGGAGAGATTTGGCCAGTTCTTCCCTTTTGGTACTTGAAGAAAATGTACGTCTCTTGTTTTTGATATGTTGTTCTACTTTTTTGTGACAAGGCTTAATTTCAGTAGTCTTATCAAGGAAAACGTATTGCCCAAACTCAAAGAATACTTTGTCTATATTGCAAGTAAAGTACAAAGAGAAGTACCTTGGAATACCTATCAAAAGAAGTTCACCTAAGTGAACATAATCGTGAAAGACAGAAAACTGTGAGCCACCTTATAAGAGGATGATCACATGACTTTAGTGGCTGCAGAATTGGACATCTGCAAAAATTGTTTGTGTAAGCAGTTCATAAAGGATTCTTGGAATCTCTGCTATTGTCATTGACAGGTAAGTAGAATAAAGCTCCAGAAGAAAAGCAGAACTGACCTTTGAAAATTTGACCTGAACTTTAGCATAAGAACTTCTGTCAGACATTGGAAGGCTGATCCATGAGAATATAATATGAATTGGATGCCAAATGCTTGTATCTCAGAATGTTTTTGCAACCAGAAATAGAGACAATTTCAAATGCAAGTCTTCTAAGGAAGGCATTATGAGTAACAAGTGGCAAAAAAAAACATTCTCGGACAGTTTTTAATGTAACATAAATATAACTGAGGAATATTTCGAAAATAGGAAAAATATCCCACGTGGCAAGATTTAAATAACCCAGTAGCTGCATTTAGTTGTTTGAAAGAGAATTTCCACCACAGAAAGTAAAATAATTATTTAAAGCTGCATTTATGATAGCTTTGAATAACAAGAACTGAAGAAAGTTCTTGCCCAATAGAAAGTAAATAAAGGGTGTTAAGAGGCAAAGAATCGGTCTATGTTGAAGAAAATTGTGAAAGATAAAAAAGGAAACGAGAGACTTCATCTGTAAAGGATGACTGTGGAAGTTGCAGATAAGTTCCTTCGTTAAGATTCAACTGTACGACAGGTAAACTGAAATTGTACTGTCTACTCTTAGTAGTTGATCTCCTACTGAAAATGGACAAAACTGGATCAGAATTTGAAACCAAAAGAATGGTATCTTGTTTCCACATCTAAGAACCTAATGGAGATGACTGAATGTTACGAAACAACAAAAGAATGTTCTTTTAACAACATTAAAAGATCTTTTTGTACACAGCTTTGTATTTGAATGAGAAGACTATTCACCTAATTACTGATGTACTTAAATATGAAAGATTCTAAATTATTGAGTGGATGCAAATCTTTAAGATAAGATCTCCCAGTGCAGTACACAAGTGGGCATGCCAACAGATTTTCTGTTGATACAGGTTACTATCGTACTGCTATAACCAAAATATTGGAATTGTTATATAATGCAAGAAGTTAAAAAGAAGTGTTTTTGAGAGAACTGCAGAACACTGATGTACGAGTCTTGTCTCTCTTAGAAACCGTAACTACTCCAAGTGGCTCCCAGTGGCTTAGCAGTTAGGCTGTGGACTCTCACCATTATAATCCAGGTTTCAGTCCTCAAAGTGAGCACAGCACAGATAGTCCATTGTGTAACATTGTGCTTAACAAACATACTAGAAAATAAGTACCAAACATGTGAAACCTTGCAAGGGAAGTTAGAAATCCCTGAATAGAAGTGTTCTTGATTAAACACAAACTTAAGCTAACTGAGTTTTAGCAAAGCCATTACCTGACATGGAAGGTTGTGTCAAAACTCTTAATGAGCTAAACCTATTTATAAACATGCAGATGGGTCTTATAAAGAAGAACATGCAGCATTGTAGAAGTCAATGTCTTGTTTAAAGACACAGATGTTCCACAAAACCTTCATTAGTGGGTACTTTAAGTCAGTGGTTCTGAACCAAGAGTGCTGTCACCCTTTGGGGGTGTGAGATAACGTTCCAGAGGGTGTGAAATCACATTTGTTTTGACCACTCTCACCTTTATTCTTAAATGAATAATTATGGTAAGGGGGGTGAGAACATATTAAAAATTTTTAGGGGATGCAAGTCATAAAAAAGGTTGGGAACCATTGGTCAAAGTAGTTGTGTGATTTAGACTGTAGGTGTTGAATTTGATTGTCTCATTCTCCATGCCAGTGCAATAAAAAGCATAAAATAAATGCTACATATAAAAGTGTAAATAAAAAAAACAATAAAGCAAGGATAAAGAAATAAAGAAAAAATGAAAATCTTAATACATGGCGTAACTGAGAATAATTATCTTCGAAGCATGTGAGTGAATTACCTTGTATTCTTAAATATAGTTTGTATTTGTTAAAAGTGTTGTTGTTTTTTTTCCATAGGCAGCTGCTTTCAATGCTGAAAGTCAGGAAATAAAAATCAGAATCTTAGAATCAGGTCAAAAGTGTGCCATAAATTACAAGGAGTTGTTAACCATGGTTCATCGGGTATGTCATTGTTGTGTTTATGAATTGATCGTCGGTTACTTAATATTACTGTGCTCATATTTGCTTTTCTAAACATGTGTTACATTGCTGTAACAGTTGTAACAACTCATAGTCGAGGACTTTGAATTACTCAAAATATTAAATTGTTCACTTGGTTTATTTGTAATTTTTCTTGATTTTCTGCAAGTATTACTTGTGAGAAAACATACTTAAACAGCTGTTGTGAAACTCGTATCTTTGAAAGTGGTGCTTTATTCAAGAAATAATACTTTTTATATGTTAAGCTTGTGCACCAAGAAGAGTTTAAAACTTTTGCCTGTACCATTAATATACACCTCGGACATACGTGCAGACACACCACGTATCTTTGTGTACCTACTACATGTTTATACAGCCTGTATGAAGAATAAAACCTAGTGACTAATTAAATTCATTCCCTGTATTCAGCTTGGTACTTTTATTACTAAATGACTAAAGTTGTATTTTACCTCCATTTGGGTAACTTTGTTGTTTAGTGACTTCAGATGAGCACCTTTGCTACTTGGGGGGTAAATTTATGTATTATCTTCAAGAATTTTTTTCACTCGTTAGTACCTCAATTTACATTATCCTCTGTTGGGTAACCTTGTTATATTTCATAACTAAATTTGTCTTATCGTCAGTTACAATCCTTGTAATATTCTATGGCATTTTCTGTAAATATGAAATGCAGTATGAAAACTAAAATGTCATAAAACAAAAAAAGAGAGGATTTTTTTCCCTTGTTTATCTATTTGTAGTTACTGACATTAAAACTGTTGATAAACAACTAGAATGTTTGATGCTACAATTTATTTCACATTAACTTTTCTGTAAATATGAAATGCAGTATGAAAACTAAAATGTCATAAAACAAAAAAAGAATTTTTTTCCCTTGTTTATCTATTTGTTGTTACTGACATTAAAACTGTTGATAAACAACTAGAATGTTTGATGCTACAATTTATTTCACATTAACTTATTTGAATTTACAATTAAATATAGCTGATTGTTTTAACAAACTAGGCCTAGTGGTTAGGGCACATGGCACACAACTTGCTACCTGTATGTTGTGGTACATTGTATCCTGTCTGTGAACATGCTTATCATTTCAGTCATGAGATGGTGTTTTAATCTGATGATCAGTCGAACTATTCATGGGTGAAGACGGCTCAAGAGACGACAATGGTTGATAGAGAATAGACATTGAGTAGATTTGAATGAAGTTTGTTACAAACTAAGTCTGGAGTAAATTTATTGAAATTCGTGCTCTAATTTTGGATCAAGAGAACTATCTAGGTATTTCTGAGTGACTCATGAAAGCATTGCCTTACTGCCATGGAAGAAATATTTATTAAAAAGAACAATTCTTTGGCTAGTAGATTTGTCACTTTATTGGTTTAAATGAGATTTTTTTTTCATTTTTTTTTAAATCTCAAGATGATTGACATCCATAACTACTACCATGTGTAGTTTGATTTTGGATTATAGCATTCTTTAGTTCCAAAGACAACAGTGAAGTTTTTCTTTAAAATCACACTGAATTGACAGATTATTTGCTACTACTTCATAGAGTGGATGAGCAAAAGTTTAGCTCAGTTTTATGTGAGGAATATCACTGTTTGAAAACAAAATTGAAAGGACTGTTTTGTTTTATTGCAATGTCATTAAATATTGCAAGTTTTGTTTTGAATTTAATTTGCAGAGGAAGTTGATTATAGTTGCTTTTAATTTATGATTTAACCAAATATATTTCATTAGTACAGAAACCCAAGGGCCAGCGTGGACAGTTGCTTAGGGTGCTTGACTTGTAATCTGCAGATTGTGAGGTTTGAACCCCGTCACATCAAATATGCTCCCATCACAAAGTATTGTAAAAACAGATAGATACAAATTAGTCTACTGTGAACTACTGTAAACGGCCTGGAATGGACAGGAGCTTAAGGCACTTGACTTGTAATCTGAGGGGGTGTGGGTTCAAGTCCCCATCACACCAAATGTGCTCCCCCTTTCAGCTGTGGGAGCATTACAATAGCACTGTCAATCCCACTAATCGTTGGTAGAGGAGTAACCCAAAAGTTATTGCCTTCCCTCTAGCCTTAAACTGCTAAAGTAGGGACAGCTAGAACAGATAGCCCTTGTGTAGCTTTGTATGAAATTTAAAAAAACAACCAAGTCCATTGTGCTTTTCCCTTTAGTAAAAATCCTTGCCTTGTTCACTACCAACATATTAAGTGTGTCTTAATGTGGAAGAATATCTTCAAGACTTGTTAGTTGCCATAGTATTGTATTGATTAATGCACTTAAAACAACTGTGTGGACTTCGTATCTTAATGTTAAAGACTATAAGTGTGTTACTTTTAACAATTGTGTAGACCACGTATCTTAATGTTAAAGACTATAAGTGTGTTACTTTTAACAATTGTGTAGACCACGTATCCTAACGTTGAAGACTATAAGTGTGTTACTTTTAACAATTGTGTGGACCACGTATCCTAACGTTGAAGACTATAAGTGTGTTACTTTTAACAATTGTGTGGACCACGTATCCTAACGTTGAAGACTATAAGTGTGTTACTTTTAACAATTGTGTGGACCACGTATCCTAACGTTGAAGACTATAAGTGTGTTACTTTTAACAATTGTGTGGACCACGTATCCTAACGTTGAGGACTATAAGTGTGTTACTTTTAACAATTGTGTGGACCACGTATCCTAACGTTGAGGACTATAAGTGTACCTTTGCTGTTTAGTGACTAAAGTTACGTTCTTTCTTCAACTGGATGCCCCTGCTATTTACTGGTTAAATTTTTGTCTTACATCCATTTGTGTTCCTTTGCTACTTAGTGTTTTTTATCTTGGTTTGTATGTCCTCTTTTTATAAGTAGTTCATTGCTAGAACTACTGTCTTAAAAAATTTTGTTTTTAGTTTTTGAGTTGTGCACAAACTGTTACTTTGAAATGAAGAAAAACTTGTTTTAATTTGATGCATTAGGTAATTCAGAGACCCAGCAACGAAGGGAAACAGCAGTTAGTCAGCATGTCCAGAACAATTGCCCAGTCTGTTTCTGAGATTGTAAATGCTGCTGAAATCTTGAAAGGTTAGTGCTGGTTGGTATGTGTGTGTGTGTGTGTGTCATTTATGTTATTGACTGAGGTTTATTGAATAAACTCAAATTCTCTAATACTTTCAGTGAAACAACTTCATTCTATTATAGCCACCTATTTATTTTGCATCAGGATCACAATTTTAATAGGGCCCATCATGACCAAGTGGTTATGGCACTTGACTTGTAATCTGAGGGCCGTTGGTTCGAATTGTCATCACGTCAAACATGCTCACCCTTTCAGTCATGGGTACATTATAATGTGATGGTCAATCCCATTGTTTTTTGGTAAAAAGTAGCCCAAGAATTGGAGATGGGTAGTGATAACTGCCTTCCCTGTAGTCTTACACTGCTAAATTAGGGATGACTAGTGTGTATAGCCTTCATGTAGCTTTGCACAAAATTCAAAACAGACTATTTTAATCATTCTTCTTTGTTTTATTCATAACAAGCATATCACAATTGCCTTCAGAAATGTTTATTCCTAACAGTACTGAATGAATGAGTGAAGAAGTAGTGTTAATGTTAAACTAAACATTTTCATTTTTTTTCTATAAAGTACAAATAAATGTTCAAACTGCTGTTAAGAAAAGGTTTTATAAATGGCTTTTTTGTAACATTATTTTTAACCTAAGACCGTAGATATTTAAACATGACTTTCCTCCAGTCTTCCCATATCATTGTTAGACCAAATATTATTTAGCAGATAACTGAAGTTTCATAATTTAAGTTTTTCGTTGACACCAAAAAGCTCCGTAAATTTGGCAGATTTACTTTTAAGTCATTTTAAAATTATCTAATTTTACTTCAAGAAGTCAAATGAGGCATGTTGAATACTGTTACGTTTAAAGGTTGTGCAGATTAATTTTAAAAAAATAAAATTTCACTGCCTTGTATATTCAAAAATGGCTTGTTTGGATTGAGAAAATGTTTTACAAAGAAGAGCGAACAATGTTTTGACCTTCTTCGGTCGTCGTTAGGTTCACAAATAAAGAGGTAACTGACCAGAAGCTTACCACATGTTTGGAAGGGGTTGTGTAGAGAGTGGTGTTAGATGTTTGAATATATAATTTACTTATTTTGTTATATTAATATAGGTATAAAGGCGTTCCTTTATATTGGTTTATTTTGGGTTTAAGTTGTTGTATAAGTAAGGCTTTTTTAATTTTGCATTTGTTTGTTTGTTTCTTTATTTAGTGTTTGAGTGTTTTCTATAGTTGCGTTGTGTTTATTTGGCTTATAGTGTTTGAAAACGTGTGAAGGTGACTTTTTATGTTCTTTGAATTTGGTTTCCGTTTTTCTAATTGTTTCTCCAATATAGAAGTCGTGGCAGTTATCACATTGTATTTTATAAATAGTTTTGGTGTTGTGTTTGTCAGTGTAGTTTTTACATAGTATAGACCTCAGTTTTGTGCCTGGTTTTTGAATAAATTTGGTATTAACTAGAATGTCATATTTTGTTACTAGTTTTTGCCAAATGTTGGTTATTTGTTTGCTGATGCCAGGAATATATGGTATACAGCAGTATATGGTTTCGTGATTTTTTAATTTGTGAGATATATTAACTTTAGTTGGTTGATCTTGCTTTCTGTCTGTATAAATTATGTATTCAAACATCTAACACTGCCCTCTACGTTCCGACACTCAGTTACACAACCCCTTTCAAACATGTGGTCAGCTTCCAATCAGTTACCTCTTTCTTTGTGAACCTGATGATGACCAAAGAAGGTCAAAACGTTGTTCGCTTTTCTATGTAAAATATCTTCTCAACCCAAACAAGCCATTTTAGCATATGTATTTCTCTACAAGTGGGTTTTCCTGACATCACTGATTATTATTTCACTGCCTTGTTAGGTCCATGCCTGAGAGGACTAAAGGTTTTGAAAAACTACAAAATGCACAGCAAATACATATTATTTCTGGTATACTTTTGTGATACCATTTGGTAGTTTCTTTAATTAAATTATGCCATATAAAGGAAATCTTTATTATGTTCACATAATTCAGTTTTAATTTATATCATTCCTAAAATTCTAGGCTAATGTCAAACTTTGGCCCCTAGCTATGAATCAGAACCATTAACTTTAAAACCTGAATAATCCAAGAGTTTTGTCCAGTAGTTTTAGTTTATTACAATTTTTATTATATTAGTCATAAATAATACCTAATAATTCCATCATCTAATTTTACTGCTTTGTGCATTCTGTAATAAGTCACTTGGTTTTAAAGCTGTTAAAGGAAATAGGTTTGCTTTAGTTGTTCTAAATAATTGTGGTCATTTTTAATTTAATATCAAAAGCTTTCACAAATGCAGTTTCATAATGAAGGTAATTTTGTATTCAGTTTTTTTTAAATCACATATTTTAAAACTTTCAGGTAGTGACTGGATTGACCCAGATGATCCAACAGTGATAGCCGAGACAGAATTACTTGGAGCAGCTTCCTCAATTGATGCTGCTGCTAAAAAACTCGCTCATTTGAAACCAAGAAAACGTAGTGTCAAGGTTTAGTGGCTTTTTTTATGTTTCTAAAATGCCATAGCAGTTTATATTTCTGTAATATTTTTATCTATTGAACCATACAGGTAATAATTTTTTTTTTTTTTTTTTTTGTCACAAAATTGATTTTAATCAAATTTGTTTGAAAGTTGTTTACTCCAAGTCCAGACGAAACTGAGCAATGTTGCTCAGCACTTCGGGGGAACAAGAAATGGAAAATCCTTTGGCTGTAAGATATGTTTGATATTCTTGGTTGTTGCATTTGTGTCAACCAGGAATCAAACATATGCTTACAGAGAAGGAAAATATCGACTAATAAAATCTGTTACCTCTGGAAATAATATAAGTGTATTATATTCACTGTTTTATGAAGCACGGTTAAAGTCTGGAAACATTCGTCATCATTTTTTGGTTTAATGGGTGAACTGTGTTGAAGAATGGTATTCACGTGTTGTTCTCTGATAAATTATATTTGTATATGAATAACACAGTGATGAATCAGGAGTGTGTGTGGATTCGAGATTTGTGTTATGAGCTATGGTTCGAAAGTTCACATTTCTGAAGAACATGTACAAATAAACTGTTCTCTTGCATTACATTTAACTGTGCCCTATAATTAATAGGATTCCAGTTTGATTAACCTGATTCAGGCTGTTGTAACTGTGAAATAAAAACTTGAAGACATTCAGGAATGATTCAGTTGTTTATTGAAATTTTGATGTTCTGTAAATTAATAAGACAAATTTTACGGTTAACAAATGCTCTATTTTTTTTTTAAATATTGAGGAACCAACTTGTATATTTTAAGGTCTGCTGAGTTGGCTAAGGTACATGTAATTTTATTCTGGAACATGTCTTATGGTTGAAATAAAACCACTGATCTAGTGTACAGAGTGGTGGCTTTTTTTGCAGTTTGTCACCGTGGTGCTGAAAAGATATTATCTGTGGGGGGGGGAGAAAAACTGACCATTGTTCATTGATAGAAATATAAAAATACTGTTATTGTTTTCAGGAGGCTAATGAAGAAATGAACTTTGATGAAATGATCTTGGAAGCTGCAAAGTCGATCACAGCAGCCACATCTGCCCTCGTGAAAGCAGCGTCTGCTGCTCAGAAGGATTTGCTTGATGCAGGAATGGTACACTGATATTTCCTTAAAACATAAGTATTCTAAGTACAAATAATCCATATTTAAATTTTATCTTTCAAGTGACCATCGCTATTTAAGTTGAAAATAAGAAAATAAGTATTATTGTTTATATTTACAATACTAGCAACTTGTGTTTCTGTTATCTAACATGTGTTTACTAAGGATTGTTATGTGTAGATTTATAGATGTATTGTATATTTTCAGTTGTTTTTTTAACTATAAAAACATAAGCAGTAATAGCATACTGTTTCATAATTGCTAATTATTTTCAGGTTAAATATTATTTGTTTTAAAATCTTGGATATAATTTTCTAAATGCTATCAGAATTGTCTCTTTGCAGTTTTTATTTTAAACTTTTTATGTAGTTTCATTAAGTGTAATATATTCTTACACAGATTGGAGCACATCCTTTATATACATCTGATGACGGTCAGTGGTCTGAAGGACTTGTTTCTGCTGTAAGTTTATCTGTGTGTGTACCTGTCTGTGTGCCAATTTCCTAAAAATCTGGCCCAAGACAACAGAAGTTAATATTTAATTACTAGAAATTGAAGTGTTAATAAAGTGACAACTCCATTATTGATTCTCTTTGTCCATGAAAACTATAATTGCTAACTACATTTTCAAACAAAGTACCATGACAATTTCCAGCTGCAACTTAATATTTTACATCTTGAATTAATGTGATCAGGTAGTCAATAGCTACAGTAAATCATCATGATTGATGCAGGAATGGTACACTGATATTTCCTTAAAACATAAGTATTCTAAGTACAAATAATCCATATTTAAATTTTATCTTTCAAGTGACCATCGCTATTTAAGTTGAAAATAAGAAAACTTGTATTATTGTTTATATTTACAATACTAGCAACTTGTGTGTTTCTGTTATGTAACATGTGTTTACTAAGGATTGTTATATGTAGATTTATAGATGTATTGTATATTTTCAGGTGTTTTTTTTAACTATAAAAACGTTGTACTGACCATTGTTCATTGATAGAAATATAAAAATGCTGGTATTATTTCTATATTTGTAAGAAAATACTGTTATTGCTAGCAACTGGTCATGTATACTTACCATTACAGTGTATGAGGTTTGATGCCATACAAAGTAATCTTTGTACATATTATTTACACACACTACAAATTCTTATTTTGACTCCACCAAAGATAATTCTAGGTAACAACATGGAACCATAATATGGTTTGTAGTTTGTGCAAATAGTGTCTGCAGTATCTCTAGCCTTATTTTCTTGTCTCTTTATGATCCTTGTTTGTAGTTTGTTTGTTTTTTAATTTGCCATTTCTTGTTTATCTTGTCACACATTTATTATAGCAAAATTATCACATTCGTAATATAAAATTTTAACCTTTCGTGTTTAAATCAGAATGTAATATTTAGGATATGAATTTATTGTAGCAGGGAAAACTTAATGCATAGACACGATAAATAAACTGGAAGTGAAAAATTTCATTTGTTAAATTGTGACTAAAAAGTTAATAAATGAATCGAGTTTTTCAACTAGTTTGTAGTTTTCAAAAATGTCTTTTTCTCGGGTATAACTTCTGAGACATTGAAATCTAAAGATATTCTTAGCAAATGAAATACATATACTCCATTCTATATTGCAATTAAAAAATAAAGGTCTAGAAAACCACACTAAAAAGTTACCATTAGTGTCGTAAAGCATCGAAACCATTTCACTTCTTAACAATACTTCAACTTTTGAATACAGCCTAAAAGAAATAAAGTTATTAATGAAATTAAATTACAGACTGAAGTATGTGGATTTCAGTTGTCTCAGAAGTTGTACCTCAAAGACATTTTTGAAACTGTTTGTTTTAATTGGTACTAACTCTGCTATCAGTCATCTGATTTTTATTAAGGTAAATGAATGATGTAAAGCTTGAGTTATGACTGTCACGTAGTTCTGAACAAATTGTCAGATTGATAGCAAAGAGCAATGATTTTATATATTTTGGTTTAATAACATAGTTATAGATTAATGCAATATTGTTGTGGTGTATTTTTTGTTTTCAACGTTGATATTTCAAATCATCATGAATTTATGTTCTTCAAAAAAATATCAGGAACACACACAGTTACAGCATTAATTAAAAGTAGTAAACAAAACAATAGAAACTGTCTGTATGCATGTTAGTGTCCCTAGCTTTGCATGCTTGTTTTCAGCTGTATAGAAAGTAAAAGGAGATAATGATAAAACATTATAGAATCGACAGCATCTTCCTGTTGTGGAGACGCAAGTGTAGATGATGTTTCGAAAGTCTTCTGCTCTGTGTCTTCAAATCATATTCTACGCTTGTCTCCACAACAGGCACTTGCCGTCCATTTTACAAAGTTTCATCATGAATACTCTGCCTGAACGATCTATCAAAGAGACGATGATAGTAGCCTATCTGCCTGAACGATCTATCAAAGAGACGATGATAGTAGCCTATTTTGTATTTGATGTGCCAGTACATAAATGAACTTGTAAACTAAGACAGAATATTCCATTCTTTTTCCCCAGGCACATCTTGTTGCTGCTACCACTCACAGCCTGGTTGAAGCAGCTAATGCACTTGTACAAGGCCATGCTACGGAAGAAAAGATGATATCTTCTGCTAAACAGGTAGCAAGTTCTACAGCCCAACTACTTGTTGCTTGTAAAGTTAAAGCAGACCCCGAGTCTCACTCCATGAGGCGGCTACAGGTAAGTTGTATTGTTGCTAGTAATGGTTCTTCCAGTAAGTGCCTTCATTATTAACACATTAATATTATCTATTTGCATGTTAACCAAGATAAATACTTTTTGTGTCTTTGAGGAATTTATAGTATTATTATAGTGTCAGGTAATAATATTTTACTTCAATTTCTTGAGACATTTGTTATTTACAAGAAGCTGAAAACTGTTTGTGTACTTCTATTAATGTTTTCTCTGGGATTGAAGCAAAATATCATTGAAGTGGTTACTTACTGAAATGGACAAGAAATGTATAGATGATTCGTTGTTGACACAGGTAAAATAAAAACTTGTTTATCACGATGAAAAGAAATTGTGGCTCAGTTGTTTTATTCTTAACTAATAAACTCTCAAGTGCAGTAAAAATGACATAAAGGTACAATACTAAAACAAAAGCATACAGTTTTCAAGAATTCTATTGTAATGAAATTAAATAGGAGACTCAGTCTCTCGTGTTATCCTTTATCACTGTGTCAAGTTATGCTCATTTTATAGCTTTTAGTGAAATTAGATGGGAATCCACACATCTTCCTTGTGTTGTCAATCCTGTGTTACTGTGACAAGTTTAGTGCTGGCTGATCAATGAATGTAGAAACCTACAAGGAACTTGTATTAAAGGACAGATATACCACCGTGTTAGTTTTTCAGAAGTACACACTTTGCTTTATACTGTCAGTTTTAACACTTCTGAAGCTTTTTGTTGCCCTGAGTTAAAAGTATATTTCATGAATGAAAAATGTTAACTTTTGAATCACTGTTGAACCATGGAATTAACAAATGGCAGGAGATTTATATTTTTATTACCTACAATTCCAAAATTCAGTTTGAAGATACGATTATATTTTTACAGAATGCTGGAAATGCAGTCAAAAGAGCTACAGATAACCTAGTTCGAGCAGCTCAAAAGTCAATTGAAAATGATGAAGAGAGAAGCCTGATTATTAATAAAAGAATGGTTGGAGGCATTGCCCAAGAAATTATTGCAAGAGAAGAAATCTTACGAAAAGAAAGAGAACTAGAAGAGGCAAGAGAACGGTTAGCAGCTCTCCGCAAAGCAAAGTACGGAAATAAGTCTCCAGATGATTACCATGGTTACGGTTCATGAAGTGCTCCAGCACACAGCTTCAAAAAAAGAAAAAAAATGCATTTTATGAAAACAAATATATATATATTATAACTAACATGTTTCTTTGAGCTGATCTCTTATGTTAGGTGTGATGTGAACAAAATGAGCTGTTATGGAAGATCATTGAAACTAGCATGGCTTGATTTAAACGGAAACTAGAAATTATAACATTATTTTTGAAACTTGTTAACTAGTTTTGTGGGTCATTTTGAAAATTATTTTGTGCAAAGAAATGCAAATATCGAGCACATCAAATGATAAAATTTATTATACTGTGGAAAGAAATGAATTTGTGAAAATTAATGGATGGAATATATCGATTCTGAATTTGTTGCCTTTTTAATAAGCTAGTGTAATCATTTTATTTTCAAACAAGATAGTAGATTTCTGTGCATTGGATAACATCATATAATGTATTGTGTTATGATTATTACTGTAACACTTTATATGTTTGTGATAAGTAGTTTATAAATTTAAAAAACTCTAAACTAGTGATTAATTTTGTTTTGTAACTTAATGTTTTGATGAACAATATTCAAACAGTTGAGGCGGCTATGTTTACTGCAGCTAATAATGTGCCTTTTACCTCTTAATGAATATGAAAAATCCTAATGTAATTAATTTTATTAAAGTTGATATTAAGCAAATAAATAAAGCTTTTTTTTAATTTATAAGTCATTATCCATCGATCATGATAGTTTTAACTGATTTGGTTAATATTGTGTAGATTGTGCTTTACGCTACGAGAATTTCAGAAACGTATATCTCTCGTTTGTTATGATGTCTATTAAGAATGTATTGGTTGTTTTTGTTTTTTGAGAAAAATAATATTTTTTTTGTGTTATTAAGCAGATTTGTAATGCTATGTTCTCTCTCTCTTTAAGACAGTTTTGCTTTTTATGCATTGAATTGTTATTATACATAAGAAAAAAACCTGATGGTTGCTATTGGTATTCTTTGAGATGTCACCTTCCAATGAAATTTAGTTATTTTTACTGTCCAGTTTATTAAAACAGTAGAAAGTTAAATTTGAAAATTCTGCATTTTTTTGTGCTCTATTTAATACTCTGATTGTTAAAGTAAAGGGTTTTTGGATACATATATAGTGTTTAGTAACTTCAGTTTACAGGCTAGTTGATTAACCAACCTCCTACAAATGTTTGTGATGATTTCCACACTAAAAAGCTGGGACAGCCCAACACCCCTCGTTGTGACAGAGTTTAATATTTTCAACTTGAAACCAGGATGTTCTGTACATCCCGAGAACTGCTCTTTAAATGGTGGGATAAACTACAAAAAACAAATGGGACTGTCCCGGCAAAACTAGGATATCTGATTACCCTAGATGGTTTGCCATTTCACTATTATGTCTTAAGTATTCTTCATAACTATTATTTGACATATAAAAACATCAAAGTTTATGGTTGCAATGTTCATTAATGATTAGGAACAACGGAAACGGATCAACTGAAATATTGTTCTTGCTCTGGTCGTGTCCTGAAGTAATATACTGATTAAATATAACAGCTGTATTTGCTGGCTATGAAAAACCATAGTAATGGTATTGGAATTATGAGTGAAAGGAGAATAAATGTTTGATAATTCACAAAAAAAACATTTGTAATGTTACTTTGATATCTGCATGGATTATCTCTTTCACTCTTTCTGTATCTTTAAAAATACTTATTTATTTACCTACATTTCTTTCAATGTTCACGAACGGTCTTTCGGAAACATTTATTTTGATACCAACTCTCAGTATTTAAATGGGTGTACAAATTTTGAATGAGTTTGAAAATTCAACTTTGCTTCCATATAATGTAAGGTATGTGTAGATATTTACAAAGGTTTGTTATGAAGGTTATATATTTTAGAAACTTAAATAATTGAATGTTCTTGCACTAGTTTATCTCCAACTTCATAGTTTTATAACCAACATTGTGATATTGTCATTTCTTGGCTAAATTTGAAAAATTTCTGCTTGATATTTAGTGTGATAAATGAAAGATATTTGTGCCAAAACTTAAGTTTAAGATGAGAATTGAAGTACTGGTTTTGTAAGTACTTTTGCTACACAATTTACACAGTGCATAAAAAAAACACCCACACAAACACACTAAACAACTGTTTATAATGCATTAAATTTTTACAGGAAATTTTATCTAACAAGATTTGTAATCAGAGTAGACTGAAAATTTAACAAGTTTTTGTTAATTTGAATAAAACTGCACCGTAGATAACTGATTTTTTTCTGGATAAAAATAAGTGATATTATATAAATAGTCATATCTTTATTGTAGCATCCTTTTATTTTAACATAAAAGTATGAATTATGGGAATGTGTGTTAATATAATGTTGCTTGTGTGTATGCATGAATAACAGATATAACGGGGACATCATGAAGTAAACTGTGGTGAAAGTTTATTTTAACCAGTTTAATATTTGATTACAATATTTTCGTAATTAAAGTTTGGTTGTTCCTTTAATATTTATCATAATTGGAATTTTATGGTTTGAGTATCAGAAAGTTATTGTACGTAAAACCATTTCTGCTTTTGCTGTAATTAAACAATTTTGTCCAATAATTGAGTGTTAAAGCATGAAAGCTCAGAAATTGTTTATTTTGTTTATCAATCTATGTATCAGCCACTTCTTGGAATTGAAAATAAAGTTTTATCATTTGTACCTCGATCTTTTTCTTGGTCAGCTGCATAGAGATGTTTATTTATGATTGTACTAGATTTTAATACTAATGACAGCCCAAGTTTGCATATCTTTCAAAGTTATAAAATAGTTAAACTATTTTAGCAAAACGTTGTAGTATATTAATAGTAATAAATGCATATAAGAGAAACTGCGGTTATCTGTGAATTTTAATAATTAATAAAATAATCTTCAGCTTTAGAAAAGATGATTCATGTTGAAAATGTATCTTAGCTTTATATAAGGCACAGCAGATACTGATCACAGAAATATATATATATGAGACTTGTATAATTTTAGTATGATCTAAAGTAACGTTTGTGAAAATGAATGTTATATTTAGTATGTTACTAAGATAAGCAATCGAATTTGAATTGGAAAGTCAGTGTTTTAATATCCCCTTCCCATTCTCACCCTTCATAAGTTTGCACATTTGTTTTATAATTTGGTAAAAATAACATTATATGAGCAGTGTGTTGTGAGAAATGAATTTTTTCATACTAATTCTTCCCCTGCTAGTACAGCGGGTATGTCTCCGGATTTACAAAGCTAAAATCAGGGCTGAGCAGATAGCCCTTTGCGGCTTTGCTATACGAAAAACACATACTAATTCTTAGTTTAAATTCAACTTTCAATTCATCACTATTAGAACTGTTTTTCAGAAACATTAGTTTGTATAAAAGAAAAATTGGATTTCTGAGATTAATTTTTAAGATAAGAAAAATGCCGTCAGACAAAACTGTAATAAAACAGTTTTATAGACTAATAATAATCAGCTATTACAGTATAATCCTCTATGTGAACTTAACTTTTGTTATAGGCCCTAAGTTAAACTATAGGTCAGAAATAAAGATTCCTGTAGTTCTTAAGATGTTGTGATAGGTGTTTGTTTTTCTTATTGTAACCATACTTTTTTTCCAAGAATTAGTAATTTTGAAAATTTATCAAAAGGTTTTCACAAATTTAGGTCAGTAGTGAAACAAAAATAACTGAAAAAATTAAACTAATGTTTCTAAATGATTCATGTATCTTGTGAAATTTATATGACATGTTACGTTTTTTTATGTGGACTGAACGCAACAGAAAGACACAGGTAACAGATTATATATTTTATTACAATAAACTATTATATATGTAACAGATATAACATAAATTATATAATAACAATGACAGATATTCAGTTTCAACCTTCAAAATTAATTACAATACAAAATGGTACTGGCCTGTGTCCAATAAAATGATCTGGAATGAAAGTCCAGATCAGAATTCCAGTCTAGGGTGTGAATTTGGTCCCACGAAGAAATTCCGAAGTTTGCTCCGGATCTCCCCTGAACAGTCTTGTACGTGTTGACTTTCAGTATAACCACTAATTCGAATGAATCGTAAAGATTGACGAAATAAAATCACAGTTTTTGTAGATCTAGCTCAAGTCACAATTTCAAGTTGAATAAACACATAGCAAACGTTGAAAATTTCTCAAACGGAAACAATATCTTTTGAATCGAAAGTAAAAACGAATGACTGACTGATTTCTTTCTCCTTCTCGCGTCACCGTCTGTTTTCATACCAGTAAACCTACTATTTTCTCGAACAATCGTGTAACTTTCACAGAATTCCAGAGCAATCCGCGCATGTCTGTTTTTGCACGAGACTCGTCGTCTAGACACCAAGGCGACATACATTCTATTTACAGTCAAATGATCGATCTACCTAATTCTAGAAATTTCTACATGAATAACAACATATTTTATTGGTTTAAATTTCAAAACAATAATGTAAACAACAACATGGCATTTCAAACGCTACATACATAACACTCTCCCCCTTAAAAGCAAAAAAAAAGTTTGAAATTGTGAAAACTTTTTTTAACTGAATAAGGTCCAAATTTTTTAACTTGAAGTGAAGAGCCTGATGTGGGCAACAAGACTAGTACTTGGTCACCAACATTAAAGATCGCTTCCTGGCCCTTTTGTCATACCAGGTTTTCATCTCTTCCTGAAAAGACTTCAGGTTTTCCATGGCAACATTAAAAGCATTGTGCAATCTGGTTTTGAAATCAGAGATATAGTTCAACAAGCTAATTTGTGAGTTATTATCCTCCAACCATTTCTCCTTAACCAACTTCAATGGACCGCGAACTGAGTGACCATAAACCAACTCAAAAGGGCTAAATCCAGTAGATTCTTGAACAACCTCACGAATTGCAAACAACAACAAGGGAACACCCTCATCTCAGTCCTTTGAGTGCTCGTGGCAGTAATTTTTAAGCATGGCTTTCAGAGTTTGATGGAAACGTTCAAGGACACCTTGTGACTCAGGATGGTATGCACTGGATGAAACTTGATGGATGTTTAGTTCATGCATGGCTTGTTGAAATACCTTGGACATAAAATTTGAGCCTTGATCTGATTGCACAACTTTTCGAATCCCGGACATGGTAAAGAATTTGACAAGAGCCTTGACAATGTTGGGAGCAGTGATTTTTCTCAAAGGGATAGCCTCAGGGAAACGTGTAGAAGCACACATGATTGTCAAGAGGTATTCATTTCCTGCTTTGCTTTTTGGCATTGGGCCAACACAGTCGATAATGACTCTTGAGAACGGTTCTTCAAAGGCAGGAATAGGCTGCAGTGGTGCTTTGGGAATCTCCTGATTTGGTTTTCCAGTCATTTGGCAAAAATGGCATGTCTTACAATAGTCAACAACATCTTGGCGCATCTTTGGCCAATAGAAATGTCGTCGGATACGATCTAGGTTCTTTCTTATACCTAAGTGTCCTGAGAACACATGATCATGAGCAAGACTAAGAATATCATTCCGATAGCATTTTGGAATGACGATTTGGTGAATAACATTCCACTCTTCATCAGCAGCAACGTCAGGAGGTCTGTATTTTCTCATTAGCACACCTGACTTCTGGTAGTAACAAATAGGGACAGTTCCTATTTCATTTTCATCAATGGCCAGTTGTAGAAGAGAACGAGTTTCAGAATCATTGTCCTGTTCCTCAACAAGTTTGTTTCGATGAAGAGAGTTGAAAAATGACTCGGAGTCATCAATAGAACTCAAAGTTGAGTCAGAAATCTCATCGATGTGAGACATGAACGTATCAGACAAAGAGAAATCCTCTTTGGACTCCTGAGAATGTATTTGAGAACGAGTAACAGCACAGACAGGGAAAACATCAGGAAACTCTTCAACGAGTTGCTCTGTACTGGGAGTAATAACAGGTGCTTCAACAACATGAACCTCTGGTACCACCTTACTACCAGCCAAATCATTCCCCAAAAGCATAGACACACCTTCAACAGGCAATGAAGATTTAATATCCACAGTCACTGGCCCGAAACTAAGTCCGAATGTAAATCTAATCTATGAAGAGGAATAGAAACGACGCCACCTTCTACACCAGAAATGAGCACATTGGCCCCAACGGATGACTTTTCAGAAAACGGAAGTACACTTTCCAAAATCAAACTCTGAAAAGCTCCAGTATCCCGCAGGATCTTAATTGGTTGTAGATGTGAATCGCCAACAAAAGAAACAAAACCTTCAGTGATGAAAGGCTTAAATTTGTCCTCAACAAGATCTTCAGGTACATCAAGAATATTGGGCTTAGAATCCACAGTGGACTGGACAGGGTCAAAATCATTGGGAACCAATGATGTATCCAACGAAGGCGAAATGAAACTATGGGGTGATGGCTTGTTTTTTACCTTATAGCACTCAGAAATTAGATGGCCAGGTTTCTTACAATAAGCACATGTTTTGGATGAGAATGACACGTTTTGGGTAGATGACGAGCTTTGAGAATAAGATGGAGTCTTCGTTTGAGAATTAGAGGTTTGCTCCTTTTTGTCTCTGTCGACATTTGCATAATATTTGAATGAGTCATTGGGTTTCTTTGCTGTGTGGTTTGTTTTGCTTTTGTATGAGAAATCTTTGTGAGTCAAAGCATACTCGTCTGCCAAGACAGCAGCATCATGAATTTTGGAAGCTTTTTGTTCATCAATATAAGTTTTTAGCTCTACGGGAATGCATCTTTTAAACTCTTCGACTAACATGAGTTCTCTGAGTTTTGTATAATCATCTTTAATTTCTCTAGAATCACACCACCTGTCGAACAGAGTTTCTTTTTTTATGCAAAGACGGCTCGTATACCTTATAGCACTCAGAAATCAGATGGCCAGGTTTCTTACAATAAGCACATGTTTTGGATGAGAATGACACGTTTTGGGTAGATTTTTCACGAGCAAATTCGACATAGGTTTGGCTGTCAAACTTTTTGTAACCACGAAATTTTTGTCTGTATGCCTCTGGCACCAATTCATAAGCATTCAAAATGCATTTTTTGACGTGCTCGTAATCATAACTTTGCTCGGCCGTGAGTTTGGAAAATACTTCCAGAGCTTTACCTTTGAGAACACTCTGAATTAATATTCTCCAATATTCGGTGGGCCACTTTAGCCTAAGGGCCAATATTTTAAATTGCTGAAAATATTTATCTACAGCCTTCTCATTGAATGGAGGCACTAAATGAATTTGTTTGGAAGCATCAAAATTATTCAACCGCATTTGGACAACCATTTCTTCTGTCTGTGCCTTTCTTATACTGATTTCCTTATCAGCTTTAAAGCGTTCTTTTTGTATTTCTTTTTCTGCTTCAAGACGTTTTTTTTCTACCTCAAGTCGTTTGGTTTCAATTTCTAAACGAAATTTCATTTCTATTTTCATTCTTTTTCATTCAAAATCTGGGTCAAAATGAGCGGCAGGTAATTGTTGTACAACTTTTTGAGGTAAAACGTTTTGGCTGACCAAATGTTCAACAACAATTCGTTTGATATCTGCTTTCTTCATTCCTTGCTTCACTTCCAAATTGAAATGTTTTTCAACATCAAGCAATTCAGATGTTTTTAATTCACTGATCAATTCGAAAGAAGGATTCTGATTAAATTTGTCTATAAAATCTTCGAGTTGGAATGCCATTTTGAATATACAAGCTGTCGATCTGTATGGAATATAAATATAATTTTGGAATAGAATTAAATTGTTTGCTTGCTTCACTTCCAAATTGAAATGTTTTCCAACATCAAGCAATTCAGATTTTTTTAATTTACTGATCAATTCGAAAGAAGGATTCTGATTAAATTTGTCCATAAAATCTTCGAGTTGAAATGCCATTTTGAATATACAACCTGTCGATCTGTATAGAATATAAATCTAATTTTGGAATAGAATTAAATTGTTTGATCTATCCCGAACGAGACCCCAATTTTTTGTTACGTTTGTGGACTGAACGCAACAGAAAGACACAGGTAACAGCTTATATATTTTATTACAATAAACTATTATATATATAACAGATATAACATAAATTATATAATAACAATGACAGATATTCAGTTTCAACCTTCAAAATTAATTACAATACAAAATGGTACTGGCCTGTGTCCAATATAATGATCTAGAATGAAAGTCCAAAAGTCCAGATCAGAAATCCAAAATTCCAGTCTAGGGTGTGAATTTGGTCCCACGAAGAAATTTCGAAGTTTGCTCCGGTCTCCCCTAAACAGTCTTGTACGTGTTGACTTTCAGTATAACCACTAATTCGAATGAATCGTAATAAAATCACAGTTTTTGTAGATCTAGCTCCAGTCACAATTTCAAGTTGAATAAACACACAGCAAACGTTGAAAATTTCTCAAACGGAAACAATATCTTTTGAATCGAAAGTAAAAACGAATGACTGACTGATTTCTTTCTCTTTCTCGCGTCACCGTCTGTTTTCATACCAGTAAACCTACTGTTTTCTCGAACAATCGCGTAACTTTCACAGAATTCCAGAGCAATCCGCGCATGTCTGTTTTTGCACGAGACTCGTCGTCTAGACACCAAGGCGACATACATTCTATTTACAGTCAAATGATCGATCTACCTAATTCTAGAAATTTCTACATGAATAACAACATATTTTATTGGTTTAAATTTCAAAACAATAATATAAACAACAACATGGCATTTCAAACGCTTTATACATAACAAAGAAAAGAAATACAATGTCAAATTTTATTTATTCAAAACCTCAAGTATTTTATCAAATGTTTATATATAATTAGTATACTGGACAATTAATCCATGGTTTGCATCTGTTGCTGCAAACTACTCTGCACTTTGAAGCTATAGGTTATAAGTGTGACTGTCAAATCTCCCTACTTGATTAGAGTAGCCCAAGAGTTTGCAATAGATAATGCTTGCCAGTTGCCTTTTGCTTTATTGTACAAGTTCAAAATTAAGGATGACTATCACACATAGCCTTATGTAGCTTTGCACAAATTTCTGATCCAGACAAATTTTTGGATATTTAAATTTAAATATCTTTCCGGCTACTTATTGTTATTAGATCTTGTTGGAAGTTCTGTACTACTTTCAGTTATTGCACAACTCTAGTAAAATGTATATTTAGTGTGAAGAAAAGTAGTCCTCAGAATTTTGTGTAATTTGAATCATAAGTTTTATATTGTTTTTATAAAAGTGAAAAATTGTTAAGAAAATCATATGAAATAATGTTATACAATCTTACGTTGTCACATTCAAATGTCAGTTACCTTAAACCACACTACAACAACTAACTGTAGTAACACAGTGTTCAGTTTTAGTGGAGTCAGTAGTTTGATTTCCAAATTATGTGTTATGGGTTTTAACGAATTTGTTTCAAACTTAGAATCATCCTTGTTTATCGTAACTTCATTTACCTTTAAGCTTGGGATACTGGTGTGCTGGTAGTAATTAAACTATTCTATCAGAAGTAGAATGCTATGGAAATTTTAGTCCATTGATAAGAAAGTTGTATCTTTACATCATATATAGATGGTGCTTATCACTTTGAGACTATTTTTAACTTTCAATGCTTTAGTTATAATGGAAGTTTAGTTTCTTTTGTTTTGTTTATTGTATTTTGTTATCCAAATATATAGTTTTGACTCAAGTTATGCTATAAGAAACAGAAAGGTGACCCATTTGTAACTTATTTTTTATAGAAATAAGAATATTTGAGATCATCTAAATTTTAACTTTTAGCTAGTAGAGAATTTTCATGTTTCAAAGGTTTGATGCCTTTCACACGGATTCCCACAGTTCAGTGTTGCTTAGTGTAGTTTACTTAAGGGTGATATTTGTTCGCTTAAAAGTGTGGTTACTCTAATATAATACCTTTGAATTTTATATTAGTACCGTTATAATATAACTGGTACATATCTTCAATATTGAAATCTATAAAATGTATATTTTAAAAAGTGTGTTGAGTACAGCTATATGTTATATTCAACAAAACTTTGTTGATGTATAATGGCTGATATATTCAAAATGAGACTGTGTAATATAAATAAGAATGAAGGTTGAAGGTAGGCCCAGGAAGTGTTCACTTTATATATGTTGTTATTTTGTCCAGTAATCATTACAAAAATCGCTTTAAGTTTATGAAACTGTCTAACACTCAAACTGATTTTTAAAATGCTATTTTATTTTCATACCGGAAATTTCACTTTCTTTCATTGAGTTCAGTCGCAAAATTCAGAATTAAAAGGTTAATTAAAACTGAAGTTAAAAATATAAATTAACAGTAATATATTTTTTATTTAAATAATGTTACACGCTTGCTAAATGGATTTGGATTATAAATGTTTGCTTCCTTTCCATATGTTGTATTTGTTTCGTAATTAGGGATAAGTTAATGCTAAGAAACATTTCTCATATATTTGATATATGTAGTTTTCAAAAGAATGAAAATAAAGTTTTGTCCTTATGAAATATTTATTTCATTTACTTTGAAAATTTATGTATTACATTTATTTAAAAACTTTACAGATACCAATATTTTTAGCTATTCAGGAAGTTTTCGAATCTTTACCTAACATATTTATTTACTAACACTACTTAAATAATGCGTGTGCACAATATGAGGAAAATCAGCTTTTAATGTGTAAATATTATAAAGTAAATCCCAACAACCAGACATGTTTTACTTTGTATGTACAAAAATAAATTATTCCCTAAGTGAGATAAAATAAGTTTTAAATGATTTCTGCGATTTTGTGGCAAAGGGACATGAATCGCGATCTCTCGGAGTCACAGTATAGGCACTCCAGGCATTAAATAAAACATAATTAGAAATACCTTTTCATAAGGTTTTTAGTGACACAGCGGAATGACTGCGAACTTATTACGCTAGAAACCTTTTTATTATTTTAGAAATGTGTTGTGCTTATTTTAATGACTCTTGGATAACTTTTTTTTTAATATCACGCAAAAGGAGTCGTCTAGAAATCTTAATGTTATTGTTCATGATCAGAAAGCCTAAAATCTCAAATGTTTTTATCTGACCGCACAGAATTTGTCATATCTAGGTTGGCGATATCAAACATAAAATCTGGCCCGATTTGCTACACTAGTCACAGAAACGTTTCGAAAACGAGGCTAGTAAACATAAGTAGAACTTTCAACAAATAAGTTTATGGTTTACAGATACGCGATCCTAGTCGCTATCGGTGAGCCTTATAAAAATGTTTTTATTTACATGAGGAAGTATAACAACAATAATTACAATAGCTTGTGTAATATTTACATATATTAGTGTAAATCACGAGTATTATCTATCCTTTCTGAGGCTCTCTGTTATGTTGTTTTATTTATATTAATTTTATTATTATTCATTGATTCGTAGTGCTGTTTAAAAATCGCCTATTTACAATTAATGCACTTGATAGCTTCAGAAGTATTGATTTATATGAATGTAAGTTCTAAGGGCTCATACCCAAAATTAATTTACTTTGAAACAGTGAAAAAAGATATTCTATATGAGATTGTTTTAAACTGTAATTCTAGATAAAGAAAGGGTTTGTTTTGTTTTTATTTTACATGAAACTACACAAGAGATATTTGTGCTAGTCGTTCCTAATTTAACAATGACAGACCGGAAGAAGGCAGCTAGTCAGCATCATCCACTGCATACTCTTTTACCAACTAATAGTTGGATTAACCGTTGCATTACAACATTCCTACCTCATATAGGGCGAGTATTTTTGCGGAAAAATGAAATAGTTTTAATATAATGTCATTCCACATTTTATGCTATGAGAAGAATAATATCATTATTAGACTTCTAGAAATCTGAGGAAACTTGAGAAAAATTTCATTCAGTATATTTAGATTTGTATTAATCAAATTATATTAACTTAGTAGCTCTTAACCTAAAATATAATTTATTTTATAAAAATTTTATACACTTAACAGGTAAGTCAGCCCAAAGTAATGTAATTAAGAGTCATCATTACTTGTTTTAAAAGTTGTTTTAACTTTATATATGGACATGATTGAAGAAGCATACTGAAAAAATACCTTAGAGTAAATAACGTACATCTTAGTACAAAACTGTATTTAAATTTTTAATGCAACGCCATTTATTGTTTCATTCATTACCATGAAAAATTTTAGAACATGTACGAAATAATAGCTATATATTATATCTGCACTAAAGTTATGCAATGGAAACTTCTATATGCGTTATTTGTTGTTAAATAGAAATCTACACAATGAGATATTTGTGATATGTACACCGCAGGTATCGAAATCCTATTTTAACCTTATAAACCATTAGGCTTACTGTTGAGCTGCCTAATAGCATCATAATATGTATACGTGTAATAACAAATATATATTCGAATATCTACGTTTCTCGCTGGGACAGCTGTAAGTCAACCGATTTACAAGGCTAAATTCAAGGGGTCGATTCCCCTTGGTTGACACAACCAACAGCCCCATGTGGCTTTCTTATAAGAAAAATACATAAACTTGAATAAAAATTTCACATTTTGTGTTCATTTTCTATTTGACTATGTTACGTTTTTTATGTGGACTGAACGCAACAGAAAGACACAGATAACAGCTTATATAATTTATTACAATAAACTATTATATATGTGACAGATATAAAATAAATTATATAATAACAATGACAGATGTTCAGTTTCAACCTTCAAAATTAATTACAATACAAAATGGTACTGGCCTGTTTCGAATATAATGATCTAGAATGAAAGTCCAAAAGTCCAGATCAGAAATCCAAAATTTCAGTCTAGGGTGTGAATTTGGTCCCACGAAGAAATTCCGAAGTTTGAATGGAGAAGTCCAGAAACAATTCACAGTCCAATAAATTTGATGAAGTTCTTTTTACGATGTTTTTGATGAATGTCTCAAATTTGTCGTTTTCCAACTTGCCCCGGTCTCCCCTAAACAGTCCTTTACGTGTTTGACCTTCAGTATAACCAGTAATTCGAATGAATCGTAAAGATTGACGAAATAAAATCACAACTTTTGTAAATCTAGCTTCAGTCACAAATCCAAGTTGAGTAAACACACAGCAAACGTTGAAAATTTCTCAAACGAAGACAACATCTCTTGAATCAAATGAAAACGAATGACTGACTCACTCTCCTCGCATCGCCGTCTGTTTATATACTAGTAGGCCTACTGTATTCTCGAACAATCGCGTAACTTCCGCAGAATTCCAGAGTAATCTGGATTCGTCTCGTACAGACACCAAGCCAAAATACATTCTATTTATAAACAAATGATCGATCTACCTAATTCTAGAAATTTCTGCATGAATAACAACATATTTTATTGATTTGAACTTTGAAACAATAATATAAACAACAACAACAAATTTCGACCGATAGATATGGAAATGCCCCCCAGTGGCTCAGCGGTATGTCTGCGGACTTACACGCTAAAATCCGGGTTTCGATACCCGTGGTGGGCAGAGCACAGATAGCCCATTGTGTAGCTTTGTGCTTAATTCAAAAACAACAACAAGATATGAAAATCCAAACACAACACGACATAGCATTCCAAACGCTTTATACGTAACAGACTATAACCTATTAAAATATATTTATTTATATGCATAAAAATACGCGGATTGACGTCATAAAGCAAAATGTACTTTATTTAGAAGTTACAGATCTGGAACCCCTTCAAAGTACTCTCCTCCCAACGTACACACTTATTCCAACGGTGTTTCCACTTGTTGAAACAGTCCTGGTACGGTTTTTTTGTAATATCCTCCAGCTCCTTCGTCGCACTTGCTTTAATCTCGAGAATCGTCTCAAATCTTCTTCCTTTCAAGGGTCTTTTGAGTTTGGGAAACAAGAAAAAATCGCAAGGAGCAAGGTCAGGTGAGTAGGGGGATGGAGAAGAACAATGATCGAGTGTTTGGCCTAAAACTCATGAGTTCTGAGGCACACATTTCGCAGCAACGCGATGCATCTTTAATTTTTTGGTCAAAATCTCGTAACAAGATCCGACGGATATCCCACACTCTTCAGCAAGTTTCCTGACAGTCAGATGTCGATTTGCCCGCACCAGGGTGTTGATTTTGTCGACGTGTGGGTCGTCAGTTGATGTGGAAGGACGTCCAGGACGCTCATCATCTTCAATGGACTGTCGACCATCTTTAAAACGTTCATGCCACTTGAAACATGCCGTACGCTTCATAGCAACATCACCGTAAGCATAGCAAAAGTTTCAGTCACAGATTTTCCAAGTTTAACACAAAATTTCACAGCAAGTCGTTGCTCCTTCAGGTCATTCATTCTGAAGTCCGCCAAACGAAAAAAATTGCACTTCACTTAAAACTGCGTAGCTAATACACAAATGAAAATATCCGTAATCGGGAAATGGCATCGAAATCAGCGATCTGTGCGAACCTAGCAACACAAAGCGGATTCCCTTGGAACCAACTGGAGCCGCGCAATTTAAACATTCCGCGTATTTTTTGAACAGACCTCGTATTTTATGTGCTACTTACAGAAGTGTAGCCCCCCAGTGGCTCAGCGGTATGTCTGCGGACTTACACGCTAAAATCCGGGTTTCGATACCCGTGGTGGGCAGAGCACAGATAGCCCATTGTGTAGCTTTGTGCTTAATTCAAAACAACTACAAAAGTGTAAATTTAACGAGATATTTTTGTATATTAAATAAATCATTCAATTATTTAACGAACTGAAGATATCCATTCTTCGGTTATTTTGATTTATCGTGTTATTTAACATAATGGGCTTGGAAGTTCTAAAAAAATATTGCTGTATTGAATTGGTTTTATATTCTCGTGTTTAAATTGATGAAAATAAAGTGCTTGTAATAGTAAATTAATATAAACTACAAAACACGAGTGATATAGCATGAAAATACCGAAATTGTTAATACGTTGTGTTTTGTTTTAGCCCTTAAGCAGCACAGGGAATGTCTGCGGACTTACAGGCTTGAAACCGGATTTCAATGCCTGTGATGGGCAGAGCACAGATGGCCCATTGTGCAGTTTTGTACTTAACTACAAACAAATAAAATCTTTTTCTTTGCTGGCGTCAACTATGAATTAAAAATGCTGATATAACTTTACAGTAGTGCACTAAAATATAATTTTTGAAAGTGCTCTTTAAAAACGTAGACGCTCAATGACTGTGTTAAAATACTATATTTAATATAGCAATTATAGTTAGACATTATATAGGTAGAGATAATGTTTTGTTAAAAATAATATGAAAATATTTTATTACTTGTCAATGCAGTAGCGTCCTCTTTTGATATGAAGCAGGCTAACGCAAATTAATCTGAGTACTGACCTGGATATTCCTTTTTTTTTGATAACCTACGTGCGAGAGAGAGGAAATAATTTTTGCTGAGCTCTAAAGTTTAAAGACTAATCGTAACAAAATGATAACATTCCGTATCTTTCGCAAATATCCTTCTGTAAGTTAGTATATTTATTATGCATTTATTTGTAATATAGTGATTAGTTATTTTCAGTGAGAAATTGTTAAATATTATACGTGGTACTTCTACTTGTAACTGGTGAAATGTTCGTAGTAAGCCTACTCAAGCACTAGCAGTGGGCAAAAATCACTCCTACCCCTTACAAGTTTGTTCTCGTCGTATTTACTATGTAGCCCACGTTGGGAACATGCTGCAGCACAGTGTATACAGACGGCGTTGATCTACTAATTTAAATACGAGGAGCTGACTGTTGCGTGTAGCTGTACTGGCTAACATAAGTTAGTTACAGTTTAGTTTTTATGACTTGCTTAAATGTTAGGTGTAGCATTGGTTCAAGTCGTATATATTTAAAGTAAAAAATTATAGTGCTTAATGTTTGGGTTGTGGTTATGTAATACTGCTAATTAGTAATTGGCTAAAAAGGTAATTGTATGTGTGTGTGTGTGTGTGTAACAGAACTAATTTACTGATTAAAGATATTTCGTGTGCGTTGAGTGTGAAAATAACGAACATTAATAAAAAAATGTTAACTTTAGCTGGAAAAAACAATAATAATTTATGATTTTTAATGGAGGGGTTTAGTTTGGTGTATTCTGATATATGAATATCAATCCACCAATAGATGGGGAAAAATTACCTAGTAATATTAAACTTCTGATTAAAGCAGGCTTCCTACGTAGACCAGAATTATATGTGTATACCTAGTAAAGAGTATATTATTTATAATAATTAGAATGAATTATTTCATTGTATTAAAGTTAAAAGAAAGTGGTCACGTTTTGCAGTTGTGTAATATGATGAATTGTTTAAAACATAAGATATGCAAGTATAGAATATTGTTATTACACAAGAGAATTCATAGTATTGTAAAAGCAGTACAAATATGCATATGACTAGTAAAACTACCTAGACATTATTAAAGACTGTGTTAGTGTTGATTTTTTTAAAAGTAAGTATTAAAAGAACACTTAGATATACAAGTGAGCCACATGGTATGCTGAATACAATACTGTTTAAAATACTGCTTGTGATGTCAACATACGAAGTCTGTAATTTCATACAAATTAGGAACTCAGATTACTAATATTGAAAAGCTAGAATATAAAATAAGAACCTGTATTTTTTTATTTTGCTCAGATGTGGCTTATGTACTGAATCAAACACAATGGCCCCTTTCAACTCTTTCTATTTTTGAAACAGCCCCATGTAAACTCTTACTACAGTATATGTCATGTGAATAACCAATCAATAGTCTATTATGTCCCCAGAGTAGTTTTTTCAGTCATTTTAATCTTTGAAAAGGCTTCCATGGTTTCAGATCAAAGTTTTCAAGGTGGAAGGTTGTGTCTTTATTCTGCTCAAAGTTTTGTATTTTAGGAAATATAAAAAGTTCAGTTTCTAAGCTCAGTGAATTACAGTGTAATTTTATGGTGTCACTGTAATTATTGATGGTTTTTTTATTATTCAACTGTGTGCATATATATAAAACTTTAAATGTTTGATATTCTACTCGTGCAAAATTTTAAAAAGCTGATCAACCTACATCTAACAATACCCAAGTACAAAGGTCATAGCTAGAAGAAATAATTGTTTGCTTTATTTCTTGGTCTAATGTTCTGTATTCTAATAAAAATAAGTTTAATAATTTATTTCAAAATTGTAATAATTTTAATACATATATATAATGTATAATAATTGAAGTGTGAAGGTCTACTACAAAATATAGCTAAGACTGAAGGCTAAAGGTCAATTTTATGTTACAAGATATATGGCCTGAGTGCACATGTACAGCATTAGTGCAGACAATGTAATGTGAGGTCAGTATAATAAAAATAAATATGTTTATGTATAGATTTATGAAAATTAATCTACTTAGACTACACATTTGCATTTTTGTGTTATAACATATATTCATTCTAGTATAGAAGAAGCATAATTTATATTCTAATCTTTTTATGATGGTTACGACATTGGTCAAGTGACAGACCCCACATAGAATATAGAAAATAACTTAAAATATATAGTATTACTGGAAACAAACAACTGAAATGTACTTAGGAGGTTTCAGATGTTATGCAAATAATATTTAAGGTTTTGGGGATGATTAAAAGTTTTTTTTAATCATAACATTAAATCACTTTACACTGAGGCTTGTAACAAAAAAGACTATTTTCACAAAAATCTTTAATAAAAATATTTCATTAAAAATCTGATCTTTTGTGTACAAAATACTTGTAATCTGAACTAAAAGTCTACCAAATTTTGTGAAGATACACGTGCTGTATCAAAAGTTACATTGCAAGTGCTTGATGTGTACAGATGAACTTCTTGTGCATCTTGAATTTCAGAAAGCACTTGGCAAGATACCACATACAGACATCTATAAAGAATTATCATTGTAGGTATGAAGGTTAATTGGATAAAAGAGTGGCTGGGTGGAAAAAATAGAGGGTGACAAATGGACTTCAGTCAGACTGGATTAATATTACGAATGAGTCACCTTAGGGCTCTACCTTAGGACATTTACTTGTTTTGTTTTACATCTATTACAGATGAAGGAATGGTTAATAGATTACTTAAATTTGCAAATAATAGTAAGGTCCTGGGTGCTACTAATAATCTTAGTAATTATAAATAATGCCTAATGAAGCATTTTTTTATATGCTTTCTCAGGTGTCATATTTTCTCACCCATGTTTCTCTGATTCCTAATTACCTCAGGGTCTCATTTGTCATCTTCAGTTCTTGCTTTACACACATGTTGCTAGACACATCTTTTTTTTGCTGTGGTTTTCTTTGCTAATGCGTTCTTTTTGCTCACTGTTTGGATCCTGCACCATAAAGCTATGTTAAATTGTGTTTTATGATTTCATGGCCATGCAGGACACACTGCAGAAGTGAGATGTTCCATAAAATCACTTGTACATTCATTCTCATGATAGAATTGCTTCATGAATTTGCCTGCCAGGGCTATATGGGTAAAGAAGAAGGGTAAAGCAACGGTCCATGCCTTGTATTGAGTAACTTGGTATGGTGTGTTTTTAAAGATATGGTTTTATGGTCACCCATTTTACTGTTCCAGGTGTGACATTTCTACTGACTTTACACCTTGCCTTTTTCCTTCCCCATTTTCTTTTGGTGAAGTTTTGAGAGTCTTTACCACCTTCCAATTCCAAGCTACTGTGCTGGTTGACCATAGAGGCATCCTTCTGAATGTGTTATTGAAGTGTACAACCGAAGTGTAGAAATGATTATGAAACCAACAGTGGCGATTTTCTGGTGAAGGTGATGTGATATCCTTCAATATGAAACTTAAAGCAAATGTGAGTGATATATCAAAATTGCAGTTCATTCCTTCAGATGTGATCCCTAATCATACCTCAGTGTGAAAGTGAGTACTCTATGGCTGAATTTTGGATTTAGAGTAAAATCAGTCATCACGAGTCCTCGTGTTATAGATGTGTGTAGTCCTTCCTTGTTTTACTCCATCAGTGTTGTGGGACATGGTGGAAGTAATTGCAGATTCTTTCCCTTCTACTATCCTCAATGTTTTATTCTGAGAACGCTAATGTACCTGGAATGGTTTTAATAAATTTCACCTTGCAGGAGATAGGTCATATCTTGTAGATGTCTTTCCTCCTCCAGATATTGGGTATCTAGATTGATTTGCCAGTTATCATATTCACATGTGCCCTTTTCATGAGTTGTGAAGTGCTGGATTCATTTTGGGCTTATGAACTTGAAGTGAAAATGGTATGATCCTCTTTTCCACCCTCACCAGATAGCTAGGTTTTGGACTGTAGTTTACTTGCCATCAGTATGATCCTCATTCTACTCTCATGGGAATGTTGGTTTCCAGTGGCATGGATTTGAATGTAGTTAACTTGTCATGTATGATCCATCCTGCTCAGGCAACTCTACATGTTTTTTGTTTTATCTATCTTCTCATTGAGATTGAGTTTCATAAATATTGCATGGTTCAGATCACTTTCTCCCACTTAAATGTGATCTTGTCTCTTTTTGTCCACATATGCAACTTTTTTCTGTGATGGGCAAAGATTACTCTTGCTTCAGAAGTGGTGTGGTCCCCCTCATCAGGTCTTCAAATCTGAGTTTTTCATCTTAGGAAGAGTCCTTTGGAATATTCTTTTCCTCACATTTGTGCTCCATCTCTTCAATTATTAATTTTAGATATTTATGTTAACAGTGGTAATGTACCATATCAGAAGATGTAATTTTACTCCACTGAAAAATTTTTTTCTGACAGGTACTTAACTCTTTTCACACTTTCTTCCCAGTGCTTCCATTATCTGCCAAACATGGAAGTGATAGTTTAGTAGAATAGAGTAGAAGGGGCAGTGTGCATCATTAGAATGTGTTGCACTCTTCCTAGTAGAGGATTCCTGCCTGATGACTTGCCTGACAAACACATTGGGATCAATGAATTACAATGGAGGGTAAACAGGAGACTTGTGGCATGCACAAGTGTTCTGCCAATAGAGAGCAACACTGAAAAATACAGCTATTTATCTCGGGATGTAAGTATCTGTCGGAAATAGATTTTATGTAGGAAAACTATAACTTTTATTGTTTGTATCTACCATGGTTTGAGGAATGTTGTATGGTTGATCAACTAGAATTGGTTAATGGGCAAATGCCTCTAATCAAAATAAAAGGGGCTCAGTGGACATTTTGAATATCCTTCAGACATTGATTTGCTTACTGAAAAGCATTACTAAGAGTGGACATTTATAGTCAGTTGATTGAATAGGATTGTGTTGACACTTGTTAGTTACTTCCCTAATGATATAAGTTTTCAAAGTAATATCAGGTAATGTAGTTCTTAATAGTATGGATTAACAAGGTTTCCAAATGATTAATGTCCCAAAAAAACACAATAGTGAATTGCTGAGCAAAAAAAACAACTGACCATTCAAAATATTGGTTATAACTTATGTGCATATATACTAATAACACGTGAAAAAGGTCATTAACATGTCCAGTATAACAGCTCAAAAATCTCTAAAACAGCAACTATTTTGTCCACTACCTAGCTACTAACTTGATCATATCAGCAGGGCTATACCCTAGATGGCTCAGACTATTGATACAAGATTTCTGCAGCTTACTTGTAAGTTTTGATGGCTTTTCCAAATGCTTGAGGTGGCATGCACATACTAAAATATTTTAAACCCATTTCAGACCAACAGGTGGTGCTGTATAACAATGGTTAAATGTAAGATTTTCTAAAGGTAAAGTATAAATAGATATAAAAAGTAAACGAACAAGAATCATGAATTGTAAAATAAAGTAGGGATGCTGTTAAAACAAGTAATGAAGCAAGAATTAAAACCACAGTTAAAAATTTATAAAAGTTAAACCATGCTTTGACAGCTTTATACATTTATCTTTAGGCTAAAGTAAAGATTAACTTTTGTAAATTTGTGATTTGGGCTTTAATTTTTGTTGAAGTTATGGCTGTCAGGGATATGTCTACATTTTCAGTTGTGCTCATTAAATGGACACAAAAACCAAATATTTTAAAATCTATTTAACTAGTAACACTTGTTTGTGTATTTATTACAGTATTAATTTTACTCTGGATATTTTTATAACAGTTCTAATAATAACTAACAATTTCTATTTAAGTAAATTTCATGAATGTAGCTGGTGTTGAACCTGAAATGTTAGAAGTGGGCACATCACTAATCCATTGATATTAACATTTTAAGTAGTAGTTTAGAGGTTATTTTAACATAAAGTAGTTTGATAATGTATTTTATCACTCACCACTAATGTAACTTGTACTACAAGTGCTTTTATACATTTTTCACAACTACCAAGTCCTAAACAACGCAGTCACCTGGCCAAAGTCAGTGTGTCCAAAACCTCATTTGCTTGCTCTGGTAAACAAGTCTTGCTGATGTTTTAGCATTTTGAATCAAATAATGTCCATACTATTGACATGAGGTCAGCTATTAATAAAATTGGTTGTTTTATAAATTCAACTGTCAATTTTAATTATTCGTATTAATTAAAATATAATGTTTTTTACATAAATTTTACATTAGATATTATGCAGAGTGCTGGCAATCTTGAGATGGGGAATTTTAGTGGTACTGGTAGATCATGCATGTTTAGAATGTTAAACATAAAAATGAAAATTACAATACTTCAATAGTAAAGGGTAAATGGAGTTTCCAAACATCAACATCTGTTGTTTAATGTTTACATGATGTAAGCGTCGAATGACTAATCATGTGATCTGTTGTACATATGTCTGCTACTGAAGTACATGTTTATAGTTAAAACTTGTTATTTTAGACTTTGCAGCTTAGAGTCAATTGTTTCACACTGTTAAGAACAATTACTAATTTTACTATCCTTACATTAAGGTAAAAATCTACAGTGAAACAAAGAGTATAAGAATGAAATGTACATGTACAAACCATGTGTGAAGAAACAGGTTACCTGGGTATAAAACAGTGGGCAGTGGTTAATGCTGTAAGCCAAACAGCTAAAGAAGAAAACACTTTTTATTGATATTTCAAATGATACTTTGAATGACCAATTTTATATAATGAACTTTTTTCATCATCAATGTCCAGATATAGGACATATTTTTTTGCCCAACAGGGCAACCATTAACCATTCTTCTTATGTCTGCCCCAGAATGAACTGCCCTGAAGGAACAAACAACTGTTAATGTTGTACTATGGTTAATGAGGCACGTGAAAACTTTGGACTGTAAGGCAAGTCATTTGTTGATGTGCTGAGCTCAGAATAAATATATCGGTGAGAGTTGCTGAGGTCAGGTGGTCTCTTTGTGTTATGTGAAGCTTCTTCCTGGAGCATCCCATGCATGCCAGATATAGAATTCAGTTATATTGAATGTTCTTTTGGTGTGGAAAGTTATTAACTTGTAGTTAATTTCAGTTTCTTGTTATGGTTAATTTATTAACCTTTACTATAAGATCTTTTCTGTCTCAAGATTTGTTGCCTGGGTTAAAACATTAAGGGATTTTTTATTGTGTGTATTAAATTAAAAGATAATTGGAAGTCAGGAAAGACATACATTTTGGCTTGCTATAAGATATGTTTCAATTGATACCCAAATGAAGACTAAATTTAGTTACATTATAGTAAATTCCTAATGAAAGTGTAAAACCCATTTAACAGTACAGAAAAATAAGTATGTTATGTGAAGGATTTCTAAAGTTTCGTTCAACTTAAATGATGACATTACATTAATTTGTGCTTTTGACTTGAATCTGTTTTTCAGTTGTAGCAAAAATTTTGAATTATAAAATTGAAACAGTTTTGAAGTTTTTGTTAAATTCAAATAAATATATACTAATCTTATTTACTATGTCGAACGTGAAAAAACCGATGTCTTTACAGATATCAAATGTCATAATTTGTAATACATTTTGCTGTTAATGTTGAACTACTGATGCAAATATTAATTTTTGATGAATTTAATTAAGAAATTAAATAAAATTATTAAAATATTCTGTTAAATATAAGAATGTATTAAATATAAAGAAAAATATTAAAGAAATTTTACTGAAAGTTTCTGATAAATATTTTTAAATAAAAACATTTTAAACAACTCGGTACTAATTTTATGCAGACGAACACCTTGCATATAAAGACTTGTTTAGAGCCTGAAAATTGGCAGCTTTAGTGAACTTAATAGGTGGTGATTGGGAGTTAAAACTAGTTAGTTTAAATAAATGGTTAGGACTCTCTACTAGAAAATTTGTTTACTGTGCTACTAATTTGTGTCTTACCGTCATAACGGAGGCTGAAATGCCAACTTTGGGAGGTTATTTTATCTTTCTTACTCCCAGGTGGTAGTACCTTAACATTACTTTCTCTCCTGTTTTTTTTATATTACTACTTTGGGGACCAGTCGCCTTCCATCAACTGTTTGCAGGCAGTGAAGGGTGATATAAATGTGGAACACTGTGGGCTTGAGTGCCTTCTTCTTGTTTCTCAATTTCTATTTCTTTTGATCATTTCATTATTTAATTTTGATTATTTTATTTATATTATTTATGAATTTCTTCATGTGAGACTGATAGACAGTGTATCCCCACTGCATTGTGGGTCTTACTTCCAGTCACCTCCAAAACATAGGGTACATTTTTATATCCTGCATTATAGCCTCTACTTTGGGGATCTTTTTTTATGTTTAGCATTTTTTATTTTTGTTTGTGGTTGATTTTGTTTTATTATAATATACACACACACACACACACACACACACACACACACACACACACACACACACACAGATAAAGAGATAAAAAACTTCAATTATTCCTTGATTATTTTGACCAGTGTAATCCTTGAACAAATTTTCAGTTTTTATTCTTAAGAATTCTGAACTAATAAAGTTAGTTGTGAATTATTATGTATCACCGTTATAATCATGTTTACTTTTATTTTTGTCTGTACTTTTATTACAACTATTCAGTTGGTGCCCCTGGTAGCCACAGTAGGACTTGGTGTAGTCGTTGCAGGTCTATACCTGGGAAGGCTTGCCATGAAGAGTCCTGAAGTCAGGTAACAGAAAAAATTCGTACTAATTTTATGTGTACATGTGTAGATAAATCTATGAAAAATAAGTATCATATAAATTGCTAGAATTCAAACTAGTTATGGTGACTAATTGACTGACTTTAAGTACTCGGTGAGGGTTTTTTATTTACTTTAGGTTTATTTCTCCATCTTGCATTTTTTACTTTCAAATTGTACAGACTGTTTTAAAATGTTTAGATACATATTATGTTACTAAAAATAAAAATATTGTTTATCATATTAGAACTTAGTTCATATCAGAAATTAGTTCATTAAAAATCCAGAAAAATTTACTTTTCTAGACATTTTTTTAAAATTTCTTCAAGGGAAAAATTCTAATGTGACCCATTTGGTCAAACAAATTAAGGACAAAAGTACAAAACAAATTAATTGTTTATTTTTAGAGTTTTTACAAATTTAAAGGGGGGAACATAGTAGCTTCTTTAGAAAAGTAATTTATATTTCTGTGTTTGTAGAATATTATTATATTAAACTGTTTATGTGCATGAATTTTGCTAAAAAGAACTATAATCTTTCATTTAATTTTTCTATAGTTGGAATAAAAAGCAGAATCCTGAACCATGGAATGAATATGACAAAAAACAGTACAAGGTAAGCTGGTGATATTATTATGGTAATTCTGTAAGTTAAGTTTTTTAAAATTTAATAACTCTATGGATGGCATGGCCAGGTGGTTAAGGCACTCGACTCATAATCTGAGGGTCGTGGGTTCAAATCCTTATCACACCAAACTTGCTTGGCATATCAGCCATTGGGGGTATTTTAATGTGACAGTCAACCCCACTATTTGTTGGTAAAAGAGTTGGCAGTGGATGGTGATGACTAGCTGCCTTCCCTCTAGTCTTACCATGCTAAATTAGGGATGGCTAGAGGAATTAGTCCTCGTGTAGCTTTGTGGGAAATTCAAAAAGAAACAAACAAAACTATATAGATCACTACTATTGAAACACTGTTAAATTACAAAAAAAAATTAAATTGTGAGAAACATGTATAAAAAAACTAACGTTATTCTAATGAGATGTGTGGCATAAGCCTGAAATATAAATATTTAAAGGTATAATACTTATTTACTGGTCTTCAAATGATTGCATAGAGTTAATATTAACCTTTATGTCAGTCATCTAAACCTATGACATTTTTGTATGAAATGTTTTCTTTTTAATACATTCAAAATATTTACATTGTTTTGTAGATGTGCATATCAGAAGTTTTTTACTTAAGCACAAATGAATGTTAATTCTTATGTGTTTACATGTTACATAGAAATATCCTTTTGAATATCAAACTTCTTTATCGTCAATTTAATTACTTGGGTAGAAGAAATATTCAAATATAATAATAATGAACTAAGTTTGATTACAGTGGAACCCCTCTAAAGCAGCCACCTTCTGGACTGAGATGAAATGGCCTGATTATAGGGGTTCCACTGTGCATAATTAGGGATCATGTAAACAAAAAAAGGGACTGATTGAATGACTGCTTTCAAGGGGTGGCTGCTTAGAGGGGTTCCATTGTAGTTGATTATTTTTTGGGAGTTATGACAATAACAGTTTTAAGTGACATATGTTTGATTTGATCCAAAATAATAAAATTGTAATGGAGCTACTTTGAGTAGTGAATAGTTAGAATAATTGAAAACAGTAATAACCAATTTGTTGTTGTTTTTTTAATTTATTTACATGATCTATTGTGAATCCTTCTGTATGTCGTCTAGGTCATTGTGAAACTTATAATCGGTTGTGAGGCTAGAGATAGTTTTATTCAAACGTTATTTTCAAACACAAATTTATTAAAACTACATAAGCATCTTCAACCTACCTTTCTTAAAATAGTTATATAAATATTTAATCGAGTACAATGTATAAACTTATTTAAATGTTGAATTATTAGTGTTAAGTATTGTGTGTTTTTATTTTCCAATGTAGTTCTATTCGCCCAATGTGGACTATGAAAAGTTGGATGACAAACGGCCCTCATTTTGAGTCCATTTTTCTTGGACGTTTTCCATCATACTCTTTCCACAACTTAAGAACAGGAATCTCAAAATTTACAATTTCTTTAAAATATGGATGTTTGAAATATATTTAAATATTGTATCTTTTGAAATGTAATTTACTCAGTTTTTGAAACCATTTTTTGTATTAACTTTATTTTGGTTCGGGACCAGAGGTATAATAAATTTGTAGAACTGGCATGAGGAGTTGCAGAAGAATCGTTTATTTTAATTAGTAAGTAGTTTATGTATCGAGTTTTGATGTAATTTCAAACTATTTTTTGTTAATGATCTTTCTATAAATTTTTTCAACAGAAATTGTATCAATCAGGATGTAATAAACATTACCAAGAAAAATATTTGTTTTTTTGGTGTGTAAGTTACCACAGTAATTTATTGTAGCAAGAAATGTTTTAGAAGTCAAACTCCATTGTTTTTTAATCAAAATATAATTAATTGCAGCTCTTCAAATGTATCTAAATTGTGTTTATTTATCAAGTGAGGGCTCTAAGCACACATCAGTATGCTTGTCTATTTCCACAATTAAGATTAAACAATTTATTTTAATTATTTAATGTACTGAAAAGATTACAATACCTCTAATAACCACACTTCTATTGTTTTTAAATCACTGATACCATTTTCTTGCTAATACTAAATTATGAGCATGTTGATGACTGGTGTTCAAATTCTAAAGAGAGAAACAATTTATATTAATCATGGAAGTCCTGTTTGTACGTGTTTACTGTTACTCTACTTAATTATTTTTAATTGGGTTTAACAAAGGAATTGCACCATATGTATTCAGAATGCTTGGGTTTTTACTTGAGAGAGAGATTTT
The DNA here is from genome assembly GCA_011833715.1 of Carcinoscorpius rotundicauda. Classification (NCBI taxonomy): domain Eukaryota; kingdom Metazoa; phylum Arthropoda; class Merostomata; order Xiphosura; family Limulidae; genus Carcinoscorpius; species Carcinoscorpius rotundicauda. The sequence goes on along the minus strand of CM022403.1, from coordinate 57,014,360 downwards.
TTTTAATATACAAAACAATTGAGCCCAGTGACTTGTGTAGCTAATCCAAAAACAAAAATAAAGAATTCTTGGAGATGATAAACCTACTTGAAATAAAAATGTACATCAGAATGGCTGGTTTGGGCATTAACACTTTTACTGATAAGGAGAGAACAGCATTTCGATCTTCCTAAGTCCTCTTCAGGTCAAGATCGAAACATTGTTCTCTCCTTATCAGTAAGAGTGTAAATTCCCATAACAGTTGTTCTGTGATATAATCATGAAGAATGTTTACAGTAAAAACAAACATTGATGTGGTCAGTTATGGAACAACCTTTGCATTTTATGCTACATGTAAATAACAGAAACACTAAAGCATTGGATTCCTCATACTCATCAGTTTCTTGGTGGGGTATTTTTAAGAGCTGGGGAAGATGTGCTTTATTTTAGAGCAAGTCGTGCACCTTAATTGTCTTTTACTTTTTTTGTTTTTTGAATAAGCACTTTTCTCTATGAAGCCTTCGTACATATTCTGTCTAATTGTTAGTTTGTTATAGAATACTTGGATTATCCAAACATGTCATGGGTGTTCTACTTTTAGCGACATGGGTATTTTCAAAATTATTGATTGTTTAGTTCCACACTGTCAAGGCAATAAATAACAGATGATCCAAATAGTTGCTTTGCTCTCCCTAGTAGTTATCCCCTCTGTCCACAAGGATGTTTCAATATCATATATTAAATCTGAGTTGAACATGTTTGCACTGGAATATCAATGGTTGGTTGAATATGTCAACAAGGAAATATGTCACAAGGTTATGGTATCCTTTGGATAAAGACCGTTTGTTACTATTCTGTATTTGTGTGTGTTCTTTTGATTCAGTTCTTCATTAGAAGACAAAAAGGAAACACCAGATCATTAACTGGAATATCTTATTTAGTGTCTGATACATGGAAAGAGATGACAAAGAAAATTAAACACCAACTAAAAGACTGTGGATACACAGTAATTTTGTTTTTATTGTTTAAATAAAGATTTTATTTGTTTAAAAGGTGTCCAGCTTTGTTAATTATATGTTCAGTCTGTCTCTATCACAAAAACGTTTGCAAATTTCTTGGGAATATACTGTTGCTATTGCAAAATAATGTGATATTTCTGGGGATATTGGTCTCATCCATTAATGCATGCCAAAGGACCAGCAAAACAGCTGAATGAAAACACTTGAAGTTGTAGTTTAAAAGTGTAAATAATTGTTTTCCCAGTATCATTTTGACAAATACAATTCAAAATATTTTTCATACCAAAAACTCGAGCAAAACACGATAATATGTTCATTTATCTTATTTGTTTGAGAAAAATAGATATAATGGTAATTTTTCAAGAGTGCAATATATGGAAATAATACAGTTTAATAGGTAATAATACAGTTGGGCAAAGCTATGGTATTATTAGATGGTGACTTTTTCACGAATATTGTGAAATAGGTCTGAAAATAACTTACACAATTGTAATTGAACTAATGAAACAAACTGATTGGATACGTGATGTAAAGTGAAACACAATATACATTATTCAAAAAATTGCTCTTTACAGGATTGGTATATCATTCGGAGGTTACAACGTTCATCTTTTGAGATGTTTTTCTGTCATTTTACTCACGACAGATACCTAGTGGAACTGAGAACTCGATACACCACACAAAATTGGAAATTTGGAATGTTATTAAAATGATGTGCGTCCCTACGTGACTGGTCACTCTCTTAAATGTCAGCGTTGTAACGTGTTATATCATTGAGTTGGTTATTTTGGTAAGGTAAACGTAATGTAAGTTTGGACCACGTAACGATAACGAATTAATTTATTTATTCGAATTCGTTCACTAATAGTTCCGACTTCACAAAGAGCTTTCAGTGGAAATCCTTAAGTACAGTTGAAACACAAAGCTGAAATCAATTATTTACTTGCACAGCTTCCACATCAACCGATTGATAATAACCACTAATTTAATAGTTTGTCATATGCTACTTCACACTAAACTGGTAAACACATTTACTCTATAAGGTTTATATTGTACCAGTTTTTGTATATCACAGAAAGCTTTTGAGATTTTTTACGAAGGTCTAAAGCTTTATTAAACGTATTACATCTAATGAAAAAAAATCTTTTCAATGAAGGGCTCGGCATGGCCAGGTGGGTTAAGACGTTCGACTTGTAATCGGAGGTTCTTGGGTTCGAATCCCCGTTGCACCAAACGTGCTTGTTTTTTCTGCAATGATAACTATTTTTTAGCAAAAGAGAAGCTTAAGAGTTGGCGGTGAGAGGTGATAGCTAGATGTCTTCTCTCTAGTCTTGTCCTATAAAATTAGGAACGGCTAGCGCAGATAGCTCTTGTGTAGCTTTGCACAAAATTCAAAAGTAAACAAACATTAATCAATGGAAAAGTTCGCATTGTAAGGGGAAATATTAGTTTTACCCAAATGATTTGCACAACCGTGTATTTGGTCATTCCCTTACAATATAGTTAAGGCTGCAGTCTCTAGACATAATCTATTCAGCCAATGAAAGATATTGTATGTTTTATTTATTAAAAAGTAATAAAGAAAAAAGGGAACTAGAACAAACGTGACTCGACAGTTTTCTAGATCGCGTGTTTAAGTGAAAACTGAATATAATCAAGCTACATGAGAAATACAGAAAATGTCCACATTACTAAAAGAAAGTAGAAAACATGGTACACTTAAATATCACATCTACATTGTGGTTCTTACTAATTCTGGTGACTTGTCTATGCCATTGACTGGAAAGGCAAATGGATTGAATGTATATCAGAATGTTTGAAATTATAATTATATTTGAAATTGGGATTGACCTTACACAAAGAACTCAGATTAAAAATATACTAGTAATAAACTTACTTAACTGTATAAAAAATATTAATCACAAGACTTATTTGCGTTTCTTACTAGCTTTCATAGCAGCATATATGCACACTTATATTGCGATGCAATAACTGCTCAAATTGAGGGACTGGTTGATTTGCTGTTGAATTTTGGCAAAGCTATTCGAGGACTATATGAGCCAATAATTCCAACTTTTAGTGATAAAGCAGATAGTTAACACTACTCACCAACACTTTTGGACTGCTCTTTACTAATGCATGGTGAGATTGAGTACCACATTGTGATGTTTTTATAGCTAAAAATGCAAGTATATCCAATGACAGATTTTGATCCCATGCTCGGCAAATTGAAGGGAAACAAAACTAATAGTTTTTCCCATTGTTAAAATAAGCCTTGTTTCTTTCTCCAATGTACTTTTTCTTACATTTATTTTTATACACCACACACTACAAATCATTTTGTTATTCTACGACTCTGTCTTTTTTAAATATTATACAAATAATCGTTCCTAAAAGTTTGGTGTACGTATGATATGTAAGTAAACTATGTTTTTCGTAGCCCTTATTTAACACATTTTTCATGATTTCTGTACATCATGTCAATACAGAATGTCAACCGAGGTAGTAACTAAGTCTTTCTCACCCTGATTACCAACTTAACTGAGTCATTCAACTTGGGTGTCCCATGCACTTTTTTGGGGAAAGACTTCTATAAAGTGAAATAAATTTTGTCGTTATTTTCCGATGGTTGGTCAGAAAACACTTCAAGGACATTATCTTCCTTATTTTACAATAATCATTATTTATTAATCTTGTAGGTAACAGTAAAAATATCAGAGTAATGACATTGTTGTTTTACGTATATAGTGTAATGCTATTTTACTTTAGTTTGAATAAAAATAAGGAAAATTGTTAACGAGCTGTACAACATCATTGCACATTCATCAGAGCTTTCCACTAAGAGAGCCTCTCGCTAGTGCAGCGGTAAGTCTATGGATTTACAGCTGTAAAATCACAGATTCGATTCCTGTTGGTGGGCTCAGCAAATAGCCCGCTGCAGCTCTGTTATAAGAAAACCCATACACTCCAGTGAAAGAGCTCAAAGATTTTAGTTTGAATTTAATCGAATATTATGTTTTAAATTCTTTTATTTCTTCGAATTCAATTGAGGTCAGATAATTCGTATATTGCCACAAAATACATATGATAATGGACTATCTTGTTATTTTATTCTGCAAAATTTATCCGATTAATTTATGGTAAATCAATGGAACTGAGAATACCATAAAGTTGAGGTCCAAGTTCTGGTAGAAGGAACAATGAGGCAGTGGTGATCTTTTTTTATGCTTTCTTGTTTTATATTAATATTTTTATGTTTCTTTGAAATTCTTAAGTATCGTTTGAAAAGTAAAGTAGTACAGCCTTTTTTTGTTAAAACTAGTGTAAAATGCAACATTTTTAAAAATTTATGACGATAAAAATTGAGGGTGTGTTAAAAAGATATATGAAATAACTTTTTGTTCATATCAGTCGTGAACTGGATAAACGGTGCTGAGATTGTTTTAAGTTATCAGAGAACTCTCTCCTAGAATTCCAACCTCCGTTTGAACTTGGAAGAAAAAAGCTGTCAACACATTTTAACCATTAAAACAGTTTCAGAAGAGGTATTTCAATTCCTCATTCTTTTCTATCTTCTATAAATATTTGGTAATGATTGAAAGACAAGTGTCCATTGACGTGTTATCCATCAAGCTATAAAACTCATCTTTTCATAAAATTTATAAGAAATGTACATGTCTAAAAATTTTATGATACAAGGTTTGTATCGAAGCTGCTTGTGAGTTTAACGTGAATAAACAGCTGTGAATATTTTATATACTGGAACTTCAATAAAGGGAAGGCTAGGCATCGAATTTAACTTAACCTTCATCCTCAGTAATCTCCACACTTTACAGTTTCTGTGTGGTTTGGTTTGTTTTTAATTTCGCGCAAAGCTACACAAGGGCTATCTGGGCTAGCCATCCCTAATTTAGCAGTGTAAGACTAGAGGGAAGGCAGGTAGTCATCACTACCCACCGCCAACTCTTGGGTTACTTTTTCACAAACGAATAGTGAGATTGACCAACACAGCTGAAAGAGCGAGCATGTACGACAGGGATTCGAACCCGCGACCTTAGGATTAAAACTCGAGTGCTTTAACCACCTGGCCATGTCGAGCCGTTTCTGTGTGAGAGTTAGAAGAACTCGTAAAATACGAGTTAATTTATTTAGTGTAAATATGGCATTTATGTCATATTTAAAAAGTAGAGCTTTAAAGTAATCTTTAACTGAACCTCAAGATTCAAAACGAATTTTAGTAAACTTTATCTTAACATTTTTTTAAATGATCAAGAGTTTTTACAATATTTATTGAGTTAAACTTATCAAAGTATAGATGTCGCTTATACGTAGGTGATTTGTAATGAGTTGCTGGATATGCATAGTGTTTATACTTGTTGAATGCTGTGAAGTGTTTAAGTTGAACTTTTATAATATTACAGCAGATCCTGGTATTTAAGACCACCCCTTCTGCAGAGCAATAGTGGTCTTAAACAGCAGGTGGTCTGTTATTGCAGGAGCCCATTTTTTGCATGTTTTTTTTTATTTGTACATATTTTGAAGTTAACAAAAAATAAAGAAAGGCTTTTCATTTGTTTCTTCTTATTTTTTTTTTCTTAGCAAAAAACAAAACAAACCATTGGAGGCAGTGAGGTCATCCAGATTCATTTCTGTGGCTTTCATCAGTGCATATTCCTTCAAGGCTACTCCAGTAACAGGGTGGTTTTTGGCACGTGCGGCACAAAACCAGTCCCACACTCTTTCGTTCAGCTCCGTGTAGACTGTTTTCCGTGCTTTCTGATATTTTTGGCCACTGTTAGCACCATTTTGCCACAGTGACATCATTTTTTCTTTGTCATTTACTATGCGCTGTATTTGTGTCTTTCCAACGTTCATGGATTCTGCAATTTTTCTGCAGCTTTTGCCACCTTCAAACAACTTTACAACTTTCACACAATCTTCTAGTGAAAGCACTTTGCGTTTTCGACAATCAGCCATGACTTCAGAATGAAGATAAAGAGGTTTTAAACAGGTGTAGAGCAAAAGAATCAAATTGAAACTGATTTTTAATAAATATATGCCTCCTATTTATACCTTAACCGAACTGATCATTTTTGGTATGATTTGGTCTACTAATCTACTAATTGGATGCGACATGTTTGTTCAGCAATTATCAATGAAAAGCTGGCATGTGGTGTGGTTTTGTTTGTTTAGCAATATTTTACATCAGTACGTTGGACAAAACTGTCAATTATCAGACTTGAGGAATTATGAAATGACCGTTAAGACCAGCATTTCAGCGACCAAACGACCGGTTTTTGATCACACACGGGCGGTCTCTGGTCGCGTCCAGCGGGTGATCGGTCACTACGGGGAAAATAACATTGAAAGCCGTCCGTTGGCAGAAATATGGTCGGAAACACCGGGTGGTCGGCGACAGCGAGGGTCGTCCAAACCAGGATCTACTATACATATGATCATCTATATTTTACAAAACGAGTCTTTATTTGTGTATATAACCGTATATTTACATATTTTCAGAGATCGGTTCTTTTTGGGCCCGGCATGGCCAAGCGCGTAAGGCTTGCGACTCGTAATCCGAGGGTCGTGGGTTCGCGCTAAACATGCTCGCCCTCCCAGCCGTGGGGGTGTTTAATGTGACGGTCAATCCCATTATTCGTTGGTAAAAGAGTAGCCCAAGAGTTGGCGGTGGGTGGTGATGACTAGCTGCCTTCCCTCTAGTCTTACACTGCTAAATTAGGGACGGCTAGCACAGATAGCCCTCGAGTAGCTTTGTGCGAAATTCCAAAACAAACGGTTCTTTTTTTTCTGTAAATTTGAACGCATTTACAACAAACACGAAAAGATGTTTAGAGTGTTAAGAATATAGCTGAAGTTTACAGTTTCTGTTAATAAAGTGGCATTGTTAAAGTATATTACGTTACATCATATTAAACCGAGCGGAAATGTCTTGTTTGTCATTGATGGTAAATAATGTATTGTGTTTATATTGCATTTTGTTTTGAGCAAAGCCACATCCGCTGAGCTCACCGAGGGGAATCGAACCCATGATTGTAGCATTATAAAGACTTACCGCTGTACTAGCGGGTAGCAATAATATGTTGAGTTTGTTTATTAAAATTATATTAATTAAAAACACTTTAGTCAAGGAGGAAAAAAAATTCGTTGGACAAAATTTTCGCCACACATTTTTTGTTTTATAAAAATAGTGCATTTATTTAGTGAACATTTCATTCATGTGAAGTATTATGATCAGAATTTTGAAATCTACATAAGTGAAAATAATTTCAACAATGTACATAAAGATTTTTTTCACTTTTTGTTACTCTGTCTCCCTTTCTCAGAGGACTCAGATTTAATCAGACACTAGTGAAAACTTTCCAATATCAGAGCTAAAATCCAGCATCTAGATGAGTGGTAAAAGTTTAAAGCCGAGCCCGATTGTCTTATGCATATCTCTAAGAAGTCTGAATAATTTGGCAAAGATAACCGATATTGTGCTAATTGGGCTAACAAAATTTTAGTGCATCAGCACGAAAGATAACCTCAAACAGATCACTCCTTATTACACCAGTAATCCGGCCAGGAGGATTTCTAGAAGGCTATGTGGTCCATAGCTAGTCAGGTCACAAGATTCGTTGCTATATTGTAGCTAAATTTCTTGCATTTCAGGAAACGAAGATTCAGAGTACTTTTATTCTGACTTTTTCTGCACAGTAGGTCACGTTTTGGTCAACTTCGTCTTTCAAGTAAGGCTTTGGCCAACGCAGAAACGATTGTATGCTTTCTGAATTTCGTACAAAACTACACGAGGGCGATCTGCACTAGTCGTCACTAATTTAGCTGTGAAATGTGTGTTTCTTCTCGCAAAACCACATCGGGCTGTCTGCTCTGTTCATCGAGTGGATCGAACCCCTGATTTTAGCGTTTTAAATTAATAGACTTATCGTTAATCCAGCGGAGGACTAGTAATAAAAGGCGGGTGGTCAACATCGCCCACCTCTCATTCTTGGATTACTCTTTTACTAACGAATAATGTGATGGTCATAGTGCTCTCACGGACCAGCATATTTGGTGATAGGAAATTCAAACCTACGACCCATATATTTTGACTCAAACACCCTAACTACTAGGCCCTTCATTAAGGGGAATGTTTACTAGAACAAAAATATCTCGACGACAATGAAAGGTTTGCTTTTATCGCTGAAAATATTTATTGTTATCTTTAATATTATTTTTTATAACTTTCTTATAACTGTTTCAATATACAGACATATATGGGCATATCTCTCTATAGATTTATATATAATATTGCCATAACCAATGATCGATGTTGTCGTTTCTTTTTAAGCATAAAGCTACACAAAGGGCTGTCTGTATTCTGCTCGCCACATTTTTCGAAACCCAGTCTTTAGCAGTCTGAGTCTGCAGATATACCGGCGTACCACTAGAGGACCCCAGTGATCGAAGGTCCGTTTTGTACTCTGTCGGATTTCTATGTACATTTATCAGAAGTTTGTGCACCTAGATCACTAATTGCACAGGTCAGATAACAATACCTAACTGTGGTGCAGTGAATGGTGTTTGTCTATCTTTAGCGTGGTAAATAAACAGTCACATTTGTATGAGTGCAAGCGTCCCAGTTGCATAGCAGTACGTCTGCGAAGTGAGCAGAACGCAGATAGCCCTTTGTGTGTGTGTTTTCTTATAGCAAAACCACATTGAGCTATCTGCTGAGCCCACCGAAAGGAATCAAACCCCTGATTTTAACGTTGTAAGTTCATAGGTTTACCGCTGTACCAGTGGGGACAGTCCTTTGTGTACCTTTGTGCTTAATAAAAAACAAGTACAAGAATGACATCAAACTTATGTCCACTCATTTTTTTTCCTTTTTTTACGAGAATATTTCTTTCTTCAAGCAGTTATTTTGAACTTGAATTAAAACAATTTACAATTATTGTGCTCCCCTCAGTGGCACAGCAATATGTCTGCGGACTCGCGGTGCTAGAAACTAGGTTTCGATACCCGTGGCGGGAGAACACAGATAACTCATTATGTAGCTTTGTGATTAATCCTAAACAATTTCAATTCCATAATTATTACTATGCCAAAATTCTTTAGTTTTTAAAAATGCTTAGAGATATGAATTTGTAATAAATCTTATAGCAGTGTGGTTTATATATATGAACAAAACAGACCGAAACAAAAGTGAAGACATTGCATCAATTAGAAGGACCCTCGGGACATAGACCATAATGTGGAATATAAAATGTATCTTGGGTTGTGGAGGTGGTTCTAAAACGGGACCGCATTGCATTAGGGATACACCGTTTACCAATCTCAGATGTTGAAAAAATAAAATAATCCGAATCGTAATTTATATATGAGGAAAGTAAGATGTGGGTGCATAAGTTTGCAACGTCCCACATCTAAACTACTGCCTAAAGAGAGGTGTGGGAAAGTGACTGCTCTATGAAGTAATACTAAATATATATATATTACCTTGTGATAACTACTATTATATTCTAAATATAATTAACAACAGAGAAAATATTTGGTAATAAAATAATTTATGATAATATGAAATTATGTAGGATAATGATTATATAAAAACATATTTTTATCTAATACGATTCAAAGATTTACAGAAATTATTATTTGTGCATATATGATGATCGATATAATTAATATTTTGCAACGCTCATGTTCATAGTGTTTCTTTGTTTGTTTTGTATTTAAACACAGAGGGCTATGTGTGCTCTGTCCATCACGAGTATCGAAACCTAGTTTCAAGCAGTATAAGTCCGCAAATTTACTGCTGTGCCACTAGGGGGCATTTGTTCATATTTTTCTGTGTCATCATCTGTAGCCGAAAAACAACAACAATAAAAATGGTACTGGAGCTGTGAAACAAATCAAAACATTTAATGATTTATTTTCCCCAAAAGGGCGGAAAGCCGTTTGGGGTGTTACCTGTTTTAACCACTCGCACTATTATACAATAGTGTGTTATTTGTCAGTCAGTCTGTAAACACTAAAAGGACGTAACTTAAGAGACATTGAAATTTGCACAGTCCCGACGTGCGCAAGCCATAAATCACAAGAATTATACACTCTGCAGTTTACAACACAACATGACGAATGAGGTTGAAAAACAAGGGATAAAAATATTTGTAACTCTTAATTTTGGATTCACTTATTCTTGAAACAAAACACTGTCTGGAACTATGTGAGAGTATGTATATCTATTGTATGTGTATGTATTTATTTATTTTAAATTTCTGTAAGTCGCCTTGGACCAAAGCTTCAACCAAATACTAAATGAAGGTAGTAATAAGAATAATGGTAAGTGTTGCTGTTAGTTCTGGGCTGTTAGAATTATTTCCCACAGTCTTCGGGTTTTTTTTTCTTAATTAATCTAGCTAGAATTATTTTGTATGTGTTTTCTCTATAGTTATGTGATAACTCTTCTTGGATCAGTTGAGAACAATTTCAACAGGTCACGGACTGATATGATATGTTTGTGTTCACATTCTGTTAACGTTTTGCTATAATTAGATACTTGCTTATTGTGATTTTCAAGGAATACACGTACCAGAGTTTCTCCACTCGTTGTGTAAAAGCTGTGCTGAATTTCAGATCTAATTGCTTGAAAATTCTATCATTCGTGTAATACTTGATATGAAATAAAAACGGGCGATCCTGGCAAAGTGAAATGCTTTGCTCAAAGTACAGGTAGTCAAGTTAGGCGTCTTCACTGAACCACGAATGCAAGCTGTTTGATAAAAGTGTGTGTTTAAACTGTGCACGAGTTGGCATTATTATGCGTCCACTATAATTATTTCAACAATCTGTAGTTGCTAACACAAATTCTAGCAAGAAAATATTTTAAATAATTTAATAATATAATAATTATTATTATTATCAGCAGATGAGCTTCATGAAGCTGTTAAAAGAGCCTGTGTGTTTGTGTGTTTATACATAAATACAATTCGTGAAAGAAAGAACGGAACAAGCGGTAACGTTTCGAACTTGCAAAACTAAAATAGGAGGATTCACACTCTGGACGAGTCGCAGATAACTTTGCGTTAAAATATATAAGCTAGTGCTCAAAATGAAGTCTGTAAAAAATATAAATTAATTACACAGTAGATATAATTTTTTTTAAAAGTTTATTTTGTAAGACATCGAAAGTTAAAAGTTTAATAATATGTTTTTCAGAGCAGATAATGAAACGTTTAGGAAAATGTGGAACCCAATATTTAAAACATCGACAGTAAATTTCAGTTTCTTAAAAGCTTCAATGAAGGCACTAAACTTGCATTAGTTCACTGAATTTGTAGCAAACTTTAGTTAAGTGTTCCTTCATGATTTGGCCAGATGGTTAAGGCATTCGAGTCGTAATCTAAGGGTCACGGGCTCGAATCTCCTTTACGTCAAACATGCTCGCCCTCCCAGCCGTGGGGGCGTTATAATGTGACGGTGAATCCCACTATTTGTTAATAAAAGAGTTGCCCAAGAGTTGGCAGTGGGTGGTGATGACTAGCTGCCTTCCCTTTAGTCTTAAACTACTAAATTAGGGGCGGCTAGCGCAGATAGCCCTAGTGTAGCTTTGCGCGAAAATCCAAAAAAAAAATCCAAACCTTCATGATCAATCTGAGAGGAAGTAGAGATATTTCTTGGTGGCTCTCTAGTTGAATACTCTAAAACTATATAATTTAGTATTTGTAAAATGAAAATAATAAATATTCGTCCATTCGTCTCTTCATAATTGTTCCTAGCGTGATAAACAATAAAACTGAAATACAAGCTAAAGATCTGTAGTTGGAGTGCGGTTTAGAGTTAATGTGATTCAGTAGATTCTAATTGACGGATCATTTCCCGCTGCACTTTCGACCCAAAGTTGCACTATGAAAATAAGAGTCAAATAACATTATTTGGTCGAACATGAGGAAATCAAAGGGTTTGCTTTTTTTTTTTTTTCATCCAGGCTATCATTACAGTTACACACAGGTAACCTTTTTCTAGTTTTACATGACAATTCTGAAACAAAAATGTCTTTAACATATAAATATACATTACCCACACACACACACATGTGGAAGTACAATAGTAACATCAGTTAACTAACTGGACTAAAATAGCTTTTTCCCTTTTTTGTAATTAATGTTTTGTGTGTAAAAAAAAGGGCTAAACATTTTCCATCCTCATTTTTAACTTCAAATTCAAGTATTTCAATCTTTTTAGGAGTTTCGTTTTTGTTTTTGGGAGGTGACAAGCTAGAATAGTCGCCCTAGTCAAACCTGTACCTCAGATTGTCATTTGATTGCTGAGTTTAATGGAATTTCGTTTCATTTTGACAAGATACATTGCAATGTAAAAATGTATTAAAGCTTTTAAAATTGTATATTGTGAAATAAGTCAGAAAGTTTTCTGTAAATTTACTCATATTTATTGTAAGCATTTCGGCAAGTGGGAGTAGTCAGTTAAAAAAAGCGTGGGCTAGTGTCTTACTCGTGAAAATAGGCCTACTAACACCCATTCCTTGAACCATGGATAAACCTTGCTCACTGGTTCTCAAATAAGGTTTAATGATTGCAATAAAAGCATCTGTAGTGGTAAAAACACAAATTGAGAGGTTACAGAAGAACCATTAAAATTAAATAATATTGAAAATTATAGGAAATATTCAATAGGTAAAATAACCCCTTTTTTGACTGTTACATATATTTATTTATAATTCTGTGCACTTACATGCGTTCTAATTATTTCAAAACATTAAAATAGGAAGATGTAAATTTTTATAATAACCTTCCCAGTTTAGGACATGAGCTCAATTTTTTTCTTCATATAATCTTTTTGTTTATTTTGTTGTTAAGAATAAAGTTACATAATGGGCTATGTTTGCTCTGCCCTCTATGAGCATTGGAATCCAAGTGTTAGCGTTATCAGACCACAGTTTTCCAACTGGGCCACCAGGGAGGTCTTTCAAACAATTACTTCACATGAACTTCCTTGTATACCATCTGTACTTATACACTTTGTTCCTTTATAATACACAGTGCTTTATATTCATGTTAGGTATCACGGAGTTATATTTATGTACCTTAGTGGAGTAGTGGTAAGTCTTCGAATTTACAATGTTAGAATCAGGAGGTTGGATAGCACTTGATGGACTCAGTAGCTAATCAAATATGGTTTTGTTATCAGAAAACGTAGACACACATACTTTATCTGAAATTTGACAAAAGCAAAAACATCATATTCCCCACATATTTAATTATAATAATCCAATCTGTAGAATAATAAAAAAAAGAGATTCATTGTGGTGTTCTAATGTAGAATTAAAACTAAAAAGTTAGATGCTGGATTAAAATAATGTTACGTTCCTGAAATCTATAATGAGAAGTATAAATAACATTGACTTAACTAGAAATCATAAGTACGGATATGAACTGGGAACAGTTAAACAATTAATTTTTATTCTGTAACGGAAAATAATGATTGAGTAAGGTTGGTGACGATTATCTAACTAAAGACTTATTCAGAATTATTTCCTTTTAGTAAGCCTGGTAACGTTTGCTTTCCTGACTACACTATTGATACGTCCTATTCGTGTAGGACTAGGAACTACGTACTTAAAATTATTAACAAATATACAAATGCGATTATATTAACACACTATACTATTGAGTGGCTCAGTATATAATATCCACATATTCCAGTCGACATTCATTTGAAATTTAATATAAATTAAAATTTAAACTTCAGCCTAACTTAACGTAGCAGACCCGTCACGACACGAGTGACGTAAGACGCTATGACGCTTTCATGAAAGAATGTATAACTTATACACAAGTAGAGCTTGAATACGTGAAGAGATCAATCGAGTCCAATGTAGTAGGAATGATAAAAACACCATTATGCTGCTTGTGACATAGATAAATAAACCTTACACGAAAAAACTCATGTTGATCATTCTAATACAGCAGTAATACTCAGAGTGAAGTAAAAGAATATTGATCCATAGGGGTACTTGAAACATTTCTATACGATACCATGATACATAGTTTACTTTAAATATAAGTTAATGCTATCTGAAACGATTCATACGGAATGCACGTATACGCTATAAATGCAAACTCAAGAAGTATGTATCTGAATATGTAGTGTCAAATACAAAAGAACGTTCTAGTTTGTTTTGTTTTGGAATTTCGCACAAAGCTACTCGAGGGCTATCAGTGCTAGCCGTCCCTAATTTAGCAGTATAAGACTAGAGGGAAGGCAGCTAGTCATCACCACCCACCGCCAACTCTCGGGCTACTCTTTTACCAACGAACAGTGGGATTGACCGTACATATAACGCCCCCACGGCTGGGAGGGCGAGCATGTTTGACGCGACCCTCAGATTGCGAAGCGCACGCCTTAACGCGCTAGGCAATGCCAGGCCGAGAACGTTCTAAATCAAAACTTAAAAAATGTTAGATGCTTCAGAACACAAAATATAGTTTCTTAAAATCGTTAAACTACTTATGAAAACCCTGACAGTTCCTCAACTGGTCAGTAGTTTAAAATTAGAGATGAATATACCTCTATTCCAGGGGTCTTTCACTTGACTGTTTAAAACTCTTTCAGACATTTTGCAAATGGTGCTTGTTCAGACTGAAAAAAAAACAATTAGTTTATCTTAATATATAACAAACGAGTCGAACGTAACATGAAAAGCAAAGAAACAAACTGAGAAAATCATACAATTTAATAAGAATATTGCCAACATTCATTGATTATCAGAAAATGCAGCTTCACGTTTACGTTTCACCAAATAAAGTACAATTCGTTACTTTTCAAATTTAGACAATAGGTTCTACAAATCGTTATTTCACGACAAGCATACCTATGAAGTTAGAAGTTTTACAAAAAAAAAGAAGAAATAAAAGACCTCATAAAAATGTTCACACGACAAAACAAAGTATAACTCCAGTTAAATAAGTTATACAATAACTTTTCGAAATATTTAAGGAACAAAAGCACATACACACACAAAAGGGCGTAACTCAGTCTCTGTGAGTTATAAAAGTAAGGAGATACAGCTTACTTCTTTCATACGTTATCATAACTTTCAAAGCTATTTTAAGATACTTGATAAACTAAAGAAAATAGATGTCACAGGAAACAAAATAGTTCTTAATTGTTATATGTTATGCAACAAGAGAGAAATAATAATTGTGTACTTTAAGCTGCTGTGATTTAAATATAAAAAATTACAATTACCTTTATTAATTAATGACATCAGAATAGATGTGGTATTCGGGTTCACAAATGTTTAACAGATAAGAAAGTCAACTAGCAAAAAATACAAGATCCAGAAATGTTTTACAGGGAGTTATTATGTACCCAGACAGCAAATAAAGACTAGTGAAATAAGTGAACAACCAAAGTTAAGTATTTATTCACGTCAGTGAAATATTTTTAAATTTCTGGATTTCACTTTGAACATAATTTTTTTTTCTGGTTGTTGGAGTACATTAAACACGTCTACAAAGACAAAGAAGAAATAAAAAGCAGCATTGCACTTTCAAGTCAGACCAAGGTCCTAGTGAAGTCCTAAGATAACTTGTGTCAAAGACTATTACGAGTAACAAATATCAGTAAAAGTGTCTCAACTCATATAAACTTTTTACAAGTATCGCTATCACTCCTTTCGAAAGGATTGCCCTATGTTAAGGAGTCGAAACCGGTACAGAAACAAAGCCAAATTATTCAAAAGCTTTCATGGAATAACCGTTTCCGTATGCAATTTTTAAATAAGAAAAATAATTAGTGCATAGTTACGATCTTAGGACCTCCGATTTACAAGGATGTCATTAACTATAAATATAAAGTTTAGAAAAATTACCTGAATATACCTCATTTGTGATATACATTCTTAGCTAGTTACGTAGAACTGCTCTATATTTTTTACTTTTATGAGATGTTGAAAAATTAATTTAAAAAACACAATAATAAGAAATAAATAATTAAAATACAAAACATCAATGGGGAGACAGCAGAACTACTCTTAAAATTAGCTTTCCAACATCCAATATGATATTTGGAAACAAATATGTAGATTTCAAGTTATTACTATACTAAGTCAAACCAAAATTTTCAAGCCGTTTCTTGCAGCAAAAGAAAAAACAAAACTGCACGACTCATTGTGTTTTACTAACAGGAGTGATAATTTAGCGATTTTCTACTTTAATGTAGCTCGAACTGTAGCTCAGATATTTTCTGTGAAAGTGCTCTACTTGTCTCTTACTCCACATACCGATTTTTAAGGTAATCCATTAAGAAGTACATGAGATATAATATCTATAATTTTGATTGAGTTCCTTTATTTTTTTTACACCAAAAGTAGAGGTTTTATGAATTTTTCTTCCAGTTTGGAACACTGATAGATCTTTTCAACCAACAATTACGATTCTCATTTGGTGTAAATATAAGCCACATGTGCAATGTCATTCAGCAAAAATCGCTTAAACTTAACTAAAATATTTTCTAACGCATTTGCAAAAAGTCACTTTAGCTATCGGTTTAACATATTTACTACAGCTTCACCCAAGAGTAAAAGTGAATAGTTTTTAGTGTTTTCGACATTTGGATTAAAGACGGTTGATTTAGACTTTTAGAGCAGCAAAACTATAAGGTGAAATTACTGGTAGATACGTAAGTATTGGTTAGGCCTAGCATTTTAGATTAGCAATTTCTAGTTCAAGTTTTTCAAAATAATTATAGAGGTTGATAGTTATTAAATTTGATGAAATTGTCCTAGTTAAAGAGCGATTTGGATCACGTGGTATTAGATAAAGTTTGTTGTTTGGTTTTTTGAATTTCGAGGGCTATCTGTGCTAGCCGTCCCTAATTTAATAGTGTAAGACTAGAGGGAAGGCAGCTAGTCATCACCACCCACCGCCAACTCTTTTTCCAACGAATAGAGAGATTGACCGTCACATTATAACGCCCCCACGGCTGAAAGGGCCAGCATGTTTGGCGCAATGGGGATGCGAACCCGCAACCCTCCGATTACAAGTCGCACACTTTGGCCATGCTGGACCATTAGATAAAACAATTAGCATAAATAATGATGCTTGACACGGGTGTATCGATTGCATGGGGTAATGACAAGAAACTGTTAATCTAAATTCCATGGCGTTAGTATATAGAAAAACAAACTTTTAACATTGTTTAGATGGGATAAACATTATTACATATTTTAAAGAATCTCATTGTTTCTGTAAAGTGAAGGTCTGTTCCAAATAATATAGTTGCGATCCTAAGGCTAATGTTAGTTACTAGCGAACGTCACTTTTTTATTAAGTGTGTTTTGTTGGTGTGTATTGACCAAAGTCATGATTTATAATCAAAATTACCTAAAGCGTGAAAAGAGGTGTGGCAAAGAAAAAAAAAGGATTCAGCACACAACTTTAAAGAATGAAATAAAAACTGGCGGCCCAACGAATTCACGTTGTTGTATTATCTTCCCTATATAAGGCCCTGTACTGTATGAATCTCTTTAGCACATTTGACGATCCAGATATTAGCATGGAAGGATGGTGACTAAAATTTATGTTGGGTTTAGAATAGCAATACATTTATATCATGGTTTTTATGTTCATACATGATATTCAGGATGGATCGCTAACTCTAAGTTCAACTTCTTTTGCCTTTCACATTGATGATTTGTATTTTAATTTATTTTTTATTGTGTTTATTTTACTTTTTTTGTGAGCAACCACCTTCTCACATCTGCCTGGAGACAGCGAAAGGTAGTAAAGATGTTGGATGTTGTGGGTTAAAATACCCACATTTGGTACCTCCTTCTTTTAAGCAGATGAGGCCAGCGAATTATAGGTTAAATTAGATGGACTGTGTATCCTCAATGTGAGTTCTACCTTACTTCTGCTGGTGCATCAAAAACCCAGCTTACATCACGTAATAGCCTACGTTATTATTTGCACCCAGGTGAGGTGTTGGATGGTTATTTTGAAGCTACTTGTTTTTTATTTATGTAAAATAACGTTTGATTATATACAAGTGTGTATGTGCAGGTGTTTGAAAATTTAAAGCTTTTCACTTATGAATAATTAGACATATATAAAAAATTTTTATTACTATAAAGTAAGCTAAAGCTCGACTCAGTAATTAATTATTAAAGCATGGTTTTATTTTTGCTCATAGAAAAAATATACACGAGTTCTACTTTTATTCAATCTAAGTATTAAAAGTGTTTACTTTTCGTTTTATACGAAGACCTCTTATATAAAAAAAAATTGTGGCTTTATACAACTTCAGGTTTTAGTTCTTTCCAGCGGAAGTTGTTGTGTACTGCTGTTAGTACTACTAATAGACATCAGAATGGTCATAGTAAAGCTGGGGAGGAAGATGCGTGTAAGTTGAAGAGGAACGTATGCGGTGATCGAAGTTTTGTAGACAGTGGATATTTGGAAGAAGTAAGGGAAAGTAACAAATACATCTCCGTTTTTAATAACTAAAACATTGACTTCAGAAGGGATCTGAAATAAACACGGAAGTGAAAATTCAAGGACAAAGGTGAGAAAAGTTTGAGTACAGAATAGTTAAGGCGGTCTACGATATGTACGAATATGATAAGGTGTTCCTATCACGATTTAATTATCATATTTTCTTAGTTCACGCGATCATAGTCAAAGGAAATAAAAGCAATATCCGCGTGCTTCGGGCACTTAAAGTTAGAAGTGACTCAAGCTTGGCAGAGTGTGGCAGGAGTGAACTTGATGGGGGTATTCTTTGGAAAAGATTTAAAAATTACAACTAGTGAGAAGTTTGAGTTAATGTAGTTAATAGTGTAATGGGAATTATCAGATTAAATGCAAGCGAAATCAATAAGGAAATAAGTAATTTAATGAGAAAGTTAGTTTGCATTTGTATGTCTAGTCAAGGTTAAAACTAATAGAACTACAAGCATTAATGGTAATATATTATCTTTTTTTCAGCTCTCATATTTAGTTCAGAAAATATGTTTAAAGAGATAAATTATTTTAAATCAATATCTGATTTATGTTTTGGATATCGTACACCTTTCAAAATTTACTAGAAGGAATGTTCAGAAATTGCTTTACATGGGATAATACAGTTTTAGTTCTGAATTTTTAGAAAGCCAGTGTTGAAGCTTTAAATTTGAGGCATATGTTTCAGTTGATTTGGCTAACCAAGTTGAAAGGGAATGATAAAAAAATGCAGATTTTAAAACGGCATGTAGTGTCAAAAAGGAGCTATTGTGGATGTGAAGAATGCACCCAGTGGTGTAGGAGAGACCTGATGGTCAAAATTGGACATGAACTTTATTTGTTAAGGAAATTTAAATTAACAGACAGAATAAAAGGTTTAGACAATTATATAAGTGTTGGGAAACGGCTCACAGAATACCAGTTAGAATGTAATGATGGAGCTGGCAGTAATGATTTCTTTCGAAATGATAAAGGTATTTAGATAGATAATTGGACCATGGGTAGAAGGAGTAGGAAGTTGTTTTTATTTCTAAAGGTTAACAAATCAGTTTCTTCTATATCTGAAGGCAAATTATTTTGTGTGACTATTACACTTTTAGAAAAGTAACGCTCCCTTGGCTCATTGTTCGTTAAAGTTAATGGTTCCCTCCTGTTTCAAAAGTAATTTCCTGATTTAATTTGGACAGTTTATTTCTTGCTCTATCTTTAACTATTTGCTAAAATTTATTTGTCTGTGATGTGCAGCAGTCAGTGCTCTATGTATGTATCATTAGGAATACTGTTTTTCCTGATTTCTTTAACATTTATTTTGAATTTTGTATTGTAAACACTTTTGAAAAGCATTTCTGTTTATTACTTGTAGTTTTATTGAAGTAGTATATTTCATGTATGTATTCAGATGGCACAATTGTGTATCCACAGACTTGCACCAGTAGGAACTGGGTTTTGATATCTGTGGTGGGCATAACACAGATAGCCCATTGTGCAGTATTGTGCTTAACTTCAGACAAAAACAAAATCTTTGTATTCAGATATGTAATATTACTGATGAGTGTATTTTGGACAGAAATACAATAATGTTCATAAACTTTAATTTCATTTTATTCATACACAAGTATAGACTATCAAAATCTAACTTTTTTTAAATCTTATTTCAAAAAAAATTCTCACACAGTAGAGATAAAGGATATAATTTATCTTTTTGAAGATTATGAGGTAGTCTTTTACATGAGAATTTGCAGCACGTATTATTGAAATAAGCATTCTGTGAAAAATATCAAAATTGTCCTAAACCATGTATATGTTAATTATTTGATAATAAAGTAAAAGGTACACTATTTAAAGTTAAAGCACCAGAGCCAAACAGTATTTTCTTATAATTTTCAAAGGGTATCAGGTATTTCTGTTAGATTTTGTAGGTCATTAATATACTTCAGTTTTGAAAGGTGTTGTAAAATAAAGTATGAAATTAATTTATAAAATGTGACGTTATAAAAGAGAGCCAGTGTGGAGTGATTAAAGAATAACCTTACTTTATAATCCAATAACGTTTTTGGGGATGTTACTTATGTGGAAGATGGAATAGATACAAACTTTGTTAAGTTAGATGTGTAGGAAGTTTGATAAGGCATAACAAGGAGGATAATTGAGAAAATTATATTGATGGAGGTTGGAAAATAACTTGTTGATTGGATTACAGGGTGTGTGAGTGGCAGAAAGCCACTGTTGTTATGAGTCCAGTCAGATTGGCTGCTTGATGAGAACCATGTGTGTCAGTGGTTGGTGGTCATAAACTAAGAAATATATGGTTTGAGTACCTGTGAAGTCCTATACAAATATTTTCAACAGTTTAAGTGCACGAAGGATTATTAAATAACCATACTGAATGAGAAATGTGAATGCCAAAGTGATTACCACTGTGAGAAATATTTCCACATACAAAATTACCATCCAGTATAATTGATTTATTATTTAAAGCTTCTGGGTGTGGCTGCCTGTACTTGGTGAGAGGACCCTTCAGAGAAGGTTCTGTCTTTTCAGTTTACCTCCTCTTGGATCTAAATGTATACCCACATTTATTGTGCATGCTTTGTCATCAAGGAGAAGAGAGGATCCTGGTGGTTGAGAGAGGTCCAACTCCAACACACCATTTTGGCTCTGGATTTCTCTGGACAGGTGGTCTTATGCTGATCCTATTGGGCTAGGGTCAGCTACCGAGTTCTATTTTGTAGGTGTTCAGTAGGTGTTGTGAACATTGTCTGATGCTGGTGTTTGGCTGTAGTGTTCACAAAACCCTAGTGTTGCTGCAGTGTCCTTGTTTGCCATTGTATGCATCCTCTCTTTGGACTCAATTGTGCATGGAAGTCAGTTTGCACTGAATCTTTCTCCTTTCTTTATGGATCCTCCAAAAGATAAAATTGTAAAAAAACAGTTAATTAACCACATCTTGAAGACTGAACAGCAGTCTCCACTCCTTTTGACGCCTTTCCTTCATTTTATTGTACTGCATTCTTTGCCAAACCTTTCAAGCAAACATCTCTCTTTTTTAATCCAGAAAGGATTAGTGGCTTGCTGGCTTTCCAGATTCAGTGAAGAAGCTATGTTCTGGGATATCTAGGTGGAAACATGTATCTCTAATTAAAAGCCATCTTTTCTTGTATCTGAGAGGCAGAACAGTTATTCATTCATGCCCTTAGTTGCTAGAGTCTACATCCACTTACAGAGACTTGTACACTTGATCCAGTGTAGGATCCATGGAGGTCGATAAACCTCCTTTTAACAAAGTAAAATGACATGGTTGTAAACTAAAGGATTACTCACCCAGTTCTTCTCTGCCTAAGAAAAGCGACTGCTTTGATACAATGGAACTACCAAGGTATCCATTCTAATCTGGATAACTTTAAAGTTTAGATTGATTTCTATCATCCTGTGTGCATTTCCTTACAGGAAATTTTCATGAAACATGCCGAGACAGTCACCGTTTGGAAGTTTTCTCTGCACCAGAATGACAAGTTTTGTGATGGGCGTGGAGGTGTGGCTCTGGTGATTGATCAGTGTGTGCCCACCTTGAGTCATCTGAAGAAGGTGGATACTCCTGATTCGAAGTACTGTATGTTCTTGGCTGAACATTTTTTAGCCATTCTTCTATTCATGTTTATATGGATGGTTTGAAATATGGTGATTCTATGGGCTATGCTTAGGTTTGTTGTGACTCTGGTTTTTCATAGAATCCCTTTTACAGTTTCTATTTCCACTGCTGAGTTGTTTGTCATTTCTCTAACTCTTGATCATGTTGAAGCTATGCAGCAGACCAACTGTATTATTTACACTGACTCAGTTTTCTACTGGCCCTGGAATTGTTTGACATCAATACTTACCCTGTTCTCATCGATATTCAATGGTGACTGGCCCATTTTTCTTCAGCTGCTATAAACATTTAGTTTTTCTGGATACCTAACCATTTTGGTATTCACTGGAATGAGCTCACTCTTATTGCAGGTAAGTCCATCTGATGTTCTGATGCTGTCATGTCCCTGTGTGTTCTCATGTAAGGATTAGGCCCCTTTCTTGAAGGCTCTGCTTTGTGCCAGTTGACAGTTGACTTAGTGCAAGTAATGTGTTAACAATGTTTTCCAGATCAAGCTGTTTATTGGTGTTTGGCCATCTTGTTTCCATCAGAGTCAGGAGGAAATTGTCCTTGCAAAGCTGGGTATTGATAAGTTTTTAATTTTTTTTAAATTTTAACTGGTGAACACAATCCAACAAAAATGCATGAAAACCAATAAAAAAAAATACTACTACAAATGAAAATAACCAACAGAATCTCGGAAAACTCTTATTTTTACCCATGAAAGACTGACTCTCACACACCACAACTATATGGCACCTCCAAACTTCACAAACCCGATTGTCCACTGCGATCCATAATGTCAACCTATGAATCATTTAACTATAACCTCAGTAAATATATAGCGTGGGCATTTTCTAACTATGTAACATCAACCAGCTCTTTTTTCAAAGACTTTATTTAACTTCAAATATGTTCTTAATCAACTAAATCATAATGGCAAGTTTTGATGTAATGTCCCTCTCCACAGAAGTCCCAACAACTAAAGTCTGCAAGATAGCTTTAAAACTTCATATCTAAGACTCCAACCCATTAATACACACCCCCAGCAACCAATTATCAACTGTTATATAATTCAGTACCACCAAAACTAACTTCATTTCAATAACAAAAATTACCTACAAATAAATACCCTAAATATGGAGAATCCTGTGTCATCAGTTTTAGCCAACATTTTTATGACACAGATTGAATCACAAGAGGACAGATCAGCCTCACACCCACCACTATACTGGTACAGGTATGTTGATGGTATGATTATTGGATTAACATCTACATAACACACGCTTAGTTTTTTCAATCGCGTTAACTCGATACACCCCAACATTAAGTTCACCTGTGAACAGAAAAAACTAACCAAATAACATTTCTTAACCACAAATTTACTAGAACTGATACACAATTCAAAACAGAAATCCACAGAAAAAATACCCATACTGGATTATACATTCCTTGGGACTTAGCACATGAAACAAAACAAAAACTCAACACATTAAGAAATAAAACAATGTTCACCCAATTAAACTAACAATGAAATCAACAAAATAAAACAGTTCATCAACATCAACAAATTTCAATCAAAAACTGTGTAAAAAAAATTATATGCACACACCTAGACCAACAACAATTAATCCCAAGATACAACAAACTACAAAACATTACACTGCTGCAAACCACATGTTCCTGACATCAGCAAAAAAATAACCAGAATGTGGAAGAAACTTGTAACCAGATGTAACATTCCAGTAAGCAAATTTATTCAAAAACCAGGTACAAAACTAAAATTCATGCTGTGTAAAAACTATATTGACAAACACCACACCAACATTATTTATAAAATACAATGTGATAACTGCCACGACTTTTATATTGGAGAAACAAGCAGAAAAATGGAAACCAGATTCAAAGAACACAAAAAACACCTTCACACACTTTTGAACACTGAAAATCAAATAAAGACAACATAATCATAGAAAACACCCAGACATTAAGTAGGGAAACAAATATAAACAAATGCAAAATCAAGGAAGCCTTATTTATACAGCAACTAAAACCAAAATTAAACCAATATAAAGGAACTCCTATATACCTTTACTAATTAATAACTGCCTAACATCAAACTGCAATGCCCGTTACAGTTCTGTATCTGTTTATCTTCTCGTTCCTAAGACATGCCCAGCAACAGTCAGTTGCAAACTCTCATTGTTAACCGGAAGATTGTCTTAGAAGGTCAAAATGTTGTTCTCTGCTTATCAATAAGTCCTAATATCCAAACAGACATTCTGAGATACATTTTTATTTCAAGTGCATTTCTCATTATCAAGAAAAACTGTCCAACTTAATTGTGCTTTAAAATTTGTATGGGTCATTGGCCCTTTTAATTCTGTTCAAATTTGTGTTACTTGTTTTGTTGATTGAGGTTGTTTTTAATTCAAATCATTTTTATCTTGTATAATGTTCTACTCTTATATTTTTACAACTTCTTTGGTGCAGGTAGTCTCATTTCTTTGTACCATAAAATACCAATCAATTAATATTTAGTTTTGGTGAGGTCAAAGTGTACCATTTTATTTAGGTTTCCTGACTTGATATTGAACAAGAAATTAATTTCTCGATAATAATTAACTCAATAACACTGAGAAAAATTCGTGATACGGAATAAAAATAATTTTGAAAAAAATGATTCGAGCATCTTCACTGAAATTGACAGAATATCTGTGTTATTTTTTTATTTATGTTATGCTATAATCTGTGTAAGAAAACCAGTGAATAGTTTGTATGATGTAACAGCTTTTAGAATAGTTTTGAGGGCTGTAATTCTTGTTGGAAGCTGATGAACAAGAGGTCCAGAGTTGTAAGTTTCACTTGTACAGTAAGTTATATTCTGTACATTTTGATTTGCGGGTGAAAAAACAATTTTAATCTTTGAACAAAGATAATGATTGTACATGTAGGCAGTACCAACTCAAGTGCAAATAGTTGATGCTGTGTAAATATAAGTTGGCATTTTTTTCAAATTTAGAGTTTTTTGTATTTTGCCAAATTTCAATTTAAAAAAAATTAGAATACAGGGTAAGAATTTGGTACGTAATAGAAAAGTATATTAAAAAGGAAACATAAATTTATTTTTTATAGATTGGAATTTTTTGAGCTTTTAACATGGCAAAATCTTTCCTTACTTTGTCTATATTGAGTTATATGTCTGTTTTAGTTCCTTTTTTAAATTATGGCTAGACCATTTACTGTCTTGTCCCATTGTGGAAAGCAAAAAATATTTTTATGGATGTTCGTCTAAAAAGTACTTTGCCACTGGTCACACTGATAAGTAACATCATTGAAGTTCTTGGAGCAGTAAACATTTGGAACAATTTGTTTAGTTTTCATACAAGTGTAGGAAGATCTTATCAGAAGTTGAATTTTCTGGTATTTTACTAATTTAATGTTCTATACACAAACTTTCACAGATGTCTGTTTTTTTCTCTGCTTGTTAGTATGTTTTCTTTTCTTCCCCCTTTATTTTTGTAGTATTTTTGAGGTCTTTGAATTTACTAGGAGCTAGATCTACATGTAGGCCAATAATGTTACTTAATAATAAATTGCATCTCTCTATAGAACAGATAATTAATACTCTGCACAACTGCAGAAAGGTTTTTGCTCATACACCAAACCTTGGAATAAGTTTTCACCCTTATGCTTAATAATGAGTTGTACTAGTCTATGATTCAGTAAACATTAGATGATAGCTCTCCATCAGTATTCACACATACTCCCTAATGTGGATTCCTGTATGTGATGAGGGGACCTCCCAGAGAATATTCTATATTCAGTTTACCTCCTCTGTGATATAAACATCCACCTGCATGTTTGGTTCAGGGTCAACTGAGTGCTAGTGTAGGACATCTTCAGCTGGTGTTTTGGGCATTGTCTGATACTAATGTTGGGGTATAGTGCTTACGAAACCCTGGCGTCGCTGCAGTGACTTTATATGGTATTGTAGTGCGTCCTCTTGTAGGGCCTCATGGTGGGTGGGGTCAGTGGGCACAAAAATGTTCTTTTTTTGTTATTATTATGGATACCTCTCAATCAAAAAGTAAACAAGCATGACAGCATAGAGAAAAATCTTACTACTGGCAAATGACTGCACATTGGTGACTCTTTGGTCAAATTCACAACATGAATCTGTCCTCTGATTTTTAATTATACATTCTATAGCCAAAAAACCCTTAGGGTAGATGTCTCCATTTTTTATTCAGAAGGGTTTAGAAAGGCTTACTGGCTCACCTTAATTAGTAAAATAATTACAGTCTGGGGACATTTTAATGGAAACAACTTCATCATAATATTCCAAACTCCTCTTGAAAATGAAGGCCACTGAAGATGTACCCATTGAGGTTACTCATTCTACTTTGAATTCTTCCAGAGGAGTTACAGTGGAGAGGGATTTAAGGACCATTTCAGAGTTAAGAGATTCTCGCAGATTTCACCAGCGAAGGTGTTACAGGGGTGTGCTGAATTTTTACTTGTAGAGAGGGGATTATGGAGCCGACATATGTTCTAATATTAACATTTACAATATCAAGTCTTCCTACCACAGTCAAGGCAGGATATCTGAATTGTAAGGTACAGTCTTATATTTCTAACCCTGTTAGATGTTTTCATGGTCAATGATTTGGTTACTCAAAAACATCTTGCCTTGGTTCATTGACATGTGCCTGTTGTGCTGTTAAAGTCCATGATGTTTTTGAATATCAACTAGAACTGCATTGTATTAACTGTAATGGTTCACATACTTTCTATTTTACTTCTTGCCATAAATGGGTAGAAGAGAAAGAAATACAACGTCCCAAGAGAGTTCACTATATTACTTATCCAGAGGCTTGGAAATTACTATTTCCAGTTCAATCTCAGACTTATGCTGCTGTAATCCATTCCACTAGTACAGTAAGAGTCCAGACAGACCTTTCCATGCCTCCTATGGAATCCTTAACAGCTCATCTAGTACCCTTCAAAATCAACAAAGTTAAAGAATCAGTATCTACATCTATCTCTGTCCCTGCCACATCTTCCAGTCATTGTCCAACTTCACCTTGTTCAAGCCCATGTCATTCCATGGGGTCTTCATCTCTTGACACCACAACAATTAAATCATTCTTTCATGTCCTGAATCACTGGAACATGTGTCTACAAACACTGACCTGCCTACTCGATCCAGAGCAGGATCATTATATAGTGACTGACCCACATCCAGTAAAGAAAAACAGTGCGGTCTCAAGCAGAAGGTCTCTGTCATATTCTACTCCAAAATAAATAAAAATGGCCATGCTAATCCAATGGAACTGTCAAAGTTTTCAATCAAATGTGAATGACATCAAGGATTCGATTGACTTTTATTGTCTCAAAAATCTTTCATTACACGAAAAAATTTTAAAACCTAATAAAGTCAAAGTTTGACAATACTGGTTATATCGAAATGATAAGTCATGCAGGATAAGAACATGGGGAAGAAGTACTGCTGCTTGATTAACATGTACTCACCCAGTCCTTGTCATTGAATATGCCCTTGGAAGCTGTAGCCATCCGTATCTCCTTGAGTCGTACCATCACTGTTTGCTCTCTGTACCTTTCCCCTGAAAGAAATTATCCATCAGACCTTGATGCCCTCATTGAGCAACTGCCAATCCCCTTTTTAATTTTTGGGCATCTTAATGGGCATAATCTCTTTTTGGAGTATTTCTAGTATTGATGCGATGGGTTGTGTAAAAGAGCATTTGCTCCTGAATCACAACCTGTATCTCTTCAATACTGGCTCTTTCAACTATTTTCATGCACCCAGTCAGTTATTTACTGCTATAGATCTTTCTGTTTGCTCACCTTCACTTTTCACTTGCTTTTCTTGGGATCTTGACATCAATCCATGGGGTACTTATCATTTTCCTATCATGTTTAAGAGTGATTGGCAGTGGTCAGTACCACCTGACCCATGTTCCTCAGTGGGAGTTGGACCAGGCCAACTGGCCCTCTTTAGCTGCTTTCTTGGGACTTGATCCTGCCATCTTTTGTAAATCATCAATAGATGATTGAGTAACAGCAGTAACTAACTGTATTGTCCAATCAACTCCTCAATGCATCCCCCAAACTTTGATATCTTTCCCATGGCATCCTTGCCCTTGGTGGAATTTTGCTTGTTCTTTAGCATGGAAAGCTTAGAAATGTGCTTGGGGTAAATTTCAAAGATATCCCACACTATTAAACCACATTGCATTTCAATAAGCCCATTTTCAAACCAGCAGGAATCTTAGACTAAATACATCTCCAGCATTTCTTTGACCACCACTTCAAAAGTGATATGGGACAAGATCTGTAAGGTGAGTGGAAAGTATACTTCTGCTCCTTCTCTATCTTAATATTCAATGGCCATGCAGTTGCTGATGCTCAGAGCATTACCAATACTTTTGGTGAATGTTTCTCTTGTTTCTAGCTCTTCAAACTCGTCCCCTTCCTTCTTAGCTATTAAAACACGATTTGAACATCTGCTTCATTCCTGGTCATCCCTATGACTACAATCACCATCTTGCACTTCATCAATCTGACAATACATAAGTTGGACCTGATGATATACATTGAGATGCTGCACCACCTTTCTCTTGCCTCTCCTACTATTCTCCTGGCTGTCTTTAATCAGATATGGCAGGAGAATGTCTTTCCTGATGCTTGGTGCCAAACTATTGTTCTCCCTATTCTTAAACCTGGGAAGGATCCAAAAATTTCTTCGAATTACCATCCCATTGCATTGACAAGTTGTTTCAGTATGATCTTGGAGAGGATGACTAATGCTCATCTTGTTTGGTTCCTTGAATCAAACAACCTTCTCACACCCACTCAGCATGAGTTCTGAAGGCAACGTTCTACAATAAACCACTTAATTTGCCATGAAACATCAGTCAGAGAAGCCTTTTTGAAGTGACAACATCTTGTTTCTATTTTTTTAATTTAGAGTAACCTTGTGATACAATATGAAGATATGGCATCTTGGGAGACCTTCACTCATATGGATTGCATGGCAATTTACCACTTTAATAAGAATTTTGTAATGAACTGCCAATTCCAGGTCTGCATAGGCTCAACATTTTCCTGTTTTTTCCCACAGCAACTTGAAGTCTGAGTGTCACACTTTTCATTTTAAAGATTAATGCCATCAGTGATAGCTACCCCATGCAGTTGCAAATGGTTTTTTTCATTGATGGCTTTCCCATCTCATGTCATCAAACCTGAGGTTTATTGGGCAGCAGCTACAAACTGCAATCAATCATATACTTCAGTGAATCACAGCAAATGCTTTTCAACTTTCTCTCCCTAACACAAAACTGTTTGTGTATACTTCTGCTGCCAACGGAGTATTCATCCAGATCCAGAACTTTGTATTGATGATGCTGTACTTCCTGACATCCCTGAGGCAAAGTTCTTAAGTCTCATATTTGACTGTAAATTAAACTTTATTTCCCATATCAAGCAACTTCATGTCAAATGTATAAGATAACTGAACATTCTCTGTCTTCTCTTCCACCTC
This sequence comes from Carcinoscorpius rotundicauda, assembly GCA_011833715.1. NCBI lineage: Eukaryota > Metazoa > Arthropoda > Merostomata > Xiphosura > Limulidae > Carcinoscorpius > Carcinoscorpius rotundicauda. The sequence goes on along the minus strand of CM022403.1, from coordinate 56,984,642 downwards.
TTGGGGAGTGGATTGACACTCTATGCTTAAAATTTATGTCCTTATCTGATCCAAACTTGACAGTGGGTCCATGGTTTATGGTTCTCCCGGAACCTCAACACTAAAAATGCTGGATCCTCTCCACCATCAGGGGCTTTGGCTTTGCACTGGAGCCTTTCGTACTTCTCCAGTTCAAGAGTTTGTTTGTGGAGTCACATGAACCTTCTCTGTATATTTGCTGTTTGCAACTGTCTCTTATGTATGCTTCCAAACTTTGCTTTTTATTACAGCATCCAACTTGGGGTTGTGTTTTCCATCCTCAGTGGGCCATGCAGTTGCTGATGCTCAGAGCATTACCAATACTTTTGGTGAATGTTTCTCTTGTTTCTAGCTCTTCAAACTCGTCCCCTTCCTTCTTAGCTATTAAAACACGATTTAAACATCTGCTTCTTTCCTGGTCATTTCAGCCTTTGTATCCAGACACAATCAGAAAAATTGAATCTATTTATGAATAGTATAGCAGTAACAAAGGGTCGACCCCTGCTGCCATGGCTAATTACTGTTTCCAACTGTGACCTATCTTTGAGTCATCTGAAGAAGGCTGGTACTCCTTATTGGAAATATCACTCTTTATTTGCTGAACATCTTTCAAATGATCCATCTATTTCCATATATATGGATGGTTTAAAATCAGGTGACTCTTCAGGCTTTGCCATGTTATGTTACAGTTTGGTTGTGGCACACAGAATCCCTTCTACAGTTTTTGTGTTTAATGCTGAATTATGTCATTTCTCTTGCCCTGAATTGTATTGAAACTATGCAGAATACAAATTGTACTATCTATACTGATTCCTTTGGTGTGGATTCCTGTACGTGGTGAGGGGACCTCCTAGGGATGGTTCTGTTCTTTCAGTCTACCTCCTCTGCAATGTAACATCCACCCATGTGTTTGCTATGCATGGCAACCCATGAAGGGGAAGATAGGATCCTGGTGGTTGAGTGGTCCAACCCTAACACACCACTTTGGCCTCAAATCCTGAAGACATGCAGCCTTGGGTTGATCCCCTTGGGTCAGTTGGCTGGTGTTATGTATTTTTTATGTTTTATGTTTTTCGTAAACTAAACGCAACAGAAAAACACAGATAACAGCTTGTATAATTTAAACTAAACTATTAACAGATATAATATAAATTATATAATAACAATGACAGCTATTAAGTTTAAACATTCAAAATTAATTACAATACAAAATGGTACTGGCCTGTATCTAATATAATGATCTAAAATGAAAGTCTCAAATTCCAGTCTAGGGTGTGAATTTGGTCCCATGAAGAAATTCCGATGTTTAAATGAAGAAGTCGAGAAACAGTTCACAGTTCATTAAATTCGACGAAGTTCCTTTCACGTTACATCCAATGAACGTCACAAATTTGTCGCCTTCATTTTTTTTTATCTGCCCGGACGTGTCGACCTTCAGCACAACCAGTAATTCGAAAGAATCGTAGAGATTGACGAAATAAAACCACAGCTTCCGAAGATCTAACTTCAGTCACAAATCCAAGTTGAATAATCACAGCAAACACTTGAACTTTCTCAAACGAAATGACTGACTCTCTTCTTTTGAAATAAAACTAATGTGTGACTCTCTTCTCTTTCTCGCATCTTCGTCTGTTTATATATTGTAGGCCTAGACCCATCGAAGCACCGCGAAACTTCTACAGATCTCCAGAGCAATCCGCGCATGTCCGTTCTTGCACGAGACTAAACGTCTAGACACAAAGTTGCCAGCATTTCATTTACAAACATGTGATTGGTCTACTTAATTCAAGAAAATTCTAAATGTTGCCCTAAATGAATAACAACATATTTTATTAGTTTAAACTTCGAAACAATAATATAAATATGGAAATATGAATAATAGAAATGAAAATTTAAACACAACACGACATGTTGTCGTTTACAAAATATTTACAGGACATTTACATAACAGCTGGTCCACTCAGGGTAGTGTTGGATTTTTTTAATTGGTGTTGTGGACATTATATCTGATGCTGGTGTTTAGGTATTGTGCTCACGAAACCCTAGCATTGCTGTAGTGGCCTTGTTTGACATCATAGTACATCCCCTTATAGGGCTCCATGGTGGGTGGGGTCAGTGGGCACTGAAATTTCCCTCTTTTTTATGGATACTCCAACTACAAATTTTGAAATAAATAGTAAAATAGTGAAAAAATAGTTATCAGGTAAATGACCACGTCTTGAAGATTCTGAGCAGCAATCCTCACCATCTGTACCATCTCATTTTCCTATATTGCATTCACTTTCAGACAACCTTTAGAGTAAAGGTCTCCTTTTTTCATTCAGAAGGGACTAGAGGGACTTGCTGGCTCTCAAAAGTCAGTAAAGAAGCTTTGATCTGGTGACATATTGGTGGAAACATTCACATTTCAATACAGTGAACTCCTCTTGCATTCAAAGGCAATTGGTAATATACGTATTGAAGTTACGTCTAGTGCTACTTTGAATTCATCATGAGGAGTTATTGTTGAGAGGGATTTGAAGAACATTCCAGAGTCAATGATTTTCTCTGGTTTCTCCAACCAAGGAGTTTCTGCAGTGAGACGTATATCCATTCACAAAGATGGAATTACGATGCTGACCAGCGTTCCTCATTCTCAAATCTATGTCACCATGTCAGCCTATCACCATCAAAGCAGGTTATCTTAATTTCAGAGTATGGCCATAGATTTTAAACTCTCTCTTGTTTCCATGTTAATGGTTCAGTCACTCAAAGACGTGATGTCGTGGTTCCTTGACATGTGCTTATTGCAGTGGCAAGGACCATGATGCCTGTGAGTGTGAAACGGTCCCTCAATTGTAATGGCTCTCAACCATTCTACTTTCTTTTTTGCCTTAAATTGTTGGAAGAAAAAGTGTTTGAAAACTATTTATAACATTACCTATCTCGAGGCTTGAAAATTGCTGTCCACCTCTTGTATGCTGCTGCACTTCAATCCACAACTACTGTGGGAGTGCAGACAGATCTCTCTGTGTATCCTAAAGAATCATTCTCCAAACAAATGAAAAGTATTTGACCTCCATGGTTAAAAACGTTGAATCAATTTCAACACCTATCTTTGTTCCTTATATACATTCCACCAAACCCCAAGATCTACATCCTTTGGTTGCAGGTACAAGCATTTCTCCTACCTCTTGATGTAAAAGAATAATTTGTTCACATCCTCAGTTTCTGGAATCCCATTTCAACAGAAAAGACCAGCCCATTCAACCCAGGGCTGGATCCATGGAGGTCAATAGACCTCCCTCAAATAAGCACAGTAAAGAAAAAAGACGTGTTCATAAACAGAAGGGTTCTTCACTCAATTTGCCTACACATAAAAATGGCCACCTTGATACAATGGAACTGTTGAGGGTTACATTCTAATCTGGATGACGTCAAAACACTGATTGCTTCATACAATCCTGTTTGTCTGTTTTTACAGGAAACATTTCTGAAACCTGTCAATACAGTCACCTTTTATCGGTTTTCTATATATAGTAATGACAGGCTGTGTGGTGAATGAGTATATGGAGAGGTGGCACTGTTTATTAATCAGCATGTGCCTATCTTGTCTTTGCCACTCGACACACTCTTGGAGGCCGTAGCTATCTGTGTTTCCTTAAATCATACCATTACTGTTTGTTCTCTCTACTTGTTTCCTTGAGAGACCTGTGATCAGTTAGACCTTGATGCTCTCATTGAACAAAGGGGCTTCAATGGATGGAATCCCCTGTGGGGAAACACTGATATTGATGGGAGGGGTCATTTCTTAGAGTGTATGCTTTCAGATCACAACCTTTCTCTTTTCAATAAGGTTCTTATACTTATTTTCATGCACCTAGTCAGTCATTTACTTTCATTGATTTCTCAATTTGTTTCTCTTCATTATTTTCTCATTTTTCATGGAGGGTTGACAATAATCCACAAGGCAGTGATCATTTTCCTATAATCTTGAGAGAGACTGGCCATGGTCATTCCTATCCAACCCATGTGCTCAGGTGAAAGATGGATCAAGCAAACTGGCCCTCTTTCACTACTCTCGCAGAACTTGATCCTCCCATTGTCTGTAAGCCATCAATTGACGACTTTGAGGCAGCGGTGACTGACTGTATTATACAAGCAGCTGCTCAGTGTATTCGTAAAACCTTGACACGTTTTCCATTATATTCTTGTCCGTGGTTGAATCCTGCTTGCCACTTAGCACAGAAGGCTCAAAAATGGGCCTGGGAAGCTTTTCATAGATATCCTACATTTGTGAACCTCATCATTTTCCAATGGGCCAGTGCACATGCTAGGTGGGTAAGACATCGAAGCCAGAAGGAATCTTGGATTAAGTTCACAACTAGCATATCTCCTACCACCAGTTCCAAGGTCATGTTGGATAGGATTCAAAAGGTCAGTGGGCACTACAATTCTGTCACCCTCTTGATCTTACACTCTGATGGTTAGGCCCCTCGGAGTGGATTCCTGTACGTGGTGAGGGGACCTCCCAGGGAAGGTTCTGTTCTGTCTGGTTACCTTCTCTGGGATCTAAACATCCACCCACGTGTTTGCCGTGCGTGGCGACCCGTGAAGGGGAGGAGAGGATCCTGGTGGTTGAGGGGTCCAACCCTAACACACCACTTTGGCCTCGAATTCCTGTAGATGGGCGGCCCTTGGGTCAATCGGCTGGTCCACCTGGGCTAGAGCCAACCAAGTACCAGTGTTGGAAGTTCTCAGCGGGTGTTGTGGACATTGTGCCTGATGCTGGTGTTTGGGTATAGTGCTCACGAAACCCTGGCATTGCTGCATTGTCCTTGCATGACTTTGTAGTGCGTCCCCTTGTAGGGCTCCATGGTGGGTGGGGTCAGTGAGTACCGAAACTTTTCACTTTCCTATGGATCCTTCAAAAAATTTAAATAAAATTGTAAAAAAGCAGTCAATGGGTAAGCGACCACGTCTTGAATACTCAGAACAGCAATCTCCAACATCAGTAACACACGTACCTCATTTTCTGATATTGCATTCTCTTTCAGAAAAACCTTTAGGGAAAATGTCCCCTTTTTTTATTCAAAAGGGGCTAGAGGGACTTGCTGGCTCTCCAAAGTCAGTAAAGAAGCTTCGATCTGGTGACATACTGGTTGAAACATCCACATCCCAACAAAGTGAACTCCTCTTGAAATCAAAGGTAATTGGCGATATACCTATTGAGGTTACACCTCATGCTACTTTGAATACTTCACGAGGAGTTATTGTTGAAAGGGATTTGAAGAATGTTCCTGAATCGGAGATTCTTACCGGTCTTTCCACTCAAGGAGTTTCTGCAGTGAGGCGCATCTCCACTCGCAAAGATGGAGTTACACTGCCAACAAATACCCTTGTTTTAACATTCACTTCACCACGAGCACCCGCCACCATCAAAGCAGATTATCTCATTTGCAGGGTTCAGCCATACATTCCAAACCCTCTTCGATGTTTTCAATGTCAGAGATTCGGCCACTCAAAGACATCTTGTCGTGGTTCCCTGACATGTGCTCGTTGTGGAGGCAAGGACCACGATGCCTATGATTGTGACATAAACCCACATTGCGTCAACTGCAATGGTTCTCACCCATCTTACTTTCATTCTTGTCCAAACATATTAGTTATCCTGAGGCTCGGAAATTGCTGTCCACAATCCCATCTTGGACATATGCTGCTGCACTCCATTCCAAAACTACAGTGGAAGTGCAGACAGATCTCTCTGTGCCTCCAAAAGAATCGTTTTCAAAACAAATGAAAAGCCTTTTGACCTCCGTGGTTAAAACAGTAGATGAATCGACTTCCACACCCATCTCTGTTCCTCCCATAACTTCCAACAAACCTCAAGATCCATGTCCTTCAGTTTCAAATACAGGCATTTCTTCTGATACATCATTTTCTCCCACCACAATAAACAAAACAATTATTCGTCCGCGTCCTCAGTCACTTGATTCCTCTTCCAATAACAAAAACCTGCCCACTCAACCCAGAGCAGGATCCATGGAGGTTGATAGACCTCCTCCGAAGAAAGACAGTAAAGACAAAAGACGAGGTCGTAAACCGAAGGGTTCTCCAACCACTTCACCTGCCCGTCCTTAAAAATGGCCACCTTGATACAATGGAACTGTCGAGGTTTACGTTCTAATCTGGATGATATCAAAACGCTGATTGCTTCCTACCATCCTGTTTGTCTTTCTCTACAAGAAACATTTCTCAAATCTGCTGATACAGTCTCCATTCGGCAGTTTTCTCTGTACAGAAATGACAAGTTGTGTGATGGTCGAGTACGTGGAGGGGTGGCACTTTTGGTTGATCAACATGTGCCCACCCTGTCTTTGTCACTCAATACACCCTTGGAGGCCGTAGCCATCCGTATTTCCTTGGGTCGTATCATCACTGTTTGTTCTCTGTACCTGTCCCCTGGAGAGACATATGATCAATCAGACCTGGATGCTCTCGTTGAACAGTTGCCATCTCCATTTCTAATTCTGGGGGATTTTAATGGATATCATCCCCTCTGGGGAAGTGCTGTTATTGATGGGAGGGGTCGATCTGTAGAGCAGATGCTCTCTGATCACGATCTTTCTCTTTTCAATACTGGTTCTTCCACTTACTTTCATGCACCAAGTCAGTCATTCACTGCCATTGATCTCTCAGTTTGCTCCCCTTCATTATTCTCCCATTTTTCATGGAGGGTTGACAGTAATCCACTAGGCAGTGATCATTTTCCGATCATTTTGAGAGAGACTGGCCGTGGTCGATGCCACCCTACCTGCGTGCCCCGGTGGAAGCTGGATCAGGCAGACTGGTCCACTTTCACTGCTCTCGCAGAACTTGATCCTGTCATCGTAAATCAGCCATCAATAGACAACTGTGTTGCAGCGGTAACTGATTGCATTATACATGCAGCTGCTCAGTGTATTCCTAAAACGTCGACACGTTTCCCACGATATCCTCATCCATGGTGGAATTCTGCTTGCAACTTAGCACGGAAGGCTCAAAAACGGGCCTGGGACACTTTTCGCAGATATCCCACACTTTCAAATCGGGTTGCTTTCCAGCGGGCCCGAGCACATGCTAGGTGGGTAAGACGTCAAAGCCAGAAGGAATCTTGGATTAAGTTCACAACCAGCATATCTTCTACCACCAGTTCCAAGATCGTATGGGACAAGATTCGAAAGGTTAATGGGCACTACACTTCTGTTCCCCTCTCGATCTTACTCTCTGATGGTCAGGAGGTGACTGATGTCCGAAACCTCGCTAACACTAGGTGAAAACTTTTGCCGGGTATCTAGCACTTCTGCTTGTTCCTCCACCTTCCTGGCCATCAAGACTCGGGCAGAGCGATCACCTCTTTCCTTTCAAACTGACTGTTTCTTTGACTATAATAGTCCCTTTACCCAGGTGGAACTAAAAATGTCCCTTCATCGGTCTGCCAGTACATCTGTTGGACCTGATGATATTCGTTATGACATGCTACACCATCTCTCTCCTGATTCTCTTGATGTCCTTCTGACTATCTTCAACCGGATTTGGCAGGAGAATGTTTTTCCTGATGCCTGGCGCCAGGCCATTATTTTACCTTTCTCTAAGCCAGGGAAAGATTCGAAGATTCCTTCAAACTATCGTCCAATTGCTCTGACGAGCTGTCTCTGTAAGACCTTAGAAAGGATGGTTAATGCTTGTCTTGTTTGGTTCCTTGAATCAAACAACCTCCTCTCACCCACCCAGTGTGGGTTCCGTCGACAGCACTTCACCATAGACCACCTAATTCATCTTGAAACATCTATCAGAGAGGCCTTTCTCAACTGCCAACACCTTGTATCGATATTCTTTGACATGGAGAAGGCTTACGACACAACATGGAGGTATGGCGTTTTGCGAGACCTCCATACATATGGGTTACGTGGCCATCTACCCATGTTTATTAAAAAATTTTTAATGGACAGGAGATTCCAAGTTCGTGTAGGTTCGGCACTTTCACGTTCTTTTGTACAGGAACTTGGAGTCCCTCAAGGCTGTGTATTGAGTGTCACACTCTTCAGTATAAAGATAAATGCCATCACTGAACAACTCCCTCTCACCGTTATGAATGGGCTATATGTTGACGACTATCACATCTCATGTCATTCGTCAAACATGAGATATATTGAGCGGCAACTACAAACTGCCCTCAATCGTGTACAGAAGTGGACTCTTGCGAATGGCTTTAATTTCTCTCTTTCCAAAACTGTATGCATGCACTTTTGCCACCGACGAGGTATTCACCCTGATCCTGAACTTCATATCGGTGAAGTTTTGCTGCCAGTGGTCCCAGAGACAAAGTTCTTGGGGCTTATCTTTGATCGTAAATTGACCTTTATACCACACTTAAAGCAGCTTCGGGTCAAATGCACAAGAACACTGAACATCCTCCGTGTCCTCATTTCTACCAGTTAGGGGGCAGATCGCCGTTCAATGTTGAAGATATATCGTGCTCTTATTAGATCGAAACTGGACTATGGATCAATGGTCTATGGCTCTGCCAGACCCTCGGCCTTAAAGATACTGGACCCCATTCATCACCAAGGTCTTCGACTCTGCACTGGGGCTTTCCGTACCTCTCCAGTTCAAAGCATATACATTGAATCTCATGAACCTCCTCTACACCTTCGCCGTTTGCAACTGTCTTTACAATATACTTCGAAACTTCGTTTCTTACCAAAGCATCCCACCTGGGAATGTGTTTTCCTTTTTCGGTGGGCAGTACTTTTTCAGAACAGACGGTCTGTCATTGCTCCGTTTGGCCTTCGCATCTGGGCGCAATTGGATGAATTGGGTCTGTCCTTGGATAATATTGCAGATTCCACATGTCGACGCATCCCACCATGGCTTATTACAGCCCCCAAGTGTGACCTTTCTTTCAATCACCTAAAAAAGGCGGATACTCCAGACTGGAAGTACCGTCTTTTATTCAATGAATATCTTTCAAACAATCATTCAGTTCCCATTTATACAGATGGTTCCAAATCAGGTAATTCAGTGGGCTCTGCTATGGTTTGCTGTGGGTCAGTAGTTGCACACAGAATCCCCTCTACAGCTTCTGTGTTCACTGCTGAACTGTATGCCATATCTCTTGCCCTTGATCATATTGCAGCTGAGCAGTACTCCAACTGCACTATTTATACTGACTCGCTTAGTTCTATTCTTGCCTTGGAATCACTTCACATTAGCTCACATCCTATTCTAGCAGATATTCGAAACCGACCTACCCATTTCTCATTAGCAGCTACTTCAATTCAGTTTTTCTGGATACCAGGCCATGTTGGTATTCATGGGAACGAGCTTGCAGACATGGCAGCTAAATATGTATGCCTCAGCTCCATCACCCCTATGCCTATTCCGTACATGGACTATGGTGTTGTTTTCAAAGCTCGGCTCCATGCCAGTTGGCAGTTCACTTGGAGTGAACAACGCGACAATAAACTTTTTCAAATTAAACCCAAAATTGGAGTTTGGCCATCCAGCTTCCGTAAAGTTCGGAGGGAAGAAGTTGTTCTCACTAGGCTACACATTGGTCACAGTTTTTTAACTCATCATTTTCTTTTATCTGGAACTGATGCACCAATGTGTAGTTTGTGTAACACTCAAATCACTATCAGCCATGTTTTACTTTCTTGCCATCATTACAATCCTCAACAACGGCAATACTTTAAACATATTTTTTCCCAGCGTCAATCTGTAACATTGGACAGAGTTATTGGTGATGGTGACTATGTCCACCTTAATAACGTTTTTTAATTTTTTAATGGCCATTAATCTTTTTAATCTTATTTAAGTGTGGTATATTTATTTATTACACCTTTTTAATTGTGGCTCCTTTTTAAAGTTTTATTCTCTTTCATTCAATGCGACATTAAACACTGGCCAGAACATTAAATAACTTGACACCAGGACTGGAAAGGCCAACTTCAGGTGACTAACGCTTTTGTTTGAACTGTCTGTTTGAACTACTCGTTAGTCTTCCTGGCGAGTTACTATTATACTTTCGCTGCATATCATTTCGCACTTTTACAACCTTTTTGTACTGGCCATATTGACTCATAACCTGGAACCAGGACGGAAAGACCAACTTCAGGTGGCTGACGGTGGTTTATATACTACCTGTTAGTCTTCCTGGCAGGTTATGATCATTCCCATTCTGCTACAGGTTGTCCTTTACAACTTTGTTGACTGGATGTCGTCATTGGTTTTTGCACCATTTCCTGTTTTAATTGCCATTTTGTTTTTATCTTTAATTACCTTTACACATTTTACTCCATTTACTTGACTTTTATCTTTTTACTGGACATTTGGCTACTCTTTATTATGATTTTGCTGAGTGTCTTTTTAAACTTTTATTCCATTACATTTTGATAATAGCTACTATGACACATAACCCAGAACCAGGACTGGAAAGGCCAACTTCAGGTGACTGACGGTGGTTCTTGAACTTGTTCGTTAGTCTTCCTGGCGGGTTATGATTATTATTATTATGCTAGAGTAAATAGTTTATAACTTTGAAGACTGGGTGTCACCATTGGTTTTTACACCATTTTCTGTTTTAATTGCTGTTTTGTGTTTACCTTCATTTTCCTTTACAAATTTTACTCCATTTACGTGACTTTTCTCTTTTTACTGAACATTTGGTTACTCATTGTTGCACTTTTGCTGTGTGTTTTTTAATACTTCTATTCTTTTACATTTTGATACTAGTTGCTATGACACATAACCCAGAACCAGGACTGGAAAGACCAACTTCAGGTGACTGACGGTGGGTCTTGTACCTGCCTGTTAGTCTTCCTGGTGGGTTATGATTATACCTTTTTGATAGAATACCTACCTTACAACTTTTTACACTTTGCCTTCTATCTTAACCTTGTAGACTAGGTGTCAACACTGGTTTTATACTTTTTTGTTTTACCTTCATTTCCATTTATGTCTTTTACTACATTTTTACCGGTTGTTTGGCGCAGATAGCCTCGTTGCTTTGTGCCATAAAACACTAAATCAATCAATCAATCACGTTTCAGGTTCATAGCTTGGAAGTGTGTTCTTTCAAAGTTTAAATTTAGTTGCACTTTGGTTCACTATGATACTTTACAGTTAGTTTTCAATGAGCTGCTTTCCAACCAATCAAATTAAGGAACAACATATCTGCAAACTAATATAACACAAACCAGCAGTGTCATTCAGTTACTTTGAGTATGATGAATTAATAATTTGTGTTATAGCACAGTGTTAACAACAAAGATGTGTAAATTCCAGGTTTAAATATTTCAGATTGATGGTATTATGTTCATTTATAAGCTAACAAGTCTAAGAACGTTTTAGTTCTGAAATAGCTTCATGTAAATAATCGATTCTAAAAATCTCAATCAGCTACTACTATACTGTAACATCTGCATAGGGTTAAAAATTTGTAGGTAGGATGAATTTGATTAACTATTACATTCATGAGAATATCCGAACCTTAAATATCAAACAGTTAGTGTAGCAACACGAGTTAATTAGTGATCTAATTTTTGTCTTAAAAGCACTTCTTCTGTTTTTAATACTGTTTATTGCTATTTTATAATTAATACATAATCTATTGGAATAAAGTGTAAGCCTAAAATATTTTTAAGCAGTTCAATTTTGTGGTATTTTTTATACACGTATTGACCAAGTATTTATCTCTAAATAGAAAAATTACCTAAGTGCATTAGAAAGTAAAATACTTATTATCATCTCTGTTTCTCCAAAACCTTCCAACAAACCTCAAGATCCACATCCTTCATTTTCAAATACAGGCATTTCTTCTGATACATCTTTTTCTTCCACCACAAGAGACAAAACAATTATTCGTTCATGTCCTCAGTCCCTGGATTCCCCTTCCAAAAATAAAAACCTGCCCACTCGATCCAGAGCAGGATCCATGGAGGTTGATAGACCTCCTTCGACAAAAGACAGTAAAGAAAAAAGACGTGGTCGTAAACCGAAGGGTTCTCCAGCCACTTCACCTACCCGTTCTTAAAAATGGCCACCTTGATACAATGGAACTGTCGAGGTTTACGTTCTAATCTGGATGATATCAAAACGCTGATTGCTTCCTACCATCCTGTTTCTCTTTCTTTGCAAGTAACATTTCTCAAATCTGCTAATACAGTCTCCTTTTGGCAGTTTTCTCTGTACAGAAATGACAGGTTGTGTGATGGTTGAGTACATAGAGGGGTGGCACTGTTGGTTGATCAGCACGTACCCACCCTGTCTTTGTCACTCAACACACCCTTGGAGGCTGTAGCCATCCGTGTTTCCTTGGGTCGTATCATTACTGTTTGTTCTCTGTACCTGTCCCCTGGAGAGACATATGATCAATCAGACCTGGATGCTCTCGTTGAACATTTGCCATCTCCATTTCTAATTCTGGGGGATTTTAATGGATATCATCCCCTCTGGGGAAGTGCTATTATTGATAGGAGGGGTCGATCTGTAGAGTGAATGCTCTCTGATCACAAGCTTTCTCTTTTCAATACTGGTTTTTTCACTTACTTTCATGTACCTAGTCAGTCCTTTACCACTATTGATCTCCCAGTTTGCTCCCCTTCATTATTCTCCCATTTTTCATGCAGGGTTGACAGTAATCCACTAGGCATTGATCATTTTCCGATCCTTTTGAGAAAGACTGGCCATGGTTGATGCCACCCTATCCGTGTGCCCGAGTGGAAGCTAAATCAGGCAGACTGGTCAACTTTCACTGCTCTTGCAGAACTTGATCCTGTCATCTTAAATCATCCATCAATAGACGACTGTGTAGCAGTGGTAACTGATTGTATTACACATGGAGCTGCTCAGTGTATTCGTAAAACCTCGACATGTTTTCCTCTATATCCTCGTCCGTTGTGGAATCCTGCTTACCACTTAGCACGGAAGACTCAAAAATGGGCCTGGGATACTTTTAGTAGGCATCCCACTCTTTCAAACCATGTCGCTTTCCAACAGGCCTGTGCACATGCTAGGTGAAAGCTTTTGCCAGGTATCTAGCACTTCTGCTTGTTCCTCCACCTTCCTGGTCATCAAGACTCGGGCAAAGCGATCACCTCTTTCCTTTCAAACTGACTGTTTTTTTTACTATAATTGTCTCTTTACCCTGGTGGAACTAAAAATGGCCCTTCATCGGTCTGCCAGTACGTCTGTTGGACCTAATGATATTCATTATGACATGCTGCACCATCTATCTCCTGCTTCTCTTGATATCCTTCTGACTGTCTTCAACCAGATCTGGCAGGAGAATGTTTTTCCTGATGCCTGGTGCCAGGTTATTAATTTACCTTTCTCTAAGCCAGGGAAAGATCCCAAGATTCCTTCAAACTACTGTCCAATTACTTTGACGAGCTGTCTCTGTAAGACCTTAGAAAGGATAGTTGATGCTCATCTTGTTTGGTTCCTTGAATTAAACAACCTCCTCTTGCCCACCCAGTGTGGGTTCCTTCGACAGCACTTCACCACAGACCACATAATTCATTTGAAACATCTATCAGAGAAGCCTTTCTCAACTGCTAACATCTTGTATCAGTATTCTTTGATATAGAGAAGGCTTATGACACAATATGGAGGTATGGCATTTCGGGAGACCTCCATACATATGGGTTACGTGGCCATCTACCCATGTTTATTGAAAATTTTTTAATGGACAGGAGATTCCAAGTTTGTGTGGGTTCGACACTTTCCCATCCTTTTGTACAGGAACTTGGAGTCCCTCAAGGCTGTGTATTGAGTGTCACACTCTTCAGTATAAAGATGTATGCCATCATTGAAGAACTCTCTCTCACTGTTGCAAATGGGCTGTATGTCGACGACTATCACATCTCATGTCATTCGTCAAACATGAGATATATTGAGTGGCAACTACAAACTGCCCTCAATCATGTATGGAAGTGCACTCTGGCAAATGGCTTGAATTTCTTTCTCTCTAAAACTGTATGCATGCACTTTTGCCATCGACGGGGTATACACCCTGATCCTGAACTTTATATTGGTGAAGTTTTGCTGCCAGTGGTCCCAGAGACCAAGTTCTTGGGGCTTATCTTTGATCATAAGCCTACCTTTATACCACACTTAAAGCAGCTTCGGGTCAAATGCACAAGAACACTGAACATCCTCCGTGTCCTCATTTCTACCAGTTGGGGGGCAGATTGCTGTTTAATGTTAAAGGTATATCGTGCTCTTATTCGATTGAAACTCGACTATGGATCAATGGTCTATGGCTCTGCCAGACCCTCAGCCTTAAAGATGCTGGACCCCATTCATCACCAAGGACTTCGACTCTGCACTGGGGCTTTTCGTACCTCTCCAGTTCAAAGCATATACATTGAATCTCATGAACCTTCGCCATTTGCAACTATTTTTACAATATACTTCAAAACTTTGTTCCTTACCAAAGCATCCCACCTGAGAATGTGTTTTCCTTCCTTGGTGGGCAGTACCTTTTCAGAACAAATGATCTGTCATTGCTTTGTTTGGCCTTTGCATCCGGGCACAATTGGACAAATTAAGTCTGTTCTTGGATAACATTGCAGATTCTACAGGTCGGTCCATCCCACCATGGCTTATTACAGCCCCCAAATGTAACCTCTCTTTCAGTCACCTAAAAAAGGCAGATACTCCAGATTGGAAGTACCGTCTTTTATTCAATGAATATCTTTCAAACAATCATTTAGTTCCCATTTATACAGATGGTTCCAAATCAGGTAATTCAGGGGCTCTGCTATGGTTTGCTATGGGTCAGTAGTTGCATGCAGAATCCCCTCTACAGCTTCTGTGTTCACTGCTGAACTGTATGTCATATCTCTTGCCCTGGATCATATTGCAGCTGAGCAGTACTCCAACTGCACTATTTATACCGATTCGCTTAGTTCTATACTTGCCTCGGAATTTCTACACGTTAACTCACATCCAATTCTTGCTGATATTCGAAACCGACTGGCCCATTTCTTATTAACAGCTACTTCAATCCAACATTGGTTTTTGCACTGTTTTCTTTTTTAATTGCCATTTTGCTTTTATCTTCAATTACTTTTACAAATTTTACTCCATGTATTTGACTTTTATCTTTTTACTGGACATTTGGCTACTCTTTATTACGATTTTGCTCAGTGTCTTTTAAAACTTCTATTCTTTTACATTTTGATAATAGCTGCTATGACAGATAACCAGGACTGGAAAGGCCAACTTCAGGTGATTGACAGTGGTTCTTGAACTTACCTGTTAGTCTTCCTGGTTGGTTATGATCATTACCTTTTTGCTAGAGTAAATACTTTACAACTTCTTATACTCTGCCTTCTATCTTAACGTTGTAGACTAGGTGTCAACATTGGTTTTATACCTTTTTGTTTTACCTTCATTTCCATTTATGTCTTTTACATTTACTTTATTTTTACATTTTTACCGGATGTCTGCTTTGTGCCATAAAACACTAAATCAATCAATCAATCAATTTAGAGGGAAGTCTTCTTGAAAAAAGCTTAACAGTAGAAATGTAAAATATAGATTTCTGCATCCTTGTCAAAAAGACGTGTCCCATGGACATGCAGATGTAGAAAGAAATTTGTGGGTAAACACAAAATGTTATCATCAAAGACAGAATTTCATGGGAGAAAAAACTGAAAGATGTAAGAATATTCAAGGACATGGTAAAGGTTTCAGGTTCTTATTAGCTATCAGCCCCATAAAATTATACACAGTTGTGAAGTGTTAAGATCTGCTGGAATAATTTGTAGCAGGTACAAATAAAGATGAAGAAATTGGCAAAAAAGAGAAGCAGAGCAGAGAAAAGATTGAGTTTTAGAAGAAATGTAAAAGATAAAGGAAAGAACAATAGAAACAAACATTGTTTCATTCTTGACATGTAGAAATAATTGTTGAGGAAGAAAACTGGTTCCAATGAAGCTAACCGGTATGGAAGAAATGGTTAAAGGTTGAAACAGCAAGCTGAATAAAAAGTGGTTGTAAACGAGTGTTGATTATAATAGTTGCAGTCATAGCAAGGACAGCTCAAGAAAGAAAAAGGAACAAAATACAATCAAGTGATGGTTGAACAGTAAAAGGGACAACTAGTGGAGAAAACATTGGACCAAATGGCCAGTAATAGTAAATTGTCATTTATAGGAAAGAAACATTAAAATAAATCTTATTTTCCATTACCAAATGATGAAGAAATACAGAGCTTAGTTTGTCACCTCGTGCAACCACAACAAAGTAAAATAGGCTGGGTGTCCAGTCCCAAATATATTTATCAGTTTTTAACAGTCGTTGATTTGCTTTTGACTGTTGTAAACAGTCTGCTATATTCAGTCATTGTTTAAGATTATTACAGTATTAATACCCGTTGTGTGTTATTAGTACATCAAGTCTCAGAAAGAACTATTTTTTAGTGTCACTGTAATTTTATTTCTAGTACTATATTTATCTGTCGTAAAGCAGTTTCAGACATTACCGTTGTTCAGGTGGTGCAGATGAAGTGTTGTGTATCTTTTTAAATGAAATATTCACATTTTCATTTAAAGGATTTATCACAATTAGTTAGATGATATGGCTACCTGTAATTTAAGTTCACTGTACCAATTACAAAACAAAGGGACTTGTTTTTCAAAACTACAATTATTGTATTTCTGTTAAATTTTTATTGTCATGGTTACATCTAATCATTGTCTAAGATGGTAAAGATAAGTTAGAAGTGAGGGATGGTAATTTTTTTAATGAATTATTTGTTTAAAATGCCTATAGATGTGTTTCCTATATTTTCATGTATTTTTAGCTTTGAGTTTAAAAAAAAAATTCTATATTATCATCAGCAAAAGTCATTTGATAACTCGAACAACTAATAATATTCAGTTGATTGTGTATATAAGCACATAATATTAATATAATAGTAAATTTGTGAAAAGATTCATTAAATAATGAAATGGTTTTATTTTGGGGGACATAGTAAATGTTTATACTGAGTATCGTTTTTTGTTTTTTTTCTATACCCGAGTAAAATAAATTTATTTCTTTGTTTTTGTTACAGTATTTTATAAATTTTGTTTTGTTCAAGCATTATTGTATAGGTGAGTGACTTATGAACATGGTAACAGAAACTTTTATATAATTTGATTGTAATATTTTTCTCTTACTTACTGAATGTAAGCTGTTCAGTGCACTTATGTGTGTTCGTACCATATCTCAAACATACTTCTGTTGTTCATGAATGTCTAAATATATGTAATTGTTCATACATAGATGTATGCTTTGCAAAATTTAGTTGTGTGAATTTTAAAACCATTAGGTCTTTGTGTCCTCTATTTGTAATTGTGTAATTTGTGTGTAAGCCACAGAAATATTGTGTATAATTCTTATTATTATATCGATGATAATTTGAGCAGAACTCTTTATTTTTCATGTTCAGTAAATGGGATTTGCTTCTGAACTACAAGGCAAGACTTCCCACGAAGCCCTTATTAACTTACAAGATGCAGAACTTAGATTGCTTGAAAACATGAGACGATGCATCCAACTTAGAGTAAAGTGTGACAGAGAATATGCAGTGGGGTTGAGCTCTCTCAGTCTTTTAGGACAAAAAGTGGAAGAGAACCATGAACTAAGTGGAAGTCAGATTGGTGAGGTTAGTCTGAAAATATTGTTTTTTAAGTTTACACTTATAATTACTTTTCAGGTAATTTTATTGATCAAAATGTGTAGTGATTAATGTTACATGAAAATATAACCAAGTATTGCTAAAACATTAATTGTTACTCATTATAAATTTTGAGAAGAGTTTAAATGAAATAGATCTAAAACATAAACATGTTGGCAAAACAGTGGTTAAAATGTGTATCGTATAATTAAATAACAGATTTAAGGCAACATTTGACCCATGTAATGTAAGATGCATTATTTTTTTATTTTTAATATTAAGATGTATTCCAATAGCTCGTTCATTGTTTAATATCTGATTTACTCTCTTGCTGCTGTTTTAAAAACCATTTGATACTCTGAAATGTTTGGAGTGTTAAGTTTTTTAATGATCATACTTAATTTGCTAATTTTACTTTGTTTTAGACTCGCTGGATGTGCATAACAAATAACCTACTTGTTTAATAACAAATTTTACTGGAAACTGTCTGTTCAAATTCATTTGTGTTTAAAAATTCAGACTTTGACCAACAATATGTGCTTATTACCATTAGACAAATATGGGAATAAACAAAGACATTAATTTTCTTCTTGTTTTAGAATGTAATGTTAAACTTTCTCTTCTTTCAAGTAGTTTGTCAGGCTAACATTTACAATATTTTTCATGTTGAATATGTATTTAGTTTATAACTCTAACAATAACCTACAGGTAGTATATATGTTAAAATTATAGCAAAACTAATTTGCAGATTGTTACATTACCACATTAGTGCTCATAATTTTATATTTTTTGTTTACTGATTTCAGTTGGTAGTTGTTTCATTTGAGTATTATATCTAGTAACAAACATATGAGTACCATTGTGCTGTTCCAGTGTAGACATTAATTAATGTTCATTAGTGCGCATGTTCATGAGTGTACATTTGCATCAACTGCTTTTTAGTTAAGACATTTAAGCCTTTATTTGTGTTATACTTTGATGGTGAGAATTTATTCCAAAAATGCATATTATGTAACAAGCTGTATTTTTATGTAACCGTCTTTACTCTTCGACTTGTTTTGGTGTCGTTCATTACTCATGAGGTCCACATATTTGTATCACATTGGATAGCTTTATATTTTTGCTTGTTGTAAAATTCAGAGTAAAGACCTGATCAAAGAATTTGGATAAAATACACAGGGAAAAGTATATAATTGTAATTAGCGTGATTCAGTAGAATGTAAGGTTTATTTGTAGTATTTAGTTTGATTTATTATTAGGAACACTAAAGAGAAAAGTTGGGGACCCACAAGTAATTTGGTGTGGAAATAGGAAAATGTTTTTTGATACTTAGTGGTACCTAATCACTATGTGTTTCATGACATAAATCAAAATCTAACTATTTCAATGTGACATCTGTAGAAAAGTGTATTGCAAACATAACGAACTTTCACCTTGGAACTCTCTCTGGACAATGTTACTTTAGGCATATAATTAAAATTGAGGGTAGCTTGATGGTAATTGTGATGAGTAATTAAATTAAAATTGTTCACCCATGCTTGGTGCACAAAAAATTTAGTTACCAAAAAAACAAGTATAATAATTTCTTTAGTTTGATAAAGATGAGTAGGGACCAATATATACATAACCTAACTATAGGTATAAAATGTTTTAATGCTTCAAAATGTATTTAAATGTTATCCCTACTCCATATCACTAATAATGCTAGTTCAAACCAAAAGAGGGATGAATATTAATGGTATAAAGTCTCTGGTTTGTACCAGGTCTGTTTTGGATTTAAAAAAAAAATGCTTTTTTTCAGCATTCTAAATTTTGTTGGAAAAAAAAATTAAGATGTATTTCTTGGGAAGAAAGTAACCTACACCTATAGCTGTGGGCAAGTGATGCTTATTTGACAGTTTCATAATTTTTGCCTGATTATCAAAACCCTTGCATTAAAGGATCATGTAATCCTACAATATCTTTTGTATAAATTGTTAAAAAGGTTTTTTAAGAAACAACCACAATGTTGGCAAGTGCACATATTAGTATTTATATCACGTTTTTCTTTATCTTGGCAGGTTGGAACATAAAATAGGCCATTTCGATCTTCATATGGTTATCTGATGCTAACTATCTTGTGAGCAATATTTTGTTTAAGTTTTAGGCCTAAGTCAGGTTTAGTAGGAGGAAAATTGGGTAACAGGCAGGCTTTGGCAACATGTAAACATCTGTGTGACTCAGATCATTACTGCTAGGCACTTAAATTTATGGAATTTTGGTTCATGCAGACCTTTTTATATATGTATGTGTAGTTTACCCCTTTTACTATTATAAATTTTATAAATGCACATAAAGACAAAACTAAAAGTAAGTTATCATTGCAGTGGTGTAAAATACCCAAGCTCTCTCTCTCTCTGATACAGTTTTTCTGTGTCAATGAAATAGCTCATGCTTTCTTTTTCAGGTATCAAATATTGTAGTATCTTAAATACTAAAAGCCTTAATCACATTGGTGCTTCAATATCATTGTAGACTAATTTAGTTTAGGGTATCATAATCTAAAATGTAATTATACACCATTAACCATGCTATTGCTGGGAATAGCTTAAACTATATTACTGTAAGCACAATATAGAAAACTGTTTTGAATTAAACTAATTAAACATTTTTTTTACTGCAAAATCATTGTATCTTTATTTGACCAGAGCCTGTACTTAATTTGCAATTTATTAATTTGTTTTTCCTGCACACTTCAGACTTCTTGGTTCAAATGTTTTTTTCAAAATGTGGTGGGTAAATATTTTTCGTTAATATGACGAAATTTATTGGTATGTTAATGTTGAAGGCTAGATATTAGAATTATATTTATTGCACTGTATTTAATAACTAAGTTAACTGGCATTCATTTTCTCTTTTTTTATACATGCATCAGTAACTACATGATTTATATATTGATGTTTAACACTAATTTAGTGCTAGAGCAGGAAAGTGACATAGACTTTGATAATATTTAAACTTTCAGCTATAGCTGGTAAATATTTTAAATTGTTGCATTTTATTCCAATAAAGGCATATCAATTGGATTGATTAAAGGATTTTTGTTGTGTGAAAAATTTATAAACACTTTGGTGTTTGCTTGTTTCTAAACCATTTCTTTTTGTTGTGTCCGTGCATTAAAAGAAAGCCTCCACTTTTATTTTTGAGCTAGTTTATAGTCTATTAGTTTTAAGATTTGTTTTGATAAATTCTTCAATGATGAGTTAAGTAATAGGGGGAAAAAAAATGCAGAAACTATTAAAATGGATATTTTTGTTGTAATGCACCCAGTTGGCACAGTTTTCAAACAAGCAGAAATTCTTTTGTATCTTTTGAATGTTTAATTTGGAAAATGTAACACATCTTGCTAGGGTTGAACTATAAGCAGAAGCATAAATTGTTTAGTGAACTAAACTGGTTGATTTTGTGTGTGTGGCTTTTATTTATGGCTTTCTTTTTGTTTTTCTCATTAAGTTATATTATTAATCAATTTTTTAGCATAATTAAAAATGTATTAGTGCAAATGTTGTCTTTAGTTGCATGAAATGAATATGTTAACCTGAGGATGACCTAGAAAGGTCAAACATAGTTCCCTGCTTATAAATAAGTGTTAATAGCCACACCAGCTGTTCTGACACATTTTTATTTCAAGTGGGTTTCTCGTCATCAAGAGTTTTTTGAGTGTTTATTTTGGAAGACACAACAAGTCTTGCTAAGATTGAGCTATAAGCAGAAACATAAACTGTTAGGGAAGTGAACTGGTTGATTTTTGTTTGTTTTTGAATTTTGCACAAAGCTACTCCATCCCTAATTTAGCAGTTTAAGACTAGAGGAAAGGCAGCTAGTCATCACCACCCACCGCCAACTCTTGGACTACTCGTTTACCAAAGAATAGTGGAATTGACTGTCACATTATAATGCCCCCCCATCCATGGCTGAAAGGGAAAGCATGTTTGGTGCGATGGGGATGCGAACCCACTTCCCTCGGATTACGAGTCGCATGCCTTAACACACTTGGCTATGCCGGGCCAATTTTTTTTTCTCTACGTTTTATATTATTAATCAACTTTTTAGCTTAATTAAAAATGTATTTCTTAGTGCAAATGCTGTCCTCGGTTGTGTGAAATGAATACATTAGTTGATGTTTTTGTTTTAAGGCATGGAATAGTATTTTATCGGAAGCTGAAACTTGGAGTAACCTGATACAACAGAATGCAGATCATTTGGGATCACACACCTTAGACTGTGTGAATAGTCTTATTCTAGAAAAACGGGCTCTGAGAAAGCATTTCACAGAGGAATATGGCAGACTACATGGAGAACTGATCAAGGTACTGTTATAGAGTACGTGTTTATGTAACTGTTAATGATGTATATTGTTGAAATGTATTTGGATGAGATATGTAATCTTTGTTCACATACTGATGACTATGAAGAAGATCTGTTAGTTTGTTAAACATGTATCTTCTGTTTAAGTATGAATTTGAAATATTTCTTTATTACTTGTGTATTAAAAAGAAAAGCTTCAAATAATGCCATGTGGGAAGCAAAAGTGCCATTGATCACAGAAACATATCTTAACAGAAATTTTAATTTATGTTAATTGATTCTTTGAGTCAGCAATCGGGAATGATAATTTGTTCATTGTTGGTTCTTTTTTTTATTTGCCTTTTTTTCAGTTAATTGAAAACTATCTTCATTTGGCATACTAGGTGGGATTGGTTTAATTAGCACTGTGTATTGTAACAAGTGTGCATGCTATATAGTGAAGCATTTCAAATGTAATTGAGATAGTCTGTGTGAAATTATATCTCATCCCAGATTCTTTTAAAAATTGTATCTGATATTTGATATTAAGTTTTGGCTCTTCCTTGCTGTTACAAGTAGGTCTGTACAAAAAGAAACTTATTTAAAACAAGAAAAACTACAATACTTAAAAGAAGCTCAGAATGCAGTGGTGAACAGATTTCTAACTTGTAGTGACACAGCAGTAAGTGTGAAAAGTTGTAATGCTAAAATTAGGTTTTGATACTCGCAGTGGGCACAGGTAGCCAATTATGTAGCTTTGCACATGACTAAAACAAATACTAATAAATTCTTCATCAGTTATGGTTCCGTGAATACACTTCAACTTTTCCCATTTTCAGTTTAATAATAAGTGATAAAGCCTTGTGCCTTTCTCAAATACTGTATATTGGTCAGAGCTAAAAACTTCAATCAGCACATAATCAAAACCAAATAATAATAATAATAATAAAGGAACATGTTTTCACATTGGCTGTTGAACAGGGATCAAGACAAATCACCGTACCAATCAGGCCAACAAAGCAAAGATTCACATTCATATTGTTACTGAGATCACTCGTTGCATATCTGTTGTATATCTCTTGTTTTTACATTATTTTAAAACATTTTCTTAGTTTACACTACAGATCCACCTAGTGAACAACTTTTGAAATACCTAAAAACCTTGTTAATCAACTGCACAGTTCTCAGTAGTTTTGTTTATTTTAAATGTGAACGAAAAAAAAACTTAATATGACCATTAAAAGGATGTAGTAATATTAATACATGACATCACAACACTATATTTATAGTTAAAATTGTCCTTTAAAGTGAGGGTTTTGGGTTCAATTTCCATTGATATCAGACATGAAATGTTATATATATCCTGCTGCATTTAACTGTACTCCTTTGTTGTTATTGGAAAAGATGGCAAGTGACAAGTTGGTTTTTCTTTTTCTCTTACTGATATTACTTTTCACACTGAGAGATTTGCCTTTCAGTTGCAAAAATAGACAGCTGTAAAAAGAGATAACTATGCCTTTGGCCCCCACATTTATTAGTTCAGTGTGCTTTGGTTTATCACTACCAGGAAGAGGCCTACTCAGATTCTTAGAAGATGGACTCCATTTTGAGCCTTTGGGGGTCTAGATTGGAATATGTGATTACTTTAAATATATCTGTTTTCTTGTGCTTGTTGGCATGTGGACATCATTGGTCAGAATTGTTTATAATTCACATAAATAGGATTCTTTATCATTTGACTTGTTTTACCCTGATATGTCTTTTCTTCCCAAGACATTGGCAGTTAAGGAAGTAAAAAGATGCTTTTCACCAGTCCATTTGACAGCCATGTCTCACTTTTATAACTGCTCAGATCCTGATCATTTGTTATGTTTCTGTCAGGGCCCTCAAGTGTTATATGGCTTGTATTAACTCATTTTGAGGTTCTAGGAACTGATTGTTCATTCATTGGTATCCTTCTATTTCCTGTGACTTTTTTCCCGTTATCCTCATAAGATGGTTTTGTAAATTGATTCACATAGTGGATTCCTATAGTGGATTGGGAGAGCAATCTTTTGCAATGTTACATCTCACCAGATTCATCATATCCCTATATCATTAGCTACCTGGTTGAATTGCCCTTTGGAAGACTGTGTGAGTTGCTACTAATACTTTCCTTTTTCATTATTTGCATAATCTGGCAGTTTCCTTTTCTGAGGGTTATTTTTCGTATATTTTGTGGCTATTTGACCACCACAGGTGAATGATTGAGGAAAATGTATACTCTTTTTATTTCTAGGGTTCCTATATTTTTCATTTGATTCTGCTTTGTTGGAAGTGTTCCCCATTTAGATGTACTCTCTCTTCTTAGTTCCCCACGAGCTATCACTTTCAAAATTGGGTATTCCATAAGACCATTTACGTATCTACTGGATTGTATTATCTTATGAACTGCCACTTATAACAATCATGAGTAAAGCTATAGGGGACCCTTTCTGTTCGTGACAATTTTCAGGTTGAATAAATCAGGATTGGTTTGCTTTTAAACATGAAGGAAACTTGCAGTTTCTTGAGCATTGGTCTTCAGGACTGTCCAATGCATTTTACTTTCAAGACTCCTGTAGAGGAGCTTGGGAGTCCTTATTACCCATAATAAAACAGTCACTTTGTTGACAGGCAAAGGCTTTTCCTCCAAAGCATTTGATTGCATTCTCCACTCTCGTAGAAGAGGGCAAATTGGGGTTTCTCCTACTTGAGTTCCAGAATGTCTTTTTCAGATTTTGTAGGACTTGTACCAACCTCTGTTGGAGCCAACTCATAAGTGATTCAGATTTAACATAAAGCTAACTTGTTGGTGAGTGCATGGTTTTAGTCTTTGTATGTTGGTTTAGTTCATTGAAGGTGGTCCACTATTTCCTCATAATTTTGAACAAAAAGTGATCCCATCCTAGGTTTTTGGTTGAGCACAGGTTTCACATCTTCTCCATAATTCCTTCCAGGAGCTTGCAGAATACTTCTTGTCCACTTTATTGGGGAGTGAGGGGAAATGTCCTTACTTCCAAACCAGATGAGTTCTGTTCATTTGGTTTAGTATGACATGCACAATATCATCATTAATTTGTGGGGCCTTGGCTATCAGGTTCGGGCTGACATTTACTTATGATTACTCATGTTCTGTTCAACTTTTGTTATTAGAATTAAGTTCCAAGAGCATACCTGTTCTGGATATATTGTGGTTTCCTCTCTCTTGTACCACTTTAATCTTGGTACACGTCTTTCTATGCAAATGCTTTCTGAATGTAACATGCCTGCTTCAGCCTCTTCACCTTTTCAATGTGGGATTCTAGCTACAGTGTCAGCAGATGGTAAATATGTTTTGGAAGTTGACATTTTCAATAATACTTAACTCCACTAACAGTCTCCTAACCTACCCTCCCCGGTTAAAGCTGGTTTATGTCATGAAAAAGATACCTTATGATATTTCAATGTTAGGGATATTTTATCCATAATCTGTTACCACATATCTCAACCAACTTAGGAGGTTTACATTAGTCCTAAATCAGTATTCTAAGCTAATAATGTAAATATCTTTTATAATAGAAATATATAAACTATTCAATATATTTAACATTCTAAGGGAAAAAGTTGACACAAATTAAGGTTCAAAGAAAGTATAACTTGCAGAACATTTAAACTCTTGTAAAGTAAACAGTTTAAATATGAAATATAAAAGAACAAATACTTTCAAAAATATTTTTATTTATTTGTTCCTGCTATTTGATAAAAGGACAGGATACATGCCACTTTTTAATGTAAGCATTTATTGTAATATTCAGTGTTGTTACACTGCTGTGAATACCATTTTCTTTTTTTCAGTTTCAAGATGGGGTAGGGAAAACAAAAGTAGAATACGAAAAGTGCCTGGAATCATTCAAAACGGCAAAATCAAAGTTTGAAGATTTGTATATAAGAGGTAAAATTTGAAACTTTAGTTGTTACATATGTTATGGTGGTAGCCTTTTGCATATTTAAAAACGTGGCAGTAGCCTCTTGGACATTTAAAAATGTGGTGGAAGCTTCTTGGACATTTGAAAACAACAAAAAACCTTGACTGATTTGAAAATAATGAAGTTTCATGATTTTTCAAATAACAATATTGTAATGACAGGAGTGTAGCATACAACCATATATTTAGTATTTATTTCTTGCTGTCATTAGTTAATGAGATGAATATTTTAAATTCCCCAAGAATTTTCAAATATTTTAGCAAGTACACATTTTTAACCAAGATTGTAATTTAACAAATAATTTATTGCTTTGTGAATGTGTGTTTTTATTATTAGTTGCATGAAAAATGCTAAGCATTAACCCAGGTTTAAAAATATCGTATAATCTGCTGTTTATCTGAAAGGTGGTGAGTATTAATTTAAAGTAATTATAAAATACGGTGTAAAGTAACTTATAATTAAGTTTAATTCCTGTGTGGTACTTAGCTATTCTCTTTTAGTGTTTCTCTATGTGTGCAAACTTTTTCTTTATGAATGTCTTAAACCTTGCACCCTCCTTTTGAAGTTAGTACATTCCAGTGCGAGTCTTGTGCATTACCTGTTAACCAACAGCAGCATATGTGACACTTGTTCCTCCCTCTACTGAGCCTACACTTCTATGGAAGCTTTCATCTCCTCTTCAAGCTTCCCATGTGACATGTTCTTGATTGTCATTTAAATAGGTTCTTTTTCTTTTTTCTTATTGTTATACATTACCATATTTCTCCCAGTTTATGATCATTGCTTTTCTGTATAAAGCAGTTTTATGAGTTATGAGTTCCAAAGTTAACATTACCACGTAGTCTTGGAAAAGGATTGTGATGTTCAAACTTTGACTTGTTCACATTGAGAGAGTACATGTTTTAAGTGAACTGTTTAACATTAGTTTGCATAGCTAACTTGGAGGTTAGTCTAAATAGAACTTTAATGTTTCCTCTGAAATGTTATATTATTTCACTTTTATATAACCCCTCTGTGTGAATTCCTGTACGTGGGAAGGGGACCTCCCAAGGAAGGTTCTGTTCTTTCAGTTTACCTCCTCTGGGATCTAAACCTCCACTCCAATGTTTGTCATGCATGGTGACCCATGAAGGGAAGAAGAGAATCTTGGTGGTTGACAGATCCAACCCAAACACACCACTTTGGCCTTAAATTCCTCTAGATGGACACCATTGGGGTAGCCCCCCCCAGGGTCAGTTGGCTGATCCACTTGGCTAGGGTCAACCAAGTACCAGTGTTGGATGTTCTCAACAGGTGTTGTTGACATTGTATCTGATGCTGGTGTTTGGGTATAGTGCTCACAAAACCCTGGCAACACTGCAGTGTCCTTGTTTGGCATTTAGTGCATCCCCTCTCCATGGTGGGGTGTGGTCAGTAGGCACCAAAATATTCTTTTTTTATTGTGGATCCTCCAAATAAAAACAAATAAAATAGTGAAAAACTGTCCATAGGTAATCAATGACCAGGTCTTGAAGACTCTGAGCAGCAGTCTTCAACATCTGTAACACGTACACTTCACTCTCTTGTACTACATTCTCTCAAATAAATCTTTAGGATAAATGTTTCCATTTTAAATTCAGAAGGGACTATAGAGACTTGTTGGCACTCCAAATTCAGTAAAGAAGCTTTGCTCTGGTGACATATTAGTGGAAACATTCAAATCTCAATACGGTGAACTTCTGTTGCATTCATAGGTGATTGGGGATATATCTATTGAGGTTACGCTTCATGGTACTTTGAGAAGTTATTGTTGATAGGGATTTGAAGAACATCATTGAGTCAGAGATTCTCACTGGTTTTTCCTTCCAAGGAGTTTCTGTAGTGAAGTGCATCTCCACTCACAAAGATGGAATTATGATGTCAACCAGTGTCTTCAATGTTATGTATGCATCACCATGTTCACTTGCCACCATCAAGGCAGGTTATATTAATTGCAAGGTATAGCCATAATTCCAAATCTTCTCGGATGTTTCCAGTGTCAGCAGTTTGGCCACTCAAAGACTTGATATCATGGTTCCTTGATGTGTGCTCATTGTGGTGGCAAGGACCATCAAGCATATGAGTGTGAAACAGACCCTCATAGCCTCAATTACAGTGGCTCTCCTCCGTTCCACTTTCATTCTTGCCCTAAATGATTGGAAGAAAAAGAGGTGTAGCATTTGAAAATGATTCAAGACATTACTTACCCTGAGACTCGAAAGTTGCTATCCACCACTTCATCTTGGACCTATGCTACTGCATTACATTCCACTTCTACAGTGGGAGTGCAGACAGACCTCTTTATGCCTCCAAAAGTTTCATTCTTAAACCAAATGAAATGTCTTTTGACCTACATGGTTAAAAACAGATAATGAATCAATGCCAACACCCATCTCTATCCCTAACGTACATTTCAGGAAACCATAAGATCACCTTTCTTTGGTTCTAGGTATGGGAATTTCCTTTGGTTCATGTTCTTTTCCCATTCCAAGATGCAAAACGATTAAATATTGATGTCTTCCAACAGCAAAGACCTACCCAATTAACTCGGGGTAGGATACATGAAGGTCAATTGACCTCCCTCGAATAAAGATAATAAGGAAAAAAGATGTGGTCGTAAACAGAACGGCTTTCAACCCATTTTTCATACACGAATAAAAATGGCCACCTTGATACAGTGGAACTGTCAAGGTTTATACATATATAGCTTATACATAGTATCATGAACCTTCTTTGCACCTCTGCCATTTGTAACTGTCTTTATGCTTCGAAACTTCGTTCCTTACCGGAGCATCCCACCTGGGGTTGTGTTTTCCTTCCTCAGTGGTCTATGCTTTGTCAGAACAGATAATTTTCCATTGTTCTTTTTAGCCTTCATATCCATGTGCAGTTGGATGATTTGGGTCTGTCCTTGGATAACATTGCTGTATCCACTGGTCAGCTTATCCCACCATGGCTTATTATAATCTCCAAATGTGAGCTTTCTTTAAGTCATCTGAGAAAAGCATATACTCCCAATTGGGAGTACTGTCTATTGATCACAGAATTCCCCCCTAGTTTGTGTTCACTGTTGAACTGTACATCATTTCTCTTGCCCTAGATCACAGAAGCTAAGTGGTGCTGAAATTGCGCTATTTATACTAACTTTTCTCAACCCAAACGAGTCGTTTTTACATATATATTGCCAGTATAATTTTAGATTAATGATGTTCAGTTTTGTCTTTCAGAGTAGAACTTGCAAAATAATCCATTAATCATAATTAGTGTTTCACATTATTACTATTTATTTCATTATTCCAGCTATCCAAATGTCATTTCACAATAATACAGTTGAATGTGTTATATGAAGGAGCTTATCCCAGCTCTACCTGTAAAAAATACAGTACGAAACAAGTTATGTAACAGATATTTCAATTATAAATGTAAAATCCCCAACGTTTCATTGGAAATATCAAAGTGTCAATTTTTATCTAAATGTTTCTTGGTGGATTTTTTTTTCTGATGGTAACAGTTAGAACATGTTTAGTTTGTTGTTGTTGTTGTTTTTTTAGGGAAAGTACAAAAGAAATTGGAAGAATCCAGGGAACGACTGTTGAAAGTATCGAGGAAACTGCATCGAATGCACAACGAATATGTATTATTAATAAAAGAAGCTAGAATATATGAAGAAAACTTTAGAGAAAAATTGATTCCTCATTTGATGAACTTTCAAGAATCTGTCCTTCAAGAATCAGCTGCATCATGGTAAAAATACACCTTTATATAAATTATTTTCTGTGTGTGAATTATCGGGAATCACTTGGCCTTATTAATCCCAGTATCTTTAATTATTTGTTATGTCACATCGACATTCATGACTGTTTGTTACAGTAATGAGTGTAAGTATTTAAAGCTTCATTATTATAAATATCGTAGTGTGAGGCAGCGTACTTAGTTTATGCTAGTGGTATTTGAACCTGCTGGGAAATTTTTTTTATTAATTAGCAGCAAGAATGTATTTTTTAGAATGCATACCAGTTAGGATCCTCTGTTAAGATTCTGCCATCTTGTTTAATAGTGGAAGTACAAGGAAAGCAGGCTAAGTGTATTATGTTATGTTTGACCTTTGTCCCCTAAGATTATAGTGGGACTTTAATCCTATAAAGTAAAAAAGGTGTCTGGACATATTCAGTGAAGCTAATATGTGATTTCCAACTTGAACCAGAAATAAAGAAGTGACATTCACTTGTTGGGAAAGAAAAATATAAAGGAACAGGAATATAATGTATGTCATTGTGGGCAAGACGTATTTGATCATCTTGTGTTTTAAAAGAAATTTCCTACTGAATGATACAATGAGTAAGCACTTTGAGTTTAAATTACACTGGTTTACAAAAAAATATTTTTTGTGTGAGGCAAGAATGTGAATAGGTATTTTTTACTAATTTGGTTGTGCTGAATTCAAATTTATAAACAGTTTTGCTCTATCACCTCTAGTTTTCTGGCTTTTGAATAGTCTCATTTTAGTATATACAGAGTATATATGTGCTTATTTCAACAGTTGCAGCAGCTTATTACAGATAAAACAGGATAGATAAAGAACATTGACAGAATAAATATACTTGGATGACACAATGTACACAATTCATAGTACCGCAGACAGTTAGAAATGTGTTTTCTTAGATGATCTGGTGTATTTTGCCTCCTGAATGTCACGCAAGAGCATCCAGCAGAAGTCTCCCATCATGCTGGGGTTCCACTTGCCTTGGTAGTTGCTCTCCATCTTCGTAATGTCTTGGTGGAATCTTTCTTCGTGCTCATCACTCACTGCTCCAAGGTTTGGAGGGAAGAAGTTGAGGTGGGAATGGAGAAAATGAATTTTGAGTGACATTCGGCATCCCATATCCTCATAAGTCTTTAGCAACTTCTCAATACAGGCTTGGTAATTTGGTACGCGTGTGTTACCAAGGAAGCCACTACAGACTGACTTAAATGCTTTCCATGCTCTCAGTTCCTTTAAGATAAGAAGCTCCTCAAAATCAGTATCCTTCAGCACTTCTCGGATTTGAGGTCCGACAAAGATGCCCTCTTTGAGCTTAGCAGCACTGAGACCTGGGAACACAGAAGACAAGTGTTGGAAGGCAGCACCATTTTTGTCCATGGCCTTCACGAAATTCTTCATCAAACCAAGCTTGATGTGAAGAGGAGGAAGAAGCATTTTCTTCATGTCAACCAAAGGATTCTCCTTGAGGCTGTGTTCGCCAGGAACAAAAGTGCTTCTAGACCCCCAGTCTTTCTGCTTGTAATGCTGGGATACAGCTCGACTATCCCAGAGACAGAGAAAGCAACAGTACTTTGTGAAGCCCGCTTGCATACCCATAAGAAGACCAATGACCTTGAGGTCCCCACACAGACTCCACTGGTACTGGTTGTACTTAACAGCTTCTAAAAGAAGCTCCATATTGTCATAGGACTCCTTTAGATGGACAGAGTGTGCAGTGGGAATGCTGGGATATTTATTCCCATTGTGCAGAAGCACAGCCTTGAGACTTCGCTTGGAAGAGTCTATGAAAAGATGCCAGTCTGAAGGATTATGTGGCAAACCAAGGAAAGTAAACAAGCCAGGTACATTTGTGCAGTAGCACAACTTGTTTTCCATGTCGAAAAATGAAGCAAGTTCTTTGTTCCTATTCCTGAAACTGGTGATCTGTCTTGATATATAGCTAGAAATATATATATATATAATGTAATGCTATCACTTACATTTATTGCATAATAACTAAAAAGAAGACATAAGTCACACAATATTAGAAATTAACTCTGAATACATATACGCCTTTATGTACAGTATGTGTACAAAATGTACAGTATGCATATCTAAAAAACTAGAGGTGATGAGTAAAAACGGATTTCAAATCTGAATTCAGCAACCCCAAATTAGGTTAAAACAGCTATTTTTGTGCTTGCCTCAATTTCATTGTAAATCAGTGTTATCATAATTTTGATATACTCTTATTTGATCACATTTGTTGTAAAAACATCAAAGTTTATTATTTCATTCAGATCATTTACACTTCACAGTAAACAGCTGCAACTAAAAAGCAGAAAAACCAAAAAGCTCTCAATTATTCCATGTGATTTGAAAATATATTATTATTATTATTAAACAATATAATATAAACATTAAAAAATAACCACAAAACAACAGAGCAAATTGAAAATAAAATGTTACCATATTGTGCCCAGCCATAAGGTTAAAGGGCAAAGAAAAACAAAACAAAAAAACAGGGCAATACAAAAAATACAACAAATTAACCAATGTGTCAAATTAATTACAACATTAAAGCTTCAGTTATTGTTCCACACATTTTAAAAATTGTGTTGAAATTTATTTAAAAATTTTAATTTTTCTACAAAATCTTTCTTAATTGCAGTTTGGTGAATTTCAGTACATAACAAATGTACAAATGTTTTTCAAATCTTCTGAACATTTTCGTGGCATAATAGATACTAAAAAAATTCAAAATTGTTTTGAACTGTTTTGCACCAATTTGTATTCTGTAACTTTAATACATTTATAGTTTTATCAGTTTAGCAGATCAGTGTTTTGTAATCACATTTGTCTTGATGTTAAAAAAATTGACTGTACCTCAACTTTTGAGAACTCGTAAGCTACTGTTCTAAAAATTTAGTTTGTTTTCAGGTCTCTTTGACTGTGCAAGTCAACACGGTTTTCTTATCAGTGAAGATTGAAACACTGAGAAAAATTTGGCTTGGTGTTACATTACCAAGAGGAAAGATGTTTTTGAACAACTTCCACCATTATTATTTTTCTTTTCCTTTGTTTTATTTAAAGCTTGTGAAAAACTTAGTTTATTATCTAATACTCAATTTGAGTTATGAAGTTGCAGTGTGATAGGAAAATACTTTTGCGGAACAAGAACATGTTAACTTTTGAGACTTAGTGGACTTTCATACCAAGTTATGTGTCAGCAAGGAGACTGATGTTTATTGTGCCTTGTTTACATGAGACTTTATTAACTTAAACTGCTTGAATGGAGAAAGAAAATCACCAGGTTTTAAAGAAAACTATATATATGAAATAATACAAAACAAGTTTGAGGCTTAATTAATATATTAAATGAAGGTTTCTGATGATGAATAATTAGAAACAAAGTACTTGAATTTTTTGGTATGGTTAAGAAAAGTTATTTTTAATATATGTTGACAGTTGGCAACACAGGGAATCGATCTGTGAACAAGTAATTTGTGGTTGTGAGAATTTGAAGTAAAAAGGTATCTCAGGATGGTTGGTATGGATATTAATACTCACTAATAAAGCAGAAAACAACATTTCAACCTTTTTATGTCATCTTTATGTTAACACCACTTTCTTCTATGTATCTCAAGTTAACATGAAGATGACCTAAGAAGGTCAAAACATTATCTGCTTTATTAGTAGGTGTTAATACCTACACTAGTTGTGCTTAAATACAATCTGCATAGTTTTTTTTCAAAAACAAAGACAAAATTCTCTACCAGAACGTAGGAAGAAATACAAATTAGTAATTGGAGTTTACAAGGAAGATAAGAATTTTCTTATTATTCCTTTACAATGTCCCAATAAGGAGTTTGTTTTTTTAATTTTCAAAACTGAGAATTTATGCAAATATTACTTGTGAATAATATTTTACAAAAGCTGCGTATCAAGTTTGTTTCATTCATCTGGTATTTCTTTCAATGTAGTGAAACAACCCATAAACCATGGACATTTAAGGATTAATCATTCACCATTGAATATTTTATAGACATTTGGTACTTTGTGCATTTCCTATTTCATAATAATTGGTATTTTCTTTTGTCTTTCGCATAACTTCTTGTACAGTCATGTCTTTTGTTTGATTAGTTTTACATGTACCATGATAGTCATTTTCTACGATGTGAATACTATATGTATAGTGAAAAAAGTTAAGGTTTTATGATGATTTATATTGGTAAGTTTTGTTCAAATCAGGTTTTAGTTTTGTTTTTATATCAGGAAAGAACTTTTAAAGGATTACTGCAAGTTTACAGACCTCACTGGAGAAAAGTTTCAAGCTATTCAGAAAAAAATGGTCGACAGCATTGATGCAGTCGCTGTTTCAGAAGAATATAAAGTGTTCGTTCAGAAGAACAGGTAACATTTGTTCTCAGTGTTTGTCAGTGTAAAATACATATGAACAGGTAATGTATGTTTTCAGTGTAAAATACATGTGCATGTTATCGTCTCTCAAACTACTACGTATGTAACAGAGCCTGCTTAGTTGTAAACATAATTCTTATTTTTTCCTCCAGCATTGATTGGCTTTAAAAAATCGTTGTTTGATAAATCTGGTTGTAGTGTGCGACTGTATTTAAAATTGGAGTAAAAATGTGATGGAAATATCTGTAGGTTGTCTCTCAAAACAGATAGTTTGTCCACCATGAACTCTGTTTTAATAACATACTTATAGTTCGTATTGACAAAGCGATTCAGGAGTTGTTACAAGTTTTAAGGTGTTTCTGTATAATTGACTGTTAACAAAGGGTAAATTTAAATTTTATTTTTTTTAATGAGAAAAAATGATGACTATTACCCTTAACTATTATTGCTTCTAAAGAGATGTGTATGAATGTTTTTATAATTTTTCTGAAAATGTAGTTAGGGTAAAGTATTTGCTTTAGAGAACCAAGCCTGTAAAGGTAATTATAGATACCTTGTTCATTTGATACATTTCCAGTTTCTTATGTTGTTTACTGTAGTGTTTAAATATGAGTAATGGATTACTGGTGACATTTAGTTGGACTTATAAAGTCAGTGATCAATATTTTTTCTTTAACTCCACAAAGTAACCATTACAGTTTTCATTCTACAAATTTTCATATGATACATGTATCTTTGTGAAATTTGACAAACTTTCAACTAACATTACACAAATCTTTCGTACGTTTAAAAGTAATAAATTTTGTGATTATTTTTTACAACAGATTTGTTCGTGAATATATAGTCAGTATTGACTGCTCCAAATACAAACTGATTTTTACGTGAAGATTAAAAATACATTATTTCACTTGAATGTTTTCAAATTTGTCATCTCTAAAACGTCTTTAACAAACATCTTTGTCTATTTTTGATATGTTCACTCTATATGTCTCTTATTTGACCAACCTTGTTATCACCATTGAAAAAAAGTAACTTTTAATATTTTTTTCTTCTTTCTAGAATGACTGCAAATTTTAACAGGAAACTACGGCTGTTTGTTCTAAATAATCTTAAGGCTTGTAGCAGTTCACGTCTATTTCTGTTTAATTGTATTGCTTTGTTGCCCTTTGAATAATATGTTACTAATAATCCTGCTATATAATTTGTAAATCACACTGACTCTGTGTATTAAGTCACTATATTGAGTGACATAAGACATCAGCTGCTTGGGGATAGTTTTTTTTTATTTATTACCTTTTGTAATCTAACTATCTAACCCCATAAATTTTTAACTTTTATGTTTTAGCTAATGTTATAACAGTTAATAAAAAAAAAAAGTGAGAAACAAGAAATCTGGAACTTCTGATGTCTTTTAACTTCATGTTACTGATACAGTTTAGGCCTTGTTTTGTAATGATGGTGCTCGGACGTTAACTAATTATTTATATATAGTATGCACTTAC
Organism: Carcinoscorpius rotundicauda; assembly: GCA_011833715.1. NCBI lineage: Eukaryota > Metazoa > Arthropoda > Merostomata > Xiphosura > Limulidae > Carcinoscorpius > Carcinoscorpius rotundicauda. The sequence goes on along the minus strand of CM022403.1, from coordinate 56,948,939 downwards.
GGATAAAGAATAACAGCACATAAATGAATCAATGTCTTATAACTGAGTTTTACTGGCTTTTTATGTGAGGTATAAATTTCAAAATTCTTTAAGCAGCTCAGTCTAAACACTATGAGATAAATTTTCAACTTGAAGTAATTCACAATACTTTCTACTGAAAACAGCATAAAATCGTAAAATCAGTCAATGGATAAAAACTGTCAAATTATGGGTGATATGTGAAAGAGGGTGTTACAGGTGGGCAAGAATGGGTCTGGTTTTCTAGTTACTGTTTCTAGTTTATGCCTCTGTAAATATCCTTTTGTATGAGAATTGTGGCATTTATTTAAATATGTCCTTTTAGAATTAAGAAATTCAAGCTTGTATTTGATTTCATGTTTTGATGTCAAGTTTTTTATACAATGATTATAAATCAGCTTAAGAAAATTCTGAATGTGTTTTGTAAAAGGTTGTAACATACAAATTTTAAGAGATTTAAATCAATAATTTGTATGATATACAAAAAGCCAATTTTGCATGTTAGTGTGAATGTCAGTAGTTAATTACTACTCTGTTTTTTGTTTGTATTTTAAACCATGAAGATACATGCCTCGTAGAAGTTTTGTTTGAATCCACGCTACTGGTTGAAGTAATTTAATAAGGTTTTCTTATTTTCTTAAGAAATAACCATGAAATTCTTGGGAAGCCATGGAATTTGTTTTAACAAATTGTTTTGGTTTTTGAAAGTCTGGATTTTCTTGTTCTTTTAATCATTAGAAACTGACTAATAAAATTTGATATATACTGACTTAACAATAGTGATAGGTTTTAGGTTTTGGACTCTATCCATGTAAAACCAAATGTAACTGATGTTAGAATTATATTATTAGGATTAAATCAACTCTCGATTTATTTCAATGGAAAACTAAAATCATGGAATTGTTGGTAGTGTAAATAACATGAATGTTTGGGCAGTTTCCTAATTTCATATGTAGTATAAACACTTTAGAAATAAGTGTTTCTAGCCTAACTTCTCTACCAGTTACTGTCTAAATTTCACTCAAAAATATAGTTTCTAGCCTAATTTGTTTACCTGTTATTATCTGAAATTTGTTACGAAGAAGAGGGATTTCAAATCCCAGTGGTCATACATCAGAGTGTCAGAAATCTCACTCGTGCCTGTGGGATGATTAAATATTTGTCATTGAAGTCACACAATTAATATATGGTGCAAAATGGTTATTGCTGGTTGGTAGCCTCCTGGGCATTCTGTAGTTACAGGTTGTGTATATATCAGTGTGTTTGTATGTAATTTTGTTCTGAATTTTCTAGATCACAACCAGGTAATGGAGTGCAGTTTGAGTTTGATCAGTCTTTACTAGATGAATATAGTGGAAAATTAGAACCAAACCAACTTATAATGGATTCTTTTACATATGATGTCTTAAGAGACAGGTACGTATTGCTCAGATTTCCTAAATAATCAGTGTTTTAGTCTTACTGTTTACCTGCTATCTGCTTGATCTTTCTTTTCTAATAATCCAAGCATGTTGCATTTTTTTTTTATTCTTCCTAAATGAGGTAAATAGGGAGAAAAACTAATTATGCTATTCAAAAGCAAGTATAGATGTCTGATATAAGGCTCTTTAGTTTAGGTAGTGTTATTAATTTATTTTGCGTCTGTAATTTGTTGATACTGCTGTTGAAAGTTGTGTGCAGTCCATTGATGTGGAGGCTGTAGAGATCTCTTGAAGACCTAATTGACAGATGCATGAAAAGCTGATGCAGAGAAGGAGTAAAAACTAAAGTCACAGGAAAGTTCAGTGACAGAAAATTTAGAAAATGCAAAGTTAACCAACATATGAGCAAAAGGTGTAATGGTTGACATTTTGAAGTGATATCCATAGTTTGGAAGAAAAGAGAATTTGTCTCACCAAAGGGTGTTTTGAACTAATTGAACCCACCTGTATGGAATTTGATGACAAGCAGATGTTATTTTGAAGGAATAAAAAGCAGAAGATTATTGGAAGTTAAATATACAACTGTGGTAACTCATGCAAAAATATAAGTGAATTATACAGAGTGTTCAGAAAGTCACTGTGCACTTGTATATTTATGAACAGACATGTTTCAATATAGAATACAAGAGGTAAATATGAATGACAATTATAAACAATGTTGAAAGTGATCACCGTTGGCATCAATACAGGCTTGGATCATTCTTATTTTGTTTCTAAACACCGCTATCAGTTGCTGGCTTCAAATAGGCTGAATGAATGCTGTTATTGCTACTCTTAAACTGCACAGTGACTTTCTGAACACCCTGTATGTGGATGTTATTGTGGTAAATATAGAGAAAAATATTTCTTCTTGTTAACTGAATTCTAAAACAATTGAACTGGCCTAAGTGGATATCTGACAAGAAAAATAAAACTGTTTAGTATTTAAAGTACAACTATTGTTTTCCTAAAGAATTTATATATTATTTTACAAAAATATTTTTTAAAATAACTAAATGTTGATTAGTGAAGTGCATGCTGTTTATTGTTGGATTTATTTCTGATGAATTACGGAAACCGACTGTAGAAGAATTCTTAGTATAATGTTCTTATATACAAACCTTAATATATGTTACTGAAAAGTTTCTCACATTTGGCAAGCCACAGCTAGGTTTATACAGTGGTAAACAGTGGTAGAAGAAAACCTTAATAGCTACAGAAATAACTAAACCTATATATGCACAACTATAACAGTAGTGCAAATGGAGGTTAGCCATGTTATATAACCATGTTAAGTGTATATAAACAGAAAGAAGAAAGTATCAAGTTAAAGGATAGCAAACTATGAGAGTTTTTTGAACAAAAACTAGAGAGAGAAAAGAAATGAAACAAAATTGAAAGGAGAGAAGAAAATGAGAGAAAGAAAGACTAGAAATAGAATAAGAGCAGAAATTGAGATTGCAGAGCTCACTCAACTGAAGGAGGAAGAACCCAAGAATGACAGAAGTCAAGGCCAGTCAAACCAAATTGCCCAAATTTGAACACAAAGATAACATGGATACTTTCCTTGAGATATATGAAAAATTATAACTGGGACAAAGACAACTGGGTAGTCTGTCTCAGACCACTGATCTTACAAGTTTGTGAAGACATGATGTCAGAAGAACTGCCATGGACTATGACAAGTTGAAACAGCTTGACTGAAACTATGAACTTGTTAAAGAAGGTTTTTGCCAAAAGTTCAGAGAAGTCAAACCACTCTGGCACTGCTGGGCTAATCTTAACCAAACTTTGTGGGATTTTAATTTGCAACAAGGGATATTTTACTAGAGATTCACAACCCTATCTGCCCCTTATTATTCCTGTTTATTAAGCATTTACTATCTTTTAATGTAAGTTAACATTAATTACTCTCATAGATGGTGCCACATTCATACCACTGAAAAGAAGAAAATTTCTATAACAATATGTACACAGTGTGAGAAGAGAGCCCACAAATGCCTTGCATATCTCGGAGAGTATGCTTTCACTCTGAGGAAGAATATAATGAAAACATAGTTATCAATATTCAAGTACTACTTAAATGCAGTTGGACTTTCTATTTGAAGAGCCATACCCACTTCCTGTTTTCACCTGTGACCTTTCAACTGCAAGGCACTTCTTTGGCTAGTGACCATCTATTTATTTAGTTCTTGAAACTCTATGGCTAGACATTAAGAGCTGGGTGTTGAAAACAAGTAGCAAAAAATGTCTCTTGAGTTGTTACCTCTTCCTATAATGTGAAATCGACAGTTGCACAGTGTACACCATATTTTATGTTAATTATGTACCTATCGAGTTTTTAAAGCTTATATAAATTATATGGTGAGGTAATAACGAATAGGGCCTGGCATGGCCAAGCACGTTAAAGCGTTTGACTCATAATCTGAGGGTTGCGGGTTCAGATCTCAGTCATGTCAAACGTGCTCGCCCTTTCAGCTGTGCGGTGTTATAATGTGATGGTCAATCCCACTATTCGTTGGTAAAAGAGTACCCCAAGAGTTGGTGGTGGGTGGTGATGACTAGCTGCCTTCCCTCTAGTCTTACTGTTAAATCAGGGATGGCTTGTGTAGATAGCTCTTGAGTAGCTTTGCGCAAAATTTAAAACAAACAATAATTAATAGTGTAATAATGAGTTTTATTATAAATAAAATCTGTGAAAGTTAGAATTTTTGTGTTATTACAGCATCTTTACAGTTTTTTTTAAGTTCATAATCTGGAATAAGGTTGGATATCTCAACTTGTATTTAATGTTTGTTCATGATAATTCTGAACTCTTGCTAGATGGAATCAAAATTAAAAAAAATATTGATTGCATTGATTCTTAGCTTGTTAAGAAACAATTTCTAAGTTTAAAGGATAATAAAATTCTTATTTCTCTGAGTGTTTTGGAGGAGGTTTAAGGATTGGATACACGAGTTGCTTTGTACAGTATGTTTTGTAAATCTTTAAATAGTGAGTAGGTACCATAGGACTGGAAGGTGGATATTAAGGAATGTTGGTTCTCTTTTCAAGGAAGGTTATAAAATTATTGGCCTATTCATTTTACAATGATGGGAAAAGTTTTTGAAATCTAATAAAAGATGTGTTGCAAAGTCATTTATGAAAGTTTAAAATTTTAAGATGGTTAGCATGTTTTCACAAGAGAAAACTTTTGATTTTAAAATATTTAGATACTATTTGAAAAGGTTACTGAATTTATAGATGAAATATGGGTGTGGATTTGATGTATTTCGATTTCCAGAAAGCATTTGATGAACGAAAACTCAAAAGGCTTTGTAGAAGGTATCTCTGTAGTTAGATGGAGTTAATGGTGGAAAACGAAAACAGTTTTATGTGTGTGAAAAGTTTCCAAATTTAGTTTTAGCAGCTAAAAACAAGTAAAAACGACTTTATTGATTTATAAATGTATTTATAAAAAAAAAATTGCCTGACTTAGTAATAATAATAATTTAAAAAAATGGTAAGAACACATTTAGAATTTAGACCAGGAAGCAGATAACTGTTTTGGTTGATGAACTAACACTGGTGAATGTTAAGACCACGAATCATATTTGTTCACATTTAAGATTTTTGAACCTGGACTATTCTGGTTCCAGTATAAAACTATTTGTAGTTTTCTGGTTTTGTTGTTTTTTTCTTTTATTATTTAGGAAATTAAATTTGAGTGCCATCTTGTGCAGACAGTACTCTTGATTGACGTGGTTTATATTCTGAAAAATATTTAACGTTATCAGTTTTGTATTGTTCAAAAAACACTTTAAGTCTTTCAGTGTTTCACTGTGCTTACTATTCACATATTTGTTGCTGTTATCTGTCATGAATAGTGTATATGTGCTTCTTCGGTTTGCTATTCTGAACAGCATCTTATTTTAGTTTTCAGAGCTTGCAATATTTATTAAGTCACGTTGTGTAGACATCAGATTGGCATGGTTGTACTTAAGCATTAAAAAAATACTGAAGTGATTTGAAGGTTAATCTAAATCCTTATTTAAAATATTTTGTAACACAGAAGGTTATAATTTCTTATTGTTTTACTGCATATATGTGTAATTGTAATAAATTCAAGAAAAAATGTTTTTTTTTTACTTAGGGCTGAAGACTTAGATAATAAGTTAAGCAACTGCAGAGCAGAAATGAAAAATAAAAACTTTCAACTTGAGCAGTATGTGAGAGATATGAATGCTTTAAAAAATTCTCCAGATGAGATTGAACTGTAAGTTAACGATTTTTTTGATAACTTGTAAATTTGAGTTTGTTTAGCTTGTCCAATTTATCAGACAAGTCAGTCATTTTGAGCAAGTTTGTGTAATCTGTGTCATGTTTCAGGTATTTGTTATTTTGGGCATGGTCTTCTGTTTCATGCCAGTCACATTTCTACAGTTGTAGCTGTTTTGAAAAACTTGTTAGGAAAAAAAAAGTATAAAAACACTAAATTGGGATATTTACATGTTGCTTAACTTATTTTGTGTATTCAAAACTGCTGTCTAAGACTAGTTTTGCTGAGCCATTGCATTTTAGTTTTTGTTGAAACACCAAACTTAAAGATGCACTTGACTTCCATACAGATATTAAATTCAAACAAATTATTTGAACTTAAATAAATCCTACAAATTGGCAAATATAACTCGTCAGGTTTTTTTTTTATTTTGGTACCAATAACTTTTTCTTTTTTCCTTTTGAATTGAGAAATTTGTATGTATGTATGAGTGATATACATTTGCCAAATAGTATGTATATTTGATATACAATTTTTTTTTCTAATAAATATTTATATGTATATTTTAACTACAAAAATGTGCACTTGCTCAAATACTCCTGTTATTTCAAGTACTATTAAGAATTATTTTAAAATTAGTTTTTGGATAGATGGGATTGTAGCAAAAAATTGCTAGTTGCTTCTATATTAACCTAAAATGTCAAATAATAAAGAATGTTCTTGGGCTTTCTGTCTATATAAATGAAAGAGCTGAAACAACCTTCTAAGCTTTATATAGTTCAAGAGAGCCATAGGAAACTTAGAATATAATAACTTGCATTGGAAACTTAGTTTTTAAGGGTCCTGGAAAACCCAGTATTTCATAAATGTATTTGTATGCTGATATATTAGAATCCTATTTTTCATTATCTACTATGTTCACCATAACAGTGAGCTAATTTCTCAAAACAGTTGTAGTTAATATTTCCATCCAAAGTAGTAATGCTGTGATTCTCACTGGTGACTACCCATCCTCTAACTATAGAAATCATTTCAGATGTTAAACATTTAACCAGACACTTCTGTAAATAATTTTAAATTTAGTTATATACTAATGGAAATGCACATGCTATTCTGCTGTTAACACGATCAGAAGGTTATAAGATTCTAGTTAATTCTTTTAACAATTAAGTGTTTTGTTTAATGCTGTAGTACTTCAGAGTTTAAACCAGTTGCTTAATGGGGTTGAATTGGCAGAACTTGGAATCTGCCAGATAATTTTTATAGCCTTTCAGTGAGACTTGTAATTTTTTTCACTTAATATAAATGAAATGCAGTTAGAAGAAAAAACTAAACTAACTAATAATAACTAACTAGGAATAATTAACCAATAACAAACCATTTGCTTCATGGGGTAGAACTGACAGAACTTGGAATTTTTGCCAAATAACCCTAAAAGTCCGGGTTTTTTTTTATAGCCTTTTGGTGAGATTTTCATTTTTTTAATGAATACAAAGAGAAATAACTAACCCGACCTTTTAAGACTTATTGATATTTTATGTTGTCTTATTCTTAATGGTTATGGTTACTCTATAATCTTGTGATGTTATTTTTCTGTTATTTTAGAATTAAAATTAAGCAAAGAGCCATTGACATAGTAAATAAGGAAATTGAAGAAATGCAGTGTCATGAGTCGAGATGGCAACAACTGTTTGACCTCATAAACAGTAGATTTGGAGCCATAGGCCCAGAGGGTCCTGCAACTGCTCTTGACCTTGGAGAAAATATTCACAGTGATCAGGTATCTCACATTTGTTTTAATATTGCATATTTTGTTCCTATTATTCCAACATAGGGTAATAAAAAATAATTTATCATGGGTAAGTTTAAAGGTTTGAACAGCATTTTACATCAACTGTTATTTGGCTATTTGAAATCAATGTAATAATGGGTATTTTTTTTTTAAAAAACCTAAATACAACATTACTTAGTTTTAAACTGAAATGAATGCAATGGTTTTATATGTGTATTCTGTGTTTTGTATTTCGTTATAGGTACAGTTGTACCCACAGAACAAATGGGCTAGATGTGCAATACAAATTAAAATCTCAAATTCACTGCAAACAACATATAAACAATTTTTATAAGTGCTTTAGAATTTTTTATTAATAAACAAACCAACTGCAAAGTAACAACTTGCCAGAGCACTTGAGAAAGTTTGTAGAGTAAAAACAAAAATTTCACAAAACTTCAAATTTGTCAAGTTGTCTGATTGATTGATGCCACTGGAAAGGCTTGGTATCTCTTGTGCCTTCACCTTATGCAAATCTAAATGCATATATTTGAGTTGTGCTTCCTTGGTTAAGGGTTTGTTTTGTTTTACATATAACCTTGATAACAAGTACTAATAACCATTTTGTAACACTACTAAAAAAACTAACAAAGCACTAATAGCCATATTCTCTGTTTATGAGCATGCTCTGCGAGTTGCCATGCAACAACATGCCCTTGTTATCACATGCAGGTGGACAGTTACTTGTGCTCATATGCTATGTGATTAGCCTGCAGTGGTATCAGCTACATTATAAAACATGGACTAAATAGATTCTCTAGATGTAGGTTCTAACTGTGATCTAACTTTTGAAAACAAAGTTTCAGTTCAATATGTCTGACTTGAGGAATATCATTTGGAGTTTCAAAACTCATCTCCAATGCAATGTTGATTGCTACCACTGCTGAAATCTGACATGGCTTGGTTTGAGTGCTTTGAACTTAAAACAATAATAAATTCTATAATTTATTTTTGCATTGTTTGTAAACTAAGTGTGTCATATTGACATCTAAGGTTTATGTAAAACAGTGTAATATTTGAAATGTGCCTTTCAAGGAAACAAAATAACAGAAAAGAAGAAAATATTGTTTTGATAACCTTGAAATTTTCATTTCAGCAAAGAGATCATTACTATAAAAATAGTGATAAGGATAGAAACAGTAATGCTGAATGTGTGAAACAAGTCTTAGCCATTAAGTCACTTAAAGAAAAGGCTGCCACACTGGCTAGATGGAAGAGAAACAATAGCAAAGATATTGGCAAAACCAGAAAATGTCGATAGATCCCAGAGAAACTACAAGAAGAATAGGCCTAGGTCCCAGTCACTCTTAAGACTTAAAACTAAAAAAAACATTGAGACAAGTGGAAAAAAAAAAAAAAAATTATGAAGTAGAAATGAGTGGGATAACAGCAAAACACTTGGTGGTTTTTGACACGGTGCAACCTTGAAGTAGGTTTGGCCATCATGCTGCCCATTCCTACTTTTGAACTTCAATTTAATTATGGACTTGAATTGCATTTAAACAGTAGCTGATCTGTTCTAAATACCCAACAAATTCAAAAGTTTCAAAAATCAACAGTTTGAATACTATTCTTTTAAGTTGCTCCTTATCAGACACATAGCAATAATGCAAAACGTGGATATTGGAGCTTCCTCTCTTGCATCTGATGTAAAATACCCGTCCTATGATGTCATGCATTATGCTAGGGTCACATAATTTAAATACCTCCATGTATTTATGCCTAGTTGTTGAAATAAGGTTTGCAACAGAGAAATTTAGCTAAAATACCTTTGGTTTGGTTTGAACAACTATCATGTTACATTGTGTAATGTAAGAATGGGCAGAATGATGGCCACATCCACTTTGTTGCACCCCATATAGAAACTACAATGTGTTATGTTGATAATTCCTATTGTAATCCATTATTTTTAATGTTTGTACTTCCTAATGTGTTTTTATACTTCTTATTTTACTCTGGGGTTTTTGTAATTTTTCTGAGAATATAGGTTTTAGTTGCTTGTTTACATTATAGTCATTTCTGTATTGATATTTCGATTATAAGAAGTCACTTTTAATGCAAATTTCAGAAAAACACGATTTAGCAAGAATTATTACTGAAGATAGGTGGCTTAATACAAAGTGTCAAACAAGAATACTAAATTTAAGAGTTTTTTTTTCACTTTTATATGGTTTTTTGCAGAACTTAACAATCAAGGAACACTTTTCTTACAAATAGACGAAATGTATGTTTCATTTATGACCACCTGAAATCCTTTATTAAACAGATATGTGAATAAACAGTTACAGATAACCATCCTTTATTGTCAGCCTTCAGTGCTGTTTCCCAAAGAATGAAATGAAATGGATAATAGTCGTGAATTGTGTTTTCGAAATAACTCATTTATGAAAAATAAATCAATGAAAAGACACTGGAAATCCAAAAAGTTTCATGTGAAAACTGCACATGATTTTCTACAAAGTGTATTCAGTAGACCCTGGATTCATTATCTTGACCCAGTGAAGATGTAATCTTTTTCTGGGGTTAATAACAATGGTACAGAAGTATAATATGGAAAAGGTTACAGGGTAACAAAGGGTTTCTTATTTCTTACTGTTTTTGAGAGTGTCTTTAGCTAGCAAACAAAGTTAACATTTACAAAAGTAATGAAAAGGTTCTTTAACTGTTTAGATGCCGGAAACCACTTGCATGTTTAACTTTGATCTTGCGATACTAAACATGGTTACTGACCTATCCACAGATGAACGTTTTGAGATAATTTTAGATTGCTGTAATTCTGTGATATATACAGATGAGTTTAGTAATATTTAACTGCACTTCAGAGATGAACTACTCAGCTCAGAATGTTACAGAAACATGAACTGTTCTTTGGAAGTATTCACATAATGACTAACAAACTTCTGAGTGTTTGTGCAGTTGTCCTCATTTTCACTTATGTGGTCACTAATGCACAACTTCAGTGTAAATGTAATTGTAGAAACAAGTAAACTGTTGTAATTTGAAGTTAATAAATAGACTGTATGGGATAGGGTGACTTTTATAACACTGTAAATAAAAAGTGCTTATAACACACACATTATCATGACATGTAACTGTCAACTCTGTTACAGGGATAATACATTATTAAAGGTAGTCAAAAGTGAACTGTCTAGTTTTCAAAAATAACGTACTTTAAGTTTTAAGAAAGAGTGGTTAATGCTATTTGTATAGAATATATTTGAAATAATTTCTTACATTATGCTTGTAATGTAAATATTGTTATATATTTATAGGTCTCAGAAGAACCGTTTGCTTTTAATACTCTAAGTAAGAAAGCAGCAAGAAGTTTGGTTGAAAAACTAAAAAGTCCATTTCTCAGAAAACCAGTGAGTATTCTCTTAGTTACTGACATTTCAATAAAACTTATTTTTATCCATAGTACAGTGGCTCATAAGATGATTCTGAGTTGCTTTTGTTGGTTTTTATTTTCAAGTACAAATTTTTAGCTCGCAACTCCATTTCTTGACCAATTTGAGTTCTAATTACAGCTACAGCTTTTGAGGATTTCCTCTCATTTAGAATGGTAAATGGAATGATAACCTCTAAGAAAACAAGAAATGCTCATTTTTTTCTTTTGGTAAACAGAAGTGACACCCACTCTGTTAAGGATTGGTCTACTCATCAGTAAGTTAAACTTGTAACTGTGGCTAAAGAAAACTCATAAAATGCAATTAGGTCTTTTGTAGTGTTAAACTGAAGTTTGTGCGTGTTTGGTACTTGAAGTGTCTGTCTAGTAGCAGACTGGAGTTTGTGTGTGTGTGGTACTTGTAGTGTCTGTCTAGTAGCAGACTGGAGTTTGTGTGTGTGTGGTACTTGTAGTGTCTGTCTAGTAGCAGACTGGAGTTTGTGTGTGTGTGGTACTTGTAGTGTTTATCTGGTAGCGGACTGGAGTTTGTGTGTGTGGTACTTGAAGTGTCTGTCTCTAATTTGCATCTGCAGAGAGCAAATGCTTGTAATACAAGTAACAAATTTTTGAATAAATTGAGGTTAAAGTTATAGAATTTCTAAATTAAGTTAGAAATAGTGGAAAGCTATGAAAAAAGATTAAATATCTTTAGGTCAGAAGATAGTTTAAAGCATTTTTAACTCCTTAGTCTGACATTCTTGGTAATTAAAAAATAAAACAAAAGTACTAGCTTTACTTTACTTAACAGAATATAACTTTAACCAACCTAATGAAACATTGGGAGTTTCTATGTGTGTTCATCACAGAAGTCAAAGTGGATGGTTGTTTAGTATTCTCAGTTTCTTGCTGCTCCTTGTCACAAAAGTAATAGGAACTCTTGAGCTGTATTTTCCTAAGACGGTTTTCTTGTTTTAACTGCACACATGAACAGTCTCTCTTAAAATGCTGCTTGGGAAATGTGTAAAGATCAAGCTTAAAAACTAGAATCTATTAGATTCTACTTGTATGTCATTATGTAATTGATGGTAAGAGTGAAAAGTTTTCCTCTTTTGACAACAGCTTGTTAGTACCGATCCTCCTTGTCCTCCAGCTAAGGATTTCATGGAGAATCACTGTGGCAGCTTTAATTTTCATGATACTAGTGCTGGAGTTGATACCAAACGTGTAAGTAGGTTTTTATTCTGTACAACTTTATTTGTATAAAATACATGCTTTTAAACTGAGCTTGCATTTTTGAGCAAATAAACTAGTTTGAAGTGTGATTAATTATTAGGGTATAAGCATTTTTTTTGTTTATTTTACTAATTAACAGGTCGAAAATCGTAACGTATGTCTGAACAGAAATCATTTTTCTAAAATGATTAAATGATTTGGTTATGTGCACAATAAACCTCTTGTATGGTATTTCCTTCCACTATCAAATATATTTGGTTTTAGAGAGTCCTGTAGTGCATACAGAAACATGCACTGGCTACCAGTGAAGTCTCCTAAACCAAAAAATATACAGTCTTTTGTGGCACTTTGTGTATATTTTGTTTCATACTTAATTTATTTTATAATACATCCAAATACCTATGAATGGTGATTTACTCTAAAACTATACTTGTTCATGTATTGGGAAAGTTGAAGGGATAATTTATGAATTTTTGGGATTTTTTAATACTGGCAAAAGTTTCTGCTCTGAATTTTGATAGGACTTAGATTTATTTTTAGGTTTTACTTGAATGATAAAGTACTTTTGTACAGTAGTGTGTAACTTGCAGAGATCTATAGAATATTTGTCAAATTAGTATCCTTATTGCAACAGTACTTCTTTAATTATGGGATGTTTAGAATAAAAGGGAATAATTCTAATCACTGACACCAAAATCTACAAGTCAACTTGTTGTAGGCCTAACATTTGGTAAAGTCTTGAAGTATAGCCTTTATTCAATAAAGAAAAAAATTAACAGTGTAACTTGTGCATGTTTTTCGCTTTAGTTAGTTTGGACTAAGCGTTACTATAACTAATACCAAGTAAATAAATTTATATTATTCTACAACCTAACATTAGTCTATTCAAGAACAAAGCTTTTAATGTTGTACTAAATGTGTATTAAAGTATATTTATATCTGGCTTTTGTTTACATTCTCTGAAATGAAATGTGTATGTACATTTTCAGGACACAGTAACTGAATATCATTAAAGTAAATGTTGTTATTCTTTATTGTTTTTTCCAATAAATCTTTTGTGCTGATGACACTAGTAAAAGGCATTTCAGTTAAGTTGGTCTGAAACTTTGCTTGAAAGTAGCTCCTCCTATGAATTGTTTTCCATTGACTGTAAACAACAAAGGAATCTCTGTTATCCCTATAAAGACGTGTATTTTTTCTGAGACTGACTCTCTTTTATAGTGCAATCAAAATAAAGTAATAAATCAAATAAATAATCATGAAAATAGTGACGTTTTATTTGTTTCTGTAAATCTTCCTTGAAGTAAACTATAGTTAGCCCCAAAGTACTCCTTTTAAAACTATAGTATGTTTTTATGCTGGTTGTTTTTTTAAAATTTGTATAGCTGGTGAATTAAATGTTATTTAACTAGGGAGTTTGTTCATAAACATGGGTAGTTTAATAATGAGAAATTTCACAAGAAATCGTATAGTCTTTCTACATGATTATAGAAAACGTTACTTAATCTTGAGGGTTATTAGAACCCATTTATTCGTTCTCCTGATCACAGACAAAGTACCTTTAATGACTTGGAAATTTATCTGTGATTACAGAGGATGATCATATAGGTTCTAATGGAGTTACTTAATCTTGGTGCTCACTGGAATTTGTATAGCCACTTTTACAATCATAGACAAATATACTTAAATTGTAGAGTTTAAAGTTCATTAAAACTCATGGAGCCACTTTCTTAATCAACACAGTTGTTTAATCTGTGGGTTTATCACAATTTCCATAGACATTGCATGACCGCAGACAAAGTTACTTTGAAGACGATTAGCAGATATAATGCTAGCAGGCTTAATGGTATCGTATATTGAAATAAATGGTGCAATAAAAATCATCTAAAGTATTAAAACAAATATAAATAGTTAATATTAAACTCTCTTTATTTTATACATGAAACTTGTTTGTTTTCCTTTATATTAATTTCTCTAAATGTGTTTAAAAAACGTAATACCTCTTTAACTTTATCTGGTGGCCCAGCATGACTAGGTGATTAGGACACTTAACTTGCAATCTCAGAGTTGTGGGTTTGAATTCCAGTAAAACTAAACATGATTGCCCTTTCAATCATTGGGCATTATGTGAGAGTCCATCCCATTATTTGTTGGTAAAAGAGTTGTCCAAAGGTTGGCAATGAGTGATGATGACTAGCTGTCTTTCCTGTAGTCTTTTCACTGCTGAATTAGGGATGGTTAGTGCAGATAGTCCTTGTTGTAGTTTTGTGCCAAATCCAAACCAAAACCTTTGTCTGATCCTACTTCCCAGCTTCAAGACAATCTCTGGTTGGAAAACTCGTGAGTGTTTGTGAACAAAGTTAATTTATTACCTTCCTACTAGTTACATCATTAATATTTTACCAGACAAAAGACTTGATTAGCTTCATGGCACCAAAAGCATCATAAGAAAATAAAAATGTTTTCTAACTGGTTTATCTATGCAAGGAAGGAAGGATGGTATATGACAAATTGGTTGTAAGAAAGAAAATAATACTAGCTTAAGGATGATGCACTTATGATTTTGTTAGCTTTGGAAATAGGGCCAGGCATGGCCTAGCATGTTAAGGCATGCAATTTGTAATATGAGGGTCGCGGGTATGCGCCAAAATACTTGCCCTCCCAGTCATGAGGGGATTATAATGTGATGGTCAATACCACTATTTGCTGGTAAAAAGAGCAGTCCAAGAGTTGGCGGTGGGTGGTGATGACTAGCTGCCTTCCCTCTAGTCTTACACTGCTAAATTAGGGACGGCTAGCACAGATAGTCCTCGAGTAGCTTTGTGCGAAATTCCAAAACAAACAAACAAACAAAGCTCTGGAAACTTCAAAAATATATGGAAGAACTTACAGATTATTGAATTTATAATTGCTAACATCAAAGGGCCTGAAAGGACCTGTTGGTTAGTGCTTTACTTCCAGTCTGCAAGCTGTGGGTTTGAACCCTGTTGTAATTGAACATTCTTGCTGTTTTAATTGATGGTATAATCTGATGGTCAATCTGTTGATAGAGAGTAAGTAGTTCAAGAGCTCGTGATGTTGATTGCTCTCATTTAATCCAGGCTATCACGTCCGTTAGCTAGGTATAGTGAAGATAGCCTTCTCATAACTTTGAGTGAAACTTACCAAACTAACAGATGTCCAAAATTAACTGCTTTAAAGCTATTTAGTCTAAAAAAAGTAATCCTCAAATAAATGTAGAGTTATGAAACGTGCAGCTTAGTTTTCTCTACAAACTAATTGCATCTGCAGGATGCAAGATAGGAGCTTGAATGAATTTCACCACCTCAATAACAATTACAACATGGGGGGGTAAAAATCTAAAATTAGGGTTAGTAGTTGCTTCATCCAAAACAAATGTAATAAAATTTACTTAAAAGAAAAATTATAAAATTTTGGCACTTTGATTATAATTTTATTTTTGAGATAATTAAATAGGATGTATCACACATAATGTTTTCAACTTTTTGACATTATTTTTCCTTTATAGTAGTCCAAGATATTGGGCTGGAAATAACTAGTCTTGTGGTTCATGGATTGGGCTGCTTAACTTGGGGCTTCTGTACAACTGACATGCAGACACTGCTTGACCCTAAATTATTATCACTATACTTGATCTGTATTATGTTAATTGTGTAATTTTTGGTTACTTTAATAATAATGTGTTTTTGTTCTTTCACATGGTAATATAATTTTTTTTTTTGGTAAAACTGTTTTAATCTCTCTCTAAACCCCCACTACAAATCTTTCCCATGGCTAAGGATTAATCTTAGAATTCATCAGAATCAAGTTTTTAGCCAAACCAGCATCTGTTTAAGATTAAACACATTTGCTTTATAGTATTCCATTAACATTTTTTTTTTTGTGTCCAAGTTAAGATTTACAGTGTTAATTGATCTAGTATTCCAACACATATGATATGGTCTTTTTGTAACTGTTTTATTTTTAGGCCAAGGAGAATCCTGGATATAGAAGTCTGCAGGATGAGGACTGGTTTCATGGAGTCTTGCCTCGTGAAGAAGTTGTCCGTTTACTTAGGAATGATGGGGACTTTTTGGTAAGGGAGACGACAAGGAATGAAGAGAGGCAGATTGTTCTTTCGATTTGTTGGCAAGGTCACAAGCATTTTATTATACAGACGACTGTTGAGGTATGTTATCGTTTATTGTTGTGTAAAACTATCCATTTTTTTAACTTAAAATAGTATTTTTTCACATATCTGACCTGAAATTTATAATAGATTATTGACTCTGGAATTTTGGGTAAAAATTTACATTTTATTTTAGAGATGTTAATGATACTAAGCGATAACTGAGTCTATATTGATAATACATTTTTGCTTGCTTAAAATTACACAGCCCTGTGAATTTAAGTTTCATAACATTTGTTTTCGTTTTAATAACAAACTTTCCTTAACTCAGCTTTACAGAATTTGAAAATAATACTATATTTTTTCTATTGCTTAAGAATTTTTTACATAATGGGTATTAAAACTTACTTTGATCAAATTATTATTTCATTTACCACAATAAATATATTTTTGTTGAGAAACAAAAATATAAAATGAAGGAAAGGGGATAAAAGAACTTTAAACAAATGTTTTATATGCAAAAAAGGCTCGTTTGGGTTGGGAAAATATTTTAAATAGAAGAGCGAACAACGTTTTGACCTTCTTCGGTCATCGTCAGGTTCACAAAGAAAGAGGTAACTGACCGGAAGCTAACCACATGTTTGGAATGGGTTGTGTAACTGAGTGTCGCAATGTAGAGGGTGGGGTTAGATGTTTGAATATATAATTTTATCTATAATATTAATATAGGTATAATGGCATTCCTTTATATTGGTTTATTCTGGGTTTAAGTTGTTGTATAAGTAAGGCTTCTTTAATTTTGCATTTGTTTATGTTTGTTTCTTTATTTAGTATTTGAGTGTTTTCTATGGTTATGTTGTGTTCAGTTGACTTGTAGTGTTCGAAAACGTGTGAAGGTGACTTTTTATGTTCTATGAATCTGGTTTCCATTTTTCTACTTGTTTCTCCAATATAGAAGTCGTGGCAGTTATCACATTGTATTTTATAAATAATGTTGGTGTGGTGTTTGTCAGTGTAGTTCTTACATAGTATAGACCTCAGTTTTGTGCCTCGTTTTTGAATAAATTTAGTATTAACTGGAATGTCATATTTTGTTACCAGTTTTTGCCAAATGTTGGTTATTTGTTTGCTGATGTCAGGAATATATGGTATACAGCAGTATATGGTTTCGTGATTTTTTGATTCGTGAGATATATTTACTTTTGTTGGTTGATTTTGCTTTCTGTCTAGGTGTGTGCGTATAATGTTTTCTACGGTTTGTGGAGGAAACTTATTGATGTTGATGAAGTATTGTTTTATTTTATCTAATTCATCGTTAATTTTATCTGGTGAGCATAGTTTTATGGCTGTGTTTATCTGGTTTCTTAGTATGTTGAGTTTTTGTTTTGTTTCATGTGCTGAGTCCCAAGGAATGTATAGTCCAGTATGGGTGATTTTTCGGTGGATTTCTGTTTTGAATTGTGTGTCAGTTCTTATAATTTTGAGGTTAAGAAATGATATTTGATTGCTTTCTTCCTGTTCACATGTGAAGTTAATGTTGGGATTTGTAGAGTTAATGTGATTGAAAAAATTAAGTATGTGTTCTGTAGATTTGAATCCCGCTACCGTGTCATCTACATATCTGTACCAGTATAGTGGTGGATGTAATGATGTATTAATTGCTTGTGTTTCAATTTGTGTCATAAAAATATTGGCTAGAACTGGGGATACTGGGTTGCCCATACTTCTATATTGGAGAAACAAGTAGAAAAATGGAAACGAGATTCAAAGAACATAAGTCACCTTCACACGTTTTTGAACACTGTAAGTCAAATAAACACAAAATAACCATAGAAAACACTCAAATACTAAATAAAGAAACAAACATAAACAAATGCAAAATTAAAGAAGCCTTACTTATTCAACAACTTAAACCCAAAATAAACCAATATAAAGGAATGCCATTATACCTATATTAATATTATAGATAAAATTATATATTCAAACATCGAACCCCGCCCTCTACATTGCGACCCTCAGTTACACAACCCCTTTTGAACATGTGGTTAGCTTCCTGTCAGTTACCTCTTTCTTTGTGAACCTGACGATGACTGAAGAAGGTCAGCGTTGTTCGGTCTTCTATTTAAAATATTTTCTCAACTCAAACGAGCCGTTTTTGCATATAAAATTCTCAATAAGTGGGTTTCTCGACACCACTGATTTAAACAAATGTGTCCTCATTTATCCCAATTTCTTTTTGTGTGTGAAATCTATTTTATTTGGTGTCAAAACATTTTGTGTTTTTTCTTTTTCACTTTGTATCTTCAGCATCTTGTGTTATTGACCAGCAGTAATAAGCTGTCGTGTTGATGCTCTATCTTCCCTGTTAACTTCTCTCCATTTCCCTAATGTCTTGATGAAATCTTTCCCTTTGTTCTTTGCTGACAGCACCAGGATTTCATGGTAATAGTTAGTATAAGAGTGTAAGAAATGAACTTTCATATTAAAACTTAACTCTTTGAATTTATCGAGCATGTTGTTGTCAATACTTTTGTCATTTGGGTCCTTGTTGTTTCCTAAACATCTGTCATGCTTCTTTTCCAGCTATTCTCATTGTTTTATCAGGCTGTTCATCTGAAATCAATTTCCTAATTCAACAAAAATCTTTTAAGTTTTGCTTCTTTAAGACCTGGGAACTCCTGAGGTAGATGCTTTAAAAAGTTGCCCTCTTTGTCTAAGGCCTTTACATACTTCTTCATCAAGCCCAGTTTTATGTGATGTAGAGGTAATAGGACTTTGTTTGTACCAGCTAAACTTTCACGTTCAGTGTTCTTCAATCTGCTTTTTTATTCAGTGGTGATATTGTGCTTTACTGTCCGATTCATACAAAAGTCATGGAAGTTTTGTATAACTGGATTGTTGACCAAACAATGTTTTTGTATTTGACCTCGTGAGGAAGAAGTTTGAGATTTCTGTACAGTTTTTTCAAAGTAAACCCAACTGGTGATAGAAACAGATGCATGTAAGTTACCAGTGTGAAGGAGAACATCTGTTAGACTTCTTTTGGAGGAATAAGTGGACAGTCATCATTCACTTGGTTCACTAGCATCAGTAATAATTATTGGTCAAAACTTTGTCATGATTTCTATACCAGTAAAATGATGACCCTGGAGAAAGTAAGCGCTCTTCAAATATTTAAATAATTAAGCGTATTTCTCTAAGCCCGTTCCCTTAGCTGTAGTTTTGCTAGATAGTAGATAGGGACAGTGGGAATCTTGTTAATCCATTCATGCACGTCACTATTAGCTGACGAGGAATTTGGCTATCGATATTACACAATTACTCAATTTTACGTCAGGGTCGACGATATCGACAGATGCCCTTAATGCACACCACCTACATTATTAACGTCAAGAGGCGATATGTTGGAGATGGCAAATAGCTTTACCTTGGCAGGTGTAACTCACCATTTACCTTCCACAACATATCGAGGGTCTAAAGCACTGTTCTTCGACATAAGAACTCCTCAAAGTACTTTGAGTTTATATCCAAGTCCGCCAGTACTTCCGTGTTTCCAGGATACCAGGCACCCCGGGCGCCTATTGGCAAGCCGTGAAAAACAACGGATGTTGCACCAGTTAGATCTTTAATCTGTGGTGCGAGCTCTTCATAGCGGGCGACCTTGGAATCGTATGCCTCCTGGAGGGAGTTATACATGAGTTCATATCGAACCGTCACATCGACGACCACCGCTTTATCCTCACGGTGGAAGATCAGATCCGGCCTTCGATGCTCACCATTACTGGCCTGAATGGTGGGCTCTTTCAGTACTTTCCACCCTTTGCTTATACATTCTGTTACTAAATGGTCACAGATCTTGTTGTGACGCCGTATCCTCATAGATTTTAATTTGGGACACTGACCACTAAGATGACATATGGTCTCTCTCGGGGCCGAGCAACCCCGGCATTTAGCAGCTTCTTTGCTCGTACTCAAATTCCCTCGACAGAGGGCCTCTCGTGTGGGATACACATTTGCCCTCAAGGCAAGACACTTCACCCAGTGGTGGTCCTTCATTCCGACTGGCTTCGGGAGCAAGTGGTTGGCAGATCTTGAGCCTTTGAAGAGGCTTACACCGTGCCCCTGCAGGGCAAGACCTTCCCAGTGCTTCCTTTCCATATCTCTCCAATTAGAATGATATGTCCTTGAAGTCTGTTCGGGTTTTGGGATTGGAAGTCCCGCCTTTAAGGCAATTCCTTTAATGTTGTCCATTAGGTCTTCATATTTAGCTAGGTATCTTATTGACTCGTCTAACGAGTTTATATGCCTTAATCCTGTCTTGATCTTAATTGTTGGAACCAGCATTTCCAACTTGACTAGTGCTAGGCCACCGTCACGGTAATGGGAGTAAAGCAACCCGTCAGTTGTACAAGGTGGAAGATGACACCAAATTTACACAGCCTTTTTAATCATATTATCCAATTCTTTTAACATCTTACCACTCGATGCTCCTAGTTCGAGTTGGTACAGGAGCCGGGGTACCGCAAAACGGTTGAGGACTTCAACTCGTTGGTGTGGTTTTAACGGCACCTTCGAGATGTTATCTGTCCACTTCTCGAGGATGGGAAGTACAGGCTCGCTGTACACCCCCGTCCATGGACAAACATTGGCTCCTAGGTAGCGGTAAGATTCTTCAGGTCCAATCATTGGGAGTCCTTCGCCATTAACTGTCCATGGAGGACAATTATTGACAGTAAAGGTCTTCCTGGATCCCCTAATCATCATTCCGGCACTCTTTGAGATGTTCAATGTTAGGCCGTTACCCGTACAGTACTTATTCACAGAGTTCAACACTTCCTGGAGGCTAGCATGATCTTTTGCCAGCACGGCCATGTCATCAGCATATGCTAATGTAGAGACTGGATCCAGCTTCTTGTGTAGCATTATGCCTCGGCCAGCCTCTTCGATCTTTCGGATGAGAGGATCCAGGGCAATGTTAAACAAAATAGGGGACATTGGGTCCCCTTGTTTCACGCCTCTGCAGAGTCGGATAGGCTTAGTATGGTCGACACCAATCTTGAAGGATGTTATACCATCTTGATACATGTCCTCCACAAGTTGGACGAAATGTGGGTGGACTTGAAATCTGGCGAGGCTGGCGAGAAGATGTTTGTGGCCAACCGTATCAAATGCTTTACACAGGTCTAAGAAGGCCATAGCCAGAGTCCCATGTTGCTTGGCTTTCCTCATGATAGAACAGAGTAGAAAGATGTTGTCTCTGCATCCTGCTTGAGGAATGAAACCCCACTGTCTGGGATTTATCTGCATGGCCTGCCCGAGACGACGGGCCATAATCCTGGAATACAGCCATAGCACGATTGACGATATCGTGATGGGTCTCCAGTTTTTGACTTCATGCAAATTACTCAATCCTTTAGGAAGGATCACCGACTTGTTTACCTTCACGCATTCGGGAATGCGGCCTGTGAATAACCAGATGTTGTACATACTAGCCAAGGAGGCGTCGATACCATAATTAAGACGGTAGATCAGGAACGGAAGAGTTATCTCATCGGGGCCAGGCGCCCCCCTCTTCATGCCTCGAAGTGCTAGACTCACTTTGGATGATGTTATAGGTTCCAGAAGATTGGTGTTGTCTGCCCGAGGTGGCAGTGGACAACCGTCGAAACAGACATCATTATTAGCAACACCATAGACCTGATTATAGTGGTCATACACCTGGTTTTTACTAAGGGGACATCTGATAGCATCTCGGCCGTCCAATATCTCCTCAGCTAGGCGCTTACGCTCGAAATCGAACATCTGGTACTTCTTAAAGCGTTCTACTCTGTCCAACCGTCTCTTGTATGGCCTTCGAGCAGGATTAAGGACTTTTAGAGCCTGCATCGAAGTTCTCTCGTTTCTCCATGTCGTCTGTGAATGGGCGAGCTCTTCAACCCATGTTTTTGTCACAATCTCAACATCTTGCCAGGTTGCTTTGTCGAGTCCCTTCTGATCTCTCAGCTGACTTATGTACGAGCAGAACTTAGAGCTCTGTTCGGGGATATTTATCCCTTCCCAGTCGAGGTCCTCATGCTGAATCTCCAACAGGATCTCCACGACTCTGGATGGTAGGTGAAGCAACATGAAGGGGCATTACTTTATTAAGTCCTCTGCGTTTATCAGAGATCTTTTTAGGAGTTTTGCCTGGTAGATGTTCTGCACAGAGAACATTGATGTTCTTTCGGCCCGAGTATACTACTACCATCTCTCGGAGGGTTCGTATTTCTTCTTCAGACCATACTACCTGACGACGACGCTCCGAGGGTGTCTTCACTCTTGTCCTTCGAATGCGTTCGGCATTTCTGATCTTTGGATGTTTGTGTCTCTTATGCTGAGACACGCCTGATTTGGTTTTAAATCTCAGGCCACAGACTTCACAGGCTTTGGTGGAAGAATGTATGTCGAACGCTACAGAATGCCGGTAAGGACATTTTGGTACGTGACACGCGATAGCGTGAAAGTGGCTATCGTCTTTGCCACAGAATATACATCTCGCTTGTGCCATCGAGTTATGTTCATTTGCTTGATGGGTTGCAAATTTAGGAAATCCAGTGAACTCGAGCGGGCACATATCACAAGCCAAACATTTATTTTTCAAGGGTAGGTTAACAAATACTGTCCTTCCTACCCTTTCAACCTTCAATTCCTTTTCATACATCGGTATATTTGTCGTTCGTCCCGTGATGGCATTAGGACCATAACTTGAGCCGTCCACCTCTGTGATTCAGCTGTATAAAGTCTCTTTT
This sequence comes from Carcinoscorpius rotundicauda, assembly GCA_011833715.1. NCBI lineage: Eukaryota > Metazoa > Arthropoda > Merostomata > Xiphosura > Limulidae > Carcinoscorpius > Carcinoscorpius rotundicauda. The sequence goes on along the minus strand of CM022403.1, from coordinate 56,925,837 downwards.
TCCTCATTTACAGAGGATTCATAACTTGAGCCGTCCACCTCAGTGGTTCGGCATCTGCCTCCCTTGGCAGTTAGACTGGGCGCAATCCGAACACCTTGGTTACATGTTGGATTGTTGGAATAGGTTTCATTCAATACCTCTATTCCGGATCTTAGGCTGTCCTCTCCCTCGACGCCAGGGAATCGCTCGGAAGCTACCATCCCCAGTTGGTGCCAAGTAGTTTGGGTTTGGCTGCCGCCCAGGCACCCCACGGACGCCAAACCATAGCTTTTATCAAAATTTTTACTATCCATATTTTAAATTAACCAGCTCTGATGTGGGGTAGGTCAGTCCCCACAAAATGCTAATACAGGGTAGGGCTGCAAACCCCTACCGGGCACCTAGATAGTAGTGAGTTCGGTGAACCCTCGCTACGGTTAACGTTTTCCTTCGTTATCTAGGGCTAACAGCCCTTGCCTTAGACGTTCGATGGTCACGCGCATCACCAATTAGTTAACGGGGCATTTGGCTATCTTAAGGGAGTTACTCCCGCCGTTTACCCGCGCTTGGTTGAATTTCTTCACTTTGACATTCAGAGCACTGGGCAGAAATCACATTGCATCAGCACTGTCCGACGGTCATCGCAATGCTTTGTTTTAATTAAACTGTCAGATTTCCCCGGACTGTGCCAATTCTAATTCGGCTGTTAGTTACTGGACGGATGGAAACCCTTGACCCTGGTTTACCAGACATTTTCAGTTGCCCCCTGCTAGTACTAAAATCAGGGGTTCAGTTCCCCTTGGTGGGCTCAGCAGATAGTCTGATGTGTCTTTGCTATAACACACACATACACATTTCCAGTTAAAAACAATCCCTGCCATCACTTTTATTGACTTCAGAATTATGTGAAATTGTATCAAGAATCTCCAGTACAGGTACATCATATCCATGATGCGATGTCTTTTAACAGATTGAAGGTTTGGATAAGATTCACGCTAGATCATTGTAACTCCAAAACACAGAGATGTTTTCTTACATTTAGTCCATTGCTTCAGTTCCTAGATGCATCTTGTGCAAACTTTTATGTTAAGCCCGTGATTTGTTTTGTTTCCCGTGTTTTATATCCAAATATGCATAATGTACTTTTTTGATGAATTCTGTTTTGTCTTTGTTTCTGTATGACAAATTTATCACAAATATAACAATGTTTAAGTCAATTAAACAACCTCTTATTACCATAGCAACAAATAAATAATATTGAATAGAAAAATATTACATGAAAGTGCACATACAAACAAATACTATCCAGAAATGACACATCATATTCCCTGTTAACTGTTTATATGCTAATGGTACTTTTCATGGGTTCTAGAATGATTGATAAGACAATTTGTCATGATTGGTCTAGAGAAATCTGTAGCCAATATTTATCAACATTTTAAGCATTAAAAAGAAAAAGTTACCTGATTTGAACAGGAGTGATTTGCTATTGTAAAAGTACATACAATATTTGTGAATAGAGATGAATATTTTCAGATTCTCTGTACAGGGATTACTGCAGAACATGTACAAATTTCAGTACAATAAAACCATCTCAGGCATTTGTTATTTTGTAATTAACCTTGTGACAAAATTACTGGAATTTCTTTATGTACAAATAAATTTCTGTAAATTTTAATGCCTTACAAAACTTCAACATTGTTTTCTTTTTTACATTTGCCATCATTGATCCACAGGGGCCCAGCATGGCCAAGCGTGTTAAGGCATGCAACTCGTAATCTGAGGGTCGTGGGTTTGCATCCCCATCGTGCCAAACATGCTCGCTCTCTCAGCCATGGGGGCATTATAATGTGACAGTCAATCCCACTATTCATTGGGTGTAGTCCAAGAGTTGGCAGTGGGTGGTGATGACTAGCTGCCTTGTCTATAGTCTTATACTGCTAAATTAGGGACGGCTAGAACAGATAGCTCTCGTGTAGCTTTGTGTGAAATTCAAAAAGCAAACAAACAAACATTGATCCACAGTAAGAATGTGGATTTTATACTAAAACATTGTCAACAAAGTTTTCTGAATTGTAGTTTAAAACATAAGTTTACAGCAAAAACACAATTTAATTGTTGGTTGAAGCAATTTGTGAAAAGTTTATTGTAAAGAAAATTGAATGAGGGATAAATTTTAACACAAGTCGTATTAGAAGAAAATACCTTATGATCCAGTTTTATTCTCTAAAATTTCCATCTTTTTACTTTTACTGGTGTTTATATAATTTTAGTGTTAAATCAGTAAGACATTATTTGAATATTTCAGCAATCAGAAGCTATCAAGTAGCACCAAAGCACTGATAACATCTAAAACTGTGGGCCGTCACTCGCATATCGAGTGATTTATAAAAGTGATTAGTACGTTACATTGCACAGTCTGTTGATTTTATTTCCAACTTAGGGAGGATACAGGTTTGAAGGTCCAGTTTTTGCTACTATTCGTGAGCTGATTCAGTACCAACATCACTCAGGTCTACCTGTTACGGCAAAATCGGGAGCAGTTCTGAAAACTCCTGTTTCTCGTGAAAGATGGGAACTAAACAATGATGATATTGATTTAATAGAAAAAATTGGAAGGGTTAGTGATGGTTATTTTTTTTCACTAGGCTATTATAATAATTTTTATTTTTTTAACATGTTCACATGTTTGTTGAAATAATTTTTGTGCATGTTCTAAAAATTGGTAGTTAATCTAGTGAAATTAGAAGTTAATCTGTTAAAATGTTAATTTCAATTTAAAATGTATTTATTGACATAATGTGTGGAAATAAGTACTAATTTGTTCACTTCAGCTAAAAACTGATGTAAGTGAACAGTATACTCTCAAACCTTCCTTTAATTGTATTTATATATTTAAACTTTTTTTTTTTCCTTCACAAGGATTGTTTATAACTGATTCTTTCAGCCTAAACTCCCCTCGTTATGGATTCCTTTACATGGTGAGGGGACCTCCCAGAGAAGGTTTTGTTCTTTTAGTTTATCTCCTCTGGGATCTAAACATCCACCCACATACTTGCCATGCATGGTGACCCATGAAGGGAAGGAGAAGATCCTGGTGGGTGAGGGGTTTAACCCCAACACACCACTTAGGCCTTGAATTTCTGTAGATGGGTAGCCTTGGGGTGGGCCCCCCTTTGATCAGTGAAGTACCTGTGTTGTATGTTCTCAACAGGTGTTGGACATTGTATCTGGTGCTGATATTTGGTTATAGTGCTCACAAAACCCTGGTGTTGCTGCAGTGTCCTTGTTTGATGTTGTAGGAGTATGTGGTAGGTGGCATCAGTGGGCACCAATATTTCCCTTCTTTTTTTATGGATCCTTCATATAAAAACTTAAATAAGGAAAAAACTCCATAGGAACATGACCACACCTTGAAGATTCTTAGCAACAATCTTCAACATCTATAACATCTTTTGTACCTCATTTTCTTATCCTATATTCTCATTCAGAAGGGACTAGAGAGATTTGCTGGCTGTCCAAAGTCACTAAAGAAGCTTCAATCTGGTGACATATTGGTGGGAACATCCACATTTCAACACAGTGAACTCCTCTTACATTCAGAGGCAATTGGGGATATATCTATAGAGGTTACACCTTGTGCTGCTTTGAATTTGTGCGAGGAGTTATTGTTGAGAAGGGTTTGAAGAAGATTCTCGACTCGTAGATTCTCGCTGGTTTTCTCCACCCAAGGAGCTTATGCAGTAAGAAGGAATTATGATGCTGACCAATGTCACTCTCTGACATTTACATCACTGCATTCACCTTCCGCCATCAAGGCAGGTTATTAATTACAAGGTACAGCCATACATTCCAAATCCTCTCGTATTTTTCCAGTGTCAGCAATTTGGTCCCTGGAAGACGTCATGTCGTGGTACTTGTACTCATTTCAGTGGTTAGGACTATGATGTTAGTGTGAAATGGACTCTCATTGTATCATTTGTAATGGCTCTCATCTACTTTTGTTCTTGCTCTAAATGGTCGGAAGAAAAAGAAGTGCAGTGTTTGAAAATGATTCATAACATTACTTATCCCGAACCTAGGAAGTTGCTGTCCATCACTTCATCTCGGACATATGCTGCTGCACTTTGTTCCACTATTACAGTGGGGATGCAGACGGATCTTTCTGTGCCTCCAAAAGAGTCGTTCTCAAACCAAATGAAAATACTTTTGACTTCCATGGTTAAAAAAGTTGATAAATCAATGTCAACACCCATCTCTCTCCCTAATGTACATTCTAGTGAACCCCAGGATCCCCGTCCTTTGGTTCTGGTTACAGGCATTTCCTTGGGTACAACTTATTCTCCCACTTTAAGAATGAAAGTTATCATATGTTCACATCCTCAGTTGCTGGAATGCTCTTCCAACAACAAAAACTTACCCCATCGACCCAGGGCAGGATCTATGAAGGTCAATAGGCCTCCTTTGAATAAATACAATAAATACAAAAAGGTGTCATAAACAGAGGGGCTCCCCACCCAATTTGCCTACATATAAACAAAAACAGCCACCTTGACACAATGGAATTGTCAAGGTTTAGGTTCTTGTATGGATGATATCAAAGCACTGATTGCTTACAACCATCCTGTATGTCTTTTCTTACAGGAAACATTTCTGAAACCTGCTGATACATTTACCTTTTGGCAGTTTTCTATGTACAGAAATGACAGGCTGTGTGATAGGTGAGTGCACGGAGGGATGGCACTGTTGGTTGATCAGTGTGTTCCCACCCTGTCTTTGTCACTCAACACACCCTTGGAGGCTGTACTATCCGTATTTCTTTTGGCTGTATTATTACTGTTTGTTCTCTCTACCTCTTGCCAGGAGAGACCTGTGAATGATCAGACCACCCCAAGGCTACCTGTCTACAGAAATTCAAGGCTTTTGTTGAATAGTTGCCATCTCTCTTTTTAATCCTGGGGGACTTTAATACACATCATCTTCTCTGATGAAGTGCTAATATTGATGGGAGGGGTTGCTCTGTAGTGTATGTTTTCTGATCACAACTTTTCTCTTTTCACTTGTGGTTCTTATACTTGTTTTCATGCACCTAGTTAGTGCTTTACTGCTATTGATCTCTCAATTTGTTCCCATTCCCTATATCATGGAGGATTGACAGTGCCATGTGCCCTGGTGGAAGCTTGATCAAAACTTGACCTTGCAATCATCTGTCAGCAATCAATAAACAGCTGTGTTGCAGCAGTAACTGACTATATTATACAGGCAGCTGCTCAATGTATTCCTAAAACCTTGACTCATTTTTCAGGATATCCTCATCCATGGTGGAATCCTACTTGCCACTTGGCATGGAAGGCTCAAAAACAAGCCTGGAATATGTTTTGTAGATATCCTACACTCTTGCACAGCTTCACTTTCCAGCAGGCCTATGCACATGCTCAGTGGGTGAGACGTCAAAAACCAGAAGGACTCTTGCATAAAGTTCACAAACAACATATCTTCTTCCACCAGTTCCAAAGTCATGTGGGCAATATAATTCTGTCCCCTCTCGATCTTGCTTTTTAATGACCAGGAAGTAGCTGATATCCAGAGCATCACTGATACTCTAGTTGAAAGCTTTTGCCAGGTGTCTAGCACTTCTACTTCTTCCTCCAACTTTTTAACCATCAAGACTCGGATAGGGTGGTCATTTCTTTCCTTTTGAGCTGATTTTCTCTGTGAATCTAATTGTTCCATTACACTAGCAAAACTCAAACTGGCCCTTCATCAGTCAGATCTGATGATGCACACTATGAAATGCAGCACCATCTATCTCCTGCTACTCTTGCTATTCTTCTGATTGTTTTTAACCAAATCTGGAAGAAGTTTTTCTTGAAGCCTGGTGCCAGGCTATTGTCGTACCTTTCTGTAAATGTGGAAAGGATCCCAAGATTCCTTCAAACTACCACCCATTTGCTTTGAGGAACTGTCTCTGTAAGACCTTAGAGACGATAGTTAATGCTCATCTTGTTTGGTTCTTCGAATCAAATAACCTCCTCTCACCCACCCAGTGTGGGTTCCAATGACGGCGCTCCACCATGGACCACATGAGTTGACTTGAAATGTCAATCAGAAAAGCCTTTCTCAAACAACATCTTCCAACAATATTCTTTGATGTTGAGAAGGCGTATGACACAAGATGGAGATATGGCATTTTGCAAAACCTCCATTTATATGGATTATGTGGCCATTTGCCAATTTTTTAAAAAACAATTTGTAACTGACTGGTGATTCCAAGTTTGTGTGAGTTTGACACTTTCCCTCTCTTTTCACAGGAACTTGGAGCTCCTCAGGGCCGTATTTTGAGTGTTACACTTTTCAGTATAAAGATTAATACCATTGCTGAACAGCTCCCTCTTACTGTTGCAAATGATCTCTATGTCACCAACTTTCACATCTCGTGTCAGTTGTTGAACATGAGGTATATTGAGCAGTAGCTACAGACTGCTCTCAATCATTTACTGAAGTGGACCACAGCAAGTGACTTTACCTTCTCTATCTCTAAAACTGTGTGCACATAATTTTGCAGCCAACAAGAGTATTCATCCCGTTTTTGAACTTTGTATTGATGGAGTTATGATTCCTAAGACAAAGTTCTTGCAGTTTATCTTTGACAGTAAGCTGACCTTTATACCACACTTCAAGTAGCAACAGGTCAAATGTACAAGAGCACTGAACATCCTCTGTGTTCTCTCTTCCACCGTTTTGGGAGCAGATCAATGTTCTATGCTAAAGATATATCCTGCTTTTATTCAATTGAAACTATGGATCACTGTTCTGTGGAACTGCCAGGATTTTGGCTCTGCACTGGGACTTTCTGCACTTCTCCATTTCAGAGCTTATACATAGTCTCATGAACTTTCTTTGCACCTCAGTGTTTTCTTTCCTCAGTGGACAATGCTTTTTCAGAACAGATAATCTGCCATTGCTTCTTTTGGCTTTCAAATCCAGTTGCAGTTTGATGAATTGGGTCTGTCCTTGGATAACAGTGGTATGTCCACTGGTCAGCCAATCCCATCATGGTTTATTACAGTCCCCAAATGTGATCTATCTTTAAGTCATCTGAGAAAAGCAGAACTCCTGATTAGAATTACTGTCTGTTTGCTGAACATCTTTCAAACCATCCTTCCATTCCTATTTATACAGATGGTTTGAAATCGGTGATTGTGTGCAGAATCTCCTGTACAGTTTCTGTGTTCAATACTGAACTGTACGTCATTTCTCTTAACCTGGAGCTAAGCAGTACTCAAATTGCACTATTTATACTGACTCACTTAGTTCTCTACTGGCCTTGGAATTGCTTCACATTAGTTCACACCCTGTTTTTGCATATGTTTAAAACTGACTGGCCCATTTCTCTTTAACATCTACTTATATCAGGACACATTGGTATTCACAGGAATTGGCTTGCTGTCACTGGAGCTGAATCTGTTTGCTCTGGCACTGTCACTGCTGGGCCTGTTCCATACATGGACTGTGGTCCTGTATTCAAGGCTTGACTCCATGCTAGTTGGCAGTCAACTTGGAAGGGGGAACATGAAAACAAGCTTTTCCAAATAAAACCCCACATTGTACTTTGGCCATCTTGCTTCTGTAAGGATCAGAAATGGAAAGTTGTTATAACTAGACTACGCATTGGTCACAGTTTTTTAACTCATCATTTTCTTTTAACTGGGACTGACGCTCCAATGTGTTGTCTGTGTTGCACTCTGATCACAATTAGTCACATTTTACTGTCTTGCTGTCGTTATGACTTTCAACGACAGCACCATTTTAAACATGATCTGTCCCAAGGTTTATCTGTAATGTTAGACTGTTATTGGTGATGGTGACACTGTTCACCTTATAAATGTTGTTAGTTTTTTAAAGGCCATTGACCTTTTTAACACTATTTAAATTTTTAATTCATAATTTAGACTTTTGTTTTATTCCTTTTTGAAGTACAACTGGTTTGATATGAAATTAGAAAATGGCTGTAACATCAAATAACTAGAAACCAGGAGCGAAAAGACCAACTTTAGGTGACTAACGCTCATATTTGAACTTACCCGTTAGTCATCCTGGTAAGTTATAATAATTGCAATTATACTACAAAAAGTCGTTTAAAACTTGTATTACTTAATTTACTTATCATGGCTGTAACATTACATCAGGATGTGTTGTAGACTAACAGTGTAGTTTGCAGTTAACACTGTGTGCGATTGTTATCCATTAAAGATTTTTGTGCCTCATATCATTTATTTGTTAATGAAAACTTTAGGTTGTACTATATTCAGCTGATTTTCAGATTTATCCAAAATATTATTGAAGATGTCCAGTGTTTCAACTGTTCCAAATACATATGTAACTAGTTAATTGTTATAATTTACTGTAGCTTAATTTAAAAAATTATATAATCTAAAGTTAATTATATGAGAAATTCTGTTTTACTCTGCTTGTAATTCCATTTTAAACCATAAAACACATTATAGCAAAATAGTGAATATGTTTTAAATATCTTTGCTATAGTATAGCTCAATTGAAGTTTGTATATTAATAATTATGAATTTGATTGTAAATTTTCAATGTGTTGCTTGGTCAACCTGTTATTATCTCATAATTTGTAACAGTTTTAATAAATAACTGAAAGATCTGCCAGTTTATAATGAGCAGTCTTAATGCTGCACACATATTCTAATAATGTACCTTTATATGAAACTACATTATTGGCACGTAATGATTAAAGTGGCTTAATCCTTCCCTTTTGATTTGATTTTGATAGGGAAATTTTGGTGATGTTTACAAAGGAAAATTAAGAATAACGGGACAAGATGTGGCAGTAAAGACTTGTCGTGTAAACCTTCCCGAGGAACAGAAGAAGAAGTTTTTGCTAGAGGGTCGTATTCTGAAACAGTATAACCATCCAAATATTGTGAAATTTATTGGAATATGTGTACAGAAACAGCCTATCATGATAGTAATGGAGCTTGTTCCTGGTGAGTTGAAGTTTTAAAATTTAGTTGTTTTATGAGAAAAACTTGTGAAACGGTGGCTGTGTACATTTTTAACCCTACCTGAACCATATAGTACCTTTCAGGTATTAATTGCTCGCCTCTGTATCAAATTTCAAAATGAAAATAGAAATTAATTCTGTTTTAACAATTTTATTCTTCCAAAATACTTTAGAATTAATATATTTTACACACAGTGACATACATTTAGTGTAATTCTCAAATTTACATTTTTTTACAAAACTCTGCAAACAGCACATTTAGCAAAATGTTTAGAATTTTTTTTCTTCCTGTTATGAATATAGGTTTACATTTGCTAATAAAATATTATTTTTTGAAAACATAAATCTTAAGATTTTATTTCTCATGTGATTTTCATTCTTTTTTTCACATTTTATTGGTACAACCATTTTGTCCTGCCCTGTTACGACTTAATAGCATGTGACGTAAACAACTATTATTTAACTCGGCTGTGGAAATAACTACAGCAGAGGCTTAAATACCACTGGATAGAGTGTATGTTGTAAAAACAACTTGTCAGTCCATAGTGAACATAGTGCTTTAACTCTTAAGCAGTGCAAATGTTTTAAGTTGATGATGGCTGCCGTTAAGTGTTAAGAACTTGTGTGTTTTACTAGGAAAATGATGAGCCCTTACTTTCTTACAGAGAAAAACAGTAGAATTTGGTGGGAAGTTTAGAAGACTTATGCACAAAACCACATTTCTGTGAAGATGTTTTAATTTCTGAAAATGTTTGGGTTCATTTAAATTTCTTTGAAAGCTAATAAACTTTTTTGTATGACAGGACACGAGATAAGCCTATTAAGTTTAAATTGTGCAATAGCTTATTGCAGATTATTCTGAACTAAAATCATTATACTTTATTGAAAATCAAATTTATTAAATATAAAATGATTTTTGTCAAGAATATTATCAGCAGATATGTTTTACGTTGATGCCAGTCTGGAAGGTAATATAACGATAATGTGTTTTACCTTGATGCCAGTCTGGAAGGTAATATAATGATAATGTGTTTTACCTTGATGCCAGTCTGGAAGGTGATATAATGATAATACTTTATCAGTTTGTGCAGTAATTCATGAAATGCACATGATATAAAAATGTACTTTAAAGATATCTGGTATTGGTTTTAAGACTTCAATTAAAATAAATAGCAAAGTTTTAACCTTATTTGTTAACCTGAAGACAACCTTAAAAGGTTGGAAGTTGTTCTGTATTGTATTTTAAAGTTTTAGTATTTGCACCAGCCTTCTTTTAAATGCAATGTCTTTAGTATTTTTTATTATTTATAGGTGTCAGTAGTAACTATTGTAGTTAGCAAAATAAAGTAACAAAAGAAATGCTGATCAGTATCAGTCGGGTTAAAACTGATTGGCTGTATATGAATTGTAACTTTATGTAATATAAAGTGATGAAAGAAATGTCGATCAGTATCAGTCGGGTTAAAACTGATTGGCTGTATATGAATTGTAACTTTATGTAATATAAAGTGATGAAAGAAATGTCAATCAGTATCAGTCGGGTTAAAACTGATTGGCTGTATATGAATTGTAACTTTATGTAATATAAAGTGATGAAAGAAATGCCGATCAGTATCAGTCGGGTTAAAACTGATTGGCTGTATATGAATTGTAACTTTATGTAATATAAAGTGATGAAAGAAATGTCGATCAGTATCAGTCGGGTTAAAACTGATTGGCTGTATATGAATTGTAACTTTATGTAACAAACTTTGAAATGTAAGTTTTGAGAAAGTATTTGTAATGTTACGTTACAACACTTTGTCTAGGAGATGTTTATTTATCGTGCTTGATGTTTAAGAATGCTAGATTTTAGGAGGAAGCTCATTACTACTGTATTCTTACTTCACGAGAGTAAAAATAAACAGTCACAGTTTTTGTTTTCTAAATCTTAACTGATCGGTGGCCAACATAGAAGGCTGTGTACATTTCACTTGTCACAGAATGAGAGCAGCCAATTAATAATGCTATAGTGCTAAAGTTCACAGAATGAGAGCAGCCAATTAATATTGCTATAGTGCTAAAGTTCACAGAATGAGAGCAGCCAATTAATAATGCTATAGTGCTAAAGTTCACAGAATGAGAGCAGCCAATTAATAATGCTATAGTGCTGAAGTTCACAGAATGAGAGCAGCCAATTAATAATGCTATAGTGCTAAAGTTCACAGAATGAGAGCAGCCAATTAATAATGCTATAGTGCTGAAGTTCACAGAATGAGAGCAGCCAATTAATAATGCTATAGTGCTAAAGTTCACAGAATGAGAGCAGCCAATTAATAATGCTATAGTGCTGAAGTTCACAGAATGAGAGCAGCCAATTAATAATGCTATAGTGCTGAAGTTCACAGAATGAGAGCAGCCAATTAATAATGCTATAGTGCTGAAGTTCACAGAATGAGAGCAGCCAATTAATATTGCTATAGTGCTGAAGTTCACAGAATGAGAGCAGCCAATTAATAATGCTATAGTGCTGAAGTTCACAGAATGAGAGCAGCCAATTAATAATGCTATAGTGCTAAAGTTCACAGAATGAGAGCAGCCAATTAACAATGCTATAGTGCTGAAGTTCACAGAATGAGAGCAGCCAATTAATAATGCTATAGTGCTAAAGTTCACAGAATGAGAGCAGCCAATTAATAATGCTATAGTGCTGAAGTTCACAGAATGAGAGCAGCCAATTAATAATGCTATAGTGCTAAAGTTCACAGAATGAGAGCAGCCAATTAATAATGCTATAGTGCTGAAGTTCACAGAATGAGAGCAGCCAATTAATAATGCTATAGTGCTGAAATTCACAGAATGAGAGCAGCCAATTAATAATGCTATAGTGCTAAAGTTCAGTTCACAGAATGAGAGCAGCCAATTAATAATGCTATAGTGCTGAAGTTCACAGAATGAGAGCAGCCAATTAATAATGCTATAGTGCTGAAGTTCACAGAATGAGAGCAGCCAATTAATAATGCTATAGTGCTAAAGTTCACAGAATGAGAGCAGCCAATTAATATTGCTATAGTGCTGAAGTTGCCTAAATCCAACTTGTTTCATCACTGGAACTCTCTTCACGACCTGAAATTTTGGCTTTCCAAATACAAAGAGACAACAGATTATAAAAATAAATAAATAAAATACAAATCATGTGGCCCAATTTCTTAACTGTGAAGGTAAGAGTCTGTATAATTTGTTTTTTCCCCTTGAAGTTTAAAGTTAAGTGGAGCTTTGTGTTTGTTGATTACACTATGTAACACAAATTTTGTTCCTAGATACTATGTGTTATTTCTTAATTGCTTATGTTGTAAAAGTACAGAAAATTGCCATTATTATCTTCAAACTTTACTTTTGTGACCTGGATAATGAAATTTAGAAATTAACCTATTTTTTATGTAAAAATAGGCAAATTTACACATTTTCATTTACGTAAGGTCTGAATAAAACAACATATGAATCAAGATTTACATATATTCATACTGAACTTATACAAAAATGTTTAAAAGTGAGTAGTTTTTCGAGATTTGAGACTGTATTGTAAATTACTTTCACGTATCAGCTCCCAGATGTAGTCTCCCATCACGTTTTTGTTGCATGCTCCAAGGTCACAAAAGCAAAGTTTGAAGAGAAAAATAGGTCTTTTCCATTTACTTTAGGTATAAACAACTGGGGAATAACACATTCTGCTCAGGAACAAGAAAAAGTAAAAGTTTTGTTACGTGGTGTTATTTTGAAGCAACTGTATCAATGAGTTTTAGAAGAATGTGGATTGTACTATCCTAGATCAGGAACTAACAAGTTATAAAATTTTAAGTCAGTGTAAAAGTAAAACTGGAATTATGAAAAATTTCTTAATTTCTAAACCAGATATTATTTAGCATGTTTGATGTATTATGGTTAAGTATTTCTACTGTGACAAAAAAAAAAATTAGTTTCTTACACCAGTCTATAAAGGATTAATAAGATACACTTTATTTATTGTTGCTTCATAAATAAAATGAAATCCAGTGTTAGGAATCCAACTTAATCGGATTTCCATACTGAATCATGTTTTAAGTATGATTTAATTATTCTACATTAGGAGAGCTAATGAATAGTAAATTTTCAAGTATTTTAGATAGTTTTATTTCGATTCTTGCATCACAACATAAGTTAGCTTCTACAAATACCTCTTTTGGATAATATTGTCCACTGATAACTCAAGCACTAACAATGAGCTTTTAATGGCAAAATTTTGGTGAACAGTAAGTTGAAAGTTTAAATTTCTGGAAAGAAGTTCAGACATGTGAACAGCAAATAAAGTTGAAATTAAATGATTTGATCTTTATTACTTATGGAAATCAGTAGGTGTTTTTATTGTTTTTTTTAATTGTTAAATACGTACCTTGTACTGGTACCAATATTTTGCAAGTTTAAATTACATAGGCATCAGTTAATTTTTATCAGTAAAAACAAGGAATACCCTTTGATTTATACTCCATGCATCTTTACAATTTGTTGTGTGAAAGCATAAACTTCTTAAAAACTCAATTTAAAATGGTACCAATTCATAGTTCCAGTGACAAAAGAATGTAACGTAGAGAATCATTATACTAAAAATGTACTTCAAAAAACTTAGAAATTAGCATTTTCATTTTTTTCAGTAATGATTACTGTTGCCAGGGGGTCATTGCACGTTGAGATATCCAATACAAAAATGTAGTGAAAAGAGTAAAAATATTTTTTACAGTGTGAAACTGCTTTAAACACACACACACACACTTTATTTTAGCTTGACACAGAGTTAGGTGGGAGATATTTTAAAGATCTATTAATTTGTAAAATGATTCATGAAGCTAATATTTACTGTCAGAAATGCCAATTCTAGTGAGTTAGTTACCAGTGTTATAATACAGTTTTTCTTCTCCCCTCTTCTTTGTTATTGTATTTGTGTTTGGATTAAGAACTTTTACATGTAGCTAAAGAAAGAAAATATCCAAGCAATGATGTTTCAATGTATCTCGCATTAAGTAGAAAACTCCAGGAGGAGCATGTCATGAAGGGCTCTTCATTGAATTAAAAGATTAATTAATAAGGCTTGTGAAATGCAATACAAAGGCAATGTACTTTTGATAAACATATTTGATAGCTTTTAAAGTGATTGATTTTAAAATGTATTAATTTTTAAGATTTTCTTTGAACATCTGATATTTTTGTGAAATCTAAGTTTTTGTTGTTTTGATTCCAATATTTATTATTTAAGTTTGGTACTCGTGAAGAAATATTCAGAGCATTATTGCTGAACAAGTAAAAGTTTAAGATGGAAATGTTACCAGGATTTTTTAAAATTTAAAATCATAGTTTTAATATTTGTGTCATTCATCAGCCATGATGTTATCATTCCACTATCACAACATTTGTTGTTACTACACAAGAAAGACTAGTGTTTGTGATGAAAACAAAGGTAGAATAGATACAATTATCTGGTTCTGGATAACAAATGTAGCACAAGTTCGTCGTTAGTTTTCAAAGATCTCTTTTGCAGTTATTATTCTGAATTAGGCATGTTGTTGCCTGTTTCATTCAGAAATATTTACTTTTGGATACACTCATTTTAACTTTTTGTAAAGAACTAGTGATTAGTTGAGCACATAATTGCCAATAAAATTAGATTAAAAAACAGAATGAATTGATCACAATGGGTAGCTTAGCTTACATGTGAAAAAGAAGCAAAGAATGAAATGGGAATATGTGGGAAACTTGCAGAGCTTCATTGAAATGGTGTGAAATAAAATATTCATTGAACTTTCGTTACTGGTACAGTATGTTTCAGAAATTTTGGTCACTACATGTATTACCTTTCAGCCTGATAATAAGGTGACCTATCTGTGGGAAAATATATATAACTCATACTTACTTTTCTCGCGCTTGATTATCGGAAGGTACTGTAGAACCTTTTCCTTTCGCGTACATGCTTTAAGGATGAACTGTCACACACCTGTCAAGGCATTCACGATGATTTTCTCCTTGTTACCATAGAAACATTAGTTCATCTTTCAGAGACATCAATGTGATTGGGCTCACTGCTTTTCGTGCTCTGAGTTCACCCCAAATCACTTGCCTACGTCACGTATGAGTTTAATTGAATAGCTCTCATTGGTAGCACCGCACTGCGCGCCATAGGTGTAGCACCTCCCCAGCACTTTTATTTATCGATGACAACTATATTTTGTTCATAAGTTATTAAATGTATACCAACATAACAATAAGAAATACGACTTAAATACGCTGTATTAGGAATATAGATATATTATTCAATTTTAAAAGCAAATATTTCTAAAATGGGGCATTGAATGAGGAGAGCAGACAATTTCTAGAAGAGCCGCTGAACGTAAGAGCGTGAGGTGTTATTACCAAGCTGACGTGGTCCTGTACTTGACTTTAGAAAAGTTTTGGATTGTTAATTTACACGGTTTTTGTGACTGATGTATCATATCATCAGCAGCATTTGACTTAAAAGTAACGCAGTCCGAACTTATTTGATTTTGTCTGTATATTTTCATGAGATAAATTTGTTATATTATGCATGTGTATTTAAATTTCATTTTATGGAAAATGTGTAATGTTGGTGAATGAAAATGTTGATAGTTATCTTTGGTATAAACCTCAAAATGCTGAACTTGTCAGTCATGGGTTCATAATAGTGTGATGACCTTACCAACTATTTGTTGATAATGAGCAGCCCAGGGTTTGCTGGTGATTTCTGCTGGTTGCCTGCTTTCACTGTGGTTTGCAGTTCAAAACTGGGGTTAGTAGTAGGTAGCCTTTAGTAGCTTTGCTATAAAAACAGACAGTTGTGTTAGGCTGGATACACAATTTATTGATGTTAACAAATATTTTAAAAATGGTTTTCTGTGCAGAAAAAAAAGTAAATATCTTAGTCATTTTAATTACAAAGTCCACTCAGTGTCTCTACATTTCACAAACTTAAAATGAAGAAGAGAGGAATCTGTGTATTTTTTTCCCACAGTGAAGCTGGTAGACCCGATTGTTGTAAAAAATATGAATTGTAGGCTTAATAAAAGTTATTTAAATATACACAAGTACGATTTGTTGGAAGACTTGTTTCACCTACATCAACGAATCAACTTTGCAGTTATGTTGGAGAAAGTGGATGCTTAAACACATTAAATATTTTTACAGAGATTTCTTCTTATGTTTACTACTGAGTCAAAAGAAAAGCATAAAAGTGTTAGACTGCCAAAAAAAACCCAGCAAAATCACTTTTGACTTGCATGTGATGTATGTGTATATATTTACATAACGCAGCCACTGCGGAAAACGTGTAATACTTTTTAACTTTTTTGTTTTTTGACTGCTCTTTGGAGTTTTCTGCTACTCAAGGTAAGGTTTTAGGAGTATTTTTTCTGTTCATTTTCTTTGAATTTTTCTTCAAAACCTGTACTTTGCACTGGAAAAATAAATTATTTTCCAAGCATTTCTCAGTAGATGAATGACACCAATCATAATAAGCAAAATGCACAGAAGCCTTTTCAATAGTGATAGTAACAACTTGTTTGTACAAACTTGCACTGTTTGTAGAAGTTTAATATTTTGCATGTAGCACTCGCATTTCACTAATGCCTACAAATGTTTTGTATGGCTTCTTCAGCTTTGAAAGAAATGGTATGATAACCCTCATATTAGTTTTAACATTTGTATACATAGTTTTCTGAAATCAATTAGTATTCAGAATATTTTTTGGCACTTGTATATAATACTAAAATAATAACACACAATGTTCAAATAGATACACAATTATAAACATTTTAATTAAAGTCGATATACAACCACTACGACATTTAAGTACTTAGTCAGCTTTTTTAAAGTAGTCTTCAGGAGCGAGTTGAAAGACTTAATCTTGTCTTATTTATACCGTTATTTTTAAATGGATCATACGATCTATGTACAGGTTTACAATTCCCACATGAGCATTTTAGAAAAGGTTGTTCCACGAAAAATTCGTAGAATGGACTGCAACTGCCTGTTGTGGAGACATGAGTGTAGAGGATAATGCTTCAAAAGTCTTGTGCCTTTTGTCTTCAAGTGTAGAAGATGAAAGTTAAAAGACTTTTGAAACATTGTTCTCTACACTTGTCTCCACAACAGGCAGTTGCAGTCCATTCTCCGAAGTTTCATCATGAATATCCTGCCTAAATAATTTATAAAAGAAGGTTGTCCAATATTTACTACAAAAAAAATACTAATTATTGATTTATTTATTAATTAAACTACAATATGGAAATAAAATGAATCCATTACAAGAGTATAATAAGAAATGTTTATATATAACCACTGTGACCTGTAACATAGGGTATAATAAGAAATGTACATATATAACCATTGTGGCCTGTAACATAGGGTATACTAATAAATATACATATAACCACTGTGACCTGTAACATAGGGTATACTAAGAAATATATATAACCACTGTGACCTGTAACATAGGGTATACTAAGAAATATACATATATAACCACTGTGACCTGTAACATAGGGTATACTAATATATATATATATATATATATATATATATATATATATATATATATATATATATAACCACTGTGACCAGTAACATAGGGTATACTAATAAATATACATATATAACCACTGTGACCTGTAACATAGGGTATACTAATATATATGTATATATAACCACTGTGACCTGTAACATAGGGTTTACTAATAAATATACATATAACCACTGTGACCTGTAACATAGGGTTTACTAATAAATATACATATAACCACTGTGACCTGTAACATAGGGTTTACTAATAAATATACATATAACCACTGTGACCTGTAACATAGGGTATACTAATAAATATACATATATAACCACTGTGACCTGTAACATAGGGTATACTAATAAATATACATATATAACCACTGTGACCTGTAACATAGGGTATACTAATAAATATACATATATAACCACTGTGACCTGTAACATATGAAAATAGTTCATCTCAATATCTTTAATGATTCAATCTGATAAACAGAAAACTTCATGAATGTTTCAATAATTGAAGAAAATTGTTATAAAACAGTAAAATCATTACCACAGAATAAACTTGTATTGCTCGAGTGGCTCAAAAACCCAAGTTGCATCACTACAAAATTGGATTTAAGCTACTATGTTAATAATATTGTTACCCTTCTGTTAATTTTCCTTTTTACAATTATTTTACTATCTATTGTAAAGACATTTAAGCATGTTGCAGGGGATTTAAGTTAGAAATGAGTATATAAACACTACTTGTTAAGTGATGTTTTGTTTGTTAATTAATCTTACAAAGTCGATGTTGTAGAGAAGACAAAAGTGAATATATTTTGACCCCTGTTGTGTAACATCAAAAACTGAAGTGAGTAACATTAGTTCTTTAAATTTGTAAAGATTGTGGTGATTTATACTGTTATAATACTTTGATAAAGATATTCAAACATAAGTTGTGAAATTATTATTAACTCAAATTTATTTCTTTGTGGCTACAGATTTATAACCATTTCTTTTACTTGTTGAGGTCCAAATTTTGTCTTTCACACGTTCAGTAATAAACAGAGGAAATCTATGAAGTATTGAATCACTGCAGTAACACTGATTTTCATTATCCTTTGAGCAAAGGAAACTTCTGTACAGGATTCATGCACGCAGTCCACACGTTCCAGTGCATTTTGTGGTGAAGTCAGTTTAGGAAATTCCAAATTAGGAGTAGAAAATAGCACTGTAGTGTTAGCACAGTTTGTTTCACTTTGTAGCTATAGTTGTCTGTGTTTAGACTCACCGACACTTAACTGGACTCACCATGTGTTAAGTTTTATTGAGTATTAATTTGGAACCAGTAAGTTGTGCATGTGAATATATCTGCACGTGAAAACTGGAGGGAAAAGTCCTTTTGCAGACAGTAAATGTTTTCACTTTTGAAAGACTTAGAAACCTTTGATTGTATTTGTGTTTGAGTTTATGTATATGAGTCTTTAATACATAGTCATTCTAGTTCAAAATTGTAGTGAGTTTGTAACATTATTTGCTCACTTTATTTGTGCAGATATTTATATAATTATGATTGTACTGTAATGTGTTGTTTTTTAATAAACTTGGAGTATGTGGTATCCACAAATTTATGTTTTCAAGGTAGTATTGTGTTGTGTTTTATAAAAATGTACTCTAGTTAAGATTTATGAAGAAAGAATATTTCTAGATTGTTAATGATGTGTATACATTTTAACAATGTTTAATAATTGTATTTAAAGAATGTGAACAATAACACCAGCCCACATTTGTTTATTATCGTAATTTTTACATGTTCTACAGTAATCCCTATATATTGAATAATTTGATCTAAGTAAGTGATGTTTTTTTTCTCTCTTTCTGATTTATGTTATGGTTATTTTCAAGATCTGTATAGCTGGATTACAATGAATATTAAAACCAAAACAAGTTTAACTTTGCAGGCGTGTATCATTTTGATTATAGTTTAATGGTGCTATTATCATCAAAAATCTGTTATCTGACTATATACCATCAGTTATTCTACTTAACAAACATTCAGTGTGTGTCTGTGTTTTTATCCATGTATATTTGACAAAAATGTTCAAATTTGAAAGTTATGCAGAGTGGTACATGCTAGCTTAAATGATTGTGTATTATAATCAGATAGGTGGTAAGGGTGAGACTAGAAACATCTCTTGTCAAGTTATTAACAGTTATGAAAAGTTTTACAAAAGATTCGGCAGGTTGACTTGCTTCATTATTTTTGTAACTTTGAGGTAAACATTTAGGTTGAATTAGGTCTTGTATAACAAAATAATTTGGATATCTTGTGGATATCTTGCAGTTAAATTTATTTGTCTATGAAATACTATTTTTTTTTAAAAATGGTGATGGTGATTGTTTAAAAAGGAGTACAGATGAAATATTTTTTGTGGATTTAAGCAAGTGAACACAGTAATATTAATTAATAAGTTTACTTTGCCTTGAAGAAATGAATGTCTTGATGCATTGGAATGTGCCTTTTTGGTTCATTTCCCTTAGATATGGCTACTGTCAAGTCTAGGGCTGTAATGAAAGTAGACCTAGTACTGTTTTTAACATAGTTAAGGAGGGATTGTGGTGGTTTTTGTTATACAATTCAGCTTACATAATTCAATTTCCAGTTTTGAGAAATTGTTGAATCTTGTGCTGGAAAGACAGCAGTAGAAGAGAAAACATTCTGGAATTTTGTCACAAGGCCCAGGCTTTCACTGAGAAAAAAAAAGTAGTAATTTGGATATCAAAGATTCAGAACTGATCTTGAAACCAGGCTTTGTGTATGTGAAAATTCTTGGCCATATAGTAGATATGTACAAAATTCCTATTAATCTTAAGATTGTTGGTCCCAGCCTTAGATTATGCAATGTATTAATAACTGTTTTTACCGAAGCAGTCTATTTTTACGGTTGAACAAAGTAAACTGTAAGCTGCTATTTCAAGAAACTATTAATTGTCACAGTAAACTGAGGGTCTATCTTTTACTTGAAAAGTCAAATTGTATTGAGGTCTGTGATACTAAAGTTGATAAGGTCACTTAAACAACAAGAAAGAAAATGATGTATTTTGTGTAATTGTTGTTTATAAAAAAAAAATTATGCAGTTTCTGTACTATCTATATGAATATACTTTTCTACTGATAGGAAGAAATAAGGTTTCTAGGATTATCTATACTTCTCCAAGCGACAGAAATACTGTACCTATTGTTTGCATTAGTGTTGGCAGAGCTGTAGCAACCAAGATGTTCATAAGATGTAAATTTAACATCAGTGATGAAGCTCTAAACAAGTCTTTTACAACTCCACCTGAAAGGGAATTTTACATAATAATATAAAATACCTGAAACCATAAGGATGATTAATCTCCTCTCAAATGGAAAAGCACCAGACCCTGATGACATACCAGCCCAAATCTTAAAATATGGAGTGGGTAACATCAAGTAGAAACACCTGTTTCAACTGATATGGTTTGAGCAACAACTAGTAGAAACACCCGTTTTAACTGATATGGTTTGAGCAACAACTAGTAGAAACACTGACACTTGTTTCAACTGATATGATTTGAGTAACATCTAGTACAAACACTGACACTTGTTCTCTGAAACTTTAAAAATGCTTGTATTCTAAAGCTGTCTAAGCACAAAACAAAACCTCCAAGTGTGTGACAACTATAGAAGCATCTTTCTCTACTGATCATAACTGGGAAGATTTTTTCTTGGACTGTATTGAACTATTATGAAGCAACACTTGAAGGATGTCTGCACAATAACCATAGTGGGTTTTGTCCTGGCAGAGGCACCAATAATATATTTGAAATCAATAAGTTATAGGAAAAAGGCCAAGAACAACACATGGACTTTTATATTTGTGGATCTTTCCAAGGCCTTTGACACCATTAGCAGGAAAGGTCAATGGAAACTTCTTACTAAAGTTGGAAGCCCTGGAAAGTTGATGATGTGCCAATTTTATGATAGCAAGAATAACTGAGGATGGAGATGTGAACCTGACGATGACCAAAGAAGGTCAAAACGTTGTTTGCTGTTCTATGTAAAATATTTTCTCAACCCAAATGAGCCGTTTTTGCATATATATGATGTTTACATTGTTTAGTTTTCTGTTCTATTGTATGCTTTTAAAACAAAATGAGATTGGCATGTTTATACAACTCAAAACTGTTGGTGATGTGTTCAACTTATGATGACTCTGAGTTAAGTTAAAAGTCTTTGAAAAACTGGTGTAAGCAAACCCACTCAAGGAAGATTTGCAGATTATATTTGTTAACTTCTCCAATGCTTGTAATCAATTTGGCTTAACAGTCAGCTCAAAAAAGACTGAAGTCATGGTATGAAAGTTTCTGGCAAGTCTTATACTACCCATTCACCAAAATCAGTGGCCATATAGTGACAGCAATGGGAATCTTCATCTGCCTGGGTGACCACTTTATCCTGAGTTGCCTTCATACATGAGAAGGGGAACCTCAGGACAGCTAAAGCTGGTGCTGTTTTTGGAAGTCTAAACCAGAAACTATGAGGAAGGAGAGCAAACAGACTTGCCATGAACCAGAAGGTGTATGTTGCTGCAGTTTTGACATCTTTGTCTGTAAAACCTAGTAAAAACATTCTGCCTCCCATATTGAAAAAACTGGAACACAGTCACCTAAGTTGTCTTAGGAAAATTATGGAAATACACTCACAATACAAGATGTCTTACATAGAACTACTGTGAAGAGCTGATCTATCTGGTGTTGATGCACTAGTCAGGAAGGTACAACTGATGTGGGTTGGTCATATTGTATGAATGCCTGACAGCAGAGTGCTGAGAAAGAAGGTGTTTTACTCTGAGCTAGCTTAGGTAGAGTGTACACAAGGAGTTCAGGGTAATTGCAGTAGAGAAGTCTTAAGAAAAGTGGCATACCTGCTGAAAGTAGAGAGAAAAAAGTTGCAGGATAGTGGATGCTGGTTATCATTAAATGAACTTTCAGGAGCTCTACAATAACCATTTTTAATCTCCTGGTGATTGATAGTGTCCAGTGCATGGAAGAACTAGGCAAAAATAAGATTATATTGCCAAAAAATGAGGTGAAACAACGGAAAATGGAAATATTTGGTTGCCATACTTGACTACAATTGACTACCATTATTTTGTTAAGTCTAGTAACAAATACTAGCTTACTCAGAGTAAAGTAAAGTATAGTGTACTTATTGTTTTCTGATACAATGACTTAAGAAAATAATCATTTTGTTGATTACAACAGTATTCAAACTTTATGGTTATAACTGGATGTTTGGTTAGTGTTGAGGATAACTGTATATAATGAAGTCAGAAGTATTGTTTACTTCTAGTGAATTAATAGATCTCATTGAAGTTTAACCTATGAGGGAAATCAGATGACAGTCACAAATATCCCCCCCATTCCCCCACTGGAACCATTGCTGTGTTTTAGCAACCTTGAAGGAAACTTGTATGTATTTGAAGGGCTTTATTTACAGCTAAGACAGCCAGACCTGCAACTTCAGAATGTCTGTAACAGCAACCTTAACAGTATGCATTTAACATTCACTTTTTTTATTTTTGCCACAATGCATCCTTTCAATATAGTAGTAAGTGCACTTACTATTCATACGAGAAGTGGTATTCAAGCTTTATCTGGATTGATAACTTAATACTAGGGCGTTATGATCCAATTGGATGTTATATTTAAATCTGTAATGATAACTGGACATCTAAGGAATTGGGAAATAAGTTGATGTAGATTATTAATCTTGAATTTTGGCATAAAAAAGACAATGATTTTTGATCACTGACCATCTTTTTGAACAGACAAATTTTTCTGAAAGTTATAAAGTAAGCTAAAAGTGTGGACGAAATTTTACAAAATTATGAAGACCTTTATTGGTTCCATTATCTCTGGAAAATTTATTACTGAGGACCAATTCAAGCCCTCATTAGTACAAGCCATTGTAATCAACAGTGGATTGTTCAAGGCATTGTTGGTTAAGTATCTAAAGAGATAACCATACATTTACTGCCACAACCACAACACCAGTGTGTGGCCCTCCTACACCTTGTATATTGTCTCCTACTGAGAAGAAGCCACTAATGGAGTTGATTTCCAGTTTATTGTCTTGTGGAGGGACATACCAGGACTAAATGGCATCAGTAGAAGTATCTCCCAATCCAGAAAAAAAATCTTCTCATTCCAAAAATGTGGCAAGAGGGAGAGTTGCATCCTCACAAAATGTTTACTGTTGCCAAGAAAACTTATTCCCAAATGCCTCTCTTTTATTATACCGAAAACCCCCAGATGAGTTCATCACATGGATGAAAGATGCATTATATGCATCTTTTTAAAAAAACCTTTTATTTGTGATATCACAACATTAAGTAGTGTGCTGAAAGAATAAACAATACAGAATTGTATCAGAAATTTCGAATAACCATTAGATAATTGTTAGCCAGAAGCGTAAAACATTCTTCTGAAAAATTTATAGTAACATATTCGTTTGTTCAGATTATTTTATTTGTATGTCTTACATGTATATACATCTATATAATATGCATATCTGTATTTTGATATTTCATGTGCATGAATGTTTGTTTATTCATTAAATAAGAAACAAATTTGATGTGTTGTATGGGCCTTAATATACTATATCACACTTGGAATATCAATGTGAAAATGTGTGGAAACATAACTGGGAAATTTAACATCTGACATATCTTAATTGGAGTATATTTCTTTTATTTTCAATTTTGTTACCATTTTATAACTAATTATGAATAAATAAAGCAAATAAAAACAACTTGAAAGATTCTTTGGAGTTTATGGTGAATTATTTGCAACTGTGTACTCTGCTCTTGTTAGCATCACATAATCTAAAAAATGTACAAGATTTGTCATGTAGTTAGTTACAATCCAATATTTTCAGACAACTTTTTAATTGTTGCATATTTATCCATTCTAGGTGGGTCTTTATTGAATTTTTTAAGGAATCATGGTTCTTCACTCTTACTAAATGATCTGTTAGCTATGTGTATTGATACAGCTGCAGGAATGGAATATCTAGAAAACCAGAATTGTATTCATCGGTGAGTTATCTTAACTTCAAGTAAAATGATCAAAGATTAAATTAATGTTTAGTGTCAATTTTGTGTGGTATCAAAAGAATACAAAACTAAATTATTATGACAAACTGTCATTTCACAACAATTTTAATATCGAATATCTTTTTACTTTCCATCTTAGTGTGAAAGCCCTAACAGTAATTTAAGAGGCTGTTATGTCTGAAATGGCATTTTAGATATTAACTATCAGAATTTAATGTATACATTTGTAAAGAAGAAACAAAACCACATCAGTAGCTTACTCAGGGTGATAAGGTGCTGCTAACTGCCTGTTATTCCTCTGGTTAGAACCTCAGGGTCTCAGGTTCGAATATAAGGTAACTTTCAGTTAATTGGGCAAGAAAACTCTAATACAGATTTGCTCTTGGAACACTTTTATATAAGTTATAAGATGCATTAAGAGTTGCCTACGCTCAGATTTAAAAAGAATAATTTAACTATCACTGTCATAATTAGCCCTGCATGGCCACGTGGTTTAGGCACTCGACTCGTAATCTGAGGGTCACGGGTTCGAATCCCAATCACACTAAACATGCTCACCCTTTCAGCCATAGGGGCATTATAATGTGATGGTCAATCCCACTATTCATTGGTAAAGAGTAGCCCAAGAGTTGGCGGTGGGTGGTGATTACTAGCTGCCTTTCCTCTAGTCTTACACTGCTAAATCAGGGACTTCTAGTGCAGATAGCCCTCATGTAGCTTTGTGCAAAATTCAAAATAAATTTTCTAGTTAGTAGTTCAAAATTAGGGACAGCATGATATAACATTAGTACCTTTGTCAAAAATACAAAGTAGAAATAAAAACACCATGGATTTTGCTCCTCATTATCTTCAAAAATACAAAAGAAAAAAACTAATGAAATCAAAATTGAACAGTTTTGTGCACTATTGAAACAGTGGTAGTATTTTTTGTTCTTTTATGGTTACTATGAAGCTATACACAGTGAAGTTTGATTCAATCGAATTTTCTTAAATTCAGTATTATAGCCATAATAATTAAAAAGTAACATGAAGTAAATTACCTTTCCTGATGAAATTTCTGTAAAATTTTACTTTAAAATGATAGTCGGAGCCAACAGATGGAAGAAAGGAAATAATTTTTATTACATTTATTGTTTCAGTGTGTAAAACGGTGTTGCATAAGTAAATAGTTATTGTTTGTCAGTTTACAATTTTCATACTCATCGTGCAAGAACAGCTTCCCAAATTGTAGGGAAGTAGTAAAAGGATTTAAAAAAATGGAAATGTATAAAACTAGAGAAGTGCATTGGTTTCATTTTCGGTGTAGAAATTTTCAAACCTGATCTCATTATCAAATCGAATGCATAGTAATGTGAATAATCTTTATTGTTGTGCTTTTAGGGACTTGGCTGCAAGAAATTGCCTCATTGGAGACAACAATGTAGTTAAAATATCTGATTTTGGTATGTCGCGAGAAGAAGAGGAGTACATTGTATCAGATGGAATGAAACAAATACCTATTAAGTGGACAGCACCAGAAGCTTTAAATTTTGGTCAGTGTGACATCTGTGAATTTAATTTAATATTTATGCTGTGAAGAATTGATTCTTTAAATTTCATTTAGTCGTAACACTTTTGAAGATTTGATGTTGTTGTAACCAATTTTTAACCGATAACAAACATGTAGCTTGTTTATTTAATACTTTAGGTATTATTGTAGTAATTTGTTGTTCTGATATTACTTTAGATGTACTCTTGCAGATCAGTTCAAAAATCGTGGTCCTTTGGACTGTCTTAAATTGGACGGGAATTTACAATTCTTCCTGTTTGTTGAATATTTTTTGGCTCTTTTATTTTTTTCTTGGTTGCAAAGTTTCAAACAGCAATTTGTTTTAATGTATGACTCTTTGGTTTCATGGTTCCTAGAGTTAGTAGTAATTTAAGCACGTTGTACACCTGTGTAAGTTGTAATGCCTTCAAACCAGTTTATTTTTACGTACTTCCTATTACCAAGGTGTACGATGTGAATTAATAAGAGAACAGTGTTCGAGGAAAGAGGCAGCAAGGTGTGGCCTGGTTGTTTATGTGACAAATCATGGTAATTAGTCCAAAATCGTATTGACATTCAGTTCCTGTTACTTTGTTCAAAAAGCCATGTTTAATTTTTCGTACCAGAAGTAACTGCTGATTTGCTATCCTGTTGGTCAAATCTTCAAATTAAAGATGGCTATACCTGAACCCTGGTAATCTCAGTGTAGTTCATGTACACATAAGGTGTCATTTAAAGTAACAGTTTTTTGTTCTGAAGGAAATAATATGATTCTTTTTCATTACTTCCTATCATAAAATCCTATCATAGGATGACAAGAAAATGCTAAAAACATAGCTTTTAAAATGTATGATATTTTATAGTGAAATGTTCTTTTCAAGTAAATGCATTTTAATTGTCAGCTTTTGTATAAAGCATACACTTTGTAATACAAAAAAAGTTTAAGAAGACAGTTATGTCTGAAATGACATTGGGTGTTAAACATCAGAATGAGAATTTAATTTTGAATTTTTTAAAAGCAGAACCAACCACATTATTAGCTTACTTGGGATAGCAGAATGCTACTTAGTGACTTGTAAAAAGTGTATACTTTTGTATTGAGAAAGTTAAAAAATATTAGCTAGGTATTCAATTCATTGAGACTGAAGGAACTAGTAAGTAAAATTAAATCAGTGTAGAACATATGGTTTACTCAGTACAGTATGTACTAAGAATACATTGTATTAAATTACTTCAGTTTGTATCCGTAGCTAGATTTAGTTCTTGGAATTATCTCAGTGTAAATGAGATTTATAACAAATGTTCAGAGTAACATTGGATATAATTTAATATGAAGTAGTTTAAGTCATCTGAGATGTACCTGCTGGTGGCTCAGACAAACTTGTAACACTAAAAATTTAGGATTGATCCCTGCAGTGTGCATAGCCTAGATTGGCCATTGTGCGGGTTTGTATTTAAACCAAAGCAGTTATAGTGACTAGACGTGAAAAGTTAGAAAAAATGTGTTTTTATCTTCTTTACTTTATCTGTTTATTTAGTGATAATCACCAAGAAATATTTTTAATTGTGTGCATGAAATTCAAAATAAATTGCTATATTAAAAAAAACAACAACAAATAGATTGTTGTGTACATGTATAAATTGAAATGGTGACTACAAACTCATTTTTTCAGTGTAGGAATTAATAAAACATATTTTTAAAAGTACCTTGTTTCAGATTTCTTAATAACGAGAAACCCACTTGAAATAAAAATGTATCTTGGAACGGCTGGTATGGGAATTAACACTTTTACTTAAGAACAGAGAACAATGTTTCGACTTTCCTTGTTTATCAGTAAAAGTGTTAATACTCATACCAGCTGTTCCAAGATACATTTTTGTTTTAGACTTGTAGTATTCTTAACATCATGACATTTGTTTATACATCATGAATTTCATGATAGTAATAAAAGTTTGAACATTCTAAAATCAAGTAATGTGGTAATATTCTTTAATATTTTTAGAAACTTGGTAAAGCTGTGTTTTTTATGAATATGTTAATGGTATGCCTTGTGTTTTCAGGAAGGTATACCTCACTCTGTGATGTGTGGAGCTATGGTATATTAATGTGGGAAATTTTGTCTCTTGGAAGCACACCTTACTGTGGATTATCCAACAGTAGAGCAAGAGAGTTAATTGACTCAGGTAGATTTTGTGTCATTTTCTGTATGCTAAAACCTATTATAGTGTGTGGAGAATACAGTGGTACCTCAGTTCTCGAACTTGATCTATTCCAGAAGGCTGTTCGAAAACCGAATCAATTTTTCCCATAAGAAATACTGTAAATTAAATTAATCAGTTACAGACTTCCAAAAGTTATGCATTATGAAGCATTTTAAGTGAACATATTGCTTATTTATACCTGTATAATAATACTTACATGCGTAAAGTCAACCACAAAAACTATAAACAATAAAAAAACAGAAAATGAAAATTTAACTGCACTTTGTCTGTGCTGAGGATAGCTGATGGTGTAAGTGAAAGGTGGTGAGGAATGTGGAGAGTAGGAGGGTTATTATTGTTTGGAATGGGAGTCACCTTCCATAAAAACTTTAGGTAACTCTCTTTCTGGGGTTCTTTCTCTTTTCTGTCTCTTTGAACCTCTACAACCTGCATGAGACTCACTGGACCGATTTCTCACTAAAAACTTGTCTGATGATGTTTGTTTTTGCCTGCATTTTAAAATGTTTCTGAAATAAGAGATTATATTGTCATTGAAAAGGTTTATGTTGCAGTTTGCTACAGCTGTCAGGGTGAAATTTTTCCACAAAACTTTGTAACTCTCCCTGTTTTCCACATATTTCCTTGATTAATGAACCAGGAACATCTTCCCTCCTTCTCATCTGAGGACACTTCCTCAGTTGCCTTCTGTTGCTGCTCCTTCTGAAGGTCTTGGACTTCTTCCACCAACTCCTCCACATCATCACCACTCACTTGCTTTGCGAGACATTATTTTCGACAACAGGCTTAGCCTCAAAGCCTTCAAAGTCTCTGTCTGCTACTGAGTCTGGCTACAATTTCTTCCAGGCTGAGTTCATGGTCCTCAAAGATACTTTCCTCCAGGCTTTGTTTATGATTTTCAAGCAATGGAGGATATTAAAGTGATTTTTCCAGAACTCTCTGAGGGTTAACTCTGTATCAAAGATCACTTCAAAGCACCTTTGAAACAGTGCTTTGGTGTAGAGTTTCTTAAAGTTTGATATGATCTGCTGGTCCATGGTCTGAATGAAAGGAGTCGTATTAGGGGGCAAGAGCTTCACCGTAATGAAACTGTACTCCTCCACCTGGTGGGTGAGCAGGTGCATTGTCCATTACAAGAAGGGCCTTGAGTGTCAACTGTTTATCTGTGCAGTAATTCTTTACACTTGGGGCAAACATTTCATGGACCTACTCCATAAAAATTGCCTGGTTACCCATGCTTTACTATTAGTCCTACACATGACATTTAGTTTACTTTTCAAGACATTATTTTTTTAAAAAACCCTCAGGTTCTCAGAATGGTACACAAGCAAAGGCTTAAGTTTTAAGTCCCCACTTGCATTACTACATAACAATAGAGTTAGCCTGTCCTTCATTGGCTTGTGTCTTAGCAGTGACTTCTCCTTGGTAATGTAGGTCCTATGGCATTTTCTTCCAAAAGAGACCTGTCTCATCACAGTTGAACTCTTGTTGGGGAATAAAACCATCAGCTTCTACATAGTCCTTAAATTCCTTAACAAATTTATCAGCAGCGTCTTTGTTAGAACTGGCACCCACCTCATGTCTCACCGCACTATGTATGCCACTTCTCTTCCTAAATTTTTCAAACCACCTCCTACTAGCTTTTGAGGTATCACTTGTATCGGCACTCATTCCAGGAGGTCAGCATGCAACTGCTTTGCTTCCTGACAAATGAAGGTCTCAGAAATGCCATCACCAGCTGTTTTTCGTTTACCCAAATCAACAGTTTTTCTTCCTCTTCCATTGTTTGTGATTTTTGTTTTGTAAGCACTGTCACTCCTTTTGCAACATCATCTTTATTGACTTCTTTATTTTTCAGTATGGTGCAGACTGTAGACTTTGCCATACCAAACTGTGTAGCAAGGTCAGACAAGTGAACACCACTTTCATACTTTGCTATGAGATCTTTTTTCACCTCTATTGTGGCTCTAACAACTTTTCTTTTTGGTTTGCTGCTTTCATTATCCTTCTTTGACCCCATGGTGGCTTATTTAATCAGAATATTTAAAAAAACAACAAAAAACAAAACAAAAAAAAAGAAAAACGAGAACGTTCACAGAAGATTTTAGTGGGGGTGTAGACTGAGCGACAGGTGCAGGTAAAATGTTTTGGGCAAGCTTGGCAGGGGCAAAAATGGTCGAAGGGTCGTTCAGGTCATCAGTCAGGTTATTTCGTGGGTTCGGGCCATGAAAGCTTTGTTCGGGAACAAAGTTTATGTTCAACAACCAAGACATTTTTTTCTCAAACAATATGTTCAAAAACCGGATTGTTTGAGAAGGGAGTCGTTCGAGAACCGAGGCACCACTATATTTCTGCAATTATTCAGTATTGTGATAAATGATTTACTGAAAATTTGTGTAAGTACACATATCTTGGTTCAGTTTCTGTTGTTTTAGGTAACGTTTGACTACTTCCAGATGGATACTATGAGCTTTGTCTGAGTATTTGAAATTATCATTTTGATCTTTGTTTTACATGCAAGTTCACACACAACCATACGACTTTAAGCAACATAGTTTCATTGCACCATATTTGCTCTAACCATTGCTGAAGAGGACTTTTGTCCCCAAACTTGTATTTATCTGTACTTTATTATACTATATTCTTATTATGGAAACATAATAAACAGTCTGTGTAAAATTCTTTTGATAACATTACTCAAGTTTTCTAGTGTTTTTCATAATATATTACTGGACACTTATTTAATATCTATAGGTTACAGATTACCAGCTCCCGATAACACGCCGGACTGTGTGTACGAATTGATGTTGAGAACATGGGAGTACAATCCAGAAAGACGACCCCTCTTCAGTGAGATCCGCAGGACGTTGGAAAGTATTTCTAAAACGTTGGGTTAAGACTTATTTTTACTGTCACTCAAAGAACAAAGTTTCTAATCTATTAATTTGATATATTTACCTAAAAGTGTATGTAAATACTCAACACGTGTGGCTCGTACAAGTATACAATCTAGTCAGTACTCCTTATTTGAGCTTTATTTTATAACTATCCTAAAATATGAAATGTTTTCCAGGAAAACCATTTTTCTCCCAGATATATATTTCAAGCAGTTTGTGCCTGATCGTGTAAAGGTGCTTTAAAGCGGTATATTCCTTAATAACAGTATTACAAATGGTTAAATATCGATATTAAAGGTGGAATTTTAATTGGATTTCATACACCATCCAAACAGAAGGTTGAACAAACAAGTGAAAACTATTCCGTTGAGACTTCGTTCGTGTAACGGAAACTTTTCTATGGTGCAATTCAAACTTGTACATGGTTAATGCTCTTAATTTAAGATACTGTTCAAGTTAGTGTATTAAGTTATAAATACCATGATTTCCGAAAAAGAACTGATGTGCTACAATTATTTATGAATAAAATTACACATGTGAACTTACCTAGTCAGTAAGATTTTTGATTAATATTTTGTGTACTCGTAACTGTTAAGAATACTGAACTGAAGTGTGTAAGATAATTTTTTTTAAATAACCAGTAATCAAACTGATTTTTTTGTTCTCCATTTTCACACTTGTTTGGTATTTAATTTATTTTACTTTTCTTGTGCATGTAATTTGCAAAGTTTAAATGTGTGTGAACCAAAACTGAATGTAAGAAAATATGCTTTTATCATATGTGCATGTTAAAAATATAATTTTCTAACAACGATATGTATTTGTTACTCGAGAATCCTGACAACTTACATATTTTTATTGGGTTTAAGATGTTAAGCCTTTTTTAAGAAATTTACTGACTTGTTCAAATATTTTATTCTGTATATATATATATATTAAAAAAAATGTACAAGTTTCACAAATTGCTTAAGTCACTTTGATATCTAGCGTTTAGTGTAGGCTGCTAGTTGTGATATTTCTGAAATTTTGAGATGTAAGAAATAAACCTATATTAACAGTGTATAAATGCTGGGTTTTTTTCTAAACCTTTTTTACATTGTCTCACATAACATTACGTGTTTCAAACGAGTTTTGACAGTGTGTGAATTTCAAAAAATATTGTATCATTTGAATTACAATCGATTGTTTTGACCAGTAACATATGGCCATAAGGTCAGTTTGAATAATGACAATATAACTTAGTTTGTAAAAGATAATGATATAAAAAAAGGTTTTATTGTTTATAAAATGAAAAACGTCTTCATATTGGTAATCTGGCTGATCACTTATTGTATGCTTGTTTTCACGTATTGTAAGAAAAAAACAAAAGGGGGAATTTTATTTGAATGCTTGAAAATTCAGTAACGAGTTAAGAGGATTTTAACACCTAAAACGAAATTGTATCCACATATTTGAAGTTACATCTGAATAATAAAAAACGTTCTATGACTCTCACTCTTTTACACGTAATTTTTTTTTTGGGAATTCGCTAAAGTTACATCTTAATTCAAACTTTGCAATTAGGTTAATTTTTCAATGGACTAGTTTGTAGAAGATAAAATTACACAGCTAATCGTGTGCCACAGGTACTATCTTGTGTGAGTTTATCTTAAATGGTGATGTAAACACTGCTTGCTAAATGTGGTCAAAATAGTGATTTAAACAGGTTAAATTTGTCAGTGAATATTAATGTGGTAATATTAATGAATGATTATTGTATGTTTTTATTGTGCATGTACAAGAGAGAAATCATTAAGGATATTTTATAAAAGCCATCAAATTTTAAGAAAATCTGGCAAGGCTACTTAGATGCAAATTGCGAAGTTGTAAAAAACTAACTTTATTTATCATACTTGATAAGTTTAGTAGGTTCGTGGGCAACTAGACTGAACACTTAAAATTAAGATGAGGTAATTCAAGAAGTATTTAAATCTGAAATTTACTGCCCAAATGTATAAATAGCTTTCGTTGCAAAATTTCATCTAAAATCAAGTAATACAACAGTGTACCAATAGTCTCGTGAAGATAATTTTCTGTTACTGTTATGAGATTGTGATAAGAACTTTAGTTAAATACAATATATCAGTTGTGTGGTTGGTTATTTTTCGGAATGTTCGTGTAATGTTTGATTTATGTGTACTCACACACAACTTGTTTGTAGTTATGAAAGTTTTGTTTTTTTAATTTCGCACAAAGCTACTCGAGGGCTATCTGTGCTAGCCGTCCCTAATTTAGCTGTTTAAACTAGAGGGAAGGTAGCTAGTCATCAACACCCACCGCCAACTCTTGGGCTACTCTTTTACCTTCGAATAGTGGGATTGACCGTAACTTTATAACGCCTCCAAGACTGAAAGGGCGAGCATGTTTAGCGCGACCCTCAGATTAACACGCTTGGCCATGCCGGGCCAAGTTATGAATAAATCAAAAATTGTACTTCATCTATAATTTGAAATAACAGAAGTACAATAAATCAAGTATGTGGGAAAAAATTCATGATGCATCCATGAGAGTGTAGAGTGATAGGCAGTTAACATTATACTCCAACTACTTACCGGTTTCTTGCATGGTAGTTGCCCACGAATTTAATTAAACGATACATTGAACTGTTTAAACTCATACTAAAAAGTTTTCTCTATGTAGCGTTTCCTTTAAACTTTCATTAAATATGTCATAATTTACAGTGACTAATTTAATGACCATTCTTGTGAATTAAGCAAGTTATCATAAACGTAGTTTGCTGTTAATTACTATATATTTGCAAGCACACAAAAAAGAAATGTTTACTTTCAGTATTCCTAAGCCTAAAGTAGCGCTTACAATATATTTACTTTCAATAACATTAACTATTTAAGTAATACTTAACTGAACAAGATTAATGCATATAGTTTAATGTAATATAATTAATTAGTTTAGCTAAATTAATTGTTTCACGTAGCACAAGCGAATGAAAATTGCAACCCATTCCACCATATAATATGTGTTCCAGTCACGGTCATTTCATAATGACTTATCTTACAAAATATTGTATATGGATTAACAACAATGTACAAGTTGTCACACACTAACAATAAGGACAATTTAATTCGTAAGACAAATTGACAAACTGCATATGGTGTGTAAATAAACCAAGGCGAATTAAAGTAATAACATCCTTAAACATTGTGTAATTGTATAGACTTAACATTGGGTAAAATATCCTGAAGATCCTTAAACGTGAAAGAAGAGATTTTCAGGTGAACATCACAGCAGAAAGTAAATATATCTTTTTTTACATAATTGCACGTTAGGAAACAAAATTGTGTGTGTTATAACAAGGAAAGACTGGAGAATCAACAGGTTCCAGTTTGTTTTGTATCCAACGTTTACACTTGGCACCTCCAACCCACCATCGCTTCAGATTAGTTTTGACAGATGTGGTCATGGGTGCAGTATGTAATTTCTCACAAAGATCGCACATCCACAGGTGATGGTAGGAACGAAAATATCGCTTCCAGGTAAAATACGAGTTGTACAAATCATCATCTGAAGACAGTTTGTGGAGGTGAGCCGCGAGATCGGAGGGTTTTTTAAAGTTTAGGGCATTAATCACAGAATGGTCTGGAACGATTCTAGAATAGGTTGCTCCTCCAAATACAACGGGTATGATGTTGTATTCAAGTACATTGAACAGCTTTTCAGTGACGTAATCATTACATATGGAGTTCTCAAATGACAGGTAAAACTTGTACTTCGCTAAGACTTTCCTATAACATTTACTTGTCTCCGCTGGTCTACAAACATCTTTACCGCATCCACCGTAGACGTCAACTGGATAATACTTCATTAGTTCTTTGACGTAAAATTCACGTCGGCTTTCTGTACAGCAGTTACTAACAAACCATGCTGCCCTATTCAACTTTCTCGAAGTATCGTTTCTTTCGATATCCGTTCTCGGTAGAGGAGATTTCCCGATAAACCCATATCGGACAACGACATCCGAGTCTTCCCGGTAGCTCATAGTCCAGTTGAAAATTCCGTTAAATTTGTCTAAATCTGTTACTTCCATCCACGGAGGCTCCATCGTGTACAGAATCCATCGCTGACTGGTACGACGATATGCAGGAAACGCGTTTATAACTATATCGCGCAAGTGAAACAATAAAGCAGAGGACGCTTTCAGTAGTTTGACGTCATTTGTCGCCACGCACTCACTAATGGGACATTTATACCGTCTGAAACTTATTCTCCCTAACTGGACACTGAAGAAATGCTTTTGTGAATAACTGCCGAAGAATGGTGTAGCTAAAAAAATAAGTTTTATTGGACGAAAATAGCTGCTTACATTAGAACTCTTAAGTAATGAAGCACCAACACGAGAGTCTTCGTTAGGGTACAACCTCGTATTAGGTGCGACTTCACTTACTTGAGGAAAGGTGATGGTTTCCGTCGTGGTAATAAAGAACTGAGAGTTTTCTGCAGTTCCAATATCTGAACTTTTTGTTCTGTGCAACTTGTCTTTCTGGAAAAAAACAAACGCCATCTTCCACACAGAAATCGCAAAACTGGTGACCAGAATAACAACAAATGAAAATTTCACGCGCTTTTGTAGCTGCTGCATTTTCCTCTTTCAATTTTTTCAGATGGCAATCCGGTAATAACTTTTCACAGTCCTGAAAGTCATAAATATAATACATTATTCATCTATAAATCTAGGGTAAAATTTCGTTTCATTTGTTTGTTTGTTATTTTTGTGTACGTCTGTGTACATTATAAGGTTCCCATAGTTGAAAGAGCGAACATGTTCAGTGTTGAAATGCGAACCCGCGGATTGAAAATCGAGTGCCCCAACCCCTAGGCCATATGATCTGGCATGGGCAGGTGATTAAGGCGATCAACTCGCAAACAGAGTTGCTGGTTCGAATCCCCATTATTAAACATGCTCGCCCTTACAGCGATAAATATGTTATAATATGACATATTGGTAAAAGAGTAACCCAAGAGCTGGTGGTGATTGGTATTGATTAGCTGCCTTCCCTTTAGTCTATCATTGCTAAATTAAGGATGGCTAACCCTTATTTAGTTTTGTGCCAGGCCTTCCATCAATGATAAGAGTAATGCGTGAACTTTAAAACAGTTAAATATGAATTTTGTGTTCTAGTTTAAGCTGTGTCAGAGTTATACAACTTCAACTTGACCTTACTTTGATTACAGTTAATAATAGTGTTTATCTTTGTAGAAGTTATCTATATACTGGTTCTAGATTTTAAAAAAAAACAAAAAAAACATAACATTGTGTACAAGTAAACATCAGTTGTAATATTTTCAGGAAACGAGTGCTACTCGCGGTACTGACGTTCACTCTCATGTAAAAAGAAAAAGTTATCCTTATATTTTTGGTGCATCACCCGAATTGGTGATAAGATATATCACTGCCAATTTTCTATAAAATATGTACGATGCTGTTGTAAACTTTCTCACGTGAAGATACTTACGTTGCCCTACTGACTGACCCAGTTCTATGAGTAACTGAGGTGTGAGGAATTTAACATCTCGCCTGACCAACCTTCTACACTAAGACTCGGTACTTTATTTATATATCAACTAAGAGAGTGGGAACTGCGTGTCATGTATGTATATTACAACTGAATTTATTACTGTTGTTCAATTAGCTTATTTCTAATGTTTTTAGGTGTATTTCGTGTGTTCTCAGACCTTAAGTAAAAGTAGTGACTGGTCTATCAATCGGTTGTCAGTTGACTCTGCTTGTTAAACATGTAGGTTTGTACTTTTTTGTTTGATATACGTGATTTTCGTAGTAATATAACTGGTACTAATATTTGCAACCGCAATGGCACTTGTCAATTAAACGACCAGATTAGAAATACCCAAAGTTCAAGGTATTCTTAGACAATAGGGTAATTTACTATCAGTTTTATAATGCCCCATAAAGGCACTGCTCTATCTCTTGAAACTTCACAAACGCAGACTGGTAGTTAGTTACTAAGCTATTTGTGGCTCGATAATCTGCTACTTTGTTTGTTTTGGAATTTCGCACAAAGCTACTCGAGGGCTATCTGTGATAGCCGTCCCTAATTTAGCTGTGTAAGACTAGAGGGAAGGCAGCTAGTCATCACCACCCACCGCCAACTATTGGGCTGCTCTTTTACCAACGAATAGTGGGATTGACCGTCATATTATACACCCCCACGGCTGGGAGGGTGAGCATGTTTAGCGCGACCCTCGGATTACGAGTGCACGCCTTAACGCGCTACCAGGCCTTAATCTGCTACCATACGAAAACAGTCTGATTAAGCCAACTTACTTAAGGTCACAATATTTGTAGAGTGAAAAACTGGGACGCACCGAGTGAGTGACAATAACAAGTTGGAAACAGTTTAAATTAAAATAACGATTTTTACCATATGCTAAATAGCCTAGTATTTATTTCATTGTGTTTACAAAATCATAGAAAAAATGTTAATAGCTTTCGTGTAATACATAAATTAAACTCGATAAACTGTCTTGAATACTTAAAAAAACACGTGGACAGGTGTTTTTATTAATGAATATCTTGTGCTTTAAAATGTAATTTATTTCTGCGGTTTTTATAAACGACAAACACTTGACAAAAAATGATGTCTTTGTTATGAGGTGCACTGAGGAGTTGCTACGAGACGTTCTAATCAATGTATGGAATGTTACGAGGCAACTACGCTCGTGAGCCTAACAACACGGAAAGTAAACAAGTTTCACAGAATAGCGTGTTGTTTTTTACGTCAAAAGCCGAAATGACATCATGAGGATGCAAGAAATGTAAAATATATACGAATATTTCAATCCATTAAAATTTTGCCATTTAAAATAGCAGATTAGAAAAAGAACACATACACTCTATCGAATAAAATAACTGAAAATATCCTCTGGGTACTCTTGCTTGGAATAAACGCCACTTCAGCGTTGTAGAGTTGCAAATCCGTAGGATTACCGCTGTCCAAGTGGGATAACTGCGATAGAAGTAGTTTCGAATCACATAGCCAGGTAAGTTAAGACGTTCGATTCGTAATGAGGTTTGCGGGTTCTAATCCCGTCGCACCAAACATGCTTGCTCTTTCAGCCGTAGGGGCGTTATAATGTTACGATCAATCCAACTATTCGTTGTTAAAAGAGTAGCCCAAGAGGTGGTGGTGGATGGTGATGACCATCCTTCTAGTCTTACACTGCTAAAGTAGGGATAGCAAGCGCAGATAGCCCTCGCGTAGCTTTGCGCGAAATTAAACAAACACACCAGTGTTGAATACAACTTGTAGTTTCTAATCTTATAAAGATACGTTGCAAATGTGCCGAACGTAAAGAGGACAACAATACACTACTGTCCAAAATCTTAAGGCCAATGAACACAAAGAAAAAATATGCATTTTGCGTTGTTAGACTCAACCACTTATTTGGGTAGAATTTCAAAAGATGAAAATGAGAAAAGGGAAAATAAAAAAACTTTTTTAGCATTTAATAAGGAAAATGTGAACACTATGAAATTAGCCTAAATACAAACTGGCCAAAAGTTTAAGACCATGCTAGAAAGAAGTCCTAAACGGAGTACGAAATGCCCAACAAGAGGTCTCAGTCAATTGCACGGCTGTCATTGCGAATAACTGCAAACATTCGCTCTGGCATGGTCGATATAAGCGTTTGCAGAAGGCTGGCTGGAATTTTATTCCAAGTGATGAAGATGGCTTCACGAAGATCATGAGCTGTTTGGAATTGACGTCCTTTTCTATAGACTTTCCTTGCCATCTACCTCCAAACATTTTCAATGGGCTTCAGTTCGAGCGAACACGCTGGATGGTTCAAAAGAATCACGTTATTCACTATGGAAAAATCCTTTGTACTGCGGGCATTGTTGATTGTAGCATTGTCCTGCTGAAAGATCCAGTCTTTTCCAGGAAGGAGAAAGCACCCCAGTTCACGATGGAAACTCCTCCACTGTGTCGTGTAGAAAATGGCTACGGTGGGATATCCTTATCGTGCCAGTAACGTTGGAAATCATCTGGACCATCCATGTTAAATTTTTTCTCATCAGAGAACAAAACTTTTTTCCACTTCTCTACGTCCCATTGTTGGTACTTCTCAGCATAGTTTAACCAAGCTGTTTCATGGTGTGGAAGGAAGTGTGGCCTATGAAGACGTTTATGGTTTTCAAAGTTTTTCTCTCGTAGATGCCGTCTTATTGTTCGTGAGCTAAATTTTGCGTCCGTAAGGACCTTAATCTGGTTCGAAGATCGACTGGTGTCTTTGCGGACAACCCGTTGAATATTCCTGCTCAACGCCGGCGAAATTTTCTTGTGGCCGACCACTTAAAATTCTCGTTCCGTATCCATCAGGATCTTTTGAGAAATTCGCAACATCAGTTTTACTACGCCCAATCTCACCAACGACACGTTGAGAGAGAGACCTTGCTTTTGCAGCTCGACAATTCAGCCACATTCAAACTCTGTTAACTTTTTAGCCTTTGCCATGTTTTAAACCAATGTAACACAGAAGATGTCAGTGGAAGATGATGACAACGCTAATGCTTGAACACAAATGACCAAATTTCGTTACGTGTGTACTGATTAACGCTTCGTTTCAGTATGGTCTTAAACTTTTGACTAGCTAGTATCTAGGCTAATTTCATGGTGTTCACATTTTCCCCATTTAATGCCAAAACGTTTTTACTTTTATTTTCCCTTTTCTTATTTTCATCTTTCGAAGTTCTACTCAAATAAGTGGTTGAGTCTAACAATGCAAAATGCACGTTTTTTATTTGTGTTCATTGGCCTTAAGATTTTAGCCAGCAGTGTATCTAACGCGTGTCTCGTTTACAAGAAAACCTTTTAAACGGCATCTAAGTAAACAAGTAATTACTAACAAACAAAAATAATAGCACCTCTGACATGACTTACAAATGTGAAAAGAGAAATTTCAGGCTGAAATGCGAGTGCGTTACGACGGTTGTAGTTGTAAATACACTTTAATCCTTTATTATTGCACAACACGAATATGTTCCGACATGACCACGTGATTAAGGCGCTCAACTCGTAATCTTAGGGCCGCGGGTTCAAATCCCCCCCCTCACAACAAACATATTTGCCCTTCCTGCCGTGGGGTCGTTATAATACAACCGTCAACCTCATTATTCGTTGATAAAAGTGTAGTTAGAGACTTGATGATGGGTGGTGATGACTATCTTCCTTCCAATGCTAAATGAGGGATGGCTAGTGCAGATAGCCTTCGTGCAGCTTTGCGCGAGATTCCATAACAAACAATACGAATGGATGAATGATGTTTTAACGCACCTAAATTTTAAATTTAAAAAAAATCCACTTCAACAGTAAAACTATCTTTGTATATATTTCCTACAGTACAGTAGTGTGTTTTCTGTCTGTTGGCACTACAATAACGTCAAATAAAAAACCCTAACGCTGCAAATTGTCTCGTTCAATGTGCGCATGTCGTGACTAACAATATTACTGTATGTTCTGTAGGCTACAACACAGTATCACTTATGAGCTTCAAAAACAAGAAGTAAAACATTTGCTAGTCGTGATTTTTATATTACTTGTTATTTAAAATGGAACGTTTTCCTAGGCTCTGTAGAAGTACATGTGGTTGATCACGCCTGGTTACGTGTTG
Source organism: Carcinoscorpius rotundicauda (assembly GCA_011833715.1). NCBI lineage: Eukaryota > Metazoa > Arthropoda > Merostomata > Xiphosura > Limulidae > Carcinoscorpius > Carcinoscorpius rotundicauda. The sequence continues at coordinate 56,884,791 of CM022403.1, read as the reverse complement.
TAATCATTCAGCACTTCAGTGTTGGATTCGTCGAATTTAAAATAATACTAAACTTAAGTTTACATATGGTAAAAATAGATGTATTTTAGATAAGAAGAACTAACATTAGACGACAGCGGAAAACGAAGTCTGATAGCGAACAGTAGCTCAACTGAAACGAATGTGAACATCTTTAGCGAAAGTTTCGTAATTATACATCTTCAATAAATGTGTGAAAATAATAAAATGAATAAATTTTGGTATAATTACTTATATTTAATATTCAACTTAAAGTGTTAACCATAAAATTTTTAAAAAGCTAAATAAATGAAGCAAGATAGAACGAATATGAATTACTTTGAGGCTTGGACTTGCTTTTATAACATCTGGACTTTCTTTTACCACCAGTTTGTGGTCGTTACATCTACGAGTTAAAACTTAAAACATTTTTTTCTGACAGTCCTACAACAGTACACTTACGCTGGACATTTAATAACGTTTACCATTAATAAGAAAAAAAATTTATTGAATTTTTGGTTTATTACGTCACAGAGCAGATTTTACTGATTTCTTTGTAGACACGGTTACCAATGAAAGTATCTTACTTTTCTGTTACAACACTCATGAGAATTTCACAAAAGAAAAATGATTGATTGCATTTGTGATTGTTTTATATATTTAAAACCTGTTAATTTTTGTTTATAAATTTTATTGGTTAAATCTGCTACACATAATTTTTGTGTGAATTTCAACAGCTTTATTTGTTGCTAAACTATGGAAATACTTGACCAGGTATAAAGATATCACTCCTGCAGCCGAGTACTTCATTTTTTTTATATTAATCGATAAATCACCTTTAGAGGTCAATGTCACCCCTACCGACCAGTGGATCAGCGTTTTAAGATTTTCATTCCGAGCTAACTAGTACTGATTTATATCGATAGATGGCACTAACACATGAATATGTTACCTTGCTATTAGTCGACACATCCAATATAAAGGCGGAGCCACAATATCAGATATTACAATACTTGGTAATTTATTCAACAGTTGATCAAGTCAGTATTTAGAAATTTATACAAGCCAAACACGGTATCCACGGAAGTGTAAAAACTAGCAAACGGATAGATTTAAATTCGTCAAATTTCTTAGTCCAATTCAAAATAGTCTCGATTTTATAACAATGTGATATGTGTAGGAGTAAGTCTATGTTATCTTTATTGTTTATTTTAATCTATAGGATGAAAATACCCCACATGCAAATTATTTCATATAATAAGGTTAGGTGTTTGTTTTGGAACTGAATTGGTATTTCAAATGTTCTTAAATTACTATACTAAAAGTAAATAAAGTTTTAAAAAATCGATTTTGTTTGTTCATGATAAGGTTATTAAATGATCCAGTATTTTAAATAAATCTCCTATTACATACATCTGTATGTATTCAACTGACTACAGGTGAAAAAAACCCGTAAAATTTACTGTGAATGAAAGCTATTCTCCTATCTTTATGAAAGGTATTCCCTGATAAGCTATCATTCAACTGCTTGTAACGTTAACCATGATGAAAACAAATCCATTGTTCCTCCTTGGAAGTGTTCGTAAAATTTAGAGCTCTCATTCAATAAAAATTATCAATTTGTTTATATTATATTACGTACGTAAAGTGCCACCTCTGTCTGCTTTGTATTATCAGTTTCATTTTACACGTAACGACTGCGTCCTAACTGGAAATGTCCAATTCTTCACAATGTTAGATCAAGTTACAGGCAAGTTACAGCTACATTTTCTAATCAATAGATACCAACAGTTTATGATATAGATAAAGAAAAGCCAAACGTTCAACCGCCAATTGGCCTGGCATGGCCAAGCGCGTAAGGCGCGTGACTCGTGATCCGAGGGTCGCGGGTTCGCGCCCGCGTCGCGCTAAACATGATCGCCCCCCCCAGCCGTGGGGGTGTATAATGTTATGGTCAATCCCACTATTCGTTGGTAAAAGAGTATCCCAAGAGTCGGCGGTGGGTGGTGATGACTAGCTGCCTTCCCTCTAGTCTTACACTACTAAATTAGGGACGGCTAGCACAGATAGCCCTCGAGCAGCAAAATTCCAAAACAAACAAACAAACAATCAACCGCCAATACATTGTTGAAACTGCGTAGAATGGACGGCAACTTCCTGTTGTGGAAGACTTTCGAAATGAGGTCCTCTACAATTGTGTCTCCACGAAAGGCAATTGCCGTCCATTCTACGAAGTTTCATCATGAATACTTTGCCCAAACGATCTATCAAAGAATGCCAAGATATTATAAACTTTTTTTTTGACTAATAAAACTTAACTAATAACAAATAATTACAATTAAATAACACATGACGAAAATCTCAAGACTTGTTTACAACCATTATTTCAAGAGGCAGGAATATTCATAATTACGTAATAATCTGATGAATAAAATTACTTGCTGGGTTTCTTAAGTAACAGAGTAAACATTCCGTGAACTGAGAAACGAACCACTCACTCGTACTTCGTAAACTGTTTAAATTCACTTCACAAGAAATAAAACTTAGTGTATCTAAGTTGTGTTATACATTAGTTTGTGTGAAGACTTCAATAGTAATAATGCCTGGTAAAAAGTTTCAGCACATGTGGACTGAAAATAGAAAAAAAAAAAGTTATAAACACGTGCAAAATATTTACTCATAGTTTGGTTAATCGCGTGTTAAAAGTCAAAACTTCACATTCATACTAAGTTCGTTGTACGTCACAGTTTACTGGGTTTATGCATATTTAGTGTGAATTGAAAAATCATTGGTCCTTTTACCAATAGCGTTCAATGGGTAAAACCCAGCACGTGACTTATAACAACAGGAGTCTTCTCGTCTAACACCCAAAGGAATGTTCTGGGAGACAGGTTGTTCAATGCTGGAAGAAACAATTACAAATATATTTTATTCAGACGTTATTTTGGTTTTGTTTTGAAATTTGCGCAAAGCTACACGAGGGCTGTCTGCGCTAGCCCTCCCTAATTTTGTAGTGTAAGACAAGAGGATATGCAGCTAGTCATCATCACCCACCGACAACTCTTAGGCTACTATTTTACCGACGAATAGAGGGATTGACTGTCACATTATAACGTCCTTACAACTGAAATAGCGAGCATGTTTGGTGTGGCAGGGATTCGAGCCTCGGATCTTCAGATCACAAGACTAGTGCCTTAACCACCTGGCCACGCCGATCCTTGCGATAAAAATTAAATGAACGAATGGTATTTGCATCATTTCTATATTATAACACAAGCAATAATAAATATTTAGCACTTCTACGTGTGTATATATATATATATATATATATATATATATATAAGACAATATTATATATATTATTTGTTATATATATATATAACAAAGCTGTGGCTCACCTAATACATTAGAACATTAGACAATCATTACAAACATTCGTTTTTCTTTCAAGACATTATTGAAAATAGTCTATTAGACAGTATCGCTTTATATCGATCCACACGTATAATTATGAACGTGTACAAAATTATATAATTGCAAAACTATATGCAAGTGACAATGTTATTGTAAATAACGACCTGAAATTCGTGATGATTTGAAGTAAAAATGTATTTTTAAGACGTTGATATGAGTTATTAAAACTTTAATTGAAATAAAGTTTTTTTGTTTGTTTTTTTAATTTCGCACAAAGCTACTAGAGGGTTATCTGTGCTAGGCGTCTCCAATTTAGCAGTGTAAGACTAGAAAAAAGGCAGCTAGTCATCACCACCCACCGCCAACTCTTGAGGTTACTCTTTTACCATTGAATAATAGGATTGACCGTCACATTATAACGCCCCCACGGCTAATAGGACGAGCATATTTGATGCGACGGTGTTATGTAAATGTCGTGTAAATGTTTTGTAAACGACAACATGTCGTGCTGTGTTTAAATTTTCATATCTATTATTTATATTTCCATATTTATATTATTGTTTCAAAGTTTAAACAGTGAAATGCGTTATTATTCATTTAAAATAACATTTGTAATTTTCTAGAATTAAGTAGACCAATCATGTGTATGTAAATGAAATGTTGGCGGCCTCGTGTCTAGACGTTGAGTCTCGTGCAAGAACGGACATGCGCGGATTGCTCTGGAGTTTTGTAGAAGTTTCGCGATGGTTTGAGAAGTCTAGGCCTACAGTATATAAACAGACGAAGATGCGAGGAAGAAGGGAGGAGTCAGACATTAGTTTTATTCAAAAGAAGAGAGTCAGTCATTCATTTGAGAAAGTTTAAGTGTTTGCTGTGATTTGTGACTGAAGTTAGATCTACAGAAGCTGTGATTTTATTTCGTCAATCTCTACGATCCATTCGAATTACTGGTTGTGCTGAGGGTCGACACGTACGGGACTAGCCAGGGGAGATCGGAAAAATTGAAGGCGACAAGTTTGTGACGTTCATCGGAGGCATCGTGAAAAGAACTTCGTCGAATTTATTGAACTGTGAATTGTTTCTGAACTTCTTCATTTAAACTTCGGAATTTCTTCGTGGGACCAAATTCACACACTAGACCGGAATTTTGGATTTCTGATCTGGACTTTTGGACTTTCATTCTACATCATATTATTAGATACAGGCCAGTACCGTTTTGTATCGTAATTAACTTTGAAGGTTGAAAATAGTACCATTTTGTATTGTAATTAACTTTGAAGGTTGAAACCAGTACTATTTTGTATTGCAATTAATTTTGAATGTTGAAACTGAATATCTGTCATTGTTGTTATGTAATTTATGTTATATCTGTTAATAGTTTAGTGTAATAGATTATACAAGCTGTTATCTGTGTCTTTCTGTTGCGTTCATAAAACATATAAAAAACGTAACAGACGGGTATTCGAACCCTCGACTCACGTATTACGAGTCGAGTGCCTTAACCACCTGGCCATTCCATTGGCTTTCGTTCAGTTACGTCTTATTTTTTATTTTTCGTAATGTTAAAAAAGTATGTTATTACTTTAATAAACAGCCTGGCATGGCCAAGCGCGTAAGGCGTGCGACTCGTAATCCGACGGTCGCGGGTTCGCGCCCGCATCGCGCCAAAACATGCTCGCCTTCCCAGCCGTGGGGGCGTTATAATGTTATAGTCAATCCCACAATTCGTTGGTAAAAAAGTAGCCCAAGAGTTGGCGATGGGTGGTGATGACTAGCTGCCTTCCCTCTAGTCTTACACTGCTAAATTAGGGACGGCTCGGTGCAGTAGGCTGAGAACCTACCCACTTAGTGACTTGTTGAAAAATCAGCAAAGCGATTGCGGCCTTGATGGAATCTAATGGTAATAACAAACTAACTTTACTAAACTGTTGACGGGCCAGATAAACCGAAGTCACGAGCCGTAGTTTGAAGACACTCGCTTAACTATTTGTTAATTAATTAAAACTCTTCCCGATTCGGGCCAACACGGTTGGTAATTTAGGTGTTCTCTCGTGACTCGATCCTTTTGCCACCAAATTTGTTTTCCTTTTCTACCACGAAAGATATTCGTTGTTTTTTTGGTATGTAAACGTGCTATTTGTCGCAATTTTTAAAGCATTATAAAATCAAACCAGTCGTAAGTAGATTCAAGTTTAACAGGTTATCCACTACAGCTACGTTTATGGTCTACTCTTAAAATGATATCTCTTATTAAGTAACTTTTTTTTTCTAAGAGAGATGGATCTGGTGTGGTCAGGTGATTAATACGCTTGACTCGTAATTTGAGATTCGAATCCTCATCCCACCAAACGTGCTCGCCCTTTCAGCAGTACTACATTATATGTGACGGTCAATCCCAATATTCGTTGGTGAAAGAGTAGCCCAAGAGTCAGCGGTGGGTGGTGATAACTAGCTCGCTTCCCTCTGGTCTTACACTGCTAAATTAGGGACGCAAAATTCAAGAAAGAGAGACAAACAAACCGGCTCGCGATGTCTAACGAGATCTACTCTTCGCTCTTGTCCATAAATGTTTGGAGACCTCCAGTGTACAGCAATAATGTCGATTGCTAGGATATTTATTATTGGAAGCCCTATTTTAGAACAGTTGATTACGTTTGTGAGTAAACTTGAATAAAACGAGGAAAAAATGGTAGTAAGAAAATAATAATGACAATATTTGATTATTTGAAAAATAATTGAATTTAAAACAGTACTAATTTCGATTACTTTATTATTCTGGTCACATTGGTCGTTTGAATTATAATTTACATTATTCGATTATTATAAATGACACTGATTGATGCAGTTGACAATCATTGTTAATTAATTTATCAAATTAATGCCCCCCGCTAGTCTACGGATTTACAATGTTAAAATCAGGGGATCGATTCCACTCGGTGGGCTCAACAGATAGCCCGATGAGACTTTGCTACAACAAAAGACACATACACAACAAGTTAACCGCCTACTCTCAGAGTTCAGCTAAAGGGTATCTTGAAGCTTTATGAACTTTGACATCGCATCTTGTGGTATAATCTATGTATTACAAGTGATTATTGTTTGATTTATGAAAACTAAGACAGCCATGTAGTGGAACGGATACTGACTGAAAATACGCTGCATTCCTTGATTTTGGAGCAATCGAGTAAAATACAACGTATTTGAGCAGTACTATTTTTCAGTGTTTAAAAAGTCTTGTTTGACGTAGTATTCTATCTCTGTGGAATGGTTGCATTATTTTTTTCGCTGTTAAAGGGTGTGTGTATGTTTTGAATTTCGGGCAAAGCTACACGAGGGCTATCTGCGCTAGCTGTACCTAATTCAGCAGAGTAAGACGAGAGGAGAGGCAGCTAGTCATCACCACCCACCGCCAACTTTTGGGTTACTCTTTTACCAACGAATAGTGGGATTGATCGTCACATTATAACGTCTCCACGACCGAAAGGGTGAACATGTTTGGTACAAGAGGGATTCTAACTCGCCATCGTCGGATTACGAGTCGAGTGCCTTAACCACCTGGCCATGTTAAAGGACTTGATTTAGTGATACTTTTCTTTGTTAAAGGACTTGATTTAGTGATACTTTTCTTTGTTAAAGGACTTGATTTAGTGATACTTTTCTTTGTTAAAGGACTTGATTTAGTGATACTTTTCTTTGTTAAAGGACTTGATTTAGTGATACTTTTCTTTGTTAAAGGACTTGATTTAGTGATACTTTTCTTTGTTAAAGGACTTGATTTAGTGATACTTTTCTTTGTTAAAGGAGTTAGTTTGATTAATTATATACTTTTGCGCACAGGTGTTCTGCCAAGCTTAAGATTTAACACCTTAGTGTTATTTTTCATATATCTTGTGTGATATACATTATTAGTGCACAAAAACAACTGAAAATGACAGAAATAACACCCAGAGGCGACTAATTCTTTGTTCATTTCAGTGAACTTTAACGTAAAGCTATTCAAGGATTATCTGTGCTAGTTGCCCCTAATTTAAAAGTGGTATATTAGATTCAACACTACAACCACCGTCAACTTTTGGGGTACGTTTTACCAACGAATACTGGAACTGAAAGTTGAAAGGACGAGTGTGTTGAATGACAGCATTCATTTCCACGATTCGCTCACTGCGAGTCGTCTGTCGTAACCATTAGGCAACAACGCTTCATGAAGATTAAGCTATTAACTGTACAGACATTAGAAACATAAGTACGACATTAATCGCGTACGATAGCTATGCCTATGGTCTATTTAATTTTTTTTTTAAATCACACGTGCAAAATAAAAACGAAGAGACTTGTCCTTTGCGAATGAATTTTGATAATATTTTAAGCCGCGGTTCACGTGTGTTAACTCCCCGCATTAAAGTACACACCCAGGCCAAAACGACGAAGAATCAGCGAAAATTACCCGTTGTAATCTAAGGTCGTGAAGCTTATGACATTAAATCAATACACCACAAAATGCAAACTTACCTCAACGAAAATAAACAAAGGTGTTGGACAACCTACACTCTGAATATGGTTACTTGTCGAGTTCACCTGGTATTGAAAGGAAATGAAACCACGAGCCTACAACGATTGTCACAAACGAATGGAATACGTTGCGTAACAAAAGGTAGCGTCAAATCTAACGCTTCGTTAACGCACTATCCCTCCTCTGGATAGACAGTGAGTTTATTGAGTTAACAGGCTGAAGTTCGAAGATCGACTCCTCGCGGTGGACAGAATAAAGACAGCACATTATTAAATGAGAACATTATTTTTCCATGTAATTTTTGAGATGCGAGAGGTTATTTTATTCTAAGTATAAGCTCTTTCCGCGCAATACAGTTCTTTCAGACTTTCCTCAAATATTAATTACCGATGTAATTCTATTTTTATTTTAAAAAATCGCGAAGTCGCTAGTAGGTACGATGTTTGTACTATAAGCACCAACCCCGGATCTATTAAATGTATATATCTGTGTGCGGACAGGGTCTCACCCTGATATATTTTTATATATTTTTTATTACGAGTCAAGTGCCTTGACCACCTGGCCTTGATAGGCCTATTTCAAAGTGAGAATCTAATTAAGTAGGCAGTTTGGTAACTATAGCATGAAATTTTCAAAACGAGAAATTTCAATTATTATAAAAAAATCTGAACATTGTTATATAGTTTATAAAATTAGTTCTTCCTTAGAAATAAGTGGTGCTATTTCAATAAAACAATTCTAAAAACTATTTTTCACTGGAATACAATAAACTAGAAATGTTTAGAAATTACAAGGACATACTTATAAAAAAAAAACACACAGCAAAAACAATTTTGTGTGAACACGAAACATAAAAAAAGCGATTCAATTCATGTAAAGAAAATCTTAAGGCAATTACCCACAAATGAAACATCGCTTAAAAATTTTTTTGAATATTTATAAAAATGAGAGAAATTTTGTTGATCAATCTCATTTGATTACCGTATTCAAGTCTTAAATATTTCACAAAGTATGCATCTTATGCTTTATCAAAGTAACGCCAATTTTTGAAAAAAAATCTTTGTTTATGGGCAGGAATACAAAATCAAAAGTTATTTTGTTTTGAAGTTAGAATCAGCAGTTACGGAGGTGAGACATTGTCATGGTTCTGTATATATATATATATATATATACAGACCGCAGACTGGACACTAATATTTTTTCACAGTAACTGTAAGGCTTTTTAAATTCTAACTTGCACTTCGAAAACTGTTTCTAGGTAAATAGATAGAGTTATAAGTATGTAACGTGTACAAATCAGTATTGTAATACATATTAAACTACATGTATAATTTAGACCAAAATATTTTCAAAACACTTCTGCAAATATGCAATACCTTTGTTTATGTAAAATAAATTTATAACGACATAATAATTTGTAGATAATGCATTTTAGCTGTCTCTAACTTGTGCTCTTTTTGAAATTAAATGTTGCATTTACTGTCTTCATACATTGTAATTCGAAATTCAACCGAAGTCCAAGTCTGTAAAGCATTCTGTATGTAGGACCTGTCAGTTTTAAGCCGTAAGAATTCCAAGCTGTGGAAATTACAACAGCTTTAATGTTATGCATTTTTACTAAATTTAAATTGGATATGTATTGCGCAAGTCCCGCCTATTTGCTAAATTTGTAGAAGATTCTCGAGAGCAAGAATCAACAATATGTGGTTTGCGAAAGTACTAGCGTGTCTTCAACCGTTGTTGAAAACTCGAGAATCTTGCATGATTGGTATATAAAAGCAAGCCATAACAGGACACCATGAGACAGTTATATATTGTTTGTCAGATACAATCAGTATACTGTAAACCTCGAAAGCTATAACTGTGATTAACACTTATTAACAGTAAAACTACATAATTTGACAAGAAACGTTTGTAGATTTCGTACATTACGAACCGTTCAGTTTCAAAGAATTAACTTTGGACGTTAATACTTCTATGAGGGTATTAAATAGCTATATTTCCCTATGAAAAGTAGCTTATAAATCACATTAGGCCAAACAAATATAGAGCTAGCTAACATTCGTCACAACTGAAGTGTACCTGTGTATGAAAATCAAAGTAATTTGGGCCGTCGATAAAATATTCAGTTCCAGAACAGATATTTGACTGAATATTCTTTGTGTATTTGTAAAATTTTGTGCATAAATAGTTTCTTGTGTTAACTATTTATAATAACTGTTATTAGAAATTGTATTTTTTTGAATATTGAAATATATTTGTGTTAAGAAAGAAAACTGTGTTTATTACTCTTGTTGGCAAATATCATAAATATGATACATATAAACATTTAATTAATTCTAAATTAAAATTTCCGGCTGTTTGAAATCGTAGTACGTAACATAATAAATAGGAGTCTCGTCAGAAAAAAATATCTTCGTCACACCAAACGTGCTCGCCCTTTCCGTCGTGGGGCATTATAATGTTAGGGTCAGTCCCACTTTTCGTTTGTAAAAGAGTAGTCCAACAGTTGGCGGTGGGTGGTGATGACTAACCGCCTTACCTTCAGTCTTACACTGCTAGATTAGGGAATGGCTAGCGCAGATAGCCCTCATGAAGCTTTGAGCGAAATTCAAACCAAACCAAACCGAGAGAAATTATAATACGTAACAAAATTGATCGGTATTATTTTTTTTATGTAGTCTCTGGTAAATGTACCGGAACGTGCACTGAGTAGTACTATTGACATTTTTTTCCTAGCGGAAATCAATATCCGATAATACACTTACCAGTGTCAACAGGACTGCGTTGTTCCTACTGGATTTCGCTAACAAAAACTTGAAATGTATGTTATAAGGTAAGCGTACAAAAACACAGAATATGTAAAGCTTAGATTGTAGACGTAGCTAAGAATACTGCGAACCGACAGGTGGCTACTGTGGCGACTAATTAAAGAAAATAAGAATACTGCAAACCGACAGGTCGCTACTGTGGCGACTAATTAAAGAAAATAAGAATACTGCGAACCGACAGGTCGCTACTGTGGCGACTAATTAAAGAAAATAACAATACTGCGAACCGACAGGTGGCTACTGTGGCGACTAATTAAAGAAAATAAGAATACTGCGAACCGACAGGTGGCTACTGTGGCGACTAATTAAAGAAAATAAGAATACTGCGAACCGACAGGTGGCTACTGTGGCGACTAATTAAAGAAAATAACAATACTGCGAACCGACAGGTCGCTACTGTGGCGACTAATTAAAGAAAATAACAATACTGCGAACCGACAGGTCGCTACTGTGGCGACTAATTAAAGAAAATAACAATACTGCGAACCGACAGGTGGCTACTGTGGCGACTAATTAAAGAAAATAAGAATACTGCGAACCGACAGGTGGCTACTGTGGCGACTAATTAAAGAAAATAAGAATACTGCGAACCGACATGTGGCTACTGTGGCGACTAATTAAAGAAAATAAGAATACTGCGAACCGACAGGTGGCTACTGTGGCGACTAATTAAAGAAAATAACAATACTGCGAACGGACAGGTGGCTACTGTGGCGACTAATTAAAGAAAAAAAGTGTTTATTCTTTTCCTTTTTTTAAGTTTTTGAACAGTCGTTAAAATTATTTTTTTAATTACTGGAAAATCTGATTGGTTCTTTTTACGAAAAAACTTTGATCAAGCATGTTGATTTGATAGCCACATCCATGCGCTGTCGTATTTGTGTTTTAAACGGGATCAATACGTCCGAGTGTTCTCTACATTCACTAATTTACATAAAATGTGTTTATTAGTGGAATGTAATCACACTAATTGTTAACAGATATTAAAACGTACAATTTTTCATTGCCCTTTTCGAATAAACACAAATTTTTTGTTTGTTTTGAAATTTCGCGCAAAGCTACACGAGAACTATCTGCGCTAGCCTTCCCTAATTTAGCAGTGTAAGACTAGAGGGAAGGCAGCTACTTGGACTACTCTTTTACGAACGAAGAGTCAAATTAACCGTCACATTATAATGACGCCACGGCTGAAAAGGCGAGCAAATTTGGTGCGACGGGGATTCGAACCCGCAATCCTGAGTCATGCCGAGTCGAACACGAAGTTGAAAAGGAATATTATGTTATGCTACACTATCTTCCAGTCCAGCACAGTACTGTACATGTTATCAGCTCCACGTAACGAAAGAACAATATTGTATCGGCAAGGGTAGAAATCCTGTATATTATGTATAGCGTGTACATACTTCATTCTACAGTTTTTGTGTTTTACTTTTTCAAAGGTGAACAAGTGTAATTAGATGTCCCTCTCTTGTAAATCGGTATTTCAAATGTTTGTTAATTTCCGGTAAATGTATAGGAAGTTCTGTCATTAACGCCCCATGCAAATAATGACTTTTAATGCACAAAAAAGGTACATTATTACATCCATTTATCTGTACAATAGGTTTCCTACGCTAAAAGGTTCGTTCAAATTTATTCTGGTACAACAGCGCTTATGATGTACGAGTTATTTGAATTTTCCGGAATACCACAATAAATATTTTACAGCGTAAGTATTATAACAGTTCTGTATAGATTTTCGAATAGGTTTTATTTTGTGGAAGCTGCTCGAAAATGTTGTTCGTTAATGTTAATTATTAACAATAATAAAAGTGTTCATTTTACAGAATTTGGGAAAACTAGACAAACATACGTTTCACAAATACCACACGGTCGTAATTAAGTGATGTATTTGTGAAACGTACAGTCGTGTTGTTTTCCTAATCCTGTAATTATGGAGTTTCACGAAGTATCAAAGGTTTCCAGTACCAATTACGTAGTATTTTAACTGACTCGGTTATAAATAGATAAGTTTTTACTTTACTCGTGATTAGTAATTGTGTAGTTGTGTGATTTAATTGTTTGATACGGTCTGTCTGCATTTAATATTTTTCTTTTGACTTTCAAAGTATATTTTGTGTTTTATTACAGCAAATGTATAGAGCAGTGGTTCCCAACCTTTTTTATGCCCCGCACCCCTAATAAATGTTAATATGTTCTCGCACCCCTCATAGTAATTTTTTAGTTAAGAATAAAGGTGAAGGTGGCTAAAAGAAATGTTATGTCGCACCCCCTGGAACGCTATCTCGCACTTCCCAGGGGTGCGAGTACCCTCGGTTGGGAACCACTAATATAGAGGATACCTGTTGGTCCACAGAAGGAAATCGAGCCCCTGATTTTAGAGTTGTGAATCTGGAGACTTACCGCTGTCCCCCAGGGACTTTTTCCCCCCATTATCTCTTTTAAAATCAAATGAAAACATTTGTTAATAACAAAGTTTAAGATCCATAGCAACATGTCGTGTTTAAATCTTCAGTGTGTAATAAGTTTAATCACATTCAGCTTTATCATTATTTCAACAATATTTTAACTTTTCATCTGACCGCTTGGGTAGATCATAACTTAAAATCTTGCCTTATTTTAGGTCAAAATTAAAAGCCACTGGTTCATCTCGTTCAGACACTTAATAGCTTATGAGCTTTCCCCCTATCGACTATTTATACCCTAATTATATAATATTCCTCAAAACTTGGAGATTTCAACTTAATCAGAACAACTACGGTCAGCTAGTCCAGTTGAAAATTTGAACTTCATATTGAAATGGACGGAAACAAATATAACTGATTTTGTAGGAGAAAAACTTTCAGTTCATAATTTGCAGACAAGACGATGGCATAAATCAGAAAAAAGTTGAAAAGAAAATCATTTTTTTCTTTCAAATGATTTTATATTCCCTTTCTACATATCGTTAAAAAAAACAAGGAAAAAATCCCCTTCCAACATATTAAGGGGATTACTTTTCACGTCTAAGACTCTACAGTTAAAAAACAAATGTTATGACAATTATGACTCAAGGAACGTTAAACTTATTTTCATCGCTAAATTCTTCTACAACCAGCTTTAACAAAATACCCAGAACCATTTCTCCTCGAATATTCGAAGTCATCATACTGAACTGGTTCGGTTATTTTAGAGCAAAACTGCGCTAGGCTTTCAAGGAATCGAGCCCCAAATTTTAGCATTGTAAGTCCATAGACTTACCGCTGTACCAGTGAGGTAGGACGCCATATTGAAAAACCGAAGTTAAGTGGTTTTTAAGTCTCGTTTATGATAGCTGCAAATACCAGAACTCGTCATGTTTTTTATCTACCAATTAAATAGGCAATGAGATATTGAATATTTAAGATGGGTTTGAATCCCAGCCGCACCAAACAAGTACGCCCTTTCAGCCGTTAAGACGTTATAATGTGAGGGTCAATACCACTATTCATTGGTAAAAGAGTAGCCCAAGAGTAGGCGGTGGGTGGTGATGACTAGTTACCTTCCTTCTAATCTTACACTACTAAATTAGGGACAGCTAGCGCAGATTTCCCTCGTGCAGCTTTGCGCGAAATTTCTACACAACAAATTTAAGAGATCAAATTTTTTTCTCACACTATGTATATATATTTTATATCGTCATGAGGTTTTCTAACTAATAAAAATATATTGTTTGTTTTTGAAATTTCGCACAAAGCTACCCGAGGGCTATCTGTGCTAGCCGTCCCTAATTTAGCAGTGCAAGACTAGAGGGAAGGCAGCTAGTCATCACCACCCACCGCCAACTCGTGGGCGACTCTTTTACCAACGAATAGTGGGATTGACCGTCACATTATACACCCCCACGGCTGGGAGGGCGAGCATGTTTAGCGCGACCCTCGGATTACGAGCGCACGCCTTAACGCGCTCGGCCATGCCAGGCCTAACTAATAAAAATATAATCTACGCTTTCAACTTTACAAATCCTGTTGGTTACTTAATTCTACGAGATTTCATTTACAATAAGATCGCCGTTATATTTGTATTGCAAGACCTCACGATTTGCTACCTTTCTTGAATATATCGATAAGTAGCTTGTACAGCGCATCTGTGATACAGATATCGAATCAAATAAATGTTGAACGTTCATTGAGTGTTTGTTTGAAGTTAAGCTAAAAGACATTTTTGTCTTATGGTGTATTATTCAATGACTTACTCTGCCCCTTTAAAGCTACAGTGTAAACGAATTTTTGTAACACTTACGTAACTAGACCTAAATCACAACAAAAGAAAAACTGAAGTTGATTAAACAGTTTTTAGTGTTCGAAATTTATAAACGATCCTGGTCAAATATCTGTAGTTTCCCAACTAATAAGCGTTAATCACAGTTATAGCTTCCAGGATTTATCGTATACTAACTGTAGCAAACCAACGATATTACACTGTCTCTCCGCTCATTGCGATTGCTTACTTTTAAAATCACTGGGCGAGGTTCTCGAAAGTCCAGTTAGCAAAAATGTAAAATATATATTGTTCATTGTTACATTCAAGGACTTTCCATAAATTTAGAGTACAGTGGGGACTTTCGCAATAAACATTTAACAATATAAGTTACATGAATTTTTAAAGATATATTAAACTGAAAAAAACATCGAAATTTAAAAAAATTCATAATGTTAAATCCGTTGCAAGTTACATATGATTATAATCAACTTTGCACAGCTCTCATAGAAAGTAATTTGTATTTAAGACCACAAGAAAAAAAAATTTACCAGAAGTCTCTAATAGCTCATTGGTTTTTACTCTCGCCAACTCCACAAGTAACAATGAGATAAAATTTTGATGTACCGAAGACCGGGGAAATATATTGAGTCGACACAGATAGATATGGACGTGTGTGTAGGGTATCTGTGAAAAACTTTCCTTTATATAGAAAGTAACCTACATATAATAAGATATGTAAAACCTTTTTTGACAGCTGTATGTTTACGATGATCTATTTTAGTTAGCGTATTATCACCAGTCGACCAATCAAAATGAATTGTCGGCCTGGCATGGCCAAGCGCGTAAGGCGTACGACTCATAATCCGAGGGTCGCGAGTTCGGGCCCACGTCGCGCTAAACATGCTCGCCCCCCCAGCCGTGGGGGTGTATAACGTTACGGTCAATCCCACTATTCGTTGGTAAAAGAGTAGCCCAAGAGTTGGCGGTGGGTGGTGATGACTAGCTGCCTTCCCTCTAGTCTTACCCTGCTAAATTAGGGATGGCAAGCACAGATAGCCCTCGAGTAGCTTTGTGCGAAATACCAAAACAAACAAACAAACAAACAAAATGAATTACCAAACTAATTAATTACATTACACTATGTAACAACATTTTAACTTTTTCTTGTTCCTTAGTGTTATTTCCCAATTGCTTATGCCTAAAGTAAGTGGAAAAGACCGATTTTTCTCTTCAAATTTTACTTTTGTAACCTAGGAGCGTATAACAAAAACATGATTGGAGACTATATTTGGAGGTTGATACGTGAAAGTGATTTACATTACAGTCGCAAATCTTAAAAAAATACTCACTTATAAACATTTTTGTATAACTTTAGTATAAATACATGTAAATCTTGATTCATATGTTGTTTTATTCAGACCCTAAATAAAAGAAAATGTGCAAATTTGCCCGTTTTTACATTTAAAATAGGTTGATTTCTAAATTTCATTATCCAGGTCACAAAAGCAAAGTTTGAAGGGAATAATGGTCATTTTCTGTACTTTTACAACGTAAGCAATTAAAAATTAACACACACTATGCAGGAACAAAATTTGTGTTACGTTGTATTACCCACATATATATCATATACGATTGAAATAAATAAAAACCACATAACTCGTGCGCATTCAAAAGGTGGACCTTTCTCTTTCGAAAGCGTTCTGGTTATAGGGTTTTATTCATTTCTACCAAGTCTTCTTACATCACGTGTTTTTCTAACGACATGTCACATGTGATTTATGTGATTCCTGAGAAAAGCGAAGGTTATGGAACGTTGAAGCAACTAAAACTTTAACATACATAATGTGTTACACGATTATCAAAACACACGTTCTTTGGAACGGTAAATGAGACAAGGAAAAGTGTGAAAAATTAAACTGTATGATAGTGTTCAAATAGTTCTTTAAATTCGTGGTTCTGCGTCTGCGTACGGACAACAATGTTAAATATCTGTGTTGTTAAACGAAACGTATATTTTTGTCGTTAACACTCTGGAAATATAATATGATCTATACGTCTACATGACAGATGTCTGTTACTATAACTTTGTGTAGAAACTAGGATTGCCAGGTGCGAGAATAGCGGACGGGAGGAGAAGACATACCCAGTTTGTATTGACCAACCTATCTGAGCCCGAATAGAGGAGCAGTTAATGTTTAAATTTATCTGTAGACTATCGAAAAGCAAAACTGTTCTTAAGAAAAAATCCCCGTCACACTAAACATACTCACCCTCGCAGCCGTGATGGCGTTATAAAGTGACGGTCAATCCCACTATTCGTTGGTAAAAGAGTAGCCCAAGAGTTGGCGGTGAGTGGTGATGACTAGCTGCCTTCCCTCTAGTCTTACACTGCTAAATTAGGAACGACTAGCGCGAATAGCCCATGTGTAGCTTTGCGCGACATTAAGAAAACAAACAAACAAACCTTAAGAAAAAGTTATTTACATCTATGTACCTAAAACTAAAAACATGCTGTTATTGACAAAAATTATAGAATACATTTCACGTTTTATTCATTTCAACACCGTAGGGTACTGGAAGGTAACGAAGTCATGTTAATTTGATAGCGTATAAAGTGCTTAGTTAGGTTTAGTTTGTTTTGAATTTCGCGCAAAGCTACACGAGAGCTATCTGCGCCAACCGTCCCTAATTTAGCAGTGTAAGACTAAAGGGAAAGCAGCTAGACATCACCACCCACTGCCAACTCTTGGGCTACTCTTTTACCTGCGAATAGTGGGACTAACCGTCACATTATAACGTCCCCACGTCTGAAAGAGCCAGCATGTCTGGTGCGGCGGGAATTCGAACACGCGACCCTGGGATTACGAGTCGAGTACCTTAACCACTTGGCCATCCCGGGCTCACAAAATAATTCGAGTAAACATCTGTGGAAATTCGACGATAGATAGGTTTGCGTAAAAGGTGTAGTGCATAGAAACACGCACCTAAAAGCGCATGTACTGTTCACATATGTAGTTTATTTCGCTACAGGTTTTCTATCTTTATTTCACAAACTTGTAATTAGTTTTCATACACATAATTACAGTTTATTTTATCCATCAGTATTGTCAGTTACCTCCTTCTTTCCACAAACCTAATTCTTGGCATTTTCATCGTAAAGAATAATCTATTTAACACACGAAACTCTTGGCCAGGTGGTAAGGGTGTTTGGTCAATAATTTGAAGGTCGCGAGCTCGAATCCATGTTATATAAGACATTCTCGCTCTGATGGCGTTATAATGTGACGCACAATCCCACAATTTGTTGGTATAAGAGTTGCTCAACAGTTGGTGGTGATGACAAGCTGCCTTTCCGCTTGTTCTTAATATTTAAATTAGAGATAGTTCTCGCAGATAACTTTCATGTAGCTTTGCACCAAATTAAAAAAAGCATATATTTATGGACCATCTGATAACGAACTTCTATGTGTTCAGCCGCGTAAAAGCGCCCTCTACAATCATTTATAGTCCCTTTCATTTCTAAAATATTATGATGCCGAGCTTATTTATACAGGTGGGTAAACACCATACCGTTTGAAGAAACTAGGTGTTACGTAATACCTTTTTTAATTCTACTTTTGTAATTTACTATTTTGTGTGCATGATAATGGAACCTGATTGGTATAAAAAGTTTAATTTAAACAAATCCATATATTATAGTAATTAACATGATAGTTTCAAATTTAGTCACGTGTTATGACTGTGAAAACACAGTAAGAAATAAGGAAACTGTACGACATATTATATATTGATATAGCAGTTTTCCAGACAATGTATATTTTTAAACAAAACTGTTTTCTCTACGAGTATTAGGTTGCCAGACTCACTAATGATATAAGCAGATTCGACCAAGAAACGGGAAAGAAGTGTTCCACAGTAGAACCCTTGACTTAGTTTCTTTAAGTCTAAGATAAATAAGTCTCTTTGAAGTAAACAAACAAACATAATTTTAATTTTTACAAATAAACAGAAAGTACAGTTATTCTACCAGACAGTTCTTAGCTCTACAACTCTATATCAGAAATAAAATACAATATTCTTCACCCGTTGATCTCCCAATAGAATTGACTAAAGAAAGAATCCCCGAATTTACAGGTAAACTCGCTTTATTTGTCCAGTCAACAGGTTAATTTCGTGACATTTGTTTTCTCATGGCATTAGTCAGCTGTTATATTTAGTTAGTACCAACCTAACCGTATTACAGTATTAATATTTCCAATGCACATGCAATATATTACTGCAACATTATCACGAAAAGACTGTATATTACCTAACATTGGGCAAAGAAACAAATTAACTAGAGCAAGACAACATGCAGCCTGAACTACTTTCATTACAACTTGGAACTATAAATATTTAGGAAAGAGACAAAAGGGGTAATTAACTTTTTATCTGCATCCATCTTTTCGTTTTTTACGATACAATGGCCCGGCATGGCCAGGTGGTTAGGTCGCAATTTGAGGCTCGAATCGCATTACAGTGGTGATGGCGTTATGTGACTGTCAATCCCATTATACGTTGGTAAAAGAGTGGCCCAAGTAGTAGTAAAATGTAGGAGGTCAAATGAAAGTTGATTTTGCACAACTGTTTGGGAAAACTAAATCCGTTCCTAACTGGATTGCCTTCTGTAAATGAATACTACTATCCAGGGACACAATGTTTAACATCGCACAATAAACTTGCCCGTAGAATCTTAAATATGTCAGTTCTTTAAAGATCTAAAAACTACTCTTAATTACATATTCGTTCTTTTTTTCTAGTTACACGTGCCGGTATTCGAAATTATTTTTATGATCCTTCGTAAGCAATACAAGATAGAATACCAAGAATCTACCGGTATACCTTCATTCTACAGTTTTTATTTATTGATTTGTCTTTTATTTAAAGAAAAAAGGCTTGATAACATATTTGTAATTAACGTTTTGTCTGTGTGTGTGTGTGAGATTTCAGTTTTCTAAGTTAAGTTTGATACTCTAAGTATTTCACCTCTATGATCTCCTCATTTCAAATTATAAAAACAAAACATTTCGTCCATTTAGTCTGGTTATAACTTTAATATATTATTCCATTCTATTATTTGTGGCATGACTAGGTCAGAATCCAGAATGGATTTAGAATTTAATTTCAGTGATTCAAATTTACAGTCACAATCTTTAGTTCGTCAAGTCCAGATAACAATATAATAACTTTAGAAAATTGTCCACAAAAGTTCGATAATATAAGAAGTATCTGAAAAAAGTCTATTGGTTTATCACTTGGTTATGGGTTAAGGTCAGTATCCCATCTTCAAATACTGTATTGTAATATGACCACGTGTTCCACCTACGTGTATGCTTCTCTAGTACCAATATAAGCCTGATTTATTCTTTGACAAGTCACCATTTTCAGATTCTTAGTACCAGGCTAAAACCTGCGGCCTAACACCAGATACCAACAGCAATGGGTAGGTTTGGCGTTTTATGGCTATCTGCGCCAAACATTCGTTAAAAATATTCAGATTGTAGTAAAAGTATTAACATTTGAAATAAAGAATCAAGTTAAAACAAGACATTTAATTAATTAAAACTTAAACAGCATGAAATCCATTTTCTATATTTAGTGTACAGTAGTAACAGAGAAATTTCAGTAATACTAGTTTTAAAGAACATACCGTAGCATGAGTTGAATGATCATAACTCATCAGGTTGACTAACGGGTAAGTTCAAACAGCAGCGTCAGTAACCTGAAGTTGACCTTTCCACTCCTGGTTTCTAGTTATTTAACGGCCATTTTATTATATCATATCGAACTAGTTGTACTTTAAAAAGGAATAATAAAAAATGGTCGAATTTATGAATTAAAAATTTAAATAGTGTTAGAAAGGTCAATGGTTTTTAGAAAACTAAAAATATTTGTAAGATGAACAGTGTCATCGGCTATGGTGGGACAAAACATATCTAAAATGGTGTCGTCACATTTGGGACAGTAATTAGCCATGATGAGATAAGTTCATATGTGGATACCGCTATATCATCCAAAGTTAGATCCAATTCATCCAAGTGCACCTAGAGGGGAAGGGTAAAAGAAACAGTGGCAGATGGTCTATTATTAAAAAGTGTGGCCCGCTGAGGAAGAAAAACACAACCCCATGTGAGATGCTGCGGTAAAGATCGAAGTTTTGAAGCATACATCAAAGACATTTGCAAGGTTGCGGGTTCGAATACCGGTCGCGCCAAACATGCTCGCCCTTTCAACCGTGAGGGCGTTATAATGTTACGATCAATCCCACTATTCGTTGGTAAGAGAATAGCCCAAGAGTTGGCTGTGGGTGGTGATGACTAACTACCTTCCCTCCTGGCAATCATAAACACCAATGATTTCCACTTGTTACGATGCGGGCGCCAGACGAGCAAAGCATTATTATAGTTAATTATAGAATATTATTAGTAGCTTTGTTACATTTTCTAACATTATTTATCTAGTTCCTTATTGATTTTGAAGAACTAGAAGAATGTTCGCTGTATTGGTAAATAATTAATTAATTATATGCATTCTTTTCGACCACTAATTACAATTTGTTGATATGAGAGTCAAACCTTTGTCTGATTAACAGTGTATCAGTATTTATAATTTTTTCATATCCTCGCTGATTTTTTAAATGCGATAATACTGGTATGGACACAGTACGTTTTCATTATTGAAATTCGTTTTGTTGTTATTAAAATGCTATTAAACGATTGAAGAATCAAGGCCCCCGTAAGTACAGCGGTAAGTCTGCGGATTTATAACGCTAAAATCAGGGGTTCGATTCCTCTCGATGGGCTCAAAAGATAGCGCGATGTGGCTTTGCTAAAAGAATACATAAACACTCAAATAATCAACTGTAGCTTTGCGCGAAATTCAAACTAAACTGATGGGTTGTTGTTGTTGTTTGGAATTAAGCACAAAGCTACACAATGGGCTATCTGTGCTCTGCCCACCACGGGTATCGAAACCCGGATTTTAGCGTGTAAGTCCGCAGACATACCGCTGAGCCACTGGGGGGCAAACTGATGGGAAAGTACACATCAAAACAATTACGGACAGCGACAGGCTCGGGTTTCCAAGTTAATTTAGATATAAATTCTATATCTTAAAAAAATTAAATAGCACTGTTAACAAGAAATTAAAGCTTCGTTCTTTTGTTATAGTATTTACTGAACTTAAAGTTTTTTCTCCTGCTTTAAAGACCCGGCATGGCCAGGTGGTTAAGGCCCTAAACTCGTAAGCCGAGGATCGTATGTTCGAATCCCCGTCACACCAAACATGCTCGCCCTTTCAGCGGTGGAGGCCTTATAATGTGCGGTCATTCCCGCTATTCGTTGATAAAAGAGTTGGCAATGACTAGCTGCTTTCCATGTAGTCTTACACTGTTGCTAAATTAGGGATGGCTAGAGCAGATAGCCCTCGTGTAGTTTCGCACGAAATTCAAAACCAAACCTAATTTAAGTTTTAACTGACGTTCTACACCATTTTTAAATATAATTTCAAACGTGTTTAAGAACTCTGTAAATATATTTTATAAGCCTGATTCAGGTCAAATACATAAATAATTTCTCGCGCTTCGAAACAAAAGCTCGTACTTCGCGTACGAAGCTCTTTGTCGTTATTGTCACAATATTTTGTATTTGGGTACATAAAGTTTATGTGATTTAAAGGTAGTGCGGTGATTAAAACAGTGTAATGAGCTGCTTAGATTACTCGTAGGCGCGTGGTTAGCTACTTAAAATTCTGAATGAATCTGGTGGCCGTGCGAGGCGTTTCTATGACTTTGAGGTTGAACCAAAGTTGATTAATCTTATTTATTCCACAACTTCCACAACAACACACGGTACCCACCAAACACCTCTAATACAGATGACATTTTGAGTCAAATGGTGTGATCAGAAATGGCAAAATGATCGACTTTTATAATTATAATTTAAAATTAAAATTTAAAAGTATTATAATTTAAAAAGGCGGCAGTACTGGTACTCAAAATGGCTACAATCTAATGAAGAAATTCACCCACCCAAACACTTTTGTCTGAAATGGGATTCTGATGGATAACCGTCTATTCCCCAAATATCTTTTCCTTTCCAATGCATGGTACTATTTAGCCTCCAGAGGCCCGGCATGGCCAGGTGGTTAGGGTGTTTGACTCGCAATCTGCGGGTCACGTGTTAGGATCACACCAAACAAGCTCGCCCTTTCAGCCGTGTGTGACCGGTCAATCCCACTATTCGTTGGTAAAAGAGTAGCTCAGGAGATGGCAGTAGATGGTGATGACTAGCTGCTTTCCGTCTAGTCCTACACTGCTAAATTAGGGACGGCTAGCGCAGATAGCCTTCACGTAGTTTTACGCGAAATTCGAGAAACAAATAATCTGTCCCAACTTTCTTTTGCACATATGATGGACGACATTGTTCGTACTTCCTAAGTTTGCGTAATTTTAAAAACGTTTAAAAAGCTTCTCGTGTATACATCAACTTTAACCTGTTGATGATATAGACATTACTGGATACTCTCCAACCCAGACAGACAGAGCAGGAAATGTCAAATGATCCTTAACGCACTTGTGGCTTGTGAAACCTACCCGAAATACAAATTTAAATGGAAGTGGTCCTTTGACAGGTTGTCGAGCATACCGTTTTACTTCCTTAATATTTCATCCATGGCAGCTTATCGACGGATTTCCATTTATGTATGAAAAATACTTCTCGCCAAAACTAATTCAAATATAAACGTAGTACAATCGCTTGACTCGGCAGAAAGAAGAGGTCCGTGGACAAAGCATAAATGTAGTGAGTTTAGTTGTGAACTGAAACAGATGGAATGGTGTTAAAGTCTAAAAAAAACAAAACATTTTATTTTATTGTAAAACTAAAAGTATGCGTAGCTTGTGGAGCAGTGACTGAACTATTGGGATGAATGGTAGAGGTTGAATTTTAGATAGAATGAGATAAAATGTACTTAGATGAATACAGGTAATAAGTAAATATATAATGTGGATGCTGAGTAGATTGAAGAATGAGATGAAAGAAGATAGGACTTCTACAGACAGTCTTGGTTTTCTCGGACTAAGATACGAACTAACTTAAGTACGAGTCAAATCTCTTCTGAAATTGTCGAAAAGCTCATTCACGATGCATATTTCTGACCAATCATAAAATGGACATCAGAAGGTATAAGGGAAGTCTTTTGTGAATGGGAGATTTAGAAACAACAAACGTGAATAACCCATAATTTATAGTTATTTTTTGTGTGTGAGACATTGGAACTTTTGTTTTTCCATGGCCTGTACCTCGGGCTCCAAGCTACTTGTTACCTCTGTGATATCCATGACGTTGAGGTACGAGGGCTGTTCAAAAAATACGTGGACTGACGTCATAAAACAAAATGTACTTTATTTAGAAGTTACAGGTCTGGGACCCCTTCAAAGTACTCTCTTCCCAACGCACACACTTATTCCAACGGTGTTTCCACTTGTTGAAAGTCCTGGTACGGTTCTTTTGTAATATCTTCCAGCATCTTCGTCGCATTTGCTTTAATCTCGAGAATCGTCTCAAATCTTCTTACTTTCAAGGGTCTTTTGAGTTTGGGAAACAAGAAAAAATCGCAAGGAGCAAAGTCAGGTGAGTAGGGGGATGGAGAAGAACAATGATCGAGTGTTTGGCCAAAAACTCACGAGTTGTGAGGCACACGTTTCGCAGCAACGTGATGCAATTTAATTTTTCGGTCAAAATCTCGTAACAAGATCCAACGGATATCCCACACTCTTCAGCAAGCTTCCTGACAGTCAGATGTCGATTTGCCCGCACCAGGGTGTTGATTTTGTCAACGTGTGGGTCGTCAGTTGATGTGGAAGGACGTCCAGGACGCTCATCATCTTCAATGGACTGTCGACCATCCTTAAAACGTTCATCCCACTTGAAACATGCCGTACGCTTCATAGCAATATCACCGTAAGCCGTGTTAAGCATAGCAAAAGTTTCAGTCACAGATTTTCCAAGTTTAACACAAAATTTCACAGCAAGTCGTTGCTCCTTCAGGTCATTCATTCTGAAACCCGCCAAACGAAAAAAATCGCACTTCACTTAAAACCGCGTAGCTAATACACAAATTAAGATATTTGCAATCGAGAAATGGCGTCGTAATCAGCTAATCTGTGCAAACCTAGCGACACCAATCGGATTCCCCTGGAACCAACTGGAGCCGTGCAATTCAAACAGACCTCGTACTTTGTAATGAATGATACTGTTATGTTTGTATGTATACTTGTTTGTGCTTTGTTGCACTTCAGATCTGAATGTGATTTCAAAAGATAATAGGAAAATTTGTAAATGTATTATTGAATTCCATTAGTGAACAAGTTTGGTGTAAAATGTTATTTTAGTGATAAAATAAGCATTGGCTCAGCAGAGCCAGGTGAGTTAAGTCACATCAAACATGCTCGCCTCTTCAGCAGGGGAGCGTTATAATGTGACGGTCAATCCCACTATTCGTTAGTAAAAGAGTATTCCAAGAGTTGGCGGTGGGTGGTGATGAGTAGCTGCCTTCTCTTTAATCTTACACTACAAAATTAGAGACGGCTAGCGCAGATAGCCCTCGTGTAGCTTTGCTCGAAATTCAAAACAAACAAACAAACAAACAAAAGAAAGCATCATCAGAAATGGCAGACCGATGACAGCTCTAAGGTTGACTGGAAGAACAAAGCAGTGCGTTTCAAAATTCAATGTAAAACAGTACATCAGAACATCTTCGTTAACTGCTTGTCTTAACGTGCAGAAGCTTTTCTGCTGTCCGTGTTTATTATTTACCAGTCAATGTGCGACATGGAACTCAAGGGGTTTAAATAATATGCATAAGGCATTTAAAAGGCGTGAAAGTTCCTCCAGTGATATATTTTCAATTCTAGGCCTAGCTAGACTTGAAAAATCACGGATTGAATTTCAACTAAATAGCCAACATAAAATAAATGTTTAAATACACAATAAAAAGGTGAAGAGAAATAGAGACATATTTTGTGGTCACGATGAATCACAAGAGTCTGATAACTTGTAATTATATGAAACTGGTAAAATTGTGCAAGAAATATGACCCATTGTTGAAATCCTATTTAAAGAAATCGAGTGTTTTTTTCTCTAGCATGTGAAACGTAATCCATAATGACCTGATTAGCTGTGTAGGGGAAGCATTGTTGAATAAACAGAACAAGCGATTCTCCGTTTGTGACTCGTATCTTAGAAATAAATCCTGATGCAAAACCATTTTTCAGCTTTCTAGTGTTGTACGACATGCTACTAAAGATGGTGAAATTTGCAATAGATTTCTGGGGTTCACAAATGTTAGTGCAGACCGAACAGCTGTAGGTTTATCCAAAATAATGTTTAATTTAGTCGATGAATTAAATATTGGGCCAAAATTTGTTGCGCAAACAAACTTATGATTGGACAAGCGTGATGTCCAGTGAGCTGAATGGGCTAAAAAGAAAGTTAAAGATAAGTATCCAAAAACTCTTTTTCATTCATTGTATGGCACACAGATTTAGTGTTGTCCCAATCTGTGGCGAAAATCGAAGATTGTGACAGATTCTTTGCAAATCTTAAATAATTATTATTATTATATTTTATTTGGAGAGACAAACAAAACTTTGACACCTTTTTTCCCGAAAGTGGTCCAGTATGTTGGACTTATAATTACCGCCTTATCGAAACTGTCTTGGAATACAAGAAAGATTTCGTTGATTTCTTTCAAACAATGTTGATAATTTTGGCAGCTTGAATACTGAAACCTTTACCCGTGTTCATCCATTTGTTTTGTTTTGTTTGTTTTGGAATTTCGCACAAAGCTACTCGAGGGCTATCTGTGCTAGCCGTCCCTAATTTAGCAGTGTAAGACTAGAGGGAAGGCAGCTAGTCATCACCACCCACCGCCAACTCTTGGGCTACTCTTTTACCAACGAATAGTGGAATTGACCATCACATTATACACTCCCACGGCTGAGAGGGCGAGCATGTTTAGCGCGACGCGGGCGCGAACCCGCGACTCTCGGATTACGAGTGCACGCCTTAACGCGCTCGGCCATGCCAGGCCTTTGTTCATCCATTTTCATCGAATGTCAGAGATTTTGAGTTCAGTTTCTTGTTGAACATATTTGCCAATATTTTTTCATATACAAATGTTATATTTGACGTTTTACAGAATAGAATATTTGACATATCCTACTGTATGCAGAGATGCCAACTGTTTCAAATAACTGACCATAATGATTGTAGACAGAGCCCTTTTACAGTTTTAGTCCTTTTAGATTTACCAGAAACAAGACAATCTGGTGAACGAGGCCTCTTTTTTTTTCCTACTTGTGAACGATCGCATTGGTGTTTCTATGGCACTTAGAAAACAAAAAATACCCATCTACGCGAGCTCTGATTGGCTGACAAGAACTGACGACGTAACTATGGATTCCTCCACGTACCCAGTATGGAGAAGCACCACACTCAAACTATTGGTAGACATCAGAGATACAAATATTTTTTATCATTTCAAACACAAACATGATTATCGCAAGTAGCCATTTGGACTATGTCTTTTATTTATTATCAAAATTTATTTGCATCTCACTAGAAATTTTCTTTTCACCCCTTTCAAGCCCTGGGGGAACAATTTATCACGTTATTGTATAGGCCTATACAATATATAATAATTTGGGAGTTGTAACAAGTCGTAATATTTGTCTGTATGAGCGTATAGTCGTAATGTATACACCAAAATCGTAATGATTACGGTCAAATCGTAATGGGGTTAGCATCTTTGCTGTGTGTAAATGAAATGGTGACTATTCTGCAAAACAAGAGACGATTTCGATAAATTTGGGACAGCAGTCGATAGATGATATCCTATACTAATCGAATAAGAAACAACCCCAGAGAAGACGTTAAAATAGCATACAGAAAGTTATTTTACGAAATTTGGGAAGCAGTTTTCCAGCAAATTGACATTATGGTTTAATGCTTGAAAAACATAACATTCTTCGACGGTTTTAATACCGAAAACAGGAAGAGAACAAAAAAATATTTCCTGAATTAGCATTAAAATCATTGCAATATAATTATGGAGGATACTTTGAAATATATTCATCGCTTGAAAAGTGAGTTTTCGGTTTTATACGCTGAAAGGAAAGCCGGTGAATGAATTACTTTATTATTTGCGAAATGCCAACAAATTACAAAGTTGTGTGAGATAACCTTGACACTTCCAGCCAACACTGCCTCAGTTGAGCGTCCTTTCTCTTATTTAAAAAGAATACACAGCTACACCAAAAATACACAACGACAGGAAAACTTTGGTTTGTTTTGAATTTCGCCCAAAACTACACGAGGGCTATCTGCGCTAGCCGTCCCTAATTTAGAAGTGTAAGACTGGAGAGGAAGCAGCTAGTTATCACCACCCACCGCCAACGCTTGAACTACTATTTTACTAACAAATAGTGGGATTGACCGTAACATTATAACGCCCCTGCGGCTGAAATGGCGAGCATGTTTGGTGTTACGACGATTCGATCCCTCCACCCTCGGATTACGAGTCGAGTGCCTTAACCACCTGGCCATGCCGAACCCTTTCTCATCAGATGCGTAAAGCTCAGTTAAAGCACATAACATTTTTAATTATAACATTACATACAAGCTAGTTATATGATTGAGACGTTAAACGTTATGGGTTTTATATTTTTTTATCCGCATTAGTAAGGCAAAACAAGCCAGTTATTAATTAATCGGTAAAAAATATACACATCTATTAAAGTGTGAAGACATTTCTTTATGGAAAATAAAAGTATTTTAAATGAGAGAATATGTAACCGTAATTTGCAGTTATTTATATGAAACGTTGTGTAACAAAACTTGATGTTTGTTAATATTCATAATAGATACACGAATAACACGTACAAATGTTTAAAACACTGGTATTGTTTGTTATGTTTTTGAATTTCGCGCAAAGCTATACGAGGACTACATCCTATACCCGTCCCTAATTTAGCAGTATAGGATTAGAGGGAAGGCAGCTAGTTATCACCACCCACCGCCAACTCTGGGGCTACTCTTTTACCACAAATAGTGGCAATGACTGTTACATTATCACGCCCCCACGGCTGAAAGGGTGAGCATGTTTGGTGCGATCGAGATTCGAACCCACGACCATCAGATTAAGCCGAACACCTTGATATACCTGGCCATGCCGGGCCGAAAACAGCAGTAACGCTTTTTGAACATACTTTCCAGAAGGATTTTAGGGCGTTTCATACAACTAATATAAAATACTTCGCGAAGAAAACTTTTCATGCGAGTCAACTCAAATTAAAACCGTTGGAAAATGAACAGATGGAAGTGTTATTGTCTTTTAGTCACAAGTTATAAAAAAGAAAGATTTGTTGTTTTTTGGAATTTCGCACAAAGCTACTCGAGGGCTATCTGTGCTAGCCGTCCCTAATTTAGCAGTGTAAGACTAGAGGGAAGGCAGCTAGTCATCACCACCCACCGCCAACTCTTGGGCTACTCTTTTACCAACGAAAAGTGAGATTGACCGTCACAATATACAAAAGAAAAAAGAAAAGAAAGAAAAGAGGGCTCCAGCTGACGATGTTTATCGGTTTGTGACCAACTGCACGAGGCTGTGGGAAGATGGCTGCCCTTTAGCTCGTACAGAAAACAGCGGCAAATTTGCCTAGTTAGTTAAGAACTAAATGCTTATGGAACAATGTAAAAAAACCTTGTTGGATAATTAGAAATGACACATATTAGAACAAGAAAAAAAACGAAGAAAAATAATGTAGTAGCTTTCATTTAACTAACGTGTACTCACGTAGATAAAAACAAATTGTATCTGTAAGTATGCAAACATATAACACTTTATTACAACTTAACATTAAACATTTCATATATGCATTGCGACACAAAATATTAGTTAAGGAGGTAGCTAAGCTAATTCCCTTCGATCTCGTTACGCTTTGTTATGGGTCATTCAATTATGCATTTATGGCATCACGTGTACCTTTCTTGTAGGATATGTTTCTGTAAATTTAAACACAAAATACAGAAAAATAAACCGTAATATTTTCCAATGGCGGATCATGTGGTATTTGGATGATATAA
Source organism: Carcinoscorpius rotundicauda (assembly GCA_011833715.1). NCBI lineage: Eukaryota > Metazoa > Arthropoda > Merostomata > Xiphosura > Limulidae > Carcinoscorpius > Carcinoscorpius rotundicauda. Next base: position 56,854,633 of record CM022403.1, on the reverse strand, counting down.
CTTTCTTATTTACCAACAGTGAAGTGGGTACGACACATGCCCTTGGAAGCTTTGTTCATTAAATACAAAGCTACACATTTAGTTAACTGTGTTGTATCCACCAGTGGTATTGAAACCAGATTTTTAGAGTTGTGAGTCCTCTAACCTACCATTGAGCTACGGCGATATGTCCTGTGAAAGAACAACATTACGTGTTCTCACTGTATAACAGTTCTTCAAAAGAAGTGCATTTTCCAACACTCCTCTAAACGTTTTTTGTTTTTTTTTACTGAGTTTAAGAATTTGCACCCAGGGAAATAACATTTTCCATGTTTTAAATAACTTATAACAACAAAGAAGAGCTAGTCATCGAGGGCAAAATGTTCTCTGAAAGAGTTGTCGGGTCTCCAAAAAGTCCTCTCATGAATATTAATTTTTTTCTAAAGTTGCAAAGGTATATAACTCCTTTCTCATTATGGCCATCCACTTGGGGTGAAGAACTGGCAGAATATGGTGATCTCAGAAGAATTGATCAAGTCCTCGTCTGAGGGTCGTCACAGTAAAAGTTGTTCTAAGATGAAATAGAACAGTAACTCTAGACCAACTCTGGACAATGCCATGAAAGACGAAATGTAGCTGTCATTAGTAGATAACGTCTGGTAGCCTGAACTGTATCAACAGCAAGGAAGAATCGACCATGGGTCAAGACAAAGATCTGGACACTACAGAATTGACGGATACATTGTTATTTTGCCAGTTTATTACACCTTGATAAAGTAACAGCATTTACATTTTACACAAGCAAAACAAGAATGAGGCCAAAAACTATATAGCAGGTCCTCATCTGCTTTACTGAAAGCAATGAAATACAAGAGACAATTCCATCAGCATAATATTATGACTGACTCGTGTCCAGAACTGTGTAAAATTCAGCATGTTTGATACTGAGAGGGATAGGAAAAAATCAATGCAACTTCATGGTAAGACCATCAAGGGGTAAAACTGTGTGAGAAGGGAGACAAGTACACAATGGATGTCCTTTTGTCAAACTCTGCACAACTCTACCGGCAGAACATTGACATCTTCTGTACTAATACAACTTTAAAACGGTAACCATGAAAGGTCCTGAATATAAATGATATTCAGAGGGAATGAAACTATAATAAAACAAAGTATGGTGTACTGTAGCAAAGCACACAGTGAGAAATTAATACGACAGTATCTAGCTAAAAGGTCGTTTAGTACTCAGGTAAACTTAATATAATACATTCACAAAAATTAAAACTTGTCATTCGAAAATCTTGACAACTCTATACATGCTATGATTTCAACAAATCTTATTCAAGTATCTATCGAAGAGTCTCGATACCTTTAATGTGTTCTCTGACACTATTTACTTTGTAAATCTATTTTCTTTTGGACTCTGTCAATTTCAATTCTGCGTATGATAATTCACTTACAACGTGAAGCAAGACACTAGCTATCTGCCTAGGATTATGGTGGCCAAAGTAAACCGAATGTACTTTTAAATTAGTTATCCCAGTGAAACTTCCACAGATCATACCTTTACAGAACTCCAAATACACTCAAATACATAAATTACCATTTTGTTTTAAAACATTTGAGCATATCACCCTTCTAAAACATTGTTTTCTACGACACTAAACACAAAGTTGAAATTCTAAAATTGTGAAATTAACACTCCTACGAAAAGTGGGGCCTAATAGGCCCCAGAGCAACTTGAAAGGTTATTAATATTAGGCTAATAATTTTGTATTTAAATGAAATTGCCGTTAACTGACCCCATCCCTTTATGTTTTAATGGCAATTTCATTTAAATACAAAATTATTAGCCTAATATTAATAACCTTTCAAGTTGCTCTGGGCCCATTAGGCCCCACTTTTCGTAGGAGTGTTAACAATTATACAAGTGAAACGAAGCCTGCCACATACTAATAAAATTACCTTCCATTTACAGAAAGAAATTACATTGATTAACTTTTAAAATTTTTGTTAGAAAACATAAAATTATGAAAAAAACGTTTCCCAAGATGAGTCAATTTATTTAAGTCTAAAGACAATAACATTGATTTAACTAGGTGAAGTTATAACCTAACTTTTTAAAAGGTATTCACCTATGAACAATAGGAAGTTTTAAAACAGCTACTTACGTGATGACAGATTTCAGTAAAATGTTTGGTCTCTGGGTATTGCATGTTAGTACCCTGGAGGGTCAGGTTCTCATGGACTTCCTCCTCCCCGGACTTATGTGGTCTTGAGGTATTTTATAGCAACTTCGTTTTTGGGTCAGAGTGAACTGAATATTACTCCAATCCTTTTCAGGGCAACGCCCATGTATTGTGTTACACGTTATCATTTTGCTCCATCAGCAGGATGTCAAGTTTGTTGGTATCACTTTTTCAATATTTTTATTCATTTCATTCATATATATACATATTTTTATATATTCTTTTTATGTTTAAATATATATTGATCGGGGAGAGATGTTTAGGACTAGTTTAATGTACGAGGTACCTATCTAGTTCACATAGTAATTCGTTTTTCATCCAATTTTTATTGAAGAACATTATTGTACAATGCAGGAGTCTTGTCTGGTATGGTTGGTATGTTCCAATATTTGTGTATGAATTGAGATGATATAGTTCTTGGAACTCTGTATACTGTTTTGTCTCTAACAGTAAGTACATTCAAATTCAAATGCATTCAATAAAATAATTTCGTTTATACTATTAGCTCCCTCTACTTTTTAAATTTAACTTAATACCAATATAATTCCATTTGTGATGTTTCATTAATGTTAGGTTTCAGTTTTTTTAATTTTTAGTGCTTCCAGAGTTTTGCCTTTTGTTTATATGTTCTATTGTTACACCTAACAAAGGTTAATAATTTCCTCGTATGTAACCTGATATCATAATAATTTATATTTAACAGTGGAGAAATTAAAACATTCAAAAATTCATTGACACTTGAAAAAATAAAAATGCACATTTATTGTCTCAACAGTTTTCACATAAAATAAAGTTGTTGCAAATACAAATAATCACAACAATGATCGTGAACATTATATATTTCATTTTGCACTTTGATCTTTACAGTAATTCCTTCTCAAATACCATGTTCTGTGGAAATACATCCCTCCTATCAAAATACTTTACAAATATTAGTTTCTGTATTTTAGAATATGTCATACTTTCAGAGTGCTTTATATTAGGTGCATATTTCAACTTTTACAAATCAGAAACTAGAATAAAATATTAATGATTCAATAACACAATTAATTATACAAGCCAAGAATACTGACTTGAAAAACTAAAGTATACTTGTTTAAAGTGCAATCTATATAAAAAAAATAAAAAATTAATGGTCTAATACATTGAAAAAATACATTTTATTTGCCAGAATACCAACTAATATAGATGATTATATGTGATGAACATTTAACAGGCAGTTCTGATAGATCTGCCTATCACAAAGTAACTAACAGATAAATGTATTAGAAATTACTTGCAGAAGTAAAAAAAATACAAATAAAATAGCATGGAATATTATATGCAATAAGAAGTCTTAGCACAGAACAACAGAGCCAATCAACCAAGTAAAAAAACTAGATTTAATCTTTCTTCGTAATTCAACAAGGTTAAATTGCGTGAAGCAAACATCAAATAACTTAACCTCCTTGTTGAATTACAAAGAAAGGTTAAAAGGAGGTTAATGTATGCAATGCCAACATCAAATTAAAATGTTTCCCTGTCCATTGAATAGGTTAATAATGACTACAACATAACTGGAAAAATACGAAACACAGTTCACGCTTTTAAAATAACTTGAAATTTATAAGACAAACAGTTTTGTCACACAAACATTTTACAACTAAATGCATTAGTAAACAGCCTATTCTGTTCCCCAAAATTAGTTTCACTGGCTGAATGCTTCATACTAATCATACAACAAGCAGTTCTTTCAGACGCACAACTTACAGTTAAACGAGTAAGTTAAAAAGAGCCCCTTCAGTTCAGTGAAATTCGTTACCTAAATTATAAATGCTTTGTATTACAGTTTTACCGATCTACACTAAATCATTGTGAACAACTACTTTACATCTACAAACAACGTATACAAACAATTACCAAGTTTTCAAAGTACTCTCACACTACACATTTTTAAATGTATTTTTTTTTATATATAAATTTAAATTTTTCACTAATTTCCTTCATTACTACACATCTAACTCTAGTTCTGTGATCTTTCTCACGTCTGTTGTTTCCTAAAGGGTTAAAAAAAATACAGGTAACGCTTCAAGTTCATTGATAATTACACCAGGCTGAAACAATCAGTTATCACTTATTCAAAGATAAACATACTATAACCACTGTAAAGACAACGGATATGTTTAGATTTTCCTTAAGGTTTTATCCTAACTAATCCAATAATCCTCAAACTGACTGTATAAAAATCAAATCCTTTCTGGTCCTGTAAAAATGATTTTAAATTATTTTTGCTGTATGGTATTTTTTTTCTAGGCAGATTTGGGATGGCTCATCTGTATCACAGAGAACCCATATCAACGGGGACATAAACTATGTCTGAAATGCCATCTAATCATGATGGAAATACAGGAGTACGTTTGCAGGATAAATAAATCGAATTCTGAAATTAGATTTTGTGTTTCTTGCCCTCCTCAAGCTCGTGAGGGGTTGTCAAAATTAAAACTGTGTTTTATATCACAGTAAAAAATGCAGAAGGTGGATCTCCTAAGACAGCTTGTTTTTAGATACCCTTAGGGTAGCTATAGAAATAAATTGGGATAATGGAGGAGGCTAACTGGTGCATTGAGACCTCTGTGAATCATGAGAGTGGGGTATTTAAACTCTACAGCAGAATGCAGGTTTGTTTTTTTCTAACTATATTACTGCATTAACCCTTTTGCTATGGGTCACAGGTCATGTCATCACATTGTTGACTTGCATTCAAAATTTTATTGAACTACTATCTTATGAATTTAGATCAAGCTTGGAATCAAACTGTAGATAATAATTCAAACTTTAATATTATATACAAGTTCATTTTTTAATTTAAAAGTAAATATTAAAATACATCTTGTGGTATTTTGAATGCAGTACTGTTTAAAATTAGATGCTTGTGATGTTAAAATACTAAGTCTATAATTTTGTACAAATTAAGAACTCCAATTACTAATATAAAATAAGAACATAACATTTTTTTTATTTTGTTGAGATATGGTTTATGTACTAAAACAGGGTGGCCCTGTTCAACTCTTTCCTGGTTTTGAAATGGTCCCTTATATACACTTACTTCAATATATGACAGGTAAATAACCAATAAACACCTCAACATCCCCAGAGTGGTTTACTCAGCCATTTTAACCTTTTACAAGGTAACAACATTCTTTTGATTCAAGATTTCAACAAGGTAGATTGTGTCTTCAGTCTGCTTAAAGTTTCACATACATATATAACACCTAAAAAAATTGTTTGGTATTCTACATGTGTGAAAGTTCAAAGGGCTTAACAACCTATGTCCAGCAGATAAGTGTTTGCTTTACTTCTTGATTTACTGTTCCATATTTTAAGAAAAACAAGTTTAACAATTTATTTCTAAATAATCTCAAACAATGGATGTATAATAAAATATATTACAAAATATTAGTCTACTAAAACACAGCCAAGACAGGGAAGACTAAAGGTCAGTTTTATATTACTGAATATGTAACGAGTGCACATACACCTTGTCAATGCAAGTTATGTAGTGTTAGATAGGTGTGATCAGAAAGTCAATATAATAAAAAATATAGATAAATATATAACATTATAAGATATAAGCAACTTTGACTATATTTGTATTTTTGTGGTTATAATATGTAGCCATTCAAGCACAAAACAATTCCTAATTTTTTATGAATATTGCCAAGTTGGTCAAGTGACAGACTCCACAGTTAAAGTATAGAAAATAACAAAATATAAAGTTTTACTGAAAACAAATACTTGAAATATAAGTAGGAGGTTCTAGAGATTGCACAAATAATATTTGAGATTTTTAGAATGAAGTTTTTTAATCATAAAATGAAATTACTTCGTACTCAGACCAGTAACGAAAAAGTATTTCCACAAATACTGATTGTAAAAATATTTTATTAAAAAAAACCTGATTTTTTTATATACAAAATACTTGTAATCTGTACTAAATGCTTAGCAAATTTTATGAAGATATACCTACTGTATCGAAAATTACAGTGCATATGTGTACACAAACTCATGTATATTATACTAGGCCTGTAGCGACAGGGTTAAAACAGTTGTATGTCTCGGCTGTTTGTGTTACTCTACTGTTAACAGGTAGAGAAGATAAAAGTAAACAAAAAAAAACAATAAAAGAAAATAAAAGTTTAAATATGTGTTACTTCGAATTATTTTTAGTAAAATTATACATATTTTTGTTTTTATTTTATTATATAAAAATTTCACACTAACAAGTCCACATCATGTTGTAGGCTCCAAGTTCTCTTAAATTCAAAAGCAGAGTAAACAACAGAAAATACTAAATAAAAATAAGCTTATTTTCTGAAATATTGTTGATTCATATATTAATTAAAGCTTAATTTTTAATTAAGATTTTATAGTTCACAATAAATTCAAATTCCTGTTACACATTTTCAGTTTTTCATCATACTTTTATGCACTTAATGAAGAATCTAATCTTCAGCTTATGGTTTATTAACAAGTTAACGTTCACTAAATATGTTATTAGCACCAAAAAATATACAGCAGTTCAAATGAACAACATTTGTAGGTGGCTCGATAGTTTTCGTTTATCGTTACTTTCTGCTGTACAGTGAAGTTCGAAGAATCGCAATTATATATGTAAAACATTTTTGAGCCACTAGTTTCTTTATACTTACTCTAAACACTTGTAGATCATTAAAACACACTTACTTCAGCTAAGCCACCAATTGAAAAACAGTTTGTTCAATGGTTAATTAATATTTCTTTTCTCAAGTCATTTCAAAATATAAATAAAAAATATTGCCTTTAACAATTTAGCTACATCTTACTATTGTTTTGTATATTCTATCAGCACAACAAGGAATTAAAACTACAGAATTTATGTTAGGCACTTCATTACTGGCATATATAAAAACAGTATCCAAAAATACACACTACCAGTTGTGTTCCATCCACCTTAAAACGTGAAGTGACTGAACACAGAAACATAAAAACACTAATAGAAAGAAAGAGTATCAGTTTCAGAAAATTTAGTCCTCCTTGGTTTTGAGATTAAACCTGTTAATTGAAAACAAAAATTATTAGTTGAGGCTTGAAATACTTTTTTAAACAAAATTTCATAAATCTAGATTTTTTGTTCTTTGCTTTCCAAATGTTAATAAGCCTCCATTCAATATAAACTTAGTCAAATGTATCCAGCAGTAAGAACATATGTTGTGAAACAAATTTAATTGTTCAAACAGTCTGTAATACACATATATAATTAGGTTAGTTCTGAAAGCTTAGATGACCATGTTAATCTCAAAAATTAACCTTCAAAACACTGGTTTATTTTTATACTTTTCACTACAAGTGCATCATATTGAGTAACTTCCCAGAAATGTGGCTGATGGCCACCTGTTTTAACTATTCATACCTCTGAACAGAAATGTGTTGACTCTCAGTGACACATGGGATGCTTGTCATCCTTGTGATGTACGTATTTTACTTACATGTCATGAATGAGAATAATCATGTACATCACAGCATTACACATGAATTTTTAAAAAAACAAGTGTTTGTTACTTGTAATTTTGGTTTTATTTAGTCTTGAAAAACAAAATGTTTGGAGATCTTGCAGAAGTGCATCTAGTTTTATGCTGTAGTATTTCACTTGAGTGAATCATTTTTACTTTTCCTAAAACAGACAAGGACTCACAGAAATAATGGGCTGTATTAACTGAAAACTGAAGGTATTTCTGTTTAAATGTCTTGAGTGACTCATGTTAACAGGGATACTGTAATTAGTATCATAAATCCTAAAAAATTTATACATAAATAGTTTACAAAAATGTATTTAAAAATTAATAGGGCTTATACACACCACACAAAAATACCAGAGTTCCAATACATAATGATAACTAATTTTCACTGATGTTACGAACTTTCATGCAAACACTAATATTCTAAACAAGATTTTAAACACACCATTAGTACCAGAAGGACCATCATATTCAAATGTTTTTTTTTTACAATACTAACATGAATAATTTTTGTTTCAGCTACAGACATCTTCTATTTTGTAGAAACACTAATTTATAGCAGGATCTGTTCTTATAAAACGTATGTTAGTTCTTTAACCCACATTGAAGCCGACAAGAATTATGTTTAGTCAAACTACTTTCAAATGTATCACCTGGAAACTATTCAGTTTTATGATGACAGATCAATAAAAGAGTGGTGGTAAAATTATGACTAAAATTCTCACATTGTTCCTCAATTAGTATCTTTTTTACCCTTTCACAAGGTCAGTTTGGAGCTTAAGTATTTATATACACAAATTTTGGTGAAATTAGCCCACAAAAACATCAATTCAGTCTTCTATTGTTTAATTATAGCCTAATGTAATGTACATATTGTTTCATGAATATCATTTGCAAAGGCCTCGACTCCAATAATTAAATTTAGAGTTCCGAAAAATATACGTTACCATTCTGTATGTGCCTTATTCAGATCAATGATGGACAAGTCAATGGTAGCCTTGCCAAGTTCCTTACCACGAGTGAACACATAATTTCCTTGCTTGGAGTTAACAGACACATCTAGTGTGTAGCTACTGAGGTCTGCAGAGTTTACTACGTACTCCAAACTGTGAATAAATTCAGATATCTCAATTAAAAATAACAGTTAGAATACAATTTAATTGGTAGAAAACCAAAATAACCTTATAATAAAGAAAAACCCTAGGAACAGTAAAATAACACTGAAAGTTTAGAATCTTATGGTTGCTTTCAATATTTATTTATGAAAATGATATAATGGTAGTTATTTGGCTACATTCTTCTGTGGTTGTTCTGTTTAATAAATACAGTGAAGAATAATGACTGATTTTATTTTACCACTTCTTTTTTATCAAGTTGCTTCCTAACATAATTTTATAAAACTTATATTTATAAAAACATTGGAAATAATTTCATGTCGAGAAGCATGGGTGGTCTGAAATATGAAACTCCACCCACTGGTGACAAAAGACCCGCAAGCCAAATGATCAGTTACAGTGAATTAAATGTAAACAGGTACTAAACAGGTTGCCCTTGCCACTATGGCCAGCTAACTACTGTTTTGAAGATCATTATCTTAATATTACAAAATAAATTTTAAAAGGCTTAGCAACCAATATCCAGCAACAATCAAGTACTAAAGTTGTAGCAAGATGAGATAATTGTTTGCTTTTCCCTCCTGGTTTGTTGTTCTATATTTTAAGAAAAATAAGTTTAAAAATTTATTTCTAAACAGTAATATTTATACATCGAGTCATCCCATAAGTAATGTCAATACATAAAGTGCATCATTATTTCTGTTTTTGTGGAAGGTTTTAATAACTAAAATATGTAGTCGGAAACGTATCAAAACGTTCAGATAAATAAAAGAAACTAACTCAACCCCACTTTTTCGGATAATTAATCAAATAAACCCTAATGAAGATGGACATGTCTGAGCAGAAACTACACGAAACACTCAAGGTGTTTACGGTGCAGAGTCTCCCAATGAAAATACTGAAGGTGGTTTCAGAAGTTCAGATCAGGTGACTACAGCTTAAGTGATGTGTCACGTTCAGGTCGTCCTGTTGTGTTTAATGATGACTTGCTGCTGGCTGCACTTGATGAAGATTGTGCTGTAACAGTTGAAGAAATAGCACGGAAGTTTAATCAACCCATTCAACACTTCACTGTCATCTTCAACATCTTGGAAAAGTGTCAAAATGTGGAAAATGGGTTCCCCATGATTTGACAGAAGCCAATTTTAGAAAAAGAGTGAACATTTGCACTTCTCTGCATTCTTGTGAATGTAATTCACCTTTTTTGGACAGGTTAGTGACTGGAAATGAAAAATGGATATTTTATAAAAGTGTTAAGTGCTGCAGACAATGACTTCCACACAAGTAAAGTCTTGTTTAGCATTTGGAAGGATAATGTTGGTGAGATCCACTTTGAGTTGCTGCCACTCAATGTGGCACTGAAAGAAAGAGGCTTGCTTTGATCAATCATAAAGGTATTGTGTTACACCAGGATAATGCACGGCCCCGTACAGCAAGGATCACATCTGTAAAGATTGAAGATCTAGACTAGGAAAACTTCCACATCCTCCTTATTCTCCAGACCTTGTCTCATCTGATTATCATCTATTCTGAAGTTTATAGAGCTATCTTGATGGCAAAGAGCTTGGAACACATAAAAATGTCAAAACTACCATCTCTACATTATTTTCCTCCAAACACCAAGAATTTTACAAAAGTGGCATTCAAAAGCTTGTGAATCGTTAGCAGGAAGTAATTAATAATAATGGAACATACATTATTAATTAAATAACGTTAAAAGTGTTTAAAATCCTTTATCTTTTTCTGAACCTAAAATTGGACATTACCACTTGGTTGGGGAAGACTAAAGGTCAGTTTTATATTATTTCATATGTAACACGAGTGCACATGCAACACATAAATGCAGATTATGTAATGTTTACTAGACATGACTGGAAGGTTAATATAATAAAAAATAGATATTTCTGACAAGATTAGATCCAAAGAAAAAGTTGACCTAAATGAAGACTATACCAGAAGGCATTTACAAGCCGTAGTCAACAACAGGAAACTGTATATTAATAAGAAAGTATCTTATGGACTTGAAAGATGTTAAATGAATAAAATGATACATTTTTACCCGCTTCTAACACTATATCAAATATTGGGTTAGTGGGGAAATACATTAAAGCCTAAAGGTGTATATGTGAATAATGGTCTAAATGTTCCATGCATTGGTGAACGCCTATGTATTTAGGTCCAGGAATGTATGTAAACCACATATATGTCAATAATATTTCCCTTCTGTCCATTAGTTTGGTGAGCATTGTTTACTCAGGGTACTTCAATTTCTGAAATGATGTGAAACAAAAAGTGCACATCAAAATATGCCTTGGATTATATGGCTTAAAAAAATGTGACTTTCTTTTTAACGTATTGTGTATTGAAACATAGTAACTCAGACAGTAACCATTTTCAATACCATGATTACACCAAGAACCTTTATGGAGGTTATAGTTTTTGCCACCACATGTGAATTTGTTCATCCACAAGAATCATCCAAAACTGCTGTACCCCCACAGAAAATGATTCACTAGATTTACTTGAATGACACCCTAGCTGTGCAATAGACTGCATCAAAGGTCAAAGTTGATTTACTCCAGCAGGGTTGCCAAGTAAGATTTCAAGTCTTCGAAAAAATGGATGACAATAAATTTTTCTCCCGAGGGAGACAGGTCCACCTTTTGAAAGTTCACAGCTTAGAGTTTTTATCATTTTGTATTAAAACTAATAGAACCTGTATGTTTGTCTGACATCATTAATACACATGTTAAGTAACTGGTTATAAATGTTATTCTTGAAAGAAGTAAGATTAGTTTAAGTAAAATCAAAAACAGACAAAAAAAAACGTTATTTCACTGATCTCACAAAATACCGTAAAAGAAATGGGATCGTACTCAATATTTAGGAACATAAATTGTGGGTACTAGTTCTAAAATACCCTGCTATTCATTAACCTTACATATAAAGGTTAGAGCCAAAGTGCACTTGTTACAACCAACAGACCAGCTTGGTGGGATTGACTATAACATTATAATGCCCCCATGGCTGAAAGGACGAGCATGTTTGATGCAACTGGGATTAGAACCTGTGACCCTTGGATTCATGGGAATATTATTATACAAAAACATTATACTAAATTCTGGACAGAAAAATCACGATAACAAAACATTTTCATACTGGTGTGGCTTTGATTTGTTTGTTTTGAATTTTGTGCAAAGCTACTTGAGGGCTATCTGTGCCACCCATCCCTAATTTAGCAGTGTAAGACTAGAAGAAAGGCAGCTAGTTATCATCACCCACTGCCAACTCTTAGGCCATGCTTTTACCAACAAATGGTGGGATTGACTGTAACATTATAATGCCCCCATGGCTGAAAGGACGAGCATGTTTGATGCAACTGGGATTAGAACCTGTGACCCTTGGATTACGAATCAAATGCCTTAACATATTGAGTACAATCCCATTTCTTTTACGGTATTTTGTGAGATCAGTGAAATAACGTTAAGGCCATGTCAGGCCTTACTTCGATTTGTACAAACGTATCAAACTGACTGATGTACTTCATCACTGACATGATTACAACTGGTACTGGGATGATGAGAAAATGTACTGTTTAATCCTACAGCAATCCTACATATTTTACACAGTTTCATAACCATCAATGCAAAAAAAGTTAAAACAGTAATTTTCAAAATACGTTTTTTGTCCCCTAATGTAACACGTGTTTACACCTACATCACATTCTTTTGACACTGCTCAATTGTGTGTTCATATCACCTGAATCTGGTTTTTAATTAATATTTCACAATACAATGTTCAATGTCACATTAAAATAAAAAATTAATGCTTATACTGATTCATAATTAAAAATATTATGTTCTTAAATCACTTCAAACAGCCATGAAGTGATTTGAAAATTATTACACAGTTTGTTGCATGCAAAACAATTTTCGAGCAGCCAAATAGATAAAATAATACAATAAACGTACGTTTCATCAAAGACTGGATTGGCCGTGTTCTGACAAACATGAGTCTTTTGTTTAGTTTCCTTTGAATCTGCAATCAAATACACTTTAACATATGGATCAGGTAAACCATTTTCATCTTTATACGGCAAGTTACTGAAATGGAAGATGGGAAAAAGAACAAAGTTATTATATCCTGTAAAAAGCAAGACACATATCTGAAGGAAATATGTCTATTAAAACACTCACCATGAGCTCAAGCTTTCAAAAACAAGAGAAACTATATAAACAAGTATCTCTAATGCTAACAAGATACTCAAAAGCATTAAGTAATTCAATTCTGTTTCCAACATACAGACGAAACTTTGCGGAACAAAGTGGGGTAATACTAAACAAACAATATGTTGTAATCTTTAATTGGTGACAAAATACTTGAACTATTAAGAAACAAAAGAAAATATTAATTAAGTACAGAAGTGTAATAATGAGACAATAATGTGTCCTCTCCCGGACAATTAATGAACCAACTAGAGTCTAGGCCAGATAAAGGACACATTCATCATCAGTTGGTATTCTACATTATTTATCTGTGATACTAGTTATTCTGACAAATGGGTTATATATAAATAATATTCAAACCGTAATTAGGTTTACTGTATATAAACGAGCTTGATGAGCACTGGAATTGAGTAAAACACATTAGTAGCAATGGATATGGTGGGCATATCATGGTTGAAATACTAAAAATTATTATATATTATATAAAATATTATACACTATTCTTCTCTGAAAAGTCCTAATGGCACTGGATAACAAATACAGTCCTTAAAAATACAATAACCCTGATAACATCTGTTTTATGACAAATGTAACCGAGAATCTTCATTAATTTAAAACATTTTCTTTGATGTGTCTCTCATGCGAGTCCAGACAATAATTTAATTATTGCGACCTTGATACATATTATCCAAAGCGATTGGATAACATCTTCAGTGACGTACTCTTGTCCAATGAAATTTAATTACAGTATATAATTAAGTTGTTTGACCATCCCCTCTCCCCTATGCACAAATCTTATTTGGTAAAATTAAAACAAACAAATTCTATATTGATATAATATGTACTTATAGTTTGGTACAAGTTATAATGTTAGATTAATTTTTTTGCAAGTACTTGAAGAAAAGTAAGAAATGTCGACGAAAAGAACTTACACAGCTTTGTGTATAACAACTATGAGTTTGTTGCGCTGCATGCTGTAACGAAGAGTCAGCTGAATTTTGGGCAACTCTTTTTCTTCCGTGCTTGTTCTACAAATGGTTTAAAGTTATCTGATTAAGTTGAATGAATAAATTTTAATAAAAAAGTACAAATATCCTCAGCTTCCATATTTTATATAATTTATTTAAAAGTAAAATAAACTAATTCACTTTAAAGTTAAGTTTGCAATTAAGAAGTTAAAATGTTGCACTTAGTTACTTGTAAACATGACTTAATCTTTAGTATTCTGCTGTGATGTGACCTAAAGCATCACAGCAGATAGTCAAATACTGAAAATTCATGTTTAAAAGATTTTGTATAAAGTTACAGTGTATGCACAAGCCATTTTTCATTTTGAGGTGATATATTAAAGAGAAAATAGCTAGTCAAACCACACCCAACTAACTCACATGGAACAAGTCATAATGTTTGATTAATTTTTTTGCAAACACTTGGAGAAAAGTAAGAAATGTCCATGAAAAGAACTTACACAACTTTGTGTATAACAACTGTAAATAACTGGATTTGATGGTCACTCTTATAACACACCTACAGCTCAAAAGTGTGAAGTTCTTTTATTTGTTGGTGTAACAGATGCAAGTAATATAAGAACTGGAACTATGCAGAACTTACTCCATAATTTGACATGCTAACAGATGGGTATCATTAAACCCATATCTGTAAAGGAGCAAACTATGACACCAGTACTGTAATGCAAATTTAAAAACATGAAATATACACAAACTTTTTGTCACAATTATTGAGGAAAACTGCAAAAAAGTAGTATACATTTTATCAATATTTACTTATAAATACTTAGAATTCTTTGTATGATATATATCTTGATAACTGCTGTTTAAACTAAATTATTTTGCACACAAAAGAAGCGGCTTTTTAAAACGTTATAATATATTCATACATGTAACTTTTCTCACTATTAAATTTAAAGGTTAGCTTGCAGTGAGCAGAAATGGCATTACTGGCTTTTTTTTTGTATTATTAACGTACATAAAAGAAATAAAAATAAATACAAGAGAAGTTATGTAACAACTTTCAAGCTATGAGCATTATACATTTTCAGTCTAATTATAACACTAAAAAACTTAACTTTTATTCATCCATAACTGGAAAATAACTTCATTTTATCACAGTAAAATTAAAAAAAAAATTTTCATGTGTTTTACAGTTAACAGTTGTTTAAAACTGTTTGGCCATGCATCTGTGTAATGATCTCCTGGAGTGTGGATGGGAGGAACTGGGATTTGTACAAGTTAGCATGAGCTTGAAATTTAATTTCCCCTTGAATATATAAAATGGTTATGATAACAGATGCAAGTAATTTAAAGCTGTAGGATGGAGCACTAAAACTTTGGTATCATTTAGTAATTCTGTATAGACACAAATAAAGAATCAAGCTAGAGTAAACCCCAGCACATTAATTGTATTCAATAACTTTTATTCTATACAAATAATTGGATCCTAACCCTGATAAAGTTAATATATTTTTTGTAACATTTCCTCAATAACTACTGACTCTAGATTTTATCTTTGAGTATCAATTATCAAACCTTACACAATGAATGACATAAAATTTCAACAACTATTGGTAAGCCTTTGAAGAATATAATATTCATTACTTTTCCTTATGTCGAGTCATTGTGTGACCACAGTTTAGGAGCAATACATCTTGCACCAAAGTTATTCTAAATGATTTGTAAAATACATAAAGCCAAAAATATCTTTAAACTAAAAACTGAAAGGTCGCATTTACTGAACAAATGTGGAATAGGAGAATTCAATTATTGTAAGTTCTTCATAAACTATTAACATCTGTTTGTTTGAATTTCTTTTCCTATTCAAAGTCCAAACGTTGGATTAAGAACATTACGTTTAACACCTTAATTTTGCGAAACTTAATTATTCATCTTAAATTATCTAAAGTTTATGTCATAAGTGAACATTTTCTACAAAAATCTCATGAGAATTTGATGTTCTGTTCAGATTATTTAAAAACTTTCTGTCAGCAGTAATTACACTTTGCTTTTCTGGATTATGACAGGTCAGTTAAAATGGTGCAAATAAAGTCAATGGTTGAAGGATGCAAAGAGGGCTTTAGACCATCAACTGTGCCTAGTTAATGTTATTCATAAATAACCAACTTCACTGATGTCAATAGCAGTTCTTACATTCAACAAATCCAAGCATTTCAGAATTTCTATTTAGGTAACAATACCATTAACCACATTCTCTCATTGTGCATTGAAATTCAAATAAAAAAAATCAAAATATAGGTCATATTCAGTTAACATCAGGTATACTTAAAGCCCACCTCATGTCCATTTCTAAAAACCTTCTTATAAATACTACTGCCTACATTTTTTATTAATTTCAATTAAGGAGCTACAAGTGCAGCCGTAATCCACTGTATGGAATTAAAAAAAAACCCTAAATGTTCAAAATAAAATGTACTCAAATACAGTATTTTGTTTTCAATTCATTTGAGCTGTAAATCATATGTATTCAGGTCACTCAAAATAACATGCCCTCTGTATTCATGAATCTCCCATCAATTTTATCACATGCTTCACCAACACATAAAAGGTTTGAAAAACCAAAAAATATGCAGCCAACGACAAACTTGGATAAATACATGAAAAGATATTTTAATCTTAAAATGATTTCCATTTCCAGCTAGTTGTTGTTCACATTGGAAATTTTAGTTAATTTTGTGACAGCAAAGCTTAAATGGATAAATGTTTAAAGTTTTTGAGAGTGAAGTATTAATGATAGTGAATACTTTTCAGTGAAGTGGTCTGCAACTTTCGAGTGTTTTACATGCCAGCAGTCTCCCCTCTTTTTCTTTCTTTTACAGATTTTTGTAGTTAAAACATGCTGCAGCCTTTGAAGAAAGTTGAGCAGATATCAATTGCTCACAATGTTTG
The DNA here is from genome assembly GCA_011833715.1 of Carcinoscorpius rotundicauda. NCBI lineage: Eukaryota > Metazoa > Arthropoda > Merostomata > Xiphosura > Limulidae > Carcinoscorpius > Carcinoscorpius rotundicauda. The sequence continues at coordinate 56,837,610 of CM022403.1, read as the reverse complement.
ACAAAGTTTTTTTCAAATTTAGATAGATTATGACCACATACATAACTCTAAGTTTGATTAATTTTTATTCTCTAATGCCAGATATTTCAAAATAATCATGAAAAGTAATTTTGGGTGGGTGGTTTTTTTTTCCTCTGAAATCCTTTCACTTCTCTAAACCAAAAACAGGGCCTGGATAATCTCTCTGACCAATTGGCTTTCAAGCTTTTTAATCTTTACTTGGGCCTATTTTTTGAAAACACATCAAGCACAAATATACACTGTGGTTATGAATACACAAATATGGCTAAAATCCTTACATTTATGGCAGGCTGGCCTTGAATGTAATAAAGATATCAAATAGAGAGAAACACAGAAATTAAGAAGCACATACGTGGAAACAAAACCACGATGTCTCATACTCTCATCTAGAACTTCTTTGTTGACTTTGGCTGAATCTAGAACAGGAGTCACTGTTGATAAAACAACATCTTCCAATGAAGGAGGAACAACATCACTAGTTTTTGAGACTTCTTTTCCCTTGTCCTCTTCTTGTACAGAATCATCTTTTTCTTCACTAACCTCTGCTTCTGGTCTTTCTGCAGCAGTTGTTTGGGATTTCAAGATCTAATTAGGTGAATATATTTTCTAATTATACAAAGCAAAGAATATTACACTGATTACTATTATCTGGAGTGGAAACAACAACAAAAAGGCTTAATAGTTAAGAGATGTCCAAAAAGAAACAAGATTTTTCTTTTCCATATGCTGTTTATCAGTAAACTGTGGCTAATGAATGTTAAAAGATCTACACCCGATTTTTTATAGAATCATTTTATAATTCATGCCTCAGTAGCACAAGTACCATATCACATGTCCCTTAGCATAAAGACAAGTCTGGACCCTCTGTCACTCTTTATTGACATTTTAGGAGAATACAGAGTAAATTATATGTATTTATTAAGTCTTAGTTAAAATACCTGTCATTCAGCATTTCATGGTAATCATGTTCCATGTTCAATTTTCATGCTAAAAAAAATTAGCCATGCACTTCTTTGTTTTAATAAGCTTAAATTTGGCAAATGATCTCTCAGCAGTGACAATGGTGCCAGAAATTATTAAAAATAGGATGTCAAAATGTCAGGAAACAAAGGTGCCAAGGTAGTGTTTTCAGCAATGATGAGGTGGATCATATCTTTGATTTAAATGATTTTGGGAATGCCATTTCTAATAGATGCTTGGAAACTTAAGAATTTGTATTATGAAAATGATGGAAATATGTCACTGAAGTATGCTTTCTGGGACACTTCTACTTTGGGAAAAGCCCAGCATCTGTTACAAACATCAGAGACTAGTTGTACACTTGGTTCCACACTGCAGAATTAGTTTATGAGTTGCTGCATTACAATGTCCCAAAAAGAATAAAACAATAATTTTGAAATTTTGCATAGCATCTGCTAGTCTCTGATCCTAATTTATACCATCAAGTGGTCATTTGATACATTAGATCCTTTTCATTGGAAGTTGCAGTTATTGTTTGACTTTTATGCAAAAGAAACTGCAGTTCTTCTTTAGGTTCTCAAACTTATTACGACAAACTGCCAGAGTTTCAGAGGAACTTGAATACGTTTCTCAGCTTTTGTGAGATCAAATAATTCTTGTTGTAACATTTTAGAGAACCATTCAGTTTCTATTTGTGCACTAAAGGACCGTAAGAAAAACAAACTGGAAATAGTCAACATTTTTTTTAAAGTCCCATCAATTCAGATGCTTCCTAACTTTGTTCTGACAGAGGGATGACTTTAGAAAGTGCTTTCGGTATGTCTACATTGTAATCAGAGATTTGTAATGGGATGACCATAGCATGGATACAGTATTTTTTGAGATGTACCTCCCAGCTCACTTGTGAGAAAAACAAACAAAACCTGACACTTATGAAAATGCTGTAGCAGTATGTACACCCCTGATGTGTCTTCACAACAAGCTGCAATATATTTGATATGACAGCTGAGTTTTCCAGTCCTTGACTGTCCTCAACATCACCAAAATGGAAGATGTTCTCCAGCAACATGATACTGTTAAATCTGACTGCAAATGAATGGAAAGTTAAGCCATAACCTGAAGCTTCCCATCTTTTTGTATCTATCAAAGATACAATTCACTTTTAAGCAGTTAATGGAAGATGTATCTTAATGAACTGGGACTAAATTGAGAAACATTATGTTTACTGGTTACAACCTCACATAACTGGCTTACAAGAAGCACGATCTTTCCTTTTGAACATCCCTTACAAAATATCAACATAACTTGTTGCAACAGAAGGCTAACTACTGGAAACAGACACTAATTTAAAGGTTGTTTTTCATACATTGAAAGAGCTGTGACAGCTTTATAGAACCAATCAGTGTGTTCTCATATTTAGAAAGAGCAAAACTGCATGAAAAAGGATAATGAAATAATTTTTGGAAAAATAAAAAGAATCCATATTTTGTTTATTAGAAATGTAATTATTACATTGTTTATAAACATTTTTATCAGCAAAGTACTATTTACACAGTAATATCATGGACGAAATGTAAACGTTATTCCATCTCTAATCCAACAATCTGGAAGTCAGAAAAGTCAATACAACATGAGAAATTAACCATCTTTCTTGTAAGAGTTTATTTCACTTTTCTATTTCTTACCTGAATATCTAATATAGTTTCACGTTAAATACATCACATCATTATGAAAGTAGGTATTTCATGTTTATTGGCACAAAGCTACAAGGCTATCTGTGTCAAACAAGATGTAGTATTCTATAATGGTATGTGGAAATTAAGGTAAAAATACCTAAAATATGTAAAATTAAGACCCACCAGGAAAACTGAAGCATCAACTCAGTCACCTGAAGTTGGCTTTTACAGTCTTGGGTTCAGGTAAAAAAAAAATTAAAATGTGTAAAAGAAATCATGCTAAAACAGTATATAGTTCAATAAAAACCTTAAGTTAAAAAGACCAATGGCTCTTTAAAATGTAAAAACATGAGAGAGGTAGCCAGTATCACCTATGACACTGGTTAGTGTCATATGACATAAGGTTAATATCAAGGGCAAACCTACTTTAAAAATATATTTAAAATGGCATCATTATTCTTGGTTGTAATGATGACAAGATAACAAAATATGTATGATTGTGACTCGAGTGCCACACAGACCACACACTGGTGCATCAGTACCAGAAAAAATGAAGTGGTGAATTAAAAAACAGTGACCAATGTGTAGTCCAGCCAAAACAACTTCCTCCCTTTGATCTTTACAGAAACAAGATGGCCAAAGAGTTAAAGAAGACTTTAAAAAAAGCTTATTATTTTGTTGCTCACTCCAGGTCAACTACTAACTGGTGTACAGAAGGGTTCTGATAACTGAACCATAGACCATGTATGGAACAGGGATGATGGTGATAGAGCCAGAGCAGAAGGACTTTGCCACTCTGGTATCCAAAAAAACTGGACAGAGATGGGTCAGTTTGTTTTGGATATTGATAAGAATGTGATGATAACTAATACAGAATGATGTCAGGGCCAATAGACAGCTGAGTGAATCAGTATAGATCATACAGTTTGTATATTACATAGTTTCAACATGAGTCAGAGTATGAGAAATGGCATACAATTCAGATGTGAACACAAAGCGTAGAGAGGATTCTGTGTGCCACAACTGAACTGTAACAAACCATAGCAGAGCATATAAAGGCACCTGATTTTGAAACATCCATATATATGGGAATGAATGGATTGTTTGAAAGATGTTCAGCAAACACAGAGCAATATTTCCATTCAGGCATACTGGCTTTCCTCAAATGACTCAAAGATAGAGATAGATAAATGTTGGGGATAGTAATTAGCCATGGTGGAAGAGGCCAAACTGTTGACACTGCCATGCTATTCAAAGATATATCCAATTTTTCTGATTGTGCCCAAATACGAAGGCTAAAAGGAACAATGTCAGATTTTCTATCATAAAAAAATTTTGGTCCACTGAGGATGGAAAACACAACCCCAAGTAAGATGCTGTGGTAAAGAGCAAAGTTTGGAAGCAGACATACAGATGGGGGGTTCACGAAACTACATGTACAAACTTTAGACTGGAGAAGTACAAAAGGCTCCAGTGCAAAGCCAAAGCCCCTGATGGTGGAGAGGATCCTGCATTTTCAGTGCTGATGTTCTGGCAGAACCATAAACCGTGGACCCACTGTCAAGTTTGGATCAAATAAGGGGATGACAAATTTTTAAGCATGGAGTGTCAATCTGCTCCCCAAGAGGGGGAAGAGAGGACACGGAGGATGTTCAATACTCTTATACATTTGACACGAAGTTACTTGATGTGAGAAATAAAGTTTAATTTAGAGTCAAATTTTAGACCTATAAAATTTCCCTCAGGGACAACAGGAAGTACAACATCATCAATACGATATTTTGGATCTTGATGTTGGTGGCAGAAATGTACACAAACTGTTTTAGACAAAGAAAGTTGAAAACCATTTTTCTGTGGTCCACTTAAGTATATAATTGATTGCAGTTTGTAGCTGCCACTCAATAAACCACATGTTTGATGACTGACATGAGATGTGAAAGTCATCAACGAAAAGACCATTTGCAACTGTAGTGTGTAGCTGTTCACTCGTGGTATTAATCTTTATAATGAAAAGTATGACACTCAGAACACAGTCCTCAGGGACTCCAACCTCCTGTGGGAAAAAACATCCCACATGAACCTGGAATTGGCAGTTCATTGAAAAATGCTTAATAAAAAGTGACAAATTGCCAAGCAATCCATATGAGTGAAGGTCTCCCAAGATGCCATATCTCCATGTTGTATCATAAGCTTTCTCTAAATAATAAAAAAAAAGAAACAAGATGTTGTCACTTCAAAAAGGCTTCTCTAACTAATGTTTCAAGGCGAATTAAGTGGTCTATTGTAGAGCATTGTCTTTGGAACCAACACTGAGTGGGTGAGAGAAGGTTGTTTTATTCAAAGAACCAAACAAGATGAGCATTAATCATTCTCTCTAATGTCTTACTGAAACAATTAGTCAAAGCAATGAGACAGTAATTTGAAGGAATCTTTGGATCTTTCCCAGGTTTAAGAATAGAGAGTACAATAGTTTGGCACCAAGCATCAGGAAAGACATTCTCCTGCCATATCTGGTTAAAGATACCCAAGAGAATAGTAAGAAAGGCAGGAGAAAGATGGCATAGCATCTCATAATGTATAACATCAGGTCCAACTGATGTATTGCCAGACCAATGAAATGCAAGTTTGAGTTCCACCAGTGTAAGAAGGTGATTGTAGTCATAGGGATGACCAGGTAAGAAGCAGATGTTCAAATTGTGTTTTAATAGCTAAGAAAGGAGATGAGTTTGAAGAACTAGATACATGAGAGGAGCATTCACCAAAAATATTAGCAATGCTCTGAGTATCAGCAACTGCATGGCCATTGAATATTAAGATAGAGGAGAACAGAAGTGTACTGTCCACTCACCTTCTGAATCTTGTCCCATGAACCGGTGGGTGAAGAAATGCTGGAGGTATATTTAATCCAAGATTCCTTCTGGCTTTGACATTTAACTCGCTGAACCTGTGCAATGTGATTTGAGAGTGTGGGATATCTACGAACTTTATCCCAAGCTCGTTTCTGAGCTTTTCGGGTTATAGAACAAGCAAAATTATTCCATCAAGGGTGAGGATCCTTGATGCCATTTACATTTGATTGAAAACCTTGTTTTCATTGGGTTAGCATGGCCATTTTTATTTATTTTGGAGGAGAATATGACAGAGACCTTCTGCTTGAGACTGCACTTTTTTTCTTTACTGGATGTGGGTTGGTCACTCTTTTGTGATCCTGCTCTGGATCGAGTTGGCAGGTCAGTGTTTGTAGACATATGTTCCAGTGATTAAGAACGTGAATGAATGGGTTAATTTTTGTGGTGTCAAGAGAGGAAACCCCATGGAAACACCTGGGCTTGAACAAGGTGAAGTTGGGCAATGACTAAAAGATGTGGTAGGGATAGAGATAGAAGTAGATACTGATTTGTTAACTTTTTTGATTTTGGAGGGTACTAGATTAAAATGTGCTATTAAGGATTCCGTAGGAGGCATGGAAAGGTCTGTATGGACTCTTACTGTACTAGTGGAATGGATTAAAGCAGCATAAGTCTGAGATTGAACTGGAAATAGTAATTTCCAAGCCTCTGGATAAGTAATATGGTGAACTGTCTTGGGACGTTGCATTGCTTTCTCTTCTACCCATTTATGGCAAGAAATAAAATATGAAGCATGTGAACCCTTACAGTTAATACAATGCAGTTCTAGTTTCTATTCAAAGCATCATGGTCTTAACCAGCACAACGAGCACATGTTAAGGAACCATGGCAAGATGTTTTCGAGTGATCAAATCATTGACCATGAAAACATCTAACAGGGTTAGAAATATTAAACCATACTTTACAATTCAGATATCCTGCCTCGATTACAGTAGGAGGACTCGATGTTGTAAATGTTAATATTAGAACATTTGTTGGCTCCATAATCCCCTCTCTACAAGTAAAAATTTGGCACATGGCTGTAACACCTTGGCTGGTGAAATCTGTGAGAATCTCTGACTCTGGAATGGTCTTTAAATTCTTCTCAACTGTAACTCCTCTGGAAGAATTCAAAGTAGAATGAGGAGCAACTTCAATGGGTATATCCCAAGTGGCCTTCAACTTCAAAAGAAGCTTCCACTAAAATGTCCCCAGACCATAATTTTTTTACCAATTTAGGTGAGCCAGCAAGCCCTTCTAAATCCTTCTGAATAAAAAATGGAGGCATCTGCTCTAAGGGTTTTTGTAGTTAAAGAATACATAATTAAAAATATCGGAACAGATTCAAGTTGTGAGTTTGACTGTACAGAGTTATCAATGCAAGGTCGTTTGCCAGTAGTCGGTTTTCTTCTCTATGCTATCATGCTTGTTTGTTTTTTTTTAATTGAGAGGTATCTACAGTTAAAAAAAAAAGAATATTTCAGTGCCCACTGAACCCACCTACCATGTAGCCCTACAAGGGGATGCACTTCAGTGGCATATAAGGTCACTGCAGCAACACCAGGGTTTCGTGAGCACAATAACCGAACACCAGTATCAGGTATAATGACCACTACACCTGTTAAGGATGTCCTATGCTGGTACACAGTTGACCTTGGCCCAAGTGGACTAGCTGACTAATCTTGAAGGGGGTGCTACCACAAGACCTCCTGTCTACAGGAATTCAAGGCCAAAGTGGTGTGTTGGAGTTGGACCCCTCAACTACCAGGATCCTCTCCTCCTCTTTATGGGCTACCATGCACAGCAAACAGGCAGGTCGATGTTTAGACCTGAACAAGGTCCCAGAGGAGGTAAACTAAAAGTACAGAACCTTCTCTGGGAGGTCCCCTCACCACATACAGGAATCCACATCGAGGAGTCATTTTGAAGTAAAGAAAACTTTAAAATAATTAGACCATTATTTTGTGTTAATTAACAGATTTCTTAAATAATCTTACAGTAGCATTATTTGTAAATGAGTACCTTCCACATTTCTGGGTGAGGATTTTATTAAATATAAGAAAGTGCAAAATAAAAGCTGTGATTATACATTATAGGAAAAATAAATGCATAAAAATGTATTACACCAAGCTACTTTCATCAGTATATCTCACACACACATCAAATGTATGTGTCTATGAAAATATCTAGTGGATTCCCTTTGCCTTTCTATCAAAACATTACATCAGGTTAAAGATCGATGTAAATGCTTGCAATTATATTGTTTTCTAAGTTTCAATAATGCGTCAGATTTATATGGAAATAAAAAGTTTTACCTTGAGATGCAACATCAGTATAATTTGAGACTCTGGACCAGAATCCTTCAGAAAGAATGGCTGGTCAAGTTGAAGACCCTTTTCTTTCAACAAGAAATTTGTTGGAATAACACAATGACCTAAAGGTTTTTCAGACTTTTCATCTTTTACCTAAAAGCAGATATTTGGAGAAAAAAAGTTCACATTCGAGTGTTAACCATTACTGAGAGAGAAAAAAGAAAATCTGTAAAAATACAATATAATTTTACATAGGCTTCTACAATAATTGCAAATATGTTTATTTAGAATAAAAACATAAAGAGAATAAAATATAAGTTAGAGATAAACAAACTACTTTTAAAATCTTTTAAGTACCAAAATTATCACTTGGAGTGAATGATTAATGAAAATTAACTGTTTTCTGAAAACAAAATTATCTCCCTTTCATGTTGTGAATAAGGAACTGCTGCACAATATTAAGTCACTGATGACACGTTACGAGCAGCCACTTTGTTGATGTGAGAAGGCATTTACTCTGATCAAAATTACTGGAAATCATGCTGTGAATACTGTGTATAATAAGTACAGTATCCTGGCAATATCAGGTCTCTTGGTGATGAAAAACTCGCTCGAAATAAATATATATCTCAGAATGGCTGGTGTGGGGATTAACACTTTTATTAATGAAGAGAGAACAATTTTCCGATCTTCCTAGGTCACATTTGAAACCAACATAAAGGGACACCTTTATACCTATACTAATTAATAACCCAACATCCCACTACAACGCCCCTTACAATTTCGTACCTGTTTATACTCTTGTCCCTAAGACATATGCCCAGCAATGGTCAGTTGCAAACTCTTTGTTAACCTGAAGATGACCTAGGAAGGTTGGAACATTGTTCTCTCCTTATTAATAAAAGTGTTAATACTCATACCAGCTGTTCTGAGATGCAATGTCATGTCTTATGCTGATTCTGGTAAACTTGGTTTAATTTCAATGCATATTAACATTCGTACTCATCCTGAACAAATAAGTGATGAATGTCTAGAACAGGTAATTATGGTAAAGTTGGACTGGCCATTATTTTTCCAGATATTAATATCAGAACCAGACTCTGAAATAAATACTCTGTATATTCACCCAGCACACAGGCTGAATCAACTAGAACTACCTTAGTGAGTGAATAAGTAAAAACACAAGTTTGTTCTTGTTTAAAGGGTGATAAATAAATTAGAAAAGAAAGAATGGTTAGAGAGAAAATGCCACAATTCTTACACTATGGGAAATTCAGGGTTTTACATTGCCTTATAAAATTAAGAACTAAAAACTCGTATACCATTGAAGTGTGAATTTATAAGTACATTTTTATGCTATACATACAAGTTTGAGAACAGAATATTATGGATATTAGCTGAAAAATCACAACAAATTCAGCTTGAGGTTTATGTATGCATATCATTATAATAAACTGACTCCAAATCTGTTAAAGATCTTGTGAATGATTTGTAAAATAGATTTGCACCACAAAATTCAGATCCTGAACAATCACTATATAAACTTGTGTTAGAATTTTAGTATTTTTGCTCCTTATTTCAGTTTTTTTATTTTTTGTTCTGAGGGTCAAAGTGAAAAACTGATAGCTATTTTGTAAAACTGGGCAATGGCAGTGGAAGGTGGGATAATATTTGGATTTTGTATACCTTAATGTGGGTGTGCTTATTTCTTTTCACTGATATTATTAACTATGCTATATAGCATTGATCTCCCTGGAATATGAGATTGTTTTTTGTGTTTTTAATATTGCAAATTAATTGGTTAGCATGCTGATATTTTACTTTCTAATGTTAAAGCATATTTTATTTTTTTCTACTTTACTAAATACTGCTCTTCATATCAGTTGGAACAAGTTAATTATTATTAATATTTATATTAATATCAGTTTTATACTTTTCATATGTAACAGTCAACTAACAATGGAAACTAAAAAGACAGAAGTTTACCCAACAATGGAAAATTTATGAAAATTTAAAAATGAAAAACCTAAAACATTAATTTCAACAACGTAGTAAAGAAATATTCATATTCAGAAAATTTCTACTAGGACTCGTGTGAGCAGGAAAAGCCATTGATCAATAATGTTTTTACATTTCGTAATTTTGTCTTCCAAAATAGAACTGGTTGTTGTGTTTTTGCCTGTTGCATCATTAAGTTCAAACTAGAAGAAATAACTCGGTGAGAAAAAAATACAAAAAGTGCAATCATGATTATATAATTCAGACAACACAACTATTTTACAGATGTTTAGTGCTTCAAGGTGTGTGGTGTGCTACTGAAGTATAATTATACAAATAAATGATAAATAACATTACATGAACACACATACCTGAACAATCACCTCTTCATTTTCTGGATTAGCCATAAGAAAATGAAAATTCTCCTCCCAAACAGGATCATTGGTATTTGGCTTCACAGACGTGCAAACCTTATCTGCTCCAACCGTAAGTTCTACCAAAGGACTGGGTTCTGATGCAGCTTGTGAAGCATTCTGAGGAACAAAGAAACAAAACTGTTAGGCTTAGCATAATGGAATAATGAAAATGAAAATTTTATTTATCTTGTATTTCTGAACACAAGAAATTGTATCAATGGGAAAGGATGTTTAGCACCATAATCCTTACAAAGGTAGATCGTAACACAGGTTCTACTTCGTTGAAATAACAATATATTCAACATCAATACTGCTTATTTGAAAATTAAACAAATGAGGCACACGTTTAAGAAATATTTTGTTTACATATTTGTTTGTTTGCTTGCTTTAGTACAAAGCTAAACAATAAGCTACCTGCTCTCTCTCTTCCATGGAGAATTGAACTCCATATTTTACTGTTACAAGTCTGTAAAACTTGCTGCCAACCCAATGAGAGATGGATTAGCTAATTATCATATAAATAACAAGCAAATCTACCTGCCCCAGTGATGGGGAAAGTTTAAGTTAATCTGTCGATTTAAATTATTTCACTGACTATAAAAGGGTTAACTGTGTTGCACTCTTGGTTCCACTCAGAACCAAAGCTCTGACGACCATAAGAAGTAATTGTTGAGTATTTCAGTCATGCTATGAGCCACTTAAAGGTAACGTACAATAAATCTTTATTTTTATTCAAGTTTTGTCACATTTTAAACTTTGAATGATGTGTGTGTTTGTCTTATAGCCAAGCCACACGGGGCTATTTGCTGTGCCTACCGAGGGGAACTGAACCCCTGTTTTTAGCATTGTAAATCCATAGAGTTACCACTTTCCCAGCAGGAGACGTGAATGATAGTGTGATTAATTCCTAACAATGTAGTGTGAAATACCTTGCTTGCAAAATAGAATTTGTCATCAATATTATTTATGTCTGTTCTTCCTGATTTCATGAGTGAACTTTGAGCTTTACCTGCATGAGAAGCTTTGCAAACATCATACAAAATACGAGACAGACAAAAGCTCAGACACCACAGTTCACAATATGTACAATGCGATAAAATTTATTGCTTGCCTTTCAAAAAAATCTGTTTCAATTAAATACAATATTTTCTGTTTGTTCTAATGTATTGAGAAAAAAGAGAAAGAGAAACTATGCAATTTGATAGCTTTTGGGGTCAACTTTATGTCTGTAATGATGACATACAGCAGGTTACATTACCTTACTAATCTGTTGTAATCTAAAAGTTGCATGTTACAAAAAATTGTTGGTATTTTTTGTAGATTAAACAAATCAATTTGTATATCACAACAAAGGAGGCTTAGCATTAAAATTCCTAATTAAAAAACAAATAAACCCTTTGTCATATTATTTGGCAAATTAAGTAATTTTTTTGATTACTAGTCAAAGCTACATTTTTAAAATTAGGTTTCATTCCAGCCTTTCTTTTAAGGATCAAAACAAAAATTTCAATATCACTTCGTTTTATGTGCAATTACAACTGGTTTAACTGACGAGGTGCCGAGGTAATATTGAGAAAACATGAACAAGTTACCTGTCAGCCAAAACATTTGTCGTTTTTGCTTTCTTTTAAACTTTAAATAAATATGTTAGAATACATTTTAAAGAGATAAGCGAGTTAAAAACGTTTGTTTGTAGATTACACAAGCGTTAACTGCAGGAGCCATACCTAGTTTTGATATTAAAGACTTCAGGGAAGTTAGTTGGTCAACACTACCTTCCATCAACTCTTGGGTACTCTTATCAGATACTAGGGGCAGTGAAATTTGACTATCTTATAACCCCACTGGACCATGCTGAGCCAATGACAAACAGTGATACATTTAAGAATTTTTAATGTACTCCAATGATGAATGATCTATCACAGTAATCATTGGTCAAAATACTAAATAATTAATCTTTTTCTCGAAGATTTGAAATGACACCCCCAGTTCCAAGCTCATAGCTTTTTAAATAACCTCAAAATTTGATAATACAATCTATGCATTTCATCATTTTTTTAAATTAATGATCCATTTCACACACTAGAAACATGAAGAATAACTTCCAGGAACAAAATAGATGGTTCAGTATTGTGGGCTTTGGTGAAAAACACATCCTGGTGATATTTAAAATACAACACATACCATACTTAATGTTGAATTTAGTAGTGCCAGATTTTAAAACATGGAGGGTAATATTTAAATACACGACTCTATGATTAATTTTCAGTGGAGCATCATATCAGCAGAGACGCAGCAAAATTAAAACAAAAGAAATTAAGAAATTATACTTACAGGAAGATGCTTAGCAGAGTCAACAAATACAAGTAACAATGCAGATGAAAGAGAGGTTTTGGAAGACAAACTCTTTGTGTACATCATTTCCTAAAAATAGATGAAAACTGTAACTGCTAGGATGTTTTGCTTTGAAATTAACATTTTTCTCCACTGTTTAAAAAAGTCAAAAAATTAAAGGTTAGAAATTTCAGTTTTTACACATGTATATTTAAAATTATTTGAAACAAGTTAATATCACTGAAGAAAGACAACATTTAGTGACAATTTAGGTAATAATATTTTTCCCTTGTTTTTTCATTTCTCCATTTTAATTATCATATTTAGTATAAAAATAAAAATGAATTCTCTCACAGCATGAAGACTTTCTGGATCTTCACTTAAGGTCAGCCACGTTATATCCACATTTATTTTCCCTGTCTTAATGTCTTGGAGGTGATGCCACTTCAAAAACACAAAAATTAGTACCATTGCTTGTTGCTTTTTATATTAAATTATGCAATGATTCAAACATTTTCATCAAGGTTATCAATCATGATGAAATAAATTTACAAATTTACTTCAATACAATAGTAGAAGTTTACAATGCCAATACTATAAAATGTTATTAACAAAGTACAAATAATGTTTACACATGGATCCAGTGGAAACAGTTGGTAAAATTCAGGTTTATTAACTATTACTACCATTAATTCATAGGCATGATTAAATATTTATACTCATAATTGTTTAGTATGTTCTGAAAGAATAGTTTCCATAATATCCTGGTAATTATCAAACTAAGTTACAAAATTTCTGGTCTATTTATAAAATGTAGATCATAACCTGGTTTGGATTAGTTTACAGCTGGAGAGACAAATGTTAATGGACTTTATCATTGTTGAATTGCTAGATTGTGATTTCTGGGAGGACATTGGCAGCATCTGCTCTGATTTAAGGAATTAATGTTATGTTACTTAACATTAATTGTTCAATTTCTTTTCTTAATGACTAAATAATAAATATCTTTGCAACACAATTTCCAGACTTCACTGAAGACAGAATGATTGTAATCCAAAACAATTACACCTTGTAAATAAAATCTTTTGCATGTTATCAGCTTTCATTTTCATTATTAGACCTTGTTTTCATCATCAAAAATATGTTGTTAAACTAAACCCTCAAATTACCAATTTGTGTTCATATTGTTTATTATCAATATAGCTCACATACTGCATCATACATTGTAAATTTTTACAACATATGACAAAGAACTGTGGCCAGAAAAATACACTCATTAAAAAAAGTTTAAAATAAAATATCACTGAAAACATGTTGAAACTTACAGCACAGCTCCTTCCTTCAGCAATTAAAGTAGAAATGCTGAGGCTTATCCTGTACAAATTATGATATTCAGTGTTAACAGTTGTACAAACATGGTTTTATTATTCACAAAATGTCAAAAAGCTACTCAGACTGAAATGTTTTCACATATGTATGAATAAACTTAGAAAAACGAAAATAACACAAATGAATATCCTTGCACTGGACAACCAATACTTTTGAAAAAGGCTTATTTTAGCATATATCCACCAACATTATTAGGTCTATACCCAATACTACCATTTTCTTTTATTATCTTTACTCAACATTTATTTTTATCTCTCACAAGTTTCCTGAAGCAATACACCTGGTACTCAATTTCTTTAAAGCATTTTCCACTCACATTTGACAGCGTGTTACCTATCACCTGTGAATGCCTCTTTAATAAATCCACAATTAACAGACATGAAATGATGCAAAAAAGTTATTTTTCAGCCCCGGTATCCTTTACTACAAGAGAGAAAGTTTTAGTGCCTTACATTTGGAATTTTATTAACCTACTTTTTGTTATACCAATTAATATAGCATAAAATAATCCATATTTTAATGATATACAAGTTTTAAGCTCTTAATTCTACAAGAAAATATTCTTTAATATCCTGAATTTCTCCTGGTATGACACACATGACATTTTCTCTCAGTATCTTCTCTATTTTTAACAACCCATTGAAAGAGTAAGAAATTAAATGTAAATTATTACTATCAAATCATTAATGCACAAACAAATTATGATTTTTACAGGCTTCAATTTCGTTTGATTACAGAATTATCAAAAGAAAATAAAACCCTTTCAGCTACAGTCATCTATCACATCCTCTCTTTCAGGATGTGTTGAGGCCTCTCACTTACATTTAATTATATATTAGATATAACTCGCAGAAAGTCAAGATTTTCATCCATCAAGTGATATATTGCATAATGCTGTGTTTTGAACAGGTCAATTCACTCAGGTAAACAGTAATGTCTCAGCGAGAGACTCAATAACTAGACTATGAATTTGTGACAGCTTTTGTGGCATAGACAGAAAGCCAGAAAATTGTAAGAACTAAAGGAAACTGTCAACTTTTTAAATGTTATTACTCTATGTTCTTTACTGATCTGTTATTTAATCAAACAAAATTACTCAGTGCATTACTTCAATTAGTGTAAGAAAAGAAGTTTGGGTGAGTACTTTGTTTATTTATTATTATAAAAGTAACTAAAATGCATAAACAGGAATCTTTCTATGTTAGCTAAGATTACATTATGTAAAATAAATAATATCATAAAAATATTTCACAAGGCAAGCATGTGGGTAATGTAATTTGATAGAGTAACCAGAACAGCACATGTTCCATTAGTTTTACAACTTATAATGGTGTGGATTGTAGTTAGACACGGCTTTAAGGGCAATTGAAATTACGATAAAACAACAAAAATAATTATATCTATGCTGTTGCAAGCTTAAAGCTACTTATAATAAATGAAAATAGTTTCATTATACAGTTTGAAATTATTCTAGAAAGTAAAGAAAGGATAATTTTGATTTTTCTTTTTTATGGTTACAAAAGTTGGTCAAATTGATTAATCTCATTTTAAGTTAGGGTAGAGGTAAGATACAAAGTTTTACTGAAAAAGTTTGAAATGTATTGAGGAGGTTTTAGGGATCACACAAGAAATCTGAGATTTTTTAAATGAGAAAAAGTAATTTTTATATGAAAATTACTTTGCACATAGAGTATTTAAAATAAATATTCAATATATTAATGGGTAAATATTTATTTAGTTTATTAAAAATACATTCAATAAAATATATGATTTGTTGTATATGAATGGCTTATGTTAACTGAAAGACAACCAAATACATTATATTGAGTGATGGAAGTATTAAATCTATAAAGACTTTAAACAAGTACAAACAGGTTACATGGTTGGTGAAATTGGCCAACCTCGTGTTGAAAATGAGTTAAAAAGAGATAAAGTTCCCGAAACAAAGATTAACCCAAAATGTTTTATACAAGTCTTATACTTTCAACCTAAATATCTTATAGCACTTATAAGATTAACCCAAAATGTTTTATGCAAGTCTTATACTTTCAATCTAAATATCTTACAGGACTTTTTATGAGTCCTGTGTCCTAAATAAAAGCTTATAAATTCAACTGATGACTTTATTTTTTTTCACATAACACTTTTTTAATTAAATAAATTCTTTTTATCACATCTAACTTTCCTCATACATGGAAAATAGCAACATTTTCACTAATAGACAGTATCAGAACCAACTACAAAGAGGCAAGAGCTCTCATGAAAACTATTAGCAAATGACAGTATCAGTATACCAAGTTTTTGTGTCTTAAAAACAGTTTATAGCCCAACGATTAGAATATAAAATATTCCAACATGATTTTCCATCAAGTTCAAAGAACAAATCATAAATATTTTGCACCTTATGCATCACCATACAATATCAACTAATAATATATTATACATTTCTCCATAAGTGTTCCATATTAACTTTTGCATGATATATCAAAATGCCATGTATATTTCAGTTTTAATGCAATAGAAAATGATTCCTGAATGTGATTGTTAAAACAGTTCTACAAGAGTGATGTATTTTACTTTAATTTTATTTTAAATAAAATTCCAAATTTAATAAATTTTAAATTGGAAAAACTTTAAAATGAGCATAATTCAAAACTGAATTACAAAGAGTCTACTTATCTAATGTTAATACAGAAATATTATGGTTCATACAAGATCCTTTGATGTTACAAGATAACCCAAGGAAAAAAGAAACCAAGAACTGCTGAAACTTGACATATGGTAATCTAATTCATTAAAGTACTGATCATGTAAGAAAAACTGTGGGTTTTTTCCTAGTCTCAGTTTTCTTCCGGATTGATTACCTACTGTTTGATCAAGTTTAGACTTCAATACTACACAATTTGTTTGTTACATTCTTGTAATTATCTTTTTTTTAACTATATGACTTATGTTCACAGTTTATAGAAGTTACATGTGTGTGCTTTCTTAGAGCAAAGCCACATTGGGCTACCTGCTGAGGCCTCTGAGGGAAATCAAACCCAAGTTTAGCATTGTAAAGGGGTAGACTTACCACTGTACTAATTAGGATGGGGGCTTACAGAAGATCTTCAGACCACTCAACTTGACGGATTAAAATGTTTAATATTTTATAAAAATACATCATTTATATCATTTAAAAGAAACTTTTATATTATAAAACTTTAAGAACTCAGTGTATTTGCAAAAGTTGTCAAACAAACCTTCCAAGAAAATCATCTTTAGAGCTTGGGTCCTTGTCCATAACATCTATAAGCACTGACTGGCCTTCTACTTGGTCAACTATAGCCTAAAAAAATACAAATAAATAAATAAATAAAAATAATGTTCCTCCAATGCACTTTAAGGAAATACACTGAGGTGTACAATAAATTATAGACATGAAGATAAATCAGCCAAGTTTTGGCATGGGGTGGAACTGTACCAAGGTTTTATACAAGATATTTGGTTGTCTTGGTGAGGAGAGCAAGCATAATCAGTACAAATAAACAGACTTTGTAAAGGTTTGAAAACTTTTCTTATATTTTAACAGAAATATAACAAAATGTTAAATATGAAGTAGGAATAGCCTTTCACTGTGAAACCACCACACATCTTCAAGAAAAAACAAACTACCTTCAATAACTTACTGCTATTTAAACATCTGGATAATAAACTGAACATAATGCAAAACTGAATAACAAAAAAAATTCACCGATTTAATGTCACTACAGAAATATTAAGAGTTATACACCTAAATTAGACACATGAAAAGTACCATAGGCAACTTAAATTCAATAAAGAAACAATTAGATAAAAGATTATAAAAAAAAAATTTTTTTCTGTTAATACTCTGTTACCAAGGTTTTAAATCTTGAAGATAAAATTTATTGCTTCCATATTGAGGTCTTACTCAGTTCACTGTAGGCCTCTGTATGGAAACAGTTTTAAAACCTGCTAGGTCTACTCTGCCTAAAATTCCACAGAAACAAGAATTATGTTAGTGTCTAGAAAGTGCACATTTTATGAAAGAGAACTTAGCAGTTCGAACAACTGATACACATATGCTTAACTAGTCCTTAGTACTATTTATATGATCATATGAACTTAACAGTACAATATTATTATTTAATTTACATTCAAGAATACTTGACATATTTAACACCTGGTTTGCTATTAATGACACTGTACGCATCACTTGTGGACATTACGTTGAATAGATCAACATTATTTTTATATGCCCAGAAGAGCCGTTTTTGCATATAAAAGTTCTCAACAAGTGGGTTTCTCGACATCACTGATTGTTAGATCAACATTATATAATTTAAGTAAACACTATTCATTCAAATAAAACTTCACTTATTTGAATAGCATAAAAATAGTAAACTAAATGTTTTATGTTTGGTACATCAGATTATCATGAATTTACAAAATTTATAAAGGAATTTGGTCTAAAATTATGCTAACCAGCAAACCATTTACCTCAATCAAAAGTTAGCATCTTCCAACACTGAAAATGTGTTTCTTATAATTACTCACCCTTTTACCTCTAGTTATCTTGACCTTTATTTGCCCTCCACGCATTTGTGAATTCTTTGAATAGCACACTATCTTTTATACCCCTATATTTTGTGACTGCATCAACATGTGTTAATCACGTGACTATCCTCCACCAATCCCATTGCATTCTCTACACTATCATTACAACACAATTCTCACTTTCAATCATTGGCAAAACAAACCTGAAAACACCAGCAAATCAATGAAGAGGAAAACTGGGTGAATGGAAGTACCTATTGAAAACACATTTCAGTGTTATAAAATGTTAACTTCTGAAATGACAATACCTCTTCTCTCCCTATAGCTAGAATCCCACATTGGGTAAGGAGGAGGGACTGGTAAGGTACAGAAACAGATAATTAAGTGGAAAGCTGCCATTATTAAAACAAAAACAGATGTGCCACAAATAAAATACATACCACACCTGTAAAAAATGGTGCTATGTCCAGAACAGGCATGCTTTTCAGAAATTAATAGAGTGCTAAAGGATCATATATGAATATGTTAAGTGCAGTCTAACTGAGCAGAAAAATGTCCAGGGCAGCATCCTGAAATACAATGTGCAATCAAAAGACAAAAACATCCAAGGAAAGAGCCTTGAATTTATATCAAGACAGCCAAGTGAGGTCCAAACAGACAACAATATCAGGGAGAAGGCTTTTGATATATATTGGACCAGCATTCCCTAAGTATGGTCAATAACACAGTACTGCTCCATGAAAAACACTGGTTCACAAGAATCTCAAAAATTTAATTTTAACCTTTTTGCTATCAATTACCATTTTTAAACTTTCTCCAAGTCCTTATTGTATATTATAGAAAAATGTAATGAAACCAATTTATATAAATATATTCTAATAAAATTAATATTTTTCAAATATATTGTAAGTTAAATTTTCATTTAATCTAACTTGGATAACTCAGTTTTTCAACTAAGATAATACAACAGGAAGCAAAAGTAAATGTTTGTACTTAAGGCTATGAAACTATAGAATTCACAAGTTAATAGATGTCTTTGAACTTTCAGTCCCTCAGGAATTAAAGTGTTCTTATTTAGTGCAATTTTAAAAGCCTAAAATTAAATTTTAAGATGTTCACAAGCCTGAGATTCTTGTGAAACACCAAAAATTTAAAACTCGTTAGTTACACAAGTTCTCTTGCTGAGTCCAAACCACTATTTCCCTGTCTGCAAGCAAGATCAAAGAACGGATTTCGTCTTGCATAAAAGGACCACTTGTTCAATCATGTTAACCAGTTATTTCTCACATCAAAGTTTTAGGAATTTTATTCTAATTGTTGTTAAATTTGCTTACTATGTTAATGAAAATTGGGAAGCATGCAAGATCTGAGTCTTTTATCTGGTAGCACCAGGTGATAACAGACAAGTTGCTTGTGGCTGGTGCTAGAAGCATCAGTTTGCTCTGATGAGAGAGAGAATTGTTTGTGACTTAGTCTGTACTAACCAATTTTGTTTTGTTTGTTTTGGAATTTCGCACAAAGCTCCTCTAGAGCTATCTGTGCTAATCATCCCTAATTTAGCAGTGTAAGACTAGAGGGAAGGCAGCTAGTCATCACCACCCACTGCCAGCTCTTGGGCTACTCTTATACCAACGAATAGTGGGATTGACCGTCACATATAATGCCCCCACGGCTGAGAGGACGGGCATGTTTCGTGCGACTCGGGTGCAAACCCACAACTC
This sequence comes from Carcinoscorpius rotundicauda, assembly GCA_011833715.1. Classification (NCBI taxonomy): domain Eukaryota; kingdom Metazoa; phylum Arthropoda; class Merostomata; order Xiphosura; family Limulidae; genus Carcinoscorpius; species Carcinoscorpius rotundicauda. Next base: position 56,817,338 of record CM022403.1, on the reverse strand, counting down.
TCAGATTACGAAGCGCACACCTTAACGCGCTAGGCCATGCCAGGCCTCTGTACTAACCAAAAATTTTTAAGTTGTTCATTTTTAAGAAAACCCCTCTCCAACATAGTTAGGTGGCTAAAGAAACATGCATCACACAAGAAAACTTCAAGTGATACAAAAAATGCAGTCTAGTTCTAGTGAAACTGAAGTTAGTGAAAATAATATGCCTAATTATAAATGTTTATATGATATGCAGCTTGGTAGCAAAGGAAAAAACAAGACCTGAATTCGACACCATTGTGATGAATATTCAAAGTATGGATTTATAAGTGGTGACAGCAATAACAACTTGCCATAAGTGTTCTTTTTCATTCAACATTATTAAATGAGAGCACGAAATATTGAAATTGAAACATCAATTGGATACCAGACAACTAGAATACTCAAGTAAGCCAATAGATTTTATCATAAATTTAAAAAAAAAATGAAATAGTTTTTTCCAAACAAATAATTTCACGAAATCTTCCAATGAAGACATGGTTATGGCCTCACGTGGAATTTCAAAACTAATAGCCGAGACAGGTTATCTGCATACCATTGGTGAAACGTTAACACTCCATGCAGTAAAAATAATTACATCTCATGTTTATAAAAAAAACACAAGAAAATCTGTTTTATTGTCCCTATCTAATAATACAATGAGAAGAATTATGGATATGGCAAAAAATAATGAAGAAACTCTTATACGTCAAGTTCACTGTAGTCAATTTTTTTCTCATTACAAAGGGACAAAAGCGCAGACAGAGCAAACAATGTCCATTTAATGTGCTTTGTTAAATATGATAGGACACAATTCATGAAGATTTATTGTTTCGTGAATCACTTCCAACAAGAACAATGGCTGATGAAAATTAATTTAATTAATAATTTTATAATTCAGAGTAATATTTAGTGAAAATAAATTGTTGGATTGACTACCAATGATGCTTGCTCAATAGCAAGTTCCCAGAAGTTTTCCCGAGGATTTGAGAAGTGGCATCAAACTGTGAATGGGTGCATTGTAGCAATCACAGACAGGTGTCAGCTGCGAAGAAAACATCACTTTTGAATTCAACATGAAAGAATATATTGAATTCATGAACTATGTTAAAACTAAATCATTGAATTCCAAAATCTTTACTGCTTTGTGCGCAGAATTAGGAACTGAACACGAGCATCTATTAGACTGTGAAGTTTGGTGGTTATCAAAAAGAAACGTCTTAAAAAGACTCAAAATGAAGAACCAAGTTATCTTGTTTTTAAAGCAACATCCATCATCAGCAAAGGATGCAATATTTAAATTTAGAGACAGGTTTCATAATCTGCATTGGTGAATTAAGGTGGCTTATTTACGAGATATTTTTTGCTTCTTAAACGCTTTAACCTGTTCAGTGCCATAGACGAGATAACTCGTCCAAGCCAATCGATGACACAGTGGCACGGACGAGTCAATTTGTTCTAAAAAATACCTAACTTCACACTAGATGTCAGCACCATACATGACATTTGACCTACTTACATATTGTTTAACTTTCGATCCAAAATGGCACCACAAAAAAAGGTTACAAAATAAAGAAGCATTAAAGTTGTATTTTAAACTTGTTTCAGAGTTGCAGTAGCAGCTGAAATACTTGGCAGTCAAGAGGTTAAATCTAAATTTACAAGGCACTAACAAATATTTTTACAGTCCAGGAATAGGTAGAAGCAGCAATAAAAAAAATTAACTTGTGAGTACAACGAGTTGAGAAGAGAAATTGTGTGTCTTTCCCTACATTAAGAGTATTATAAAACCAAAATGAAAAAGATAATGTTCCAGATGAATTTCCTTATCAATCAAAGAGCATCTTTTGTAGCTAAAACCATGCTTGAAGGAATATTTAACTCCAACTGACAGCAGTAAAAATATGGATCAGGAACTCTTTTGCTGTTGACACAGAAAATGAGAAGGATTAACAACTCAGTGAATCAGAAATTATTCAACTGTCCTGAGACACTGCACTGAAAGACTGTTTTAATTAAGTCTTATTAATTTATTTTTGACTGAGCTGCTGTTTTGAGTATCCAAATTTATCAGAAAAAAGCAGTGAGATTTCTTATGCCTTTTGTCATGACTTACAAATGCAAATCAGGCTTCTCAACATTGTTGTAAACAAGTTATTTCATTAATAAATATTCACTTGATGTAAAGATTAAATAACAATGACGTATAATTTATTTTATTTCCTTTTACACAGTAGTACCATAAAACAGCGTATACTCTATAATTAATGATGTACTGATAGAACTATTGCCTCCAGCTTGATGGTAAGTCTTACTCACATCTTAGCAGGTTATATAATTAGGTATATGAGGATGCCAGGTATCATAACTTATAAAAAAAAAAAAAAAAAAAGATAAAATAAAATAAAATAAACTGGTCGCTAGTTGAGAAAGTTTGGGAAATGCTATATTGTATTATGTTGAGTGTTATCAACTCAGCCAAAAAAAACCCAGAGGAAGCACTGTGCATAATATATTTCATGCCATATTTTATGTAAAGTGTGCATATAAAACCAAAAAGTGCAGTCCACCTGGGCAAAAACATTCAGAGGAAGTGCTTTGTATCAATATAAAGCTAGCCAAGTAAGATCCACCCAGACAAAAATATTCAGGAAAAGCCCTTTGGTAACACTGGATTATGTCAAGTGTGGTCCATATCTAGGTAGAAAAGATCCAATGGAAGCTCTCTGTATAAGTGATTTTGTGACATATTCTGTATGTAATATAGAGCACAACAATGATAGCTTTCTCTCTATGAGCAAAAACGTATGATTGTGAGAACATGTAATTCTATAAAACCTGCTCATGAGGAAACTTCAGCAGTTAACCACTACAGCAAATGAGAAATGGAAATGATAAGGACCTCTGTGCTCCAGGGGGTGAGAAACTGTGTTGAGAAACAAAACACCACAATCCCTGGATTCATCACACACAGCATACCTTGCTCTGAAAACAATAGAGGCATAATAGCTTACTTTAATACAGAAATTTTACATCTAATCTCAATAGAAGATTCATTTAGATCAAGCATAAATGAAACCATTTTCTGTAATATACACTTTAAACAACCGGCTAATAATTCCAATTCTAGCCACATACTGTTCACCCACTAAAGATATTGACATTAACTTCCTATAGAAATGTGTTAACTGTAAACCTAAACCAATTATCATTGGGATTTTAATTCTCCACACACAGAACTAAGAGAAAATAGAAACACATGTAGAGGGTTGAGTATAAAAAATTTTTCCTTAAAGAAAATGCACCTAATAAACAACCACACACCTATACACTTTTCAGCTGCCAACAGCTCCTATGATGTACTTGATTATATCATAGCCCCCAAGGACACATTAAAATCTCTAGCTTCATGGTACATGATGAAATCACGAGTGACCACTTCCCCATTTCCTGTATGATTCACCAGCGCCACCCTGCAATGGCGTGCGTGACTCCCTCAGCATACACTTACACCAAAACAGATTGACTCACTTTCAACGCTTCACTAGACTCATATCTACCCCACCCAAATGAACATGCTAACAACAAAACAGAACTAAACAACTATGTAAATCAAGTTACAGAAGCCATACATAAAGCCATAAAAAAACACAATCCCTAAAACAAGGAGAAAGCACTCACATAATCAATGGACTTTAACACTGGAAATTCATGCACTGATAATGAAATGCAGGCAATTGAGACGAACACACTTTATAACACGTGATCCATCAATCAAAACACAGATTAACAGAACAAATGCAAAAATTAAACAAGAAATCAAAATTGCAAAAGATACTAATTGGCAAAACTTCTGTAAAATCTTAGAAAAAATCAAAAACAATCCAAAAGAATTTTGGAAAAAATTCAAGAGTATTTCTTCAGACAAAAACACCATCACTGAACTAAAAATTAATATTAAAAACTTGAAAAACACTTCCCCCGGACATGACCAAATACCAAACATTATTCTGAGAAAAAACTCTACTCTCCTATTACAACACCTCACAAACATCATGAACATTTCACTAACAACTGGATATTACCCTGACACTTGGAAAAAAGCCATCATAACCACGATTCCAAAGAAACAAACTAACAGGACCAATCCAGATAATTTCCATCCCATCAGTTTGTTAAGCTGCCTTGGCAAATTGATGGAGAGGGTTATCTCCAACAGTTTTCTCCATTTTTGTGAATCAAATAACATCCTTCCAGAATCCCAAAATGCCTCCAGGAAAAACAGGCAAACAACAGATCACCTCACACGACTCACCGAATCAATCTACAAAGCTTTCAACAACAACCAAGTAATCATTGGTGTATTCCTAGACGTTAAAAAAGAATTTGACAGCGTATGGCACAATGCCATCAAATACAAACTAACTCATCTAAAAATAAACCCTACTACAGTTAAACAGATATCAAACTTCCTGACAGATAGAACAGCACAAGTAAAAGTCAATAAAACTATATCTAAATCATTCAACATAACTGCAGGAGTGCCCCAAGGATCAGTCCTTTCTCCACTACTATATATTATTTTTGTCAGCGATATACCTTTCCCCAATTTAACATATACGCATAATTCACAATATGCAGACAACATCGCCATCTGGAGCACCTCCAAAAACCCAGTAATGGCCATGTCTCACTGCAAGAATCACTTAACAATGTCTCGACCTGGAGTAACAAGTGAAGAGTAGTTTTAAATCCAACCAAAACAAAAGCAATTACCTTCTACAGGAAACTAAAAAAACAAAGAAAAAATCTAGAAAAAGTAAAATTATCACTCGGAAATACACCCATTAACATTAGCAAAAACATCACATTCCTTGGCATCACTTTTGACACAAAACTAACATAGAAAAAACATGTTAACAACATACACTCATCAATTAGAAAACGCATTTCACATATAATGACTGTAACCAGCAAACTCTCAAAACGTTCACCAAAAACCATTATCTGAATATACAAGGCTTACAACCATCCACTAATAGAGTATGGATGTCAAGTCGCATATAATATGTCAAATAACACCAGAAAATCCAAGTTCAAGAAAACAAAATACTAAGATCTGCATTCAGTCTACCATAATTCACTCCAGTAAATTATATACATCAAATCAGCAACTTACCAACACTAAGAAATAGACTAAAGGAAATATCACACAAATACTATTTAAAAGCAGAACACAGAAACAAACTAACGGCATCACTCTATAAATTAACTAGTGCACCAACCAAATATATTTCACCATACAATATATTTCAAGAATCACAAATCACACAACAAACAAAGTACTTAAAGGGCAAAATTCACATAAATAATGTATTTTCTTTTTCAGGTACCGGGCACAGGACAGGTAAAACTTTTGGCACCTGTCCTGTGAAAGTGGGTTTTTCTTGGGGCGCTCCCGTTTCCCCCTCACAGCAAAAACTTAGGCATTGGATCTTTAGATCCATCCGAGGCAACTTTATTGCTATACCCTGAATCAGGTCATTTGTGTTCACATTTACTATGACATCTTCCTTTCGGGACGAGTTGTGGCTGTTTTTCTCCGGTGCTACCTTTGCCTTATTCATGAATAATATTAATTATGACTAACTCTACACCTTCACACAAAAAGAGAGTAAAAAAACAGAATAAAACGAGCTAAGTTCAGTTATCTTCCACGAAAGGGAACGAAGAGGAACCACAATGTTCCTGAACACCCCAGTTGGAGAGAGAATTCTTCTTCTGACTTCTCTCTCTCAAAACTAAACCCCTGCCACGATAGTTGGCATTTGTGTTGAGGGAAGAGAAGGCCAATAGGGTTGGGCAAAAATCCTTATTTACTTTACATGTGAAGGTCTCAGGTGATGGTCCTTAGAACATATATATTGATTAAAAAAAAATTGATATATAGATATATCACTGAAAAAGTGTCCAGTGGTTTCATAAACATCCCCCGTGATCACAGTGAATGTTAGAAAAGTATACTGATATAGTTGTTGTAGTGTTAAGATATAAAATTCAGTACATCCAACCCAGTCGCACCTGCCACTAGGTGGAATCCTGAAATATGATGTACCAGCAATGATAAAAGAAAAAAAAGCCAGTCACAAGCAATCAGATATGTGTGTAGAACAGCGACAGGAGAAAAACGCTATCTGCTCAAATAATACATAGTTGTTCAGAGAAAGTGATGAATGTGTAGGGAGTTTGTCCATATAACAGCTTGAATGATCTCCTTTAAATTATGGTGATTTTGAGCAACTAAAGAGGAGTCAGATGACGAATGTGGTGTGAAGAAACAGCATGTAGATGGTACCCAGCCAGGGATACATACAAATATGCCAGACGTAGGAGATGATGAACCAAACCTGTAAGCATAGTTGGAGAAAGACAAGGGGAAACAGGAATGCTATGCAACAATTAGACAGGAGCATGAACAATGAAAGGAGACAACATGAGCAAGGAACAAAGTAGACAAAGAAGGTGATTTGTTACAAAGAACAAAATACAATGGATTCAAAGGGAGAACAAGACAGGATAGGCTGAATAAAGGAAATGTATTGGATAAGTCAGGTCAAAGAAATGGAAGACCCCAGGGAAGAGAGAACTTTCAAGAAGTAAGAGAAAGGAGGGAGTTTGACATCCAGCTCTTAATAGTGATTTAAAACAGACAAACTCTAACCAGCAACTAGATGAAGAGCTGGGATAGGTGCAGAACAAAAGTACATTGGGAAAATAAACCAAAGACGGGAGCAAGGTTTATGCCTCTGGTACACAGACAAAGAAGAAGGGTAAAAATGTAGGCAATGACAGATGAGACACAAGGGCAAGTCCCAAGGGAATGAGCACTTTCAAAGAAAGACCATGTCCCAAAAGAGAGAGAACCTCATGGACAAAAAGTGAAGGAGAAAGGATAGCCAATGTGATTACTCACTCAATATCCTGAAGCCAAAGTGGAGAAGGCTGAGCTTGACCAAAAAGGAAGCAAAGAGAATCCCAAAGTGGAAAAAAATGTGTGATGTAGTAAAAAAGGACTTCTCAAACCAGAAAGAAAACCCCATGTGAGAAGCTTTTCAAAGAAGGAAGTGGACGCTAGTGACTGATAGAGCACAAAAAGAAGCAAGGATGTTGTCCATGAAATTGTAAGTCTGAATGCATAATAAAAAATTATGGGCAAAAGAGCATACCACTCCAAAAAAGCTGAAGAAAAACAGTCCACAAGCATCCAAAGCAGGATGACAAAACTCACTTTGATAAACTGGAGAAAATAACATGACCCTAGAACATAAACATCGTAAACAGGGAGACAAAGAAAGACAGGAGTAAACTCTTGGTGGAGTGGGCCTCCACACATTAGATAGCACCATTGTGTAGTGGAACACAAACATGCTTGATAACACGACCAATCAAGGTATGATTGCAAGGAAGACAGTTGAGAAGTGAGCAGAGGGGGAGAGCAAAATGGAAGTCTAAAACCTTCATAAAGAACTCATAAAAAGAATAAAATTATCATGAAGTGTAGTGAATATTACACATGAACTAAACTAAAGAATGTACACAGAAATAATGAACTAACAATAACCTAGAAACATGTAGTCTACAAAGAGCTTAAAAGTATCACATCTGCAAAACTAACAACACTGACTTAAAGCATAAAACAATAAGTAACACCTAAAGCACAAAACCACTAAAGAGAGTGATAAGATAAACAATCCTTAAACATAGAACATATAATTTGACTCAGAGAAATTATAAGACAATGAACAGTTAAAGAAATGTATCCTAATTTTAATAATACATACACTTAAACATAATTTCGACTTTTATTTCACAAATGATTGAAGAGACATGATCAAAGATAATTATTTGTTCCAAAAAGACATTAGGCAACATGCTGAAAAGGATTAAATTAACTCCAATCAGCTTAAACTTACCTCACAATAATAATTCCATTGAGGGTTAATACTGTTCTCGACAACAGAGGTCCTGAACTCTTGAGAACCAACTGAAAGAACAAAACTTGTTGAGCATCAGTGTAATAATATAAGGTCATGAGAAAAACAAAAGGTGCAAACAACGAGTTTGGACCTACATACAATTTCTACATTAATGTTTTAACTATTCTGTGAAATATTAAAATTTTCTTTTCTACAAGAAGAAAACTGAGTCTTAAAGCAGGCAGGAAATATCTCAGAAACCTGTGGAATTTAGATAGACATCCTGGTAATGATGCTACCTGATTTCACGAGCACAGTAATTCCACTGTGGATACTTTGAGAAGAATGTATCCAAAATGTTGAAAAAAGTACAAAGAAATCTAGCAAAAATGATGAGTAATATGAAATTTGCATGAACTTACCACATGTGAAACTATAATAAGACGACCTTATCCATAGGTAATTAACTGAAAATTGTGTATGGAGCCAAGTAGGGTAGACACCTCAACACAGACAGCCCTTAACCAATTGCAACACACACATTAGAATGCAGGCACAAGACAGGATTGGTCACAAAACAAGAGGGAAGGGAGTCAATAAAGCTGAAAAATTATTCTTTTATTAATAAAAGGAATTATTAATTAACATTAATAAAATGCAATAAAGGAAACATTCAGAGAACATGTCTATTCTACTAAAACAAAACACTTCAAGAAAAAAATTTATACTATATATTTAGAACCCAATGAAGTACCCAGTTGCAAGAAATTATATATTATTGTTTCACGATCATGTTTAACGTTTCAAAATAGTATTTGAAATTTCAACAGTTCTTCAGATTTACATAATTATCTTTCTCTGTTCCTGGCCAAGATTTCCGGTTTTTGTTCCATTTTAAACTATGGGAAACTCTTGCTTGTTTGTTAGTCAAAGTTTTGGAGCTTTCATAGTCTTTTCCTTCTTGCTTCTACTCCATTTCTCTTTGTTTCAAGCTCTTAATAAAAACTCTGATGTTACGGTCAGGACTATGTAGGGTTCTTTCTTCCAAAATACTTTAAACTCTTCTCAGAGGCCTCTAAACCATACTTTCAATAAATTTTGTACAGCAAAGTAAATAACCATGTTCATGTAGCCTAAATGAGAATCCGTAACTCCCAGAGTATAAAGTCTAAGACTTGCAGTTGGTTTAAAGCATTTCCTATAGATCTAATTGTCCAATAATGCCCTTGAAAACTCTGTTACTAGGTTGTGTGGAATCTAAAATGTTATACATCCTTATTACTGAAGAAGTTCTTAATTGACAAATGAAATACATTTTAAATGCTAACATTTCAAAACCCTCCCTGTCGTGAACTCTATGTTTTATATACTTCTGTTTCCTGTACCACTTTATTAACTATTTAAATAACCATTAACGTCCACTACACGAGTAGATGACACTAAATGAACTTGTGTTGCTATCTGACTCTTCATTGTTACTCTTTTAAGTGCAAATAACACAATGGGTTGCATTTTAGCAGCTAAAAAAACAAACTATTTTTAGATAAATTCTAGTAGACACATGAATGTATTGTATACAATATGTTAAAAAAAACTGTTATGTTTACTTAAGTTATTACGATAAGCAACGACATTATTTTCCTATTCTGATAATATATTTGATAGGTACTTATTACACTCACACTACTTACTTTCTGCATACAAAATTTTATTCCCAATGCCACAAGCCTTTAACTCTCATGTATCTCACAATGATTCTACAAAACTATCATGACAAAATCAGGTAGGAAAAAAACACAGATTTCCAGTGGGGAAGAAAGATGGTGGGTGTGAGAGGAAGCAAGTGCATGTCAGAAATACATTTTCAGTAGAAGAAAATAATTTATGATATGGTAAATATCCCACCCCCTCCCTTACATACATATAGCTAGAGTTCCACATTGAACTGGTGGATGGACTAGTGTGAGGAATAACAAAGTATCTGAAGAACACCCATGAAACATGACCTCTGGTGGAATAAGAACACATGTGGAAGACTGCACGACCTCTGGTGGAATAAGAACACACGTGGAAGACTGCACCATTTCTGTACCAAGTTTACTGTGCCTCCCAGTGCCAAAATAGGTGTCACATAGGGAGAAAAGAGGGAGAAGCACAATCAAAAGGAAAGAAAAGAACAGGTGGGTGTTATTTGAACCACAACATACTTGTACTGCAATTCTGAGAGAGGAGGACTGTAAAAGAATCATAAACACACAGGAATGTAGGGTGAGTAAGCTAAAATGGAAGATGTACTCCAAAACGTAGAGTGGCTGGAGTTCAATAAACTGTGCATAGTTGGTCAGTTCCGGTCAGAAAAAAACAAATCTGGAATTACAGCTTCCAATCCATAGTAGAAGAAGAGTTCATACTACATTCTGAGGTGAATGTTGTACTCAAGTTGAGTACAATGAAATTATATACTCTTCTAACCAATCATGAAATGGGGCACATGTGCAAATCCACAACCACCCAGACATTAGGGAACCTATCATTTGAATAATAGTAGATATAGAATAGAAATTCTGTTGTGTATATTTTTTAGTTAGTTTCTACTTTCAACATGATTCTAGAATTGCCCATTATCTCATTTAGAAAAGCTCTGAATGGTATGAAATCCAAATCTGATAAGTTTATAATATAAAAAACTAACGTTATTCTTAATTACTTGATGACTTCATAAAGTGTTGTAACAGGTAAGACACGACATCACCAGAGGTAAATACACACACATAATATATATACAACTTTTTAATTTCTACAAGAATTCAATTTTGAAATATGATCTTTACCAAACATTTAATAATCTGTTTATTGTTAGTTTCCTGACAGCTACTGGTTACGTGTATTTCAGCATTTCTAATTAAAATATGTTCACAAATGTGTGAACCTATTCAATTTTAGATTTGGTAGAAAATTGGAAAATGAAGCAAGTTTAAAATACAAGTAAACACTACCTTTTACAACAGCATAAGGGTCAGAAGAACCTAAACCAAACATTCCAACATCGGCCTTCTTAAGCTCTTTTCCAGCAATTACCTTGATCCTTAGCACACCCTGAAGAAATTAGGAAAAACACAAAAAAACTGATAAGTTTACTGATACTGATTTGGAACTAACCTGTCTAACACAACTGTAATACACAAATATTTAAGACAGTTTAGAACTGCCTTAGTGAGAATGATGTGATTTAGTAATTCAATCTGAGAACCAATACAGATAGGCTAAAATAATTATGTAAGTTTAAACACATTTTATGCATATACAAAGAATTAAAAGGTACAAGAGGGGAAGCTTTTCAATATGCACACAAACACATTCAAACTAGGTCCTATACAATTCACTAGGAAAACTAAAAGACAGCACATTATGGAGTTTAATTAGTGCCTACAAAACTGTACTGGATAAGACATACATAGCAATAATTTATTATTCAAAGTAACAGTTGCAAATACAAATATGAATGTTGAATACATATTATATTTATTCATTATCTGATATAAGAAAGTTAGGTGTAAAAAACAAGTATGAAGACCTATAATACTGAAACAAGTAAAGTTATATAGTTGTTAATGATGGGAATTTAAACAAGCTGAACTTCAACTATTCAAAGTATGGAAGTGTTGTTTAATTATAGGAATACCCACTTCATTCAGAAGATCCAAGTCTTTGTATTTCATAGGTAAAACCTAGAAATCCATTAGTGAGACTGTATGTTTACAGAGCAGTAGTCTGACAGTACGTGGATAGCAGTTGAACATGAAGTTAATAAAAATGTGATGAATTCTGTAAGAAATTTCTGTTGTGTTCATGGATATTTACAGTTAACTGGCATGCGGGTTTTTATCAATGTGTAACTTTATAATTACAATACACATACGAGTAAATGATCCACAGACTATGTTTACAGAGCAGTAATTTGAAAATATGTGGATAGCTGTTGTACAGGAAGATAATAAAAATGTGATGAATTTCGTTAAGAAATCTGTTGTGTTCATGGATATTTACAGTTAACTGGCATTTGGGTTTATCAATGTGTAACTTTACAATTACATCGAACACACGAGTAAACGATCCACAAATGAAGAGGGCTCAACGCACAACCCTCCAAAAGAAAAATAAGGGCAAAATTAAGAATGATTTTAAGTTCAAAAGTGAAATTTATGTTGCAGTGATACGAGTTTAGATATTCTGCAGGTTTAGGTGCATGATCTTCAGAGTGAAATATTACAACAGCATCATCAAAATACCTTCACAGGTTATCAAATCATTACAGAAAAACACATAAGCTAAAGTCAAGATGAAAAATGACCATATAGTAATGCCACCTTTCCAATCAAAACAAAAAATAACGTAGATAAATGTTGGTGAACAAAAAAGTTCACAAAGTTTAAACTGTTTAGAATTGAGCTCATCAGATAGTTGTGAGTGATTTTTGGAAAGATTACAGATGAAGCTATTGACAATTTTATTAATGTAAAATTTTGGTCAAACGTGATGTCAAAGTTGGCCGTAAAGTCACCTTCCTGAACACGAAATGAAGTGATTTCACAAGCAAAAGATAATGAATCATTAACTGTAAAGTTGTTCTTGGTAGGTGACTGTGGTAAGGAACTATATATTTAGCTTGTTGGTACGAATGTGTGCAGACACTAGAAAGTGTAGGTCGAGTGAGCGGAGCTGAGAAGTGCATTTCAGAAATGTTATATAAAATACCAGGGTATTCATTATTCTCTAGTCTGTCTATAATAAACATTAACAAAACAATTATACTACAATAAATATTTTAATTTTATTTGTTTTATTATTATGCAGACTATTTTAGGATTGAAAATAATTTCATTGGTAAATTTGGAAAGTTTACTTAAGTCAAAGTTACATGAGAGAAAAAAAAAACCTTCAGTAATTTATGATGGCCTTTCTCTTTTTTTATCTGGGTCTAGACACTAAAGTAAGAGGATAGAAAGATATTCTATAAAACTAACATGCCATTAAAAATGGATGAGTCAAAATACATGTGTTATATAAAACTAATATGCCATTAAAAATGGACGAGTCAAAATACATGTGGTGTATCTAAATTAAGAGTGGTTATTAGGATCAGACCAGTTGTTAAACTTTACAGAGTAAATTGAAAAGTTTTTCAGAACATTTATAGTGTCTAAGTTTCAAAAACACTTGAAAAATATGACTGACAAATTTTAGCACACGGATGTTTTTCTATGATGCAAATCTGTTCACTGAGAGCACTGAAATAAGTTTCTTTTAATCAATAGCCTTTGCAGTGTATGAGATAATTTGATAATTTATCTATCATCTTAACGCATGGCAACTAGTTCTTTAAGGAGTTTCTACCGGTTTTAAATAACACAAACAATGTTTTATAACTATCATAGAAACTAAAAACAAAACTGACAATGCTTTACACTGAACACAATGTTGCATTATGTGTTATCAAATATATTAAAAGTTTGCCTTTCTAGTTGTTATAAAGGGTAAAACATAAAATATCAGAGAAAATTATCTGCAATTTGTGAAAGAGTGGTAGTGACAGCTGGTTGTAGAAGGTGGGTCTGATTTGCTAGTTTACGATTCGCAAAGAAACAAGATTTAAGGCCATAGAAATTGGGCTTTACCTTAGCAATATCTATATTACAAGAAGTAATTTATAATAAATTCCATATTGCAGGGAGAAGTGCTAAATAACTTAGAGGAGGAGAAAGAAGACCTGAAGAATAAATGTCACAATTCTCATACTAGGGGAGACCCGACAGTTAAAAAAAATATAAATTTCTTTACAAAATTAAGAACTTGTGTAATATTGAAGGTTGATTTACTAACTATATTTTGATACCATGTTTATTCATATAAATTAATATTAAAATAGTTTGAACATAACTCCGTAAAGGGTCATGAAATGCACGTTTATTCAAATAAATTAATAATAAAATAGTTTAAATAACACTCACTCTTCTTCACTGTATCTATTTTCTAACCATTTTTAAGCCTTAAAAAAATAATAAAACCCATGAGACCAAAATGTTTCCTATTAATACTTTTCTATCAAAACATTTATGATGATGATTCTTCCCATATGAATTTGCTACCACATTTCCACGTAAATAATAAAAGTATTTTGTGAAAAAATTGACCACAAGTCCATCTAGTAATACTACTACCTCCTCTATGAAGATTTCTACACTGTTCAAATTTTTCATATGGGAAAACATAAAAATGAACAATGAGTTAAACTAAGCAGTCCTTGTTTGTTTGTTTTTCTAATTTTGCACAAAGCTATACGAGGTCTATCTGCAGTTGCCTTCTCTAATTTATCAATGTAAGACTAGAGGGAAGGCATCACCACCTATCGCCAACTCTTGGGCTACTCTTTTACCAATGAATAGTGGGATTGACCATCACATTAAAATGCCCCCACGGCTGAAAAAGTGAGCACGTTTTGTGCGACAGAATTCGAACCCACAACCCTTAAATTACGAGTCGAATGCCTTAATCCACCTAGCAATGCCGGGTCAAGCATAATTTGCTAAAAGTTTAAGTTACTTTTTTCCAAGATTTTTCTATTTAAAGGGCAAGACGATGAATACTTACAGTAGGTGGCACAAATTTCAGTAAACGCAGAGGAACATTTTCTACCAGAGAAACGTGGATTTTATTGGGTAGAACCATAAGTGCCGAGAGTTGATCTAGGACTGCTTGATGCAGAATATCACTAAAGATTCAAAAGAATAAGCTTTTTACACACAAAAAAAACATCAACAAGTTTTTCCCCTGTAGCTTTTATTTGTGGGAGAATTTTTCCCCACTGTTGAGTATCTATAAATACATATGTAACAGTTACTGTACAAGTTCCATGTTACTTAGAAATTAAATTATTTTAGAAAGAAAACTTCGTTAACAGTTAACATGATAAGATTAAATACTTATTATCTAGAAACAATATTTCACATGCAAATCAGCAAGTTACATCGTCAACCACAGCTAATATGAAGCAGAATGGTATCAATCTGAACGGGATTTTGAAACTCTGTCATTTTGTAAATATTTTGGTACTGACAAAAACTGATCACTTTTGGGATGGGAATGTTGCAACCCTTTGCAAAGCAAAATATTTCTTACACTCAGATCATCAACAGATTTTTAGATCGAGAATTTAGACTTTACAAAGAAGGGATACTCCTTGTCCTTAATGGCACTACAAAATAAAGGAATAAGAATCAATTTGGGGTTGAAGATCATCCAGAAAGAGACCTGAAACAAGTCGTACTGCAATGTGGTAAATAAAATGTGACATTCTGTTACACAAACACAAATATTGGTGGCAAATACTGTTCATAAATCCAAAACAATAGTAAGTGATAAAATCCAGAGAATCTTTATCTCAAAAAGTGACAAAAGGCATGTGCACAAATTGCTTCCATGACATATCAGTTCACTAATGCATACCTCAAGCAGCTGGTATTCATATTACTTCACAAGATAACACACTGGTCAAGTTGCCAGACACAGCTCTTATAGTTTTCTGTGCAAGTGGGCATTTGAGATGGAAGCATTAGGGGAACACACATGGAGCATTGTTGGGTAAATAGCATCAGACCTCTCCTTGTTGAGCATTTGGCAATGCCAACAGATAGATAAATTGTGATTTTCAGCCTGATGCTGGTAGTATCCACTTCAATTTAAGCAGTTAACATACTTATTTGTTAGTGTTAACTGATAAACATTTCACCAAGTTGTTCCTTCCACATATATTTGTGTTGAAGGCAAAATCATAAGATATCTTTGCTCAGTTGAATTATATATTTTATTTAGGATGAAGAGTTAATCTGTTTCTTATTTATGAAGTCTGACAAGAGCCAAAAAAAACTTTAACAAGATTATAGTTGAATGTTGTCATGTAGAGATAATTAGCCAGATATTAAGTTTTTTTGTTTTTTTAAACTGCCAAATATTTCTCATCTTCTAGCACTTACATTCTTGAATAATATTACAATTACTCCACCTAAAAAACTGTAAATAATACAAACCTCAGTGTGTACCAAAACACAAGTTTTACCAATATAATGTTTTAAACACCACACAAAATTCAAGCAATTCCAAATATACATGTTCAGCTGCATGTTCTTACCTAAGTCCAGGAATGTCAAACACATCGGCCAAATTTGTCAGATTGAAATCAATTGCCTATAATAAAAAGAGAGGATAAATAATATTAATTCATTTCTTTTCTAAGAACTGACCTTATTTGAACCAGAAAAACCTCTCAGCACGTACTTCTCTTTATACTCAAGATGAGAGTTCTAAGCTTCTAAGTTACTTAGGTTTCTCATGGTAAGTCAACACAACAGTTTAGAGTAACATGGGACTAATTGGTCCATATCTGCTGTTCTATCCTCCGAACTAAAAATTTTTAAAAGATCTTAAAGTCAGCCCTATCATTCATATACTTAACAAGCTTTTCCTTAAACTTGCATCTACTGCCTCTACAACACCCAAAGGTAACCCACTCCAAAAGCCAACAATCCTGTTAGACAAATAAAACTGTCTTAGCTGAAGATGACTTCTTCCTTGCCAAAATTTATATTTGTGTTCCCTAGCCCTACACTTCCTGCTATTAAATATGATAAAAGATGATGTATTAACACCATCAATTCCCTTTACAACCTTAAAAATCCTCAATCTGATCCCCCAGATTTTTCTTTTTTCAAGAAAAAAAAACAATGAGAGATTTCAGCCTCTCCTTGTGAAATAAACTCAAGATTATCATAATTTTTCATAAGCTTCTAAGTGAAAGTAGAGTTCGGTGTCAAACACACTGACACACTGGTGTATCCAGTGACCAATGTCATGTCTTTTTAGGCCAGCTGAGATACGAGAGACATAGTAGTGGTTGAAATGCTATTTATATAAGTAAACTGTTTCAAAACAACAAGTTATTATGTAAACTAGATTAAATTGGTGAAATATAATTTTTGATGCCCCAATTTCACAGCACATTACTTTTATAAAATGAGGTAAAAAGCATTCTCGAAATCATAACATTTCTAGTGATACCTACAGGACAAGATAAAAAGAATACAGTTACTCCACCAGCAAATGGAATTTGTTTCACAAGGGGTTTCATTACGACTCTCAGCTTCCCATGCAGCTAAAATAAAAAAAACAATAATTAACAAGAATTAAAAATATACCAAAAACACATTACCATTCAATGAGAAAATATGAGATTGTTTTCACAGCAAATTTAGTTTTCAGAATGCTAAAAAATGAAAGTTACAAATCAGACAACTAACTTCCAGAGACAATACTTAACAATCTGCATTAAAGTATCCCAAATCTTCTTTTTGTTATCCACGTTAATTTTAGAAAATATTCAAAAAGTTAACACTTTTTTAACACTAAACTACATTGAATTTATTACACCTTAAGTAACTCATGAAATGAAATAAAACATTCTGACCTAATATAATTTATGACATTACAAATTTTACTACTGTTCAACAATAAAACAAAAATGTAGCCAAGAAATGCAATCAAACTCCACCTTGAAATCCATTATTTTAAAAGCTATTTAAATTCCAATAGCAAATAGTGAAATGTCCAAATAGCAAGAATGATCAGTCCAGTAAAAATACGTTTTTTTTTTTTTTTTATAACTGTGTTATTTAAACAAGTTTTTAGACAAAACTAATTTCTATCCACTTTTAATGCACATTTCAGTCCTGAGATATGACTGGAGGCATACTCCTGCTACTTGACAAAGTATGTGACTGTATGTAGCTTTATACTAGTGTGACACATTCTCATTTGTTGGATTAGAAGGACTCGCAGAGTAAATATCTTTGCACAGGATAAAGGAGTAACAATTACACAGTAACTGCCTTTTATACTGACTACCGTTCCATGGCAAGGGACCATGAATGCTTTATGATGTAGCCTTACAGCTGTTAATATTGCAATGTTCATGTAATAATGAAAATAAGTTTCTTCTGGTGGATTATGACAGTGGTCAATATTCTCACTTGAACTGTTGAACATACTGGCAACACTGGAATGATGCTCGATAGCATTTGTTTCGTCTGTAGCAGCACTGAAGAAATGGAAGTAGCTTCTGTGTAGTGGTGAGCAATTTTATCACAGAAGCTTTATCTTGTTTTAAGCATGCCACATCAACCTTCTTTTGTGTTTGAGATGATTAGACATTAAAAAATATGTTATTGTCATTTATAATACCACAAACTGTAATAAAAAAAACCTTGGACTCCCTATAGTACAAATCAGATCACAAAAACACTTTGCTTCTTATAAAAATGAAGTCTAAGGCATTATTTCATTACATAATGAGAGTATTTGTGTCTTATAGCTATAAAGAGAAAACCCAGTTACCCCTGATTTTAAGCAGTCTATCTTTATTTACTACTTAATTGTATAAATGCTCTCCAATTGGTAAAAAAGTACATTGTTCTTTCTTTTACAGTGTAAAGTAAAAGCTTTAGAATGTTTATTTTCATAAAAATATTTTATCATAATTGTTATTTACAAATACCAGTTAAGTAAATATTGCATTAAAAGGAAGAACTGTGGTAAAAACAGCAAGGGAAAAAACCTTTGATAAAATACGTTTGAATTACCTAAACAAGGCTTAACAATTATCACAAAACTGCTCATATTAAAAAGAGCACTACAGCTCTAACTATAATGTGGAATATTGAAAACATTTCAATTTCTAAAGTAGAAGCACATTAATAGACATAAAATTAAAATACTTAATCATGACATTAAATGTTTTCAATAAAATAAAAAAAAAAAATTTCTTTCCCATTATACAGCCTACCTTTTTCTAATATTAATATGTTATATTCTTCAATTAAAGGTATTACAACTTCATAGTAGCTCAGATTTTGTAAAACAGGTTATGATACTTTGTTACCGATATTGAAATATTGGTGTAAAAACTAATAATTTGTTAATAATAATTTAATAATAAAAAACATTAAATAAAATTATTGAAATATTTTTGGCAAGTATAAAAATATAAAAAAAAATATTCTGTTTGAAATTCCTGATAAATACTTTTAGTTTTTTATAGTCATTTAAACATCTTGGCACTATTTTTGTATGTGTATTAACACCAACACTGCACATAAATATAAAAGCTCTTTTAAAGGGTACAGAAACTAAAAAGACTGATAGTTACAGTAAACTCTACAAATAACCTAAATAGCAAAGGTTGGAAGTGATATTTCAGATATCCTTGTTGGGTGTTAATGTTGTATGTTTTGTCTACTGTACTACCAATATCAACTTATTAATTTCAGCTTTTGCTACAAAAATGGGGGCTGGAAGCAAATGTCAGGAGGTAAGGTTATGTTAGTTATCCTCAATGGTAGAACCTAATCTAATTTCTTTTATTTTACATTTCTTTGGAGAGCAGTCACCATCCTACAAACTGTCTGTAGGTTGTGGAAAGATGATACAGATGAGAAACATTGTAGGCTTGTGCACATGCATCTTAATATCCTAACTTCTCTTACTTATTTTACGTTTACTCTTCTTTCTATAACATACAAGACAAGGGTATATATAGACTTATAGATAATGCATGTGGGTTCTACTTTGGGAGTCACCTCCAAAACGAAGGTGTACCTTACGTTCCCCACATTATAGCTTGTGTCCTGTTGACCTTTTTAAAATACATAACACTTTTGTTGTATTTATTGAGGCTTGTTTCTATCTATCTATTTATATAATCAAATATAGTGTTGTGGAGAAGAAAAAAGACAAATCAGTGAGTACATCAAAAAAGTATACAATTGGAAATATCAAAATGCAGCCACAAAACAAATATCCAACATCACGGCACTAGTGATAGGATGAGTCATTACGTAATGTGCCCTGGTTCTGTGAAGTACATATGTGAAGCACACACACATTTGTTTGGGATATTTGCACAAAGCTACACAAAATCTATCTACACTAATTGCCCCTTGTTTTAAACTCACAGGCTTGAAAAAAAGCAACTCTAATCAAATAGAAGGATTTTACCAGCATTCTTATAATGCTCCTACAACCCTAAAGTTTAAAGCGTGATTTTGTTTGTATAAGAAAAGGAAAGGAATCATAACCATCGAACTAACAGTCTGGCATGCTAAACAGGAGATGGAGCCAGACACACACATATTTAATTATTTTATAAATATAGCTATAAGAAACAGAACAAACAGCAACAAATGGCATAATTAGGCTTACCTGTACATCTTTGATGCCTGCTTTTAAACCCTTGACTCCAACCAAAAAGTTTGAATCACCAGAATAACTTGAAGAAGAAAATAATTAAGATTATTAATATTAAAAATAAAAAAGTTGGTTACTGAATTATATTCCTTTTTTTTCACCAAAGATCTCAATAAAAACAATAAATACATTAAGTGATGATACAGTTTTCATTATCACACATCACTACTCCAAGGGTTTGAAAAGTTACTTTGCACAGTATTATGTAGATTAACGAATTACAATACAAAGTTTCATTACCAAAGAAATCTTTTTGTTATTGTATTCTACATGTGTGTATCTGTGTGTGTTCTTCTTAGAGTAAAGCCATACTGAACTATCTGCTATGTCCACTGTTATGTAAATGTGTAAATATTTTGTAAACGACAACATGTCGTGTTGTGTTTGGATTTTCATTTCTATTATCTATGTTTCCATATTTATATTATTGTTTCGAAGTTTAAACTAATAAAATATGTTGTTATTCATTTAGGGTAACATTTAGAATTTTCTTGAATTAAGTAGACCAATCATATGTTTGTAAATAAAGTGCTGGCGACTTCGTGTCTAGACGTTTAGTCTCGTGCAAGAACGGACATGCGCAGATTGCTCTGGAGATCTGTAGAAATTTCGCAGTTATTCAAGGGGTCCAGGCATACAATATATAAACAGACGAAGATACGAGGAAGAGAGGAGAGTCAGACATCAGTTTTTATCCGAAGAAAAGAGAAAAGTGAGTCAGACATTAGTTTTATTTCAAAAGAAGAGAGTCAGTTATTTGAGAAAGATTAAGTGTTTGCTGTGATTATTCAACTTGGATTTGTGACTAAAGTTAGATCTACGGAAGCTGTGATTTTATTTCGTCAATCTCTACGATACATCTGAATTACTGCTTGTGCTGAGAGTCGGCGAATTTATTGAACTGTGAACTGTTTTGGAACTTCATTTAAGCTTCGGAATTTCTTCGTGGGACCAAATTCACACCCTAGACTGGAATTTGAGACTTTCATTTTAGATCATTATATTAGATACAGGCCAGTACCATTTTGTATTGTGATTAATTCTGAAGTTTGAAACTAGTATTATTTTGTTTTGTAATTAATTTCGAATGTTGTAACTTAATATCTGTCACTGTTATCATATAATTTATGTTATATATGTTATATTTGTTAATAGTTTAGTGTAATAAATTATACAAGCTGTTATCTGTGTTTTTCTGTTGCGTTTAGTCGACGAAGAACATAAAACATAAAAAATACGTAACACCACTGAAACTAAACCCTGAATTTAACATTACAGATATAGACGCTAGTCTACAAATGTTCATTATCTGTGTACCAAGACTCAGACAAGTAGATAGAAGCTAAATACCACCTTTGTATTGACTGACGATGAACTGTGATGCCTACATTAATACTAGAAGCTGTTTTAAATGTAAACAAATGTTTAGTTTCATTCTTCAAAGGACTTAAAATTATTTTTAAGAGCTGGAGAGATCTCTCAAGTTTTTCTGATACAGAACATCTTTCTCTAGTATATTTTAAAGAAAATACAACATTAAGCTCTATGACCAGAGGGAAACAGGTCTGTATAGATACTCTAATTTCTTTGGCAAACATCCAATCTACAAACCTCAACCACTCACAGCATCACAATATTACCTAAACCAAAACATTTATTATGTTATTCTATGTAATATTTTCCAATTCATTCAACTTTTGTTACAGGTTTTGTTAACTGAAGGTTTCATGAACACACTTTACTGAGGTCAAATATTATATGAAATTAATGATGGCTTCTTCCAGAAACTTAGTCATTATTCTGTGTTTTTTTTATATACAGAAAGTACTTCTTCAGGAAAACACAAAAGAAAGTCAAATTCCTGAAAACTCCAAAGTAAATTCAAAGAAATTACTAAGATTTCCAAAGTAAAAAAATATATTGAAATTGATTTTTACCTGAAGTGTTTGGCAAATAATGATTTTATTCCACCAGTGGACATTTATATAAAACGTACAAACTAAAAAATACATAACGAACACGAGTACTTACAGAATTTCCAAATCCATAATTATTTCATCTCTTCCCACATTTTCTTCATAAACTTTTACACCACCAATTCTTGGAGGCTAAATGAAAAATATATATTGCTTTTATGAAAAAAAAAATAATACTTGTAAAGTGCAACAGAATGTCGCAAAAGTCAAAAATCTAAATCTCCTTAACTCTTTGAGTTTTAACATAGCATTAAAATACAACAAGGAACCTTTTGGTCCATTTATGCTGAAGATGACATTTTTTCCTGCCAAAATTTGTGTCCTTTTGTCTTATCATTCTTGACATTAATTATGTTTAAAGTTGTTACTTCAGCAATATTAACATTAAACATCTTCACAAGTGTCCCTGTAACTCTTCTTTTATCAAGAAAAAAACAAGTTTCTATGATAACATTTTCATCTCAGGTATCATTCTAGTAATAGTCCTCTAAACTCTTTCCAACAATTCAATGTCCTTTCTGAGTTACAGCTTAAGACTGAACATCATATTCCAAATGTAGCCTAACAAATGTCCTCTGTAATAATATTACAGGCTCATTAGATTTACATTAAATATTTTCATGGATAAAATCTGAAATCCTAATAAGAACAATAGCACACCTTTAAAAGGTTTAAGAGACCTCAGAACACCAAGAGAAGCTTTGGGTGAGACACACCTGATAACTACATTAAACTTCATACAAATTTTCTACAATTTTTTAATCAAAATAAATTGGTTTAGTATTGGTATGAATTTTTTCATCTAAAATTTAGAAGTTAACTGCAAAAACACTATTTCTATGAAAACAATAAAATTACATTTTTTTTCTTACAACTCTGTCTTTATGTTATTAATCTGAAACCTTGAAAAAGTATTCAGTAAATATTTTTTAAAATAAGAATACGAATATTTTGTTGTTTATTCTGACATCTCAAAATGTGCACACAACATAAAAAATATGAATGTAAATTAATATTAAACTACTGATTGTAATGTTATTTTTATACATAAATCACCTAACATGTTTATCTTATTTCTTTTTATATCTTTCCTACGGAAACAGTTACAAAATATATGTAAAGAAAATGTTGCTTATAGTTAAGCATTGGGGTGTCATAACCAAATGCATTACAGAACTCTTTTGAGCCAAAGTAGTCTTTGTTAACTTGAAGATGACCTAAGTCAAAATATTGTTCTGAACTTTATTTTAATTAAAGTTTTAATATTCATACCATCTGTCTTGAGAATACATTTTTACTTCAAGTGGAAATATATCCCAGAACAGCTCGTATGGGTATTAAAACTTTTGACTAATAAAGCAGAAAGCAACATTTCAACCTTCTTAGGTCATCTTCAGGTTTAACCTAAGAAGGTCGAAGCATTGTTCTCTGCTTTATTAGTAAACGTATTAATACCCATACCAGCGATCCTGAGATATATTTTTACTTCAAGTGGGTTTCTCATCATCATGAACTTGCTAACTTTGAATATTCTAAAGCAAATTATTTTAGAAAAAAATATTTCTGTACTTTTCACATGGAAGTGATATCACACAATTCTAGTATTATCAACAAGAAATATATGACCAAAAATTACTTTAAAACTCCAGACTGGTAATTAGTTGGGAATATATTTCTTAAAGCACAGTTTTCAACATGTTAATGTGGTGATACAAGACTTCAAACCTTAAGGTATAAAAGTGCAGTTAACTAGGACTGATAAGTTTTATTTTGTTTGAGGGTTAGAATACTTTCTTTTCAATAGTTTTTCATAATAGAGTACATCTGAGAAACTAAATACCCCTTTGTATAGACTCTTCATGAGAAGAATATACACAGGAGCTCAAACAATAAAATTACAGCTTTATTTATACTGTTACTAGAAGTTTTAGGATTCCTAAGAAATTCCACTGGTCATGAAAAGCCCACATATAAGCCTGACTCAAGATCACATTTCACAAAGCAACAGAACTTCACAAGTTATAATCAAACTGAAAACCCACTGAATGAGTTTGAAGAAGGCAAATTCAGTCAAAATAGGGGTGAAAAAGAAAAACCATCAAATAGACAAGATATTCGACAGGTCACATGACGCTTTTTCAATTTGACTAAAACGATAATCATAACTACCTCCAGAAGCAGCTGATAAGGGTAATAGGCATACTCCTGTTCGAAACAAGCAAACAGCAGTCAGTCGACTAGCGAAAGAGGAACAAGCAACCTAAGAGCACACAAGTAATGAATGAATGCTCCTGAATGTCTGATAAAATGTTGATGCAAGTCCAAAGGCCAATGCAAAAATACAGAGGAAGCACTGAGGATAATGAATGAAAGAAAACATCATGAATGACAAAATACTGGGAAATGCACATAAGGATTTGCAACTTTCCTCTAGATAACTGAAAAATCTGGAGAAACACCCTACGTAAGGGTGAGCAGTGACATAAGGTAAAATGGGGAAGATTGGAAATTAGAAAGAGATGGGGCAAACCTAATACAGGTCATCAGTCTCCAGTTTGATGCAACAAAAACAAACAACCAGAGAAAGATTATGAACAGGTACAATGTCCTGTAGAGACAGAAAATCTTTTACTGCCTTGAAAAAACAGAGGCTGGTCACAGGATCCTAAATCACCGAGAAGGAAAAGGAAAAAGGACAAATGAGATGGAGGAAAAAATGGTGGTGCAAGTCCTTCTCACAAAACTTAAAATAACCTTGGAAGTGAAGTGAAAGATTGCCAAAGGGTAACAATCACTTATAGTCAAGCTCCCCTTGGATAGAACTCTGGTTAATCTCCAGTACTATTGGCAACATACCCATCAACACTGAAAAAATGATGAAAAAATGGCTGGAAGGAAATCAGGTACAGGTAAATAAGGAGCTGGAAAGTAAACAGGGGTGTGTCAAACTGCAACAAATGTGGAACCAAAGAGGAAAGGATTGAGTGGTGATGTACAAATTACACAAGGTTCCATATACATGACTGAAAACATCACCAAAAGTATAATTCCCAAAAATAAAGAGGCACATAGACACAGGACAATGTTACATTGTAACTCAGAAGATCCAAACAACAGTGAAACCACGTGCAAAGCAAGAACTGAAGACAACAAACAAGCCAACATGAATGTAATAAAAAATATATGGAAAACAGAATTGGATAAAGTATAACATACCAGAGAAATCATGTCCAGGAATGTGGTATTAGGCCTAGCTAATTCTACAGACAATGCAAAACCTGATGGTGTGAAAAGGCTATTAAATCTTCTTCAGACGAAACAGGTTTGATTTCTTCAGGGGAATTAACAAGGCAAGTTCAGGGGAAGAAATGTGACCCATACAATGACCAATCTCACAAAAGATAATTGCAGAGAAATCAATGATTGGTCTTCCCCACCTACAGCCTGTAAAGATAGTGCTAGAAGTATAGCACCTGAAGTGTGAAGATGAGCCTCAGAATTCCTTATAGAAATATGTAAATCAAACTGACTATATTGACAGCTATACATTTCTTCCCATTTGCATGACATTAGCAACACAAACCAGTCTTTTATGACATTGTAGCATACAACTGTTGAAAAAACTGCATACCACAAAAGATCAGACAACTGCCAATCCACTTTGG
This sequence comes from Carcinoscorpius rotundicauda, assembly GCA_011833715.1. NCBI lineage: Eukaryota > Metazoa > Arthropoda > Merostomata > Xiphosura > Limulidae > Carcinoscorpius > Carcinoscorpius rotundicauda. The sequence goes on along the minus strand of CM022403.1, from coordinate 56,791,352 downwards.
TTAACATGTTAATGTCAGACACATCATCATCTGCAAGCTCTGATTCAGACATGTACAATACAACTGGCACATTATATCCATCGTCCTCTTCATCTGCTGTCACCATTTTTGTGTCACCTTGTGTGTACACGCCATTCAACAGCTCCTGCTTTTCCCATATTTTATGTAAAAATTTGTAAAATATATTTAATTAGCATATATTAATGAAAATAATTCAGCTTTTCTTAATGACGAGAAACCCACTTGAAATAAAAATGTATTTCAGAATGGTTGGGATGGGTATTAACACTATTAATAAGCCTGAAGATGAGCCAGGAAGGTTGAAATGTTGTTCTCTGTTTATTAATAAAAGTGTCTATACCCATATCAGCCATTCTGAGATGCAGTAATTCAGTTTATCTTTCCTTGCATTACATGGATTAGATTATAATGAAACACCAATACGACTCATGTTAAAATTGTTTCCTTAATATGACCCACACATTAGTATGTAATCACAATTTTTTCATTGAAATTTATGACAAAAACAAAATACTTGTTTTTTCATAAAGTAAGACCCATATTTGTACATCAAACAATTCTTTTCAACTGATACAGAAGTATACTTGTATGACTATAATTCATATTCACAAAAGTACAACTAAAATAGATCCTTGTTAATTTCACCAGAGTTAAGAATAACACTTAAGATTACATAGCAGGTTGGTCTCTTAGAAGAAAAAGTTATCTGTATTAGAAACACTATACCATGTCTCCAAGGACTATCTTTTCAAATCTAAAGCTCCGCAAATATGAAGGCAAGCTCTCACGAACACTTGGTTCCACTTTGGTTCTCAAAAGATCCTCTACATAATGGCCAATATAGGGCCACATTTTGTGTAGGATCTACAAATAATAATGTTTTTAATATATACATATATAAACAAACACACACACACAGCTAAATGCATCATTGAATGTTAATAAACCTAGAAACCATTAAGTCCACTAAAATATAATTATTTGTAATTTGTATTTCTTAGTCCTGAAGCTCTCAAAGGATATAAACTTACTTTTAACCACATAGGAAGCTCGTTACAAAAACAAACAATAAAAGGTTAAATCACAAAAATGGCATGTATTAATAAAACTAGAAAATCGAGAGAGACATATACAAATAAAATGTAAAGGATGCTTAGATTTATGTTTACAATGTGATTTAGTTCAACATCTAATGATAAAAGAATAAGCTGTCTTGCTGAATAGACATTTAAAAAACCAAAGCGTCACTGGACTTTATAGCTTGGAGTTAACCGACACTATTTAACAATCTTGTCCTCTTCACTGTCAGAGTGAGTTTACATGTTGCACACGTCACTTCCAGGGATAACAAGTAGTCATCTGGTGTACTTAGGTGAACCATTCCATAGTCTCACCATGACTGTTCTGTCAGAAAGCTACCACTAACTTAAGTAACATCCAAGTTTTCTTCACAAACTTGCATTTTCTAATCATAATGTATGCTGATATTTTAAAACCACCATTAATAATTATGAATTTGAAACCTCTAACACTCTTACAAGGGTCAATCTTACTTCCCTGAGAGTTTCCCTTCTCTAGCAAAAATAACCTGAAATAACTGAGGCAGTTGTTCTCTGAATTCTCTCCAACAATTCAATGTTTTCTTTTAAATAAGGTGGCTAAAACTGGACACAACACTCCAAGTGAAGCCCAACAACCGACAATCTCATTTGACTTAATATTTCTGTGTATAAAATCTAAAAATCCTGACTGCCTTATCACAACTTAAAATAAATTGTTTAGAAGATATCTTACCTGTATATGCAAAATGTAATCATGCTGTATGGTAATCAGTAATTTCAACAGTACAAACACCTCACACTAAATTTTATACTAAACTGTAAAATGAAGATGCATCATTATGTTAGAAACAGTTCCTACAGCTTATGGTGTACAAAACTTTTCTTCACCAACTACGTCACCAGTTCCCCCTGCAAGGTTACATGATAATGAACACAGATAGCCTCAGTTTGATTAAAAGGGATCTTCCACATATTATAGCAGCTCCATAAGTAGTTTGAAAACCTTAGCAATATTTCAATATATTTGATAAAGTTCCAAATGTCTACTATTTATCTCATGTACTGTAAGAACAATAGCGACAAATAACTTATGGCTCCTATATCAGAAAACTAATGGTTTACAGACCTGATACAAATATTAAATTGAAAAATATCTGTTTTGGTGTGGTTAGCAGCCTACACAACGATCGCCTAAGTTTAACCATTAGTTACTCATGCTTTATCTAATACTATTCACTTCATTTACACAACTTTCTCTGTAAAACTATACAGTTAATAGGATCTAAAAAGTTTTTATATATATATCATAAATTCACACAGTACAACAAAGACAATAAAACTCATAAACCTAAATGAAATTAAAACCAGACTACAAGAAGCAGTTTTGTAAACTGGTTGGTGCCAAAAAGTTTAGGTACTTGTAATTTTTACCTTGTTTACCCATTCTGCTCTCTCAACATCAGGAAAGTAGACCTGGAATTTCAAATGATGTAAGCATTAGTAGATATCAAAAATGTTTTAAAACAATTACTAGAACTATAGTGTGTCTAGGTGAATAAAAAATAATAACATATATTAACAGTGAATTTTCTGATAACCAAGAGTTACTAATGTGATATTTGCTTTGTTGTTTATTTTTTATTTCATGTGCATACATTTATTTGGACCTATTTTTAGTGTTAACATTTTTCTTTCTTTGATCTCATTTTTAGAATTATAAACATTTAAGTTACTCCGCTACATTTAAGTGTAATAATTCTCACAAGCTCCTAACATCATAAATGAAGCAATGACTTTAAATACAGTTGTAAAAGATTCCAAGTTTATATTTATGTAAGTCAAGCTGCAAATATAAACAAACTTAACTTCCCTTTAAAATATTTTTTCTATAAAACAAATATTTCTTCGAAAATTTGAAACAAAAATAGAATGTAGAGTTGAAATATTTATTGAAACAAATAGTCTAATCCTTTGTTGGGGGTTATAAGCTTACTGATATGAAATGTTTTAAGCCAAATGTTAAAGTTTTGTGACAGTGATTGTGCACATGCACACAAATTATATATATATATATATATATATATATACACACACACAGAACTTATTTGATATAAAAACTCTTAAAAATATATTCTGCAAATATTTACTTTGAAGATATGGTTGTTAATGATAATGGTCAAATATTTTAAAAAAGGATATATTACTTTTGCTACTGATTTGAATAACAGCCAAAACAATATGTTATCCAATTTTGGTAATGATACTAAGCAATACTACTATGAAAATTATTTTCTCAACATGAGAGAACACCGAGATTCTCACAATCAGTTTATAGGGCTATAGGATGTGATGAAGCCAGTCAGGCCATGCACTGATCATGTTTTTATGTCATGCATAACTACAACTTACGAGTTAAAAACTTACTCCTTTTAATTCAACACATTACACTGTGTGTGTGTGTGTGCAGTACTTATAGTTACAATGACTCGTGCGTCCCCCACTAGTACAGCGGTAAGTCTACGGATTTACAATACTATAATCAGGGGGGAATCCCCTTGGTGGACTCAGCAGATAGCCTGATGTGGCTTTGCTAAAATAAAAACACCTTACTCGTGATTTAATCTGATGGTATTAAATTTTCCAATACCCCTGTACTAGATGTTGCATGCTTTGCACACATCAAGTGTCACAATGTTCAGTTGTGAGAGTGACCTGAGCATTTAAAAACTGCTTCCTGTAGCTATAGCTTGTAAGAACTTAGTCACACATATCCCAATTCTTACAGTGAAAAGTATGAAGTGATATGTGTCAGTTAAGAAATTTTGGAAAAACAAAAGACTTGTTACTGATTACCAAATTACTGATAATAAATTTTCAAACATTCATCTAACTGGATGGCTTGTTAATTGAGCTATCAAAAATTCAGAAACCGATCTACAATAAGTTTGTTCTTTTCGCACTGAATTCTGAAAACAATTAGACAGAATGACCCAAGTTTGAGGCTCAGAAAAGACAGATGGGGATCAATTTAAAGCAGTTTTATTTTTAAACAAGTCAATTAGCTTAAGGAATAGGTTGCCATCAGTAGTGAAAGAAGCTAGTGTTTAAGAAAGGAATTGATGACTTCCTCAAAACAAAATGAGGGTTTAACTTTTCTTGGGATGGATATGCAGAGACAGCTTTCAAGGAGTAAATTAAACCAGTTATTTGTGTATTAATATTATATTGTTTAGATAGCAAATTCATTTTTATAAAATCACATATCATTAATGGTCCAGAGGTGATATTCACAAACCTGTTAGTCAACAAGAACAGGATAGTTATTTATAAGCTGACTGAGGTAAATATTTTGAAAAATGTCAAGCCAGTGCAGCTAGATTTGGAATTACATGTACTAGAACAGAAGTATATGCCCACTGGTGATATGGAAAAAAGTACAGAACACACAAAAATTTGTAAAACATGATTAACTGGTACGTTTGAAAATGAAAATCATGATAACTGTATTATGGGTAGGATGCTGCATTGTGACAAATGTTTACACATTAAAAAAATTGTTTAACTTCGTGAATATAAATATGAAAATAAAATTAGTGTCAATTAAACCTACCCAGGATGGCAAGTCCTCTAATTTAGCTAACACTGCAACCTTTTCATTGGCTACAGCAGCTTTATTGTGAGCAATACGTTCTTGTTTTTTCTTCAGGTGGTTTTCTCGAACCATCCACAGCACCAATCCCATTAACAGCCATGACGAACTGATCCCATATACTCCAAATAAATAAGCTCCAGAGATTACAGATGCCCCTTTGCAAAACATCTTAATCAAGGATACAATCGTACTTGCACGATTAGGAGTTGGACGTGGAGGAGAATAATCGCCAGTTGAATTAACAACGGCCGATGAATTGTTTGAGTTTTCCATCAGTGACAATGATACTAACTATTACTTATAGTACTACTGTTCCTTACAAGTTATCAGACTATAAAATAATTTCCTACGAATTATTTATTTATTTTATGCTAGATGCTTTCGTTTTTAAAGAATATTTATATTTCTTCACTTCCACAACTTTTGCAGTTTCAAAGCGAATAAGTTAATAAAATTGAGATATTTTGATCCACCCAAACATAGTTTTAAACCACACCCAGAACAGGTCCTATTTAAAGACTTAAACTTGTGGAACACGACCAAACACACACCTCATGACTTCGACAGATGTTAATCAGTTGCGCCACCTATTCAAAAATAGTTATAATAATAAATTGCTTTCGGGAGTAAGTTACATGTTTAAATTTAATTAAAACAATGCAAGTTTAACAACAATTATATATTTAAAAGTAATAACTTGAACGTAAAGTTTATATCAAAATTTTAAAATTATGACAAAGTTTCTTCTTAAACATTTGTAGTTTACTTTTCATCTACCAACAAATGAAGATTTTGAGAAGATTCCACACTTGAACACCCTACATCTCATTGACCATGAGAAAAACATGGTTGTTTGAGAAACAGTCCATCAACTTTTATACTCTGACCTTGAATTCCTTTAGAATATTCAATATTGTCTAAAGAATAAATCTGCCAAGATTATCGGAGCTTGACTTGACAAGCTGGGAGAAATTAATAAACGGTCTTTACAAAAACTTTACAACGTGGAAATTAAATTAAGTTCAATTTTGACTTGAGATTGGCACAACAGGCTCGAAAAAGTTAGGGTGCAAATAAATGCTCATTTCGCCTTTATACACACAGACACATATATAAACTGAACATAAAGAAAAAATATGCATTTTGCGTTGTTAGACTTAACCACTTATTTGAGTAGAGCTTCGAAAGATGAAGATAAGAAAATGGAAAATAAAAATAAAAAACTTTTTAGCATTTAATAGGGAAAATGTGATCACTATAAAATTAGCCTAAATACAAGCTGGACAAAAGTTTAAACCCATACCAAAAAAAAGTCCTAAACAGGGTAAAAAATGCCCAATAGGAGGTCTCAATAGTGAGTTGCACGACCGTCATTGGAAATAACTACAAACATTCGCTTTGGCAGAAGGCTGGCTGGAATATTATTCTAAGTGGTGAAGACGGCTTCACGAGGATCATGCACTATTTGGAATCCACGTCCATTTCTATTGACTTACCACGTTATCCACCCCAAACACTTTCAATGGGGTTCAGTTCGGGCGAATACGCTGGATGATCCAAAAGAATCACGTTATTCGCCATGAAAAAGTCCTCTGGCCTACGGGCATTGTGGATTGCAGTGTTGTTCTTCTGAAAGATCCAGTCTTTTTTACACAAGCGAGTGCCTTCAGTCAATAATGATGCTCTTTCCAACATGCCAATATAGCCAGCTGCTGTTTGATGCCCCTGTATAACCTGAAGCTCCAGCGTTCCATGAAAGGAGATAGCACCCCAGATCATGATGGAACCTCTTCCACTATGTCGTGTAGAAAATGTCTCCGGTGGGATATCCTTATCGTGCCAGTAACGTTGGAAGCCATCTGAACCATCCAAGTTAAATTTTTCTGATCAGAAAACAAAACATTCGTTCACTTTTTTCGTCCCATGTTTGGTGCTTCTCAGCAAAGTTTAACCGAGCTGTTTCGTGGTGTAGCCTTTGAAGACGTTTACGGTTTTTAAAGCCTTTCTCTCGTAGATGCCGTCTTGTTGTTCTTGAGCTGCACTCTGCGTCCGAAGGCTCCTTAATCTGGTTCGACGATCGGCTGGTGTCTTGCCGGACAACCCGTCGAATATTCCTGCTCAACGCTGGCAAAATAATTATTGGGCCGACCACTTGAAATTCTCATTCTGTATCCCTCGAAGTCTCTTAAGAAATTTTCAACAGCAGTTTTACTACGCCCACTCTCGCCAGCCATGGCACGTTGAGAGAGACCTTGCTTTTGCAGCTCGACAGTTCTGCCACGGTCAAACTCTGTCAACTTTTTAGTCTTTGCCATGTTTTTACCCAATGTAACACAGGAGATGTTAGTGGAACATGTTGACAACGCTAATACTTGAACACAAATGACCAAATTTCGTTACGTATTTATCAATTAACGCTTCATTTTAGTATGGTTTTAAACTTTTGACCAGCTAGTGCCTCGGCTATCAATGCTTACTTGTTTGTAATGCCATGTAACCTCTAGCTAATATGTAAACTACACAAATTACTATATCATTACAGTATCTTAGAATATCATGATTCGTAACACACAGCAGTTACAAAGTACTAAATGTGATCAAATAGAATCACATTTGGACATATTAGATATTTTCAACCATCTTTCTAATATCATATAAAAAGGTTCAGTTAGCTTAGTAGATTTAATCTTTTTGTTTGTTTCATTTATAGATGGTCTTATCTACTGGGCAATTGTCCGGAGTCCCACACATGGTACTAACGCGGAGATTTTTTTTAACAACAGGTCGAAAACCACAAGTTCTTGGGTTCACAGTCTGAGCACGCTAACTGCTAGGTCTCGTTTGGTTCTAGGAAGTTTAAATTAGCATTCATTAAACTTACCAATTGTCACCATGTACTAGATATAGCAGATGGTGTTACTAACATGTAATTACTGTCAAAAACTTTAAAATTTTTGAGTAGAACTAAGTAAAATGGTTTGTGCTGGGCTAAGGATTCTTCTAAGGTAGGTAGGTGTCTGCAACTCGTTGGCGATAAATTCGACGATAAATAAACAACACACACTCCACTGGTTTCAAATATATTCAAAACAAGTTAAAAGGAATGTACAAAATGTTTTTACATCATGTATATCACAGTTGTATCATAAATACTACGCAGCTTTCTTCTTGCCAAAGTCCACTTAGTCCAATTTAATTGCTTTAGAATTTAGATTACAAGTCAAATTATTTTTCTCTCAAATATAGTCAGTGTATAATTCACTTACGCTGTTGTTGAGTTACATCTGTTGTATCCTTGAACTTCCTATATTCGTATACTTTTCTCGTATATAGGCCTATTTCTAATAGATGTCTACTTTTCGCATAGAAGTCTACTTACCAAATCACCAAATTCTATTGCTTTTCAACACACTTTAACGAGACATATTATTCTCCTAAGATATCAGAAAACGGTTCATCCTACTTTAACGTCTCAGCTGTTAAGTTCTTCGTTCCCATGACAGTTAACTTTATATTTTCTACCTTTTTTCTCACCAAAACTCTTTCATTGCCTTTACTTTGGACTCTTTCATCACTTAAGCCTTCTAGAAATCTCTACAGTCTCAACATCAATAACTCACAAGCATAACCTCCAACAATCTCCTGCTCTTAACTCTTTTATTACAAAAAAGGAATAAAACAAAACAATCACGAACAATTAACTCGCAAAATAAATAAACTAATACCACCTACAAATGTTTTTTTATATCTAAAAATTACATTCTTCTTTATTTTCACTCTATGTTCTTATAATTTAACGAGCTTAATGAGAGTTAAGGTACTGGTTGGAGCCTTATTTTCTCTATTCTTATAGTCTACAAGGGTAATTATAAATTTCACAACAAATCTGAAATACACGTTTGTAAAAATTTCCACAGATGGGAAATAACATAGATACTATCTATATCCTTTCACTTGGACAGCAAATGTTTTCTAAAAGCAAAGCCACACCGGGCTATTTGCTGTGTCCTCTAAAGGAATCAAACCTGGATTTTAGCATTTTAAATCCAAAGATTTACCATCGTCCAGGCAGGTGACCATATGCTGTGAGAGATATGGTTAAATTGTTTCTTTGCATATGATATCACAATTTCTAATTTTAAAGACAACTCTACAATATTTTAACATTTTTGTTTAGATTATCTCGAAGCGCTCTCTAGTGCATTCTTCATTATTTTTAACGTGTAAATAAAGGATGATAATACAGTATTCAGCGTCTTTTCTACAAGTTACTTCAGTGAAATGTTCAGCTTTAATCTTGCACATTGTTTTATTTTTGAACATTTTGTTACTTATAGACTACTCTTACATGTAGATAATCAGCAAACCTGAAAATACTACCAAATATATAAATCTTACAGCAGGTATTAAAATGTATTATTTCCTTGTGTATTACAACAAACTCTCATGTCATACAGCAAACTTCTGTAAATGTATTTAGGTTTACGTTTAGCATGCAACTAGATTTGTTTGTTTGGAATTTCGCACAAAGCTACCCGAGGAATATTTGCGCTAGCAGTGTAAAACTAGAGGGAAGGCAGCTCGTGATCACCAACTCTTTTACCAACGAATAGTGGGACTGAACGTCCCATTGTAACGAACTCACGGCTGAAAGGACGAGCACTTTTGATGTGATGGGGATTCGAACCCGCGACCCTCGGATTACGAGTCGAGTAGCGTGCAACTGACTCCATAATAAAACAATGCATGATACGACAAGCATATATACTAAGAGTTGGAAAATGCTATAAATATCACAACACCAGCATCTTAATGAGACACTTTCCAAAATCAACACAGTTTACAAATCAGCGTCTCCTGCCATCTCTGTCCTGACTTTCCAGTCATGGCCGAACTTCACCTTCTTCAAGCCAAGATGTTTCTATGGGGTCTCCCTCTCTTGATACCCCAAAAGTTAAACAAACCACTCGTCCACGCCCTCAATCATTAGTATGTGTACCGATAAATTCAGACACGACCATTCGAGCTAGAGCAGGAAACATTTCTACAGCCTACAAATACAGTTACTATCTTACACTATTCATTATACTGAAACGACAGGCTATGTGTAAAATGGGGGAGTTCCATTGCTGGTTGATCAGCATGTGCCTACTTGATCCCTGTTGTTGATCACACCTTTGGAGTTGTACCATCACTATTTGCTCTCTACACCTTACAACTGAAATGCATTATGATCAGTCAGACCTCGATACCCTCATTGAGCAACTGCCAACCCCCTTTTTAATCTTGGGAGATTTCAATGGACATAATCCCCTCTGGGGTGGCTCCCGTATTGATTTGAGAAGGCATGCCATAGGTCATATGCTTTTGAACCACAACCTGGCTCTTACACATATTTTCATGCACCTAGTTAGTCATTTGCAGCTATAGATCTTTCTGTCTGTTCCCCTTCACTACTCGCTCACTTTTCCTGGGAGGTTGACATCAATCCACGAGGTAGCGATAATTTTCCCATCATCTTACGAGATAGGCCATAATCAGTACCACCCGACCCATGTACCTCAGTGGAAGTTGGTCCAGGACAACTGACCTTCTTTCACTACTCTCTGGGAACTTGATCCTACCATCTTATGTAGATCATCCATAGATGATTGTATAGCAGTAGTAGCCAACAGTATTATACAAGCTACTACTCGATGCATCCCTAAAACCTCAACATGTTCCCTATGGCATTCCTGCCCTTGGTGGAATACTGCCTGTTCTATAACAAGAAAAACTCATAAATGTGCTTGGGATAAATTTCGAAGATACCCATGCTCTCAAACTGCATTGAATTTCAGCAAGCCCGTGCACACGCTCGGCAACTTAGACGTCAAAGCCAGAAGGAATCTTGGATTAAATACACCTCCAGCATTTCTTCAACCACCAGCACAAATGTTATATAGGATAAGATCCAGAGGATGAGTGGAAGATATACTTCTGCCCCTTCTCTATCTTAATATCTGATGCCTACGAAGTTGCAGATGCACAGAGCATTGCCAATACTCTTGGGGACTTCTTCTCTCATGCATCTATCTCTTCGAACTTATCTCCTTCTTTTTTAGTCATAAAAACACAGGCAGAGCATCTGCTTCTTTCCTTTCCAACTGACCATTCCCATGACTACAATCGCCTTCTTACATTGATGGATCTCAAACTTGCAATTCATCGGTCTAGCAATACATCATTTGGACCTGATAATATACATTGAGATGTTATGCCACCTTTCCCAGAGCTCTCTTACTATTCTGCTAACTATCTTTAATCAGATGTGGCAGGATAAAGTTTACCCTGATGCTTGGCAACAAGCTTACATAATCCTTATTCTGAAACCTGAGAAGGATCCAACGATTCCTTCGAATCACCATCCCATTGCTTTAACAAGTTGTCTCAGTAAGATCTTAGAGGGCAATCAATGCCTGCCTCATTTGGTTTCTTGAATGAAGCAACCTCCTCTCACTTACTCAGTGTGGGTTCTGAAGACAACCCACTTAATTCGCCTTGAAACATCAATCAGAGAAACCTTTTTAAGGTGACAACATCTTGTTAGTTGTTTTTTTATTTAGAAAAAGCATACGATACAACATGGAGATATGGTATCTTACGAGACCCTCACTCGTATGGATTGCATGGCAACTTACCCATTTTCATCCAGCAATTCTTAATGAAGTGCAGATTCCAAGTCCATGTGGGCTCAACACTTTCTCATTTTTTCTCATAGGAACTTGGAAACCCTCAGGACTGTATTCTGAGTGTCACTTTTCATCATAAAGATTAATGCCACCAGCGAACAGCTTCCCCCTATAGTTAAAAACGTTTTTTTTGTTGATGACTTTCACATCTCATGTCAGTCATCAAACATGAGGTTTAGTGAATGGTAGCAACAAACTGCAATCAATCAGATACTGAAGTGGACCACAGCAAATGGTTTTAAACTTTCACTCTCTAAAACTATTTGTATACATTTCTGCCACAAATGGGGAATCCACCCAGATCCAGAACTCCGTCTTGATGATGTTGTACTTCCTGTTGTCCCTGAAGCAAAGTTCTTAGGTCTTATATTTGATTGTAAATTAAATTTTATATTACATATCAAGCAACTTTGTATCTAATGTTTAAAAGCATTGAATATTCTCCATGTTCTCTCTTCTACTTCTTGAGGAGCAGATCGATACTCCATGCTAAAAATTTATTGCACCCTTGTCTGATCCAAACTTGACTATGGGTTTGTGGTTTATGGTTCTTCCAGAACCTCAGCACTGAAAATGTTGGATTCTGGTCCATCACCAGGGTCTTTAGCTTTACATTGGAGCTTTTTGTACTTCGTCCATGCAAACTCTGTATGTGGAATCTTGTGAACCCCTTCTATATATTTGCCATTTACAACTGTCTCTAATGTATGCTTCCAAAGTTCAATCCTTACCACAGCATCCTACCTGGAGTTGTTTTCCAACCATAATAGACCACACTTTTTAATAACAGAAAATCTTTCATTGTTCCTTTTATTCTCTGTATCCAGGCACAATTAGAATAACTGGATTTCTCTTTGAATAACATTGGAGTTCCTACAAATCAGCCTATTCCACCATGGCAAATTATTGTCCCCAGCTGTAATCTATCTTTGAGTCATTTGAGGAAAGCATATACACCCAATTGGAAATATCGCTTTCTTTGCTGAACATCTTTCATATGATCCTTCCATTCCTTTACATTCAGATGGTTCCAAATTGGGTGACTCAGTGGGCTCTGTCATGGTTTGTGACAGTTCGATTGTGGCACACAGACTGCCCACTATAGTTTCTGTTTTCACTGCTGAATTGTATGCCATCTCTCTTGCCCTAAATCATATTGAACTAATGCAATATACAAATTGTACAACATATATGGACTCACTCAGCTGTCTATTGGCCCTGGAATCATTCCATGATAGTCACCTTCCTCTTCTCATCAATATCAAAAACAAACTGGCCCATCTTTCTCTTTTGTCTGTCTCCATTTTTTTCAGATACCAAGTCATGTTGGTATTTGTGGGAATGAGCTGGCCAAAAGAGCAGCGAAGTCTGTCTGTTCTGGATCTATCATCCCACTACCCATTCCATTCATGAACTATGGTCCAGTTATCAAATTCAGACTGTACACCAGATGGCAGGCAACCTGGAATGAGCAACACAATAACAAGCTTTTTCAAATCAAACCTTCTCTAGGTCTTTGGCCCTCTTGCTTCTGTAAGGATTGTAAAGAGGAAGTTGTTTTGGCTATGCACTAGTCACAGTTTTTAACCCATCACTTCCTTTTATCTGGTATTGCTGCACCAATGTGTGGTCCATGAGGCACTCAGATCACAATCATCCACATTTTATTATCATGTGGTCGTTACAACCTAGAACGACGAATCTGTTTTAAAGATATTTGTAAGGAAGGTTTACCCTTGACTTTGGCTCATGTCATTGGTGATACTGCCCATCTCACTCATGTTTTTACATTATTAAAAGCCATTGATCTTTTGCACTTAATTTAAGGTTTTGTACTGGACTATATAGTGTTTGAACACGATTTCTCTTACACACTTCAATTTTTATTTTGACTTGAACCCAGGACTGGAAAGGCCAATTTCGGGTAACTGATTGCAAATTCAATCTTGATGCTTCAGTCTTTCTAGCAAGTCTTAATTTTACACATATTAGTTTTTATTTTTCTTCTGAATTGAACCAGGAGTGGGAAAACTAACTTCAGGTGATTGATAGCAAGGGTGTACTTCTTGCTTCAGTCTTCCTGGCAGTTCCTAATTTTACACATTTTACTTTTTACCTTAATTGCCCTATACCTATACTGTACCACATCTTGTCTGGCACAGATAGCCTTGTAGCTTTTTGCCAATAAACACTGAATACCTACTCACCTATTATTTTAGGTATGTTAAAAGGGCACTCTACACGATTGAAATATAGCAACATGGCTTTCACTGACGTGGTGATACTATTTAAGGCCATGAAAACTGTTGGGAGAGTTTTTATTGTGTGGTCTGTGGTTGACTTGAATTTTCTAGATGAAGTTACCACTGTTGAGTCTTGTACAAAATGCAGATTTTTGCATCATTCAACTTAAAACCAGAAACCTCAGATAATTAGTAAATAATCTTCAAACAGAAACATGGCTAATTTTCTGTGAACTTTAAATATTTTCCAACTGCATGAAGATCCAGGCTTGTTAGGCCTACTCAGTGATCCATTTAGGCAAACCACAACAAAATTTAAATAAGCAACCTTCTGTAACCAATTTAGTTTGTCAAAAAAATCTCTTAAAACTATGTTGATGACATTGAAGAATTTCATTTAAGGAACTTTTCTACCTCGGCAAGAACTTCTCATAAAACTTTATTTTAGATGTACTAAGGAACTAAAATATCAATCAAGGAAGTGATGAACTTGTATCGAACAAAGAATGAAACTTAAAATGTTTTTCTGTATCTGGCCTTTTATATATGTTTATTTAAAAAGCATCATTAAAAACTAAAACAACCAGAAAGCTTATTAATACATAGAGGAAATACAACGAAGCTTGAAACTGTGTAATTCTTCAGCGTAAATACAATTTTATGTATTTACATTTCACATTAAAAATAAATTGCTTGTATAAACAAATTATATGCTACAAAAATACTGACAAATCAGGAAAACCAGTAAAACCAAGTATTTACTTGTATTTACAATATACTTATCAAAATTGCCCCAAAACTTAGTTAAAACATATTCATTTTGATGTAACTATGTATTAAAATTCTGAATGCCAAAATATATATTGAATTTGCAGCTTTAAAAGCAAACAAAATAAAAGAACTTTAAAAAAAGATGCATTATTGCAGCTGTTGTTATAGTAACAGTTTAACATCTTTTTCCTTGTTATTCCAACATTGGCTTTCTTGTATTTGTTAGTTTGACACGTTACTGGTCGGAATATGTTTTGTCAACAAGCTTCATGCAAAGTAATACTGCAGAATCTTACAAGTAATATCCAATTCCTTTCATGATGCCCAACAAAATATGTCTTCCAAGCTACAGCCCAGAACAGTTGATTAAAGTGTCAGCTTGAACATGTAAAAAATTTTAAACCGTTTGAGAGAGTGCACATCTTTCTTTCTACTTCATTTCTGAAAGGAAATATATTTCTCTAAAAAGAAACATTCGGTGGATAATGTCAATTTTAGGCAAAATATACTTTTATTACAGTTATAAAAGGTATTTATTGAATACCACACTGCTGTGATATTTCAAAACAATTTTCAATCTCAGTATACGAAGAAGATGGAATGCTTTCTAGAATATTTTGATTATAAACTTTGATAAAAGTATTTGGTTTTCTATATGGAACTGAATTTGTCAGACACTTTATTTAACCAAAACAAAATATAAATAAGATAAGCAAATGGATGTTGTAGCTCTTCTAAATTAATATTAATATTTATTTTGGATGATATTTGTTAAGCTAAAAGTCAACTTTGATGACAAAGAACCCATTTTTAGTGAATGGAATTTGGAAATGGCTGGAAAGGGTATTGAAAGAAACTTTATTACAAATACCTTATGACAACAAAAGTTTATTGAGGTACAAGTAACATTGTAACCTTGGTTACTTGTGAACTTTCTTTCATTATCCATTAAGTCAGAAATAAATTTTCTTTCAATTTGTACGTTTATCTAAGTATTTGTTTTACTGTTAGTAGAATAATGTAACATTTAGCTCTGGAAAAATCTTACATAGTTGCTAAGTAATTATTAAGCTTTTGAAATTTGCTTTAATAATACTGATTGATGCCAAATTACCACCTATTTGTCTAATTCAGAAACTAATTCAAACATTCTCAAAAATAATAAAATCCACAGGTAATAGCTTGTAAAACCACAAGTTAGAAATCAAAATTACAAAGTTAATGTTTTCCTGTTATACAAATTAATTAATCACTATATTAATGTACAACATTAGAAATTTTTATGGAGGTGTTAAACGTGTATTAAATACATAATGATGTTTGGAACCTTCCTCGGTTTCTGTGAGAGTTACTTTGGGTAATTTAGTGTATTTTAGCAATTCACTATGATAACATCCATTAAAGAAAATTCATAATACTGTATCTATTACACAATTCTGATGTCTTAATTAAAAACAAATAAATATCTAAATATTCTTAGCCACAAGTTTTACATTCCATAAAATTTACCTTCTTGAAAAACCTGTTTGCATTTTTTCTTTAGCACAGAAATAGTCACTAATGTTTTGTATCTTTTTTTATTTGGATGTGACACCTGTATTCACAAATTTCTTTTTCGTTCTAAACAGCTGTTTACTGGAAAAACTGGACAATGCCAGATTCTCATAAACTACATCAAAGAATAGCCAAGTGACCATAATGTAGAGCTAACACAGCTAGGGTTGGGATTGAGAACATACAAGTTTATAAATGATACAAGAATACTGTATTCTTGAACACAATGGTTAAATTTATGGATTCATTAAATGAAATAACAGCTTAAAAATATATACAGAACATGCACTAGAGGAAACAGATTTCTTGTAGCTAATCAATTAAAAAACAAGTTATTAAATGAAATTAATTTTACTTTTGTGTAAATAAAACAAATAAAGCATATGCAAAGCAAAATTATGCAACTATTAGCGAGTTTCATCAAATAATGATAATGTACAAGTATTTGACAAGACAATAATCATCAGAACAATTTGTTAAAGAATCAAATAAAAAAATCAGTCACTTTTGTTTAACTTCTGACCTAAAAAGAAAGACTTCCAATTCATATTTACATCTGAAAAAAGAAACAAAAGAAGTGTGTTACACTGTATGTTAATCATATCCATACATCACATAACAACATTTAAACACATTTAAGTCCTCACAATTTCATTGAAAAACTGTTGAGTGAATGGAATATTTAACATACACAGGCCTAGCAATACTAAACAGAGATTTAATTAAAATATATATTTTCTATTAATAGCAACATGGAATTGAAAGATAATTTAAGTTACAATATTAAATGTAAAAACGCATAAATTTTATGGTAACGAGTTACAAAATAACTACTTTTTTTAAAAAGCTTGCATGTTCCCAAAACACACAAGTGAAATATTATGAAAAATAATGAGGGTGGTTATTTATTAATAAGGCCTTGAAAAGTATCCGACAGCTTTGCCTTCTGAAAGTACCCTACTTATAACACCCCGTTACAAAATGTTTACTTTTTCTTGTTCCTGAGCAGAAAATGTTATTTCCCAATTGCTTATGCTTAAAGTAAATGGAAAAGACCTATTTTCTCTTCAAACTTTGTTTTTGTGATCTGCAAATGTATAACAAAAACACAATGAGAGACTATATTTGGGGGCTGACAGGTGAAAGTGATTTACATTACAGTCGCAAATATCAAAAACTACTCACTTCTACACATTTTTGTACAGCTTTAGTTTAATACATATAAATCTTAATTCATATGTTGTTTTATTCAGACTTTATGTAAATGAAAGAAAATGTGCAAATTTGTCTGTTTTCACATCGAAAATAAGTTAATTTCTAAATTTCATTGTCCAGATCACAAAAGCAAAGTTTGAAGGGAATAATGGTCATTTTTTGTACTTTTACAACATAAACAATTAAAAAATAACACATACTATCCAAGAACAATATTTTTGTTACACGGTGTAATCTATAAAAAACTTTAGGTACAGTTATCAGTGTTGCTTTATTTTAAGGACATATTACGGGATAGTTCTAATTTTACACTTATCAGGTTCCATGTATGAAGAAATAAAAATGTAAGTAGAGAGAGCTTGATGTTAACCTCTTCATTGGAGGATTCTTAATGTACACCTTTTATACTATATTTAACAGTGATGTTATTCATTTGTGACTAGTGACTGACACCATTATTTTACATTAAAACAGTAAAAGCATTAAGTGTCTAGTGTATAACACAGCTTTGTATGCATTCCTTTTACAAAAAATAAAAATGTTATGAATGACACTTGAACCAACGTGTTCGAGTCGTTTTACATTACTCGTACACTTGTAAAACATTAAAGTTAATTTTTACATGTCTTACAAACATATGGAAATGAAGAGATCTATTAAAATGAATGAAGATATGATTATTGTCCAAATTAAGTCAATTTTACTCAAGCTCAAATTTGAATATTTTCCTTACAAATCTAACTGAATTAACCACTTGCATATACAACTTGTCAATTTGACCAGACGTTTAGTGCACACGTCCAGCTTTCAGAGAAAAATAAAATTTATTTAAACAATTTTATTATCATTGTACATCCATAAACTTGGCACCAAAAGACAGTTTATAATCTTAATTTAGAAACAAATAAAAAATTCTAACTGTCACATCTATCCTCTTATCTTTTCCATCCAGGTTTCATAATTTTGATAATACAATTTCCACACTACCTCGCCAATAAAAAACACAAAGTACCTATACTGACAAAGAATAATATAAACGACTCTTTAGTGTAGGTAGTATTAATTAACTAGTTTGTGACTTAGTATTTCCCGACTGTTTAGTTTTTTAAATAATAAATGAGTTAGAAACTGATGGTTATTGGATGTTATATTTATAATTCATTGAAATTGATAATACCGAACATTGTGTATAATTTCCTGATGTTGAGGATAGAGAGATCTGTAGAAGACAAGCAGATGATTAAGTAATAAATATACAAATAGTGCAAGATAAATAGGAACACTAAATAGACAGAGCAGATGAGAATGTCATGGGAGACTGAAATTTGGCCATGGAAAAATAAATGTAAAGTTAAGTACCATAGGAGTGAAAAGTCTAATAGTTGATGTAGGCCTAACAATTAATATGTTAAGTAAAACTAACAGTTTTAAAAGATATAGGAAGTGTAGTTTATTTCTTCAAAATGAGTTTTAAATTAATTGAGTCAGCCTGAGTGCACTTTGAAAAAAAGGAACAAATGATTACTAGAATGCATACATCTGCAGTAAGTCATACTATAATTGTAAGTAAATTATACAGAGAATATTAGTGTAGTAGAAATGGAAAGAAAAAGTTTAGCTTGTCAAGTGAAATTCTAAATAAATTGAATAGGCCTAAATGGACTTTTGACAACAACTGTGTATTGTGCTTATGATATGCCTATAATTTATTTAATGTAAAGAATTTGTTGCATGTATTTTTCACTAGTTCAAACATACAAATATAATTTTGAAAATAAGTAGAGTGCAAGCTGTTCATTTAGAATTTATCACCAGCAAGTCACAGACACCTACTACAGAAGAATGGTTTGTTTAAGTATGGACCTTTCCATTTCACCTTGTTGTGCAAGTCTTTCTTGGTCAGGGAAATCAATGGTGTAGTAATTTCAGCATAATTTGGAATGAATTTCCTGAACAGTTTGACATGAGTTTCTTTCCACTAATATTCTCAGTTGGCCAATTCCAACAGCAGAAGGATACCCTCTACCATCCTTATCTTCAAAGACTCGCATCTCCATTATGACACTTTTGGAACTAATGATGTTCTATATGTTTGGAGGTGGTTCCTTCACCCCATTCTTGGTTGATATTGTGAGCTGTTTGTCATGCATTATGACCAACTTTGATTTCATGTAATAAAATGATATGCCACATTTTTTTCCTATCATTAATTATAAGGGTCTGAATTATTGGAAATAAAGTTCCATAAAAAAAAACAACACTAATGAATAGAAGAAAGATTTAATTTTTTAATGGTATACATGAAGTTATAAAAAAAAAGACAGACTTCTTTTCCCTATAAATGACTCAAATTTTGATATAAAAATCTGCCATTACTTTTCGAACAGCCTAATGGTTAAATGTATACACAACAAATTTTTTACATTATAGAGATCATAAACATATCATAAACACAATTGAAAAAGACCATTTAGGCCTATTCAGTTGACTAGCCAAACTACCCCCCTCTCTTTCTATCACACAAGTATTCCATGTATAATTCACTTATAATTATAACGAGTTACCACAGTCTTCCAGTAATTGTATGACTTTTTTTTTTTTCAAACTATCCTCTGTTCCTATTGTCAAAGTGCACCCAGACTGGTTCAATCACTTTCAAAGTCACTTTGACAGAATGAACAAAATTTATCTCCTTTAAAACTGTCAGTTTTCCTTTAAGAAATTAACTGTTAGGCTGATATTAACCATTAGGCCTTTAACTCCTTGACTCCTACGGCAGTCAACATTACATGTAACTTAACTTTCCTTTGGTGAACGTCTTCCCATGAATTTACTTTGTCTCCTATCTGTTCCTGCTCCTCTCACACTATTCATTTCTTTGTTATTTAATCATCTGCTTGCTTTCTATAAATCTCTATATCATCACCATCAATGAATTTCAATGTGATGTTTGGTTGGCTAAACATCAGTGAATTTCAATGTGATGTTTGGTTGGCTAAACATCAGTGAATTTCAATGTGATGTTTGGTTGCCTCAACATCAATGAATTTCAATGTGATGTTTGGTTGGCTAAACATCAGTGAATTTCAATGTGATGTTTGGTTGCCTCAACATCAATGAATTTCAATGTGATGTTTGGTTGGCTAAACATCAATGAATTTCAATGTGATGTTTGGTTGTCTCAACATCAATGAATTATAAACACAACTTCCAATAATCATCTGGTTTTAACTCTTATTATAAAAAAAATCCTAAACAACCAGGAAGTATTCACTCACAAACTAGTTAGTTAATACCATCTACACCAATCAATCTTTTATATCTAACACTGAGATATAAATACATTTGTAAAATGCACTATGGAAGCTCCCTGCATCTCTTTGTGCATTTTAAGCCAATTATTCACTCAAGCCTAATTGTTTGTTTAGTTTGGGCAATCAAAGACCAAAGATTTGGAGGAAAAGCTTGATGGACATTGAGTAAAATCATTGCTAGGAGCAGTAGTGGAATTTATTTAACCTATTTACAGCTTTGTCAGTTCAGTTTTTTTGAGCAATATTTGTCAACCTGATGCATTCACCACAGGGAATCAAACACCAGATTTTAGGACTGAAAGTCCTAAAATTTACCATTGTTCCACCATGGTGAATCCATGTTAGTAAACCAGATAAATTAGTTTTAGGGCATTCTACCTTGTGTATGATATATTTGTTGTGTGTTCTAAAATGCATATATGAAACTTACATTTATCATTTTGTGGGTAACCAACAAAGTTAGAAAAAAAACAAGTGGGGTTAATGAAGCTTGGCATCTAAGTACAAATGGTCACAAGATGAAATAATTGCTAAAGATTTAGTTCTAGGTATATTTTTTATGTTTTGCTATGCATCTTTTAACAAAAATGAGAAACTGCTAAAATTAGAAAACTTTTGTTAGATAAATAAATTTAAGTGAAAATATACAAATAAAAAAACATTTCAAGACATCAGTTGGATGGCACGTACATCACATAATTGCAACTTACACGAATGTAACCTGTTAATTTGCTTACCCTATGCTCTACTACTGATTTATTACTTCTCACACACAATTTGCATCCAAAATATAGAATAATGAAATTTAAAACAGGGCAACATTAAAGTGTAAAAATAATTGTAATTGTTATTACATTCTAAAATCATTGTATAACAACAATAAAACAATATTATTAACTTTATTTTGTTTTAAATCTTTCAATTCACTGTACGTTGATGATTTCAGTACGTTAGTGTCAGGTATGAGAAAGTAAAAGGAAGTATTACTTTAGTCTTACCTAACCAAACTTGATTTTTTATTTGGATGTTCCAAAGGTTATGTATTCGACTATGAAAACTAAAACAAGTCTTTTTATTCTTGGTAAGAAACTTCCTTTTATACTCAAACTAACTCAGTAGAAGCTTCATAAGTTGATGGACAAATCTTTAGAACAAATACTTTATTAAAAAAATTTTATGTTTTGTGCACAGCAGATTTGTAAAATTTACTAACATCTTGCCACGTGTCCTCAAGATACTCTAGGTACATCCATATGTGTAGTTTTGGGATTAAATGACAGTTAAAAATTTGGTAAAACGACACACCCTGTAAAAGAGGGTTAATGTATCATATTCAAATAATCACTTATTCTCGAACGAGACTTGGCTAGATGGAATAATCAAAAGTAACAAAGATCAGAAACGTTGATTTTGAATAATTATTTCACGACACTAATTTATTCAATCAATCATCTTACCTGACACTAACCAATGTAATTGATGCTCGTAGATAATGAATTATAGAAGATTGAAATGCTGTTCTAGAATTAACTTTAATTAAAGTTTTAATACCCATACCAGCTGTCTTGATATGCAATT
The DNA here is from genome assembly GCA_011833715.1 of Carcinoscorpius rotundicauda. NCBI lineage: Eukaryota > Metazoa > Arthropoda > Merostomata > Xiphosura > Limulidae > Carcinoscorpius > Carcinoscorpius rotundicauda. The sequence goes on along the minus strand of CM022403.1, from coordinate 56,769,212 downwards.
TTATTTGCCCAGCCTTATGAACCATTTTTCGACACGTTACTCACCTGCCATTTTAAGATAGTTTTTCTCGAGCCGTTCCATGTCCTGAAACAAAATGCGCTTTCCTTAAATACACTAAAGATACATAATTTTTCTCACAGCAGTGAAAGTGTAAAACAGTATGCGACCTATAGTAGAATAAAGTTCATTATATTTAAAATATTTTCTAAACCATATATGTCAGGGTCATAGAAAGTAATAAGGCCAGAGCTGACACTTTGTCATGGTAAGTATACCTAAAACATAGGTATCAAAAGTTGCTTCTTTTAATTCGATACATTATTATAGTGTTAGACTTTCAAACATTTTCTAGGCATGCCCCAAAGATTTCCCCACTAATCCACTGGGAGACATCAATGTTACAATGTAGAAAATGTATGTTTATATATCACATTCTCATTAGCTAAGTAAAGAGAGAGAATCAAAACTGTTACCAACGTAGCTGTGATGTAATAACCAAAGCCAGAGTTTTATCTACTATATACAGGGTGGTCGCTAGAAAAGTGGAAAATTTGAGGGTCAGATAAGATCATGAATAAAATGCGTGCTTACTCATTTCTATTTTGATTTCTTTACATCATGAATAAAATGCATGATTTTAATAATTTTGAGCATCTATGAGTGTAATATAACATATGCCTTTAAAAAACTTTGTAAAAGTTATTCTTTGTAAAAATAAATAACTGTTTGACAAATTTTCCGCTTTTCTAGCAACCACCCTGTACGTAGTTCCCATCAATTCTGTTTCTTCCTCTAATCTTTGGGTAATGCCAATATTTCAAATGGTTTAAATATTCACACAGTTATCATAAGTTATTATGGTTTTATCAACGTACAAAATGTTATTCATGTTGAAAAGTTCAACTATTGACAGCTATTGTATTTTTGGTAATCGTGCCAAAAAGAATTATTTATTCTTTGATAGATCGTTCAGGCAGAGTATTTATGATAAAACTTTGTAGAATGGATGGCAACTGCCTGTTGTGTAGAGGATGATATTTTGAAAGTCTTCCGCTTTTCATATTCAAGTCAGCTTCATCAAGAATTACCTATGCATTTTCTTTTTTATTATTGTTATATTTCTACAATTTAATATCTATACCAAAAGAATGTTTAAAAGGTTATATTTGTTTACTAAAAATGAAATCTTTACAGATTAATTTTAACTTCTGCTTCAGTTTACTCCACACATTCATCATGGCCACAGTTCTTTATCTTGGTTGAATGTTATAAATAAGTGTGGACACGAGTTATGATCATTAACTATGGCTGTGGTCATGGTTGAAAAATATTTCAAAACTTTTAGACAAAGTCGTCAAGCAAAATATATTGGTAGTATCAGTGTCATAAAACTATCCAAAACAACTATATATATATATTGTGGTTTAAATGTAAGAATCAATAGCCCAATTAGAAACAAATATGTAAAAAAAACTGCAATCCACTTGTTTTAATATCAATTTAGGCATAACTATATTATACATAAAGTAAACCAGAGTTGTGTACGTAGCAAACACGATATTTAAGTTACTTGTATAATAAATGTACCTTTCGTATACAAACCACTGCATCCAGAAAACACTGAAGAGCTGTACGTACAGTTTGCAAAGCAACCAATTCATCTTCACTCTGTCAGTGAAAATAAAAAAAACATATGGATACAAATCTCTCATGTCAATTACAAGAATCATTTGTAGAGAATCATTAAACCTATTAAAATTATTTGTTTTAGTCACACTACTTGATACTGTGATAAAATAATAGTGCAACATACACCCCCTGTTTTTGTTTGTTATTTGATGCACTCTTACATTTAAAATAAAAATTACTTGTTCTGGTAATAAAAATAAGAACAATTATAAATAACCCCAAAATAACACAAGATTCAAAAGTTGCATTCCTTACAAACCTATTACCTTTACAAGTTGAAAAGCAATGGAAAATCTACTGATAGGTTAATTGAACATTTTAAATAAGAAATCACTTTTATGCTGAATTCAATCTATAATTCTACAGACTGTGCAGTTGTTAAGTATTAGGGATGCTTTCTTTTCTGCTTGTTCTATTCTCAATATTTCATATTTCTCTCTTCCCAATTTATAAATATTATGTTTATCTGATGAAAGAGACAAAAACAAATCTTAAGTTCAGTTGAAAGCAGAATTTACAGTGTTTAGATACAAAAGAAAAATCATAATGATAAAACTTTTTAACATTCAGCTTATTTTTTTTACAATATTCATTTGTCTTCAACTTACACTACCTTGAAATAATTACAGTAACATAAAATAACAGTGATTAATTAATGGACACTGTTCAGTAGTGTTTTTTTACACTGTAGTAAATACTTGTGATACGTAAACTGTTATAAGACTGTGAATTCCGTATTTGGAATATGTAGCTATATTTAGTTTAGCCCAGGCTACAGGAGTTTTCATTGTTAGTATACAGACAGCAAATAATAACAGAACAAAAGCTGAAAATTACATAACAATGACATTTTAATAGATGTTAAAAAGAAGGCAATTTTAAAGTTTTACCATTGTGTGAAGTGCAGTATTATGAACTTCACAAAAAATAAAAAGAGGAAAATGACTTTTAATTTCAGTTTTAATATAATACTTGACTTAGTGGGCCAAAGGCTTACAAATAATAGAATATTTACAATTTGTTAAGAGTTTATGTAAACTGTTGTGAAACTTCACACACAATGTTTCGTCAGGTGTCAGTACTATCGATGAAAATTATTTTGTTACTGCTAATGCTAGACATAGAAAGTGTACTGTTTAAGTGCAACCTTACAACTCTTATTAGTGTTAAGTGTGGTAAGTTGAAATTCTTAATTTTATTAATAACAGAAGAGTTTACAAACAGCCTTTGAACAAAAATCATGTGCTGTATTTTATGGTTTTAAACACATTCGTTAAATCTATCCTACGTTAACTTATGGTATATATTTGTAAACTCTTCTCATAATTTTGGAGTTTATATGATCAAATTTGGAAAATGGTCCAGTGGTGGCCATGGGACGTCCTTATCTGTATACAGCAGAGTTTGGTTTGTTTGGAATTAAGTACAACGTTAAACAATGCGCTATCTGTGATCTGCCAACCACGGGAATCGAAACCCAGTTTTTGAAAGTCCACAGATATATTGCAGTGCCACTGGAGGCCCTATATGACATGAACTCCCATTAAAGAGCCATAAAGTGGGGCTGTGTTATGCCCAGAAAGTCATCAAGTGATGATGTGGTCCAGGAGTAGGTTTACAGGGTGACAAAATAGTAAACCCAAATCTGGAATTAATTTATTTTATTCCTGTTTGTTTTGTTGTTTCTTAAACTAGGGCACACTTACGAAGTCGGTTCTTTGCTTTTCCTGATCGGTTACGCTTGAAACGGAACTTGAAGCCGAAGTTTCATCATCTGACATTTTAAATTTAAGTACAAAGTAATGTAATAACACAACAGATATATTATTTTACGTTTTCCTATATAAAATTAAATCAATCAACTGATTCCTGCATTAAAAAAGTTTGATTCTGTATCTTATATATCGCGCCTTAAAAGATTCCTAGAGGGCGATGTTTCAGAAATTTACAGTAATTATTTTGTGGTATCACAATTTAAATTCAATTCATGTATTTTAACTAGAGTTTGAATACGTAGTTTTTATTTATATTTTATAAAGTTCATCAGATAAATTTACCATTTTATCACTTGATACAAATTCTTTGTGTATGTAATATTTTGTGTGTGCCGTAATGAAATAAAATATTTTAAAAATCTCAGTGAAATGAATTATTTGAATGTCACAAAGTTAGCAAGAAACATTCCGTTAATACACAATGAATAAAATTTCCTCTACTTTGAAATTTAGTCTTCGCAAGCTTTTAATTTCCCTACTATAGGGCCCGGCATAGCCAGGTGGTTGAGGTACTCAACTTGTAATCTGAGGGTCGAAGATTCGAATCCTCATAACTCTAAACATGATCGCCCTGTGGGGGCGTCAAAATGTACTATCAATTCCATTATTTGTTGGTAAAAGAGTAGCCCAAGAGTTTGCGGTTGGTGGTGATGACAATCTGCTCTAGCTGTCCCTAATTTAGCAGTGTAAGACTAGAGGGAAGGCAGCTAGTCATCACCACCCACCGCCAACTCTTGGGCTACTCTTTTACCAACGAACAGTGTGATTGATCGTAACATTATAACGCCCCCACGGCTGAAAGGGTGAGCATGTTTGATGTGACGGGGACCCTCAGATAATGAGCCGAGTGCCTTAACCACCTGGCCACCAAGTCGAGTGTCTTAACCCCCAAGAACAAATAAACAAAATCTACAGCTATTGTTAGGACAATCTAAATGTTGTAATCCTGATTATTTTTACTTGTATTTCGTGACTTTAGCTACTTATATTTTATCTATTTATTTAGTACAGTAGTATATCTGCGGATTCACACCTCTAAAAACCAAGTTTCACTGTCCGTGGTGGGTAGAGCACAGATAGCTCATTGTCTAGCTTTGTGTTTACTTCTAAACAAATAGTTTAACCAAAAGTAATTAAACTATATCCGTTGGTTGTCGAAGCCCATCAGTGGCTCAGCGGTATGTCTGCGGACTTACACGCTAAAATCCGGGTTTCGATACCCGTGGTGGGCAGAGCACAGATAGCCCATTGTGTAGCTTTGTGCTTAATTAAAAAAACAACAACATGGTTGTTGAATTTAAATTAAAAAAACAACATGATTGGTAAAAGATTAAGTGTTTGCAAGGATGATTATTTAATTAAAAGTGTTTTGTACTTTATGAATGCTTAAATTAGATTCATTTTATATAATGCGTATTACTGGTCACCATCAATCATAAAAGATAATTCAATATCCAAAGAGTAAGTTTTAGTACAGGCTGCTTTTTGTGAGTTTAATCAAGTTCAATCAAAACATCACATTGATTAAAATTCTATTTAAATTTGGGAATATCAACAAATGTACAGAGCATAACAAATGATTTTTATGCTGTTTGTATCAAATAAATAACATAAAATAAATACAGTCAGTGAATTAATATATAGATTTATCTGAACATTAAGAGACATAAACTGTAGTCTCTTATGACTGTGTTCCTTGGAACTAAACTTTGAAAATTTCACACCCTAAAAAAGTGATAAAAGTGTGCTATTCTTTGACAGTTTGATTTCCTCTCAAGTATCAGATTGATTTGTTTAATAACTGGAGAATCAAACAGAAACTTCCAAGAGTAAAATGAATTTGCAAGCTTGACGGATTTTTAAGCAATTGAAAATTATTAGAATGTTCACGTATGTTGTTAAATGTTAAATAAACTTGACAATTTTCATTACAGCACAACAATAACAACAAAGATACTCTGTGTATTTCCGTAAATGAATGGACAATTGTTTATATTTGACCAGTGAATTGTTCAACACTTTTATTCTCTTGAGATGAAACTTCGTTGAACAATTCATATTGATTAGGCCAGACATGGCCTGGTGGTTAAGATACACGACTCGCAATCCGAGGCACGCGGATTCAAGTCTCCGTCACACCAAACATGCTCTCCCTTCTAGCCGTGGGGTCGTTATAATGTTACGGCCAATCCCTTTATTCTTTGGTAAAAGAGTAGCCCTGGATTTGGCGGTGGGTAGTGGTGACTAGCTACCTTCCCTCTAGTATTACACTGCTAAATTAGGAACGGTTAGCGTAGATAGCCTTTTTCATGTAGCTGTTCGCGAAATTCAAAATAAACCAAACAAACCAATCTCCTTTCCTTGTATTTGCTGGGCACTAATTACAGTGAATAGGTTAACCTGTTTAAATTAGGGCAAGCACTTTCTTCTCCAACACAAATCGAAATTAATACCAATTTTGAGATGTCAAAGTTAGCTTAGCCATTAAAATAATAAACCCAATTCTTATTTCGCTCTCCCAACGTTACGTTTGTGGATTTACAACGCTATAAACGGTGTTTAGATACCTGTGGTGGGCAGAGCACAGATAACCCTTTGTGTAGTTTTGGGCTTAATTACAGACAAAAAAAGTTTTGTTTCATTTTGCCTTTAAAGTCATATCTCCGGTGTGATTACAGTAAGTCTACGGATTTACAATATTAAAATTCGGAGCCCGATTCCCCACGGTGAACATAGCAGCAAGATAGCCAAGTGCGACATTGCTTTAAGATGACGAAACCAAAACCTTTAAAGATAGGTCTAAGTTAGTAATGTTATTCAGTAATGAATATACACTGCTGGCGAAAATTTTAAGGCCAATGAACATAAAGAAAAAAATATGCATTTTGCATTGCAAGACTCAACTAATTATTTGAGTAGAGCTTCAAAAGATGTAAATAAGAAAAGGTAAAAGGGCATTATGGATTGCAGCGTTGTCCTGCTGAAAGGTCTAGTCATTTCCACACAAGCGAGGGTCTTCTGTCAAAAAGGATTCTCTCTCCAACATGCCAATATAGCCAGCTGCTGTTTGACGCCCCTGTATAACCTGTAGCTCCATTGTTCCATGGAAAAAGAAAGCTCCCCAGATCATGATGGAACCTCCTCCACTGTGTCATGTAGAAAATGTGTCAGGTGGGATATCCTTATCATGCCGGCAATCATGTTGGAAGCCATGTGAACCATACAGGTTAAATTTTTTCTCACCAGAGAACAAAATCTTAGTCCACTTTTTTTCGTCACATGTTTGGTGCTTCTCAGCAAAGTTTAACCGAGCTGTTTCGTGGTGTGGAAGGAGGCGTGGCTTTTGAAGACGTTTAGGGTTTTTAAAACCTTTCTCTCGTAGATGCTGTCTTGTTGTTCTTGAGCTGCATTGTGGATCTGTAAGAGCCTTAATCTGGTTCGACGATCGGCTGGTGTCTTGCTGGACAACCCGTCAAATCATCCTGCTCAACGCCGGCAAAAGATTATTTGGCCGACCACTTCAAATTCTCGTTCTGTATCCCTTGGGGTCTCTTAAGAAATTTGCAACAGCAGTTTTACTATGCCCACTCTCGGCATATTGAGAAAGACCTTGCTTTTGCAGCTCGACAGTTCTGCCACGTTCAAACTCTGTCAACTTTTTAGTCGTTGCCATATTTTTACCCAATGTAACACAGGAGATGTCAGTGAGAAATGCTGACAACGCTAATTCCATTACGTGTTTATTGATTAACGCTTTGTTTCAGTGTGGTCGTAAACTTTTGACTAGCTAGTATTTAGGCTAATTTCATAATGCTCATATTTTTCCTATTAAATGCTAAAAAGTTTTTTATTTTTATTTTCCCTTTTATTATTTTCGTTTTTCTAAGCTTTACTGAAATAAGTGGTTGAGTCTAACAACGCAAAATGCATATTTTTTCATTATATTTATTGGTCTTTAAGATTTTGGCCAGCAGTGTATTTATTAAGCTTTTTCTTAAACTCACTTACGCCCCCCAGTGGCTCAGCGGTATGTCTGCGGACTTACACGCTAAAATCCGGGTTTCGATATCCGTGGTGGGCAGAGCACAGATAGCCCATTGTGTAGCTTTGTGCTTAATTCAAAACAACAACAACAACATAAACTCACTTAAATTACTGCCTGTACAACATCGAAAGGTCAACCATTCTGTTAGAAAAAGGCCCGGCATGGCCAGGTGGGTTGCGGCGTGCGTGGGTTGAGAATTTTACTTCGAACGCTAATATTTCTATAAGGACATTGGATATTTGTGTCTGTGAAAAGTCAATTTGTAAACGGCAAGAGACCAGTCAAGAATATACTGCTTGTTAAGTGAACTGTACTGATATCAACTCAAAATTAATTTGCTCATTGTGAAAAATTGATAAAATATTCAGTTCCAGACTAGATAGAAAACTTATTACTGTTTGTAAGTTTGCAAAACTTTTGTATGTAGATCATTATTTGTAATAACCGTTATTATAAATTGTATTGTTGTTTGCGTATTAAATATATCTGCGTTAAGAAAAGATAATTATTGTATGAATATTGCTGGCAAATATCATAAATTTGATAAATATCGACATTGAATTAACTCTAAGTTAAATTTAACATTTTTGGATATTAAAATTCGTAAAACATCAAACAACATGTTGCTTGGATGGCTTTAGAGACTTATCGATCATTACACTAAAAACTCTTTCTTTGATAACACTGTTAAGGTTATTCCCATCCTTAGTATACTTATAAATCAAATTATGATAACTCACGTGCATTAACTTGCTTTTATTATAATTTAAACCCATGTGTCATTTATTTACCTAACTCACTAAATCATTCTGTAAATAAACAGCATCCTCTTTACAGTCAGGAAGACCTAAGATCTTAATATCATCAGCAAATGTAAGTAATTTATTGATCATTCCATCAGCTGTGTCACAGATATAAATAACAAAAAAATATAGGTCCTAAGACATTAATCCAGTTTTACCAAACCCCATTTGAAGAATCCTCTGCTTTCCTCCATTTATCCACTTTTTATCCAATTAAATAATTTTTATACACTTTTCATGTGGTGCCTTGTTGAATTATTTCTCAAAATCCAGTCACACCAAATCTACATCCTTACTCTCATTTACATAAACAGTAAATTTTTAAAAAATGTAGGAAGATTTATAAGACAAGGTTTTTCTCTCTCAGTGAAACCATACTGACCATCCAATAAAATTGTAAACTTTGTTAAATGACTTTACAAAACATCTTTCATCAAATTTTTCAAACGTTTACCACATTGATGCAAGACTAATGGGTCTATAGTTACTGGGACAAATTTAATCAACTTCTTAGAAAAGAGGAGTTATGTTAGTTGTTTTCCAATCCTCTGGTACCTGCCCACTCTTCAATGATTGACAAAAACAGTAGTAAGTAGCTCATATATCCAATTTTTAACCCTCTTCAAAATTCTTGAAGAAATATTACTTGGCCCAGGTGCTTATCATTTTTAAGATATCCCAGTTTTTAAACAACCATCTCAGAATGAATGTAGTCATCTTGTTTGATCTCACTTCCATTTATCAACTGTTCAAACTGTGAGATACTGATTAAATCTTCGTAAGTAAAAAAACACACGAAGAAAAAACAAAAATTAGTGACTCATCTATCTTATAATCATCAGGTACCAGCCTTCCTTTATCATCATTCAAAGGTCCGATCCCTTTCTAGCATGCTCTTTATCCTCAATTAATTTAAAAAAAAAATCCCTAATATTAATTTTTGTGTTTTCATCCAACCAAGTCGATTAAAAAAATGAGTTTATTAAAAGTAGTGTTTACTGGCAGCAAAAAATATAATTGAATTTTTTAATGGTAATTTTGTAATTTCTGTGCGTGACATTTAATAAACTTGATATAATTTTGCCTAAGAATAGCTCAAAGCCAAATTAGTACAGCAGTATGTCTCCGGATTTACAACGCTAAAATCAGGGGTTCTATTTACCGCGGTGGGCTCAGCAGATAGTTTGATGTGGCTTTGCTTTAAGAAAAACACACGTAATTGCTCAAATTTCGATATTCATAAGTTGGTATTATTTAAATTCCAGTTTTTCTTTGGAAATTACAAGAGATGGCGCCTTCTTCTCATTTTGGGTGATTGATATCCTGAAAGCTTACTCTCAACTGACAATTTTTTTTAAATTGATATTTAAGTAATTTTGCATAAGATTAAAAATGTAATTGTTCTAAACATTTATGTTTTTATACTTACTAATTCGTAGAAGGGAAGTTCAAAATGTAAACTTAAAGAGTGCTCTCGGAAATGACGTGTCAGTCGTGAAAATTGTTTCTTTCACACAAATATTTGAACCAAATAACGATCCCACGCTAAACCTAACTTGTCCAAATAGGACAATTGCAAACCTGTTCAAATTACACGAGTTATAAAAGATAATCTATTGGGCACTTTTCGGAATATATTTGTAAACAATCTTGGCCTGCACGGAGGTAAATGAAATAAATTTTTAAATGATACATGTAATGTTCAAACTGTGATACTTTATTGCTTTTAGGTTGTTATTTACTAAAATAAAAAACTTACAACATTGGGTTTGAAGTGAGTAAAAAACAAAAAATCATTAAAGATTCTTCTTTTAGTCAGAAGATGGCGGGACGTGCGCATTTTATTAGCTAATACCATGAATTTTTCAATTGGGTTCTGGGAAGAAGAAAAACAGTTTTATATTCATAACTCTGCTGGTAAATTATCTAATTTCTTTATAATTTAGCCCATTAGAAGAAAGGTATTTATTATCCTATAGGTAAGATAGGTAACTATATTGTGGATACGTTTTATAAGGATCAAGAAGGTTGATTAAGTTGTTGTTTAGACATTAATGATCGTTTATTTTATTTTATTCATATTTTTAGAAAATTAAAAACTAAAAAAAATTGCTGATGTGAACCAGTTTTCGTAGTTCCATTAGTGATTTCAGTACACTATTAGGCTTATTTAAATACTTTATTTATCCGGTTCCTGAATTAAAGATCTATTTGTCATATTTTGAAAACTACCATTTTTTTCTTACTGTCTTAGCTTAGAAAAATAAATTAGTTATTTCACAGAAATTTCAAAAAATTGAGGTATACGCGCTTTTACGCTTTTACACATAACAAATCGCCTCTACTTTTTCTAGTAATGTCGCTGAATCTAAGATTAAACTTTCCTTGCTTCAAAATCTAATAATGTAGGTAACTCTTGTGCACTGGGAGAGATGAGTTACATTACGAGTGTATACTGTTTCATACTTCCCCACTTTGAGATAGAAAGAGGGACAGAGAGAGAGAGAAGGATATATTCCCCAGTGGCACATCGGAATGTCTGCGGACTCATACCACTAGAACCACGTTTCGATGGCAGTGGAGGGCAGAGCACAGTTAACCCTTTGTGTATATAATCTCATACTTCCGCAGTCTGTCACAGATAGAAGAGAATATGCATGTGTCTCAGGATTTCTAGTATAATATATGTTCATCATTCGTTACATGTTTTGGTGGTTTGGTTAAACAAAGATTGTTTTTCATTTCGTTTTTAGGGTCATTTTAGTTTCCAATTCATTTGAAACAAGAGAAGTCCAGTTTAACTCCGTAATACAGATCCTGTCTGTCTCTCCCGTTATTTGTGGCTACAATTCGAAAGTAAAGTCAGAGTCTCCTGTTTTAAAATAATATTAGCTCCACCAAGTACAACATAAGAAAGCAAAAACAGACTTAATCCTAATAACACGGAGGTGGTCTCAGAGGAATCCAGGGGAAAACAAACTTGCTTATGAACAAACACAATTGAGACTTTAACCAGTTTCTTTTTAATTTATAGATAAAACTTGAATTTTCACAATTCTCTAGGTTGATTTATTTGTGATAATTATCGAAACTTCAAGATTGAAATAACTGATGTAGATTTATTTCGTATTATTTTCCTCTTCAACAAATAAGACAAAGATTAAGCCTAATCTATGCCAGTTGCACAGAGAAACCGAAATTTATAATGCTTTTCATTTCGTTTTTTGTGTCATTTTAGTTTCCAATTTATTTGAAACAGATCCAACACATTTTAACTTTTCTTGGTTAAAAAATATTTATTATAATTCACTTTTTTTGTTTTTGTGTCACGTGGCATTTCGTGGAAAATCTTTTGTTTGACTTGTTCGTCACAACTGGTTCTTGGGCTCTGTGAAAGAGTCTTAGGACTAGACATATACATATTTCTTTTCCTTTTTACATCGTCTTATTTAATCGTTAGTAATGTTTACTATTAATATCGACTAGTTCTTTTAATCACTCAAACAAAGCATGTAAAAGTAAATTAAAATTATCATTTCTAAATATTTTTATCTTTGTAATCCCCGGCATCACCAGGTGGTTTAGGCACTCGACTCGTAACCTGAAGGTCGCGGGTTTGAATCTCCATCGCACCAAATATACTTGCTCTTTTAGCCATGAGGGCGTTATAAAGTGACGGTCAATCTCACTATTCGTTAGTAAAACAGTAACCCAAGAGTTGGCGGTGGGTAGTGATAACTAGTTGCCTTCAGTCTAGTCTTACACTGCTAAATTATGGACGGCTAGCAGAGATAGCCCTCAAGTAGCTTTGCGTGAATTTCAAAAACGAACAAACAAATTTTATAATCGCACACGATACACAAATTGAACTGCGAGTTATGGTGAAACAGCGGGGAGATTTTCCTGCTTCAGATTTCAATATATATTTTCTCAAGTTGTATTTTTAGATATTTATTGGACTTTTTGGGTAATAAAAAAATATGCTTCGAAATATAAATTAAAAACAGTTATGATGAACGTCATAAAATATAAACTGTTACGTGGAAGGTTATTCAGAATTGTGGATTTAGAGTGAATAAAAACAAACAAACTACATCCATAAGCCATGAGTGATAATTACTACGAAAATCAACTTATATAATTTTTTTCTTGCGATAAATCATACCCGTTTTATGATCTGTGTGTCTCGGCTGAAAAGAAATATGTTATAATAAACACGGATACACCTCCTATATCTACCTACTTGTCTTGGAAGTCACAATGGTTATACTTTTGTGTTTTGACTGATTTTTTATCTTAACGTAAAGTGCTCACAGTTAATACAAAAGATAGCAAAGATGGCTAATTCAGTGAAGTTTCCCAGTGCACTAGTACACTGCGCAAGGTTCCACAGTTTTCACGGTTCGTACCACTGTCATAATCATTATTGCACTGTTTAATTAATCATGGTAATTAGTTCTTGGATATCAGGTCGTCAGTGATTTTTATGCAAATTCATAAAAAAAATTACCAACTTATTTCAGCGACTGCGGGCTCCAAGTGTTATTGTTATCACTTCGTGCATTTCGGCCGTTTAAATGACAAAGTGGCCTGGTGAGTTAGTAAGAACAAACGTAATAATGATGGTTAGGGTATGTTTGCTCTCTGAAAGATCATAATCAAGGTTAATTATATTCAGATGACTTACTAATCTTTCACACGAGTCTCTGACAAGGTTAACTTACGAGGGTCGCAAACAACCATTTTGGTTGTCACTGCGGAGTTTATCTCAGAGATAAAATGTGTTATTTTCCAATTATCACAATTTGCAAGACTCGTTCGATGCAAAGGCGAATGTCAGCAAAATTGTGTACGCTAGACGACAGGAGTGTTAGAATATTATAGTGCAATTTGTCCATGTTTTTATTTAACTAGCGTTTATTAAACTTAAAAGCCGTTTTTCTATAAGTAATTAATTAATCCCGCAGTAACCGAGCCACTGTTTTCTTTCTTCTTTTAATCTAGTGGTAAAGATAAAAGACTTCTACCTTAAACTGACCATTGGTTTGTACGAGTATATATAATATTGAAGTTAAGAGTAGTGGAATAATTAGGTCACGAAGAGCCAATGAAGCAAAATTGCATGGGGGGTCCCTAACCACTATCTTTATCTATTTTGAAGGTTCCTGAGAAACCAGGGCGGGGCTCACGCAGACTTAAATCAACCAATGAGAATGGTAGTTGCGCCCGTAGTTATAACAAATTATCCTACATTTTCTAAGTTTAACTTTACTTACAAAACGAATTAGCTTGATATTTTAAACTTGAAAGACACCTCATACTAACATGGATTTAATAATCAAATTAAAGTTTCCTAGTATCCTAATTTCGAGGTAATGACCAGATAGGACCGTGTCAGACTTATAAAATTGAATAAGGCACGGCATGGTCAGATGGATAAAGCACTTGACTCGTAATCTGAGGCCCGCGGGTTCGAATCCCGGTCACACCAAACATGCTCGCCCTTTCAACCGTGGGGCGTTATTATGGGTCGATCAATCCCACTATTTTTTTGTAAAAGAGTATCCCAAGAGTTGGTGGTGGGTGACGATGACTAGCTGTCTTCCCTCTAGTTTTGGTCTGATAAGTTAGGGACGGCTAAGCGCAGATAGCCCTCGTGTAGCCTTACGCGAAATTCGAAACAAACAACTCAAGTTGAACAATAGGATGAGCTATTATTCTTATGAGGTACCTTATTTGTGAAAATGTGTGTGTTTTCTTATAGCAAAGGCACATTGGGCTATCTGCTGAGTCCACTGAGGGGAATCGAACCCCTGATCTTAGCGTCGTAAATCCGGAGACATACTGCTGCACTAGTGGGGGGGGGGCTGGTGAAAATGCGAGGCGAGTTCAGCAACATCGAACCTGGAACGTTATACCTTCCGATACGTTAACTAATGAGGGAGAACATCCAAACCAATTACCTAGCGAATTATATCAGTTATTTTCAAGTCATTTATAAAGTACAGTACGTATCTAAATCATAAAAAGTATCGTTTGAATCATTTGGTAAGCTTTAAGTATTATGTGACATTCAGCAATCTTAACATACACACACACATATATATGTATATATATGTATATTGTATTAAGATTTGGCTATTTGGATACATAAAACAATGTTTCGGATAGTTCAATCGTAGGTACATAGTGTTATAAAATCTAAGAATTAGGTTTCGATACCCACAGTGAACAGAGCATCGATAGCCTCTTATGTTGCTTTGCGCTTAACAACAAACAAACTAAAATTCCACAACGCAATACTTAATTAAATAATTATTTTGGTAAAAATTTAATTATTCTACAAAATATAATTTAAGTGCTTAATACTTATATTATGTGTTGTATTTGTAATTTAATTAATATAGATTTATATAACATCTAGTCGACGTTCAGTCGGTAACTAATGCTCATAAGCACAAAACTTCATTTGATTGGAAGTTTAATATTAAATACATTTTTTGTAGTTTGTCTACTGGGGGTAAGGGAGGGAAAGTTGTAAGTTCTCAGCTTTACAATTCTAAAATGAGGAGTTTCGATTCCCTTCGGTGAACGCAGTAGATAGTCATATGTGATTTTATTATAAGAAAACAAGCACTCTTTAGAGCTCAAAATGTATATGTATCTTATAAACATCTTAACACTTATCCGTGTTAATTGAAGTTTAACACTTATGGTATTTTTAAAAGAGAAAAGTTATAATAATATCTTTATTACAGTTTAACACTTATACATATTTTGTTATAAACATATATATATATCTTGTTTACAGTTTAATACGTTTAATACTTATGTATTCTGTTTACAGTTTAATACTTATGTGTTCTGTTTACAGTTTAATACTTATGTGTTTTGTTTACAATTAAATACTTATATGTTTTGTTTACAGTTTCATACTTATGTGCTTTGTTTACAGTTTCATACTTATGTGTTTTGTTTACAATTTAATACTTATGTGTTTTGTTTACAGTTTCATACTTATGTGTTTTGTTTACAATTAAATACTTATGTGTTTTGTTTAAAATTTAATACTTATTTACAGTTTAGTACTTGTATGTTGTAGTTTTAGTTTGATGTTTCAGAGTTACGTATTTTGTTTTTTCCAAGGTTTAACACTTCGGTTACTGATAGATTTTAGAGAGAAAAACAAACTTAATGACAAATTATTGCAGTGAAATAACGTTCTTGTGTTTCTTGCTAATTAGAACATAAAATATAGCGCGTTCCCCAAAACATGTCGTGATTTAACACAACTATTTATTCTTTAGTTACGACCCCCGAAGTCTTTATAATAAGAATGCACAGAATGTTGCGAACAATCCGTAACCATGTTATCATTTATCTTTGTATTTTTAATTGAGTTAACTTAAAACTCCAATGAACCCGGTTTCCAGATTTTTATAAAAGGATATAATTTCCGAAGATCAGGAACTGAGATTTGCAAACAGAAGAGCATCGATCCCAGAAGAAATCTATTAATAATTTTTAAAGGGAAATTTATAGACAGCCGCAGAGAACAATAGTAGGCCAACCAGTAGTGCCATGGTTTAACAGTTTTTGTCTGAACTTTGTGTTCTACGTGGGAAATACCGTAACAAAAAATGTATTAACAACATCACGATAAATTATAATTGAGATTAAATACATCAATTAGTTCTTAAAGTTTATGTTTTTTAAAATTTATTGTTTTTGCTACAGTGTAAACCTGTCGCTTATGTTACAGTGTAATTGTATAGGTTATTTTACAGCGCAAATGTGTTGTTTACGTTACACTGTAAGTGTCTTGGTCATTCTTCCAGGCCTCCCAGTGGCTCAGCGGTATGTCTGCGGACTTACACGCTAAAATCCGGGTTTCGATACCCGTGGTGGGCAGAGCACAGATAGCCCATCGTGTAGCTTTGTGCTTAATTCAAAACTACAACAACAACATTCTTCCAGTTTGTATTATAGTGACATATATTGCTTGCTCGTATTATTACTTCGCGTACTGTAACAGAACGAATTCTAGTTACCTAATATACATTAGGTGCTCTACGTACTTACGGATTTCACGTCTTTTAATGACTTTAGATACCCATATACTCTAACGCTGTATACGATGAATTTTTCTTACGTATTTAGACAGATCTTGACGTATTCAATCAGCTATGTATGTTCCACTTTTACCAATACCCTAAATAAAATAGTACGTTGAAGGCACTTAAAATAGTACGTTGAAGGCACTTAAACATACGTGTAATAGATTCATGAATAGATAACACGAAAACAGCGTGTGTGTTTTTATTGATTAATAATGCACGTGAAAAACCGTATCATTATTACGGTTTTCTAGATTCTTCGGGGCATTGCTTATTTTGTACTTTGGAGAATATGTAGTAATTAAAGGTATGTGGTGAATTTCGCTCATTACGACCTCGCTTCTTGAAATTAAAGATAATTAGAAAAACAGCAAACTTTACAGTTTAATTTCCCGCTTTCTGAAAAAAAACTAATAACAATATAATTGATTGGTAAATCTAATTAGTTTGGAAAGCAGTGAGGGTCACATGTCATGGCATGTCTCTCTTACTCAGTTCTTAACAGCGTTCGTTTATATTTGCATTGCCTGTATTAAGACAACTGTACACATTAATATTCACAAGTTATCAGACATTCTAAAGGAAGCATTTGTTTTATGGTATGAATAAAAATGTTTGAAAAGTGAACCTTCTCGTAAGCTAGTGTGGTGCATCAAAGAAAAGTCTGTACTTAAAAATTGATACAGTCGAGATCATGGCACATAGAAACGATAAGTATTTGTTTTACTAGTTAATGTTTTGTTGGATAATCTTGCTGTATCCACCGAGAAGAATCGAACCCCGGTTTTTAGCGTTATAAGTCAGTAAGCTTACTGTTGTCCCACCGCTGTTGTTGTTTTGAATTAAGCACAAAGCTACACAATGGGCTATCTGTGCTCTGCCCACCACGGGTATCGAAACCCAAATTTTAGCGTGTAAGTCCGCAGACATACCGCTGAACCACTGGGGGGCTGTCCCACCGCCGAGGGGACATTTATTCAAAGTTGAGCAACTTATTGTAAGGAAATGTTCCCGTTACTTGTTTCCACAGGTCAAGACAAAATGAACTGGCTATTTGCCCTCAAAGTCTGACCTCGTTGACAATTTTCACTTAAATAATTTTTATATCACACTTGTAGACGTGTAAGGACTTACAGTTTCTTGCCTCTCAAATATTCTTCCCAGCAAAAGGAATGCTCAAAGTCTGTCAAATGAATACGGTAATAACACACACGATGAATCTACTGCAGACTTCGATTTATAATGTTAGTGAAACAGTGACACCAAAGAATTCGACAGTTTTGTTTTACTTCATTTAGAATGTTCGAACATACAACAACCACTGAAGTTATGTATTCATTTTTCGGTTTTAAAGAATGTTTCTTACAATTCCTTTTTTATCAACAAACATAGCAACAGAACTGTTTTAAGTTTATAAGGTGTTTAAGATATGCTTCTTTTCTCGCTTTATTCAGAACTATTGATAATGAAGAATGAATTAATAAAACGGGAGACAGTTAATTTGTTATTATCTGGTCGGGAAAACTATACACTAACTCGGATATTCGATATGTTAGATCTTGGACACTCCAACAATGAGGAAGGTGCTGACAAGTTATATGTGAAACATGTAAACGTAAGCGGCTTGTAACACTATTTTAATTTCCAAAAGTTCAGTAATAAACTTACAGAAATAAAAAAAAGTCGAAGAAATGATCATACGTTCGATTGTCGTAGTTTATAAATCTCGCACTACTTTGCACATGTTATTTCACAATTCGACTTCTATTTGTGCTAATCCAATAATTTCTATCTACATTCTCGCTAGAATCACGCAGGTACACCTTGTTATGAAGCAGTTAATTTTGGACGTAAAATTTGATGAACCAATGACACTTCTTGCATTGTAATATCTTTCTACTGAATTGCGTATTGATATAATTTTATTTTAACATTAAAGTGTGTCGTTTTTTTTTTCACATATGGTAGACTAAGGCTTGGCTTTATGGTTTATGCATGTGAATTCTGTGTTTCAAAGAAACTTCTGCGGACAGCTCCATCTGCAGTTTTTTTTTGTTTTTTTTTAATACTCACAACAATAGGATCATGTTGAAGCCAAGAGGACACAGTTTAGCAAGAAGAAAGGCGGGGAGAAGCCAGCTAGAATTTTCGTGATAAATATACCCATAATATGCGCCTGTGGACGAGATTATAGAGTTTATGTCTTTTAATATCAGGTGTCTTTGAATGCTAATTCCAGCTGTTGCCTCAGCGTGCACTGAAGGTTAGAGGTGTGCCTGCTTGGTGCACTTGCTCCCAGAAGGGGAATCAGGGGAAGGAGAGAAGGAACTTCAGACGAAAAGGTCAGAAACGGCGGCATATAGAGTCACGATTTCTCTCCAAACAAAATAACTGTCATTAGATTCCCACTAACCCGTCATTAGGCCTAGCGTCATCACTGCAGCACGGCAGTCTCCTCCCCCTCCGGGAAGACCGACTACGTCTCGGGTTGCTCATCGTGTACCTTGGACACTCATTGACCGGTGTGACGTGCCTATTACCAAACCATCGGCTCATCTTACATTGATACTTAGATGAAGATAGAGGCGCGTGCTGTGTGTTGAATTGATACGAGCACTTTGAACGTGCGTCATATCGTACTTAGCAACCAGTAAAAGCTTTCAGGAACATGTGAACCAGAAGCGTGGTTCTGACAGATTGTATTTCAAGAGAAATACATTTGATATAAAGCCTGTATGTGTAGGGATAGAGAAGACACGAGAAGTGAAATGAGCCATTCCATAATTTCACGAATGCTTTAGGATATAATGTTGACAAAATATGAGAAACACGAGTAATAAAAGTGAACTACATTATAAAGTGTATTTAAACCTACCTAAACCTTTGTATAGCAACCAATTATACGCAATTTTCGTAAAGCATATTATGTTACAATCACTTACAGCTGGTATTGTATCTAAAATTTACCTATTCTGCTCAAAGGAGTTTGAGAAACCATTTCTCTTTGAAATATAGTTTTGAAAATTTAATGTACTTCCTCGCTGTTTCTGTTTTTAAACATGTTTGTTATAATCATTAGATCAAGTGACACGGAATAAAATTTAAAAAAAGTACAACAACAACAGGAAAGCAAGACAGGAATGGCGTATGAATACATGGCTGTCTTCAATTTGAATGAAATTAGATCTCCGAAGCTTTTCTTGTCTCAGATAATAATTGAAATTCTGCACTGTCCTTTCTCAATTTCTTGTCTTATGGTTTTTAAACAAAGGGAATTAAAGTTAGGTCGAAATTGAAGAACGTATCCGGGCTATATTTATTTAGTTTCATTTCTCAATGAACCAAAACGTTTTGTTTTTGTAGAAAAAAATAAGGAGACCACATTTTACAATTTGATGAATTTTTCTTTAGTTTTTAGTTTCTTGGCTAAAAACACGAAACTTCAAATACATTGTTGGTAATATTTTCTTTTTTTGGTCAGTTATACAGAGAGCTATCTGCACTCTCAGTGATGTCGAGAAACCCACTTGTTGAGAACTTTTATATGCAAAAACGGCTCTTCTGGGCCCAGAAAACACTTCAAATAGAAGAGCGAACAACGTTTCGACCTTCTTCGGTCATCGTCAGGTTCACAAAGAAAGGGTTACTGGTCGGAAGCTGACCACATGTTTGGGAGGGGTTGTATAATTGAGTGTTGCAATGTAGAGGGCGCGGTTTGAATATATAATTTTGTCTATAATATTAATATAGGTATAATGGTGTTCCTTTATATTGGTTTATTTTGGGTTTAAGTTGTTGTATAAGTAAGGCTTCTTTAATTTTTCGTTTGTTTATGTTTGTTTCTTTATTTAGTATTTTAGTGTTTTCTATGGTTATGTTGTGTCCATTTGACTTGCAGTGTTCGAAAACGTGTGAAGGTGACTTTTTATGTTCTTTGAATCTGGTTTCCATTTTTCTACTTGTTTCTCCTATCTGCACTCTGTTTACGATAAGAAATCGAATCCCAGATTTTAGCGATTTTTGTTCATGAACGCACAGAAGGAAACGTTTAAAGAAATCCTTCTATACACTGCGGAGAATTTGTATCTTGTTCCAATGTCTATTTCTAAGGCGGGTTTTGAAAAAAACAAAGAAACCGATTTCCATGAAACGGTTTTAAGGCATAGCTGAAAGAAGCTTTTCGGCTGTTAAATCTTTTGAAGGATATAAGGAAGTCCTTGATTCTACTGTAAGTAACCCACCGAGTTCACAAACAAACACGGTCTGGATGGCCAGGTGGTTAACGTACTCGACTCGTCATCTGAGGGTCCCCGTCACACCAAACATGGTCACCCTTTTGTTTACTTAATGTATAAATATAGACTATCAAAAAACAAAATAAAATAACTGACTAGTTTTTAATGATATAATCTCTCTTTAAAATATTTTTCCCTTTTCTGGGGGGAAAGTTCAATAGTCTGAACTATCCAATATAAGTAATTCTTTTTGTGTTTTCTAATAATACTTGAAATTATTTTACTGTATGGCATATAAAACTTAAATATAAATACTTATTGAAAAGATTATCGTGGCAGTCATGGCTAACAAAAATTACTCAGGCCCGGCATGGCCAAGCGTGTTAAGGCGTGCGACTCGTCGCGCCAAACATGCTCGCCCTTTCAGCCGAGAGGGCGTTATAATGTTATGGTCAATCCCACTATTCGTTGGTAAAAGAGTAGCTCAAGAGTTGGCGGTGGGTGGTGATAACTAGCTGCCTTCCCTCTAGTTTTACACTGCTAAATTAGGGACGGCTAGCACAGATAGCCCTCAAGTAGCTTTGTGCAAAATTTAAAAACAAACAAACAAGCAAAAATTACTTTAAGATGGCCATATTTGTACAGACGAATTTAAAATACATTTAACTATCACAGTCCCACAAAATACAGTTAAATTGATATCTTTGTTTCAACAATATTTATTTAAATACACTATTTCTAGAATAATACAAAAAAAATCGCAGATACAGAAATCAATTAGTTCGCTTGTTTTAAGCCTAATTTCAGTTAAACATATATTGAGTAATACGGTCTATATTCAAACAGAAGATAAATTAACACTGTAGCTTGTGTGCATTTTTTGTTTTAGTTTGACTAGTGTGAAGCTCTACCATATCTTATACTACTGACTAGTGTTAAGCTCTACCATATCTTATACTACTGACTAGTGTTAAGCTCTACCATATCTTATACTACCAGTAAAAAAAAAAAAATTTTTTTGTACGGCATAATGTCTGACTTTCAAAGAAACCAAAACATTTTTTTTGTGTGTACAGGGAAATAAATATTGAAATAAAACTCTATATTTTTATTTTTGGCATGAATTAAAGTTTATGCTGTTTTGTGACAAAGTATTTTGACTGGCTTGGTTTGTTTTATTTTGAATTTCACGCAAAGCTACTAGAGAGCTATCTGCACTAGTCATCCCTAACTTAGCAGTGTATGACTAGATGAAAGGCAGTTAGTCATCACCACTCTTTAACCAACGAATAGTGGGACTGACCATCACGTTATAACACCCACACGCTGAAAGGGCAAGGATGTTTAGTGTGACGGGGGTTCGAATCGCGATCCCTCAGATTATGAATCGAGCGACGTATCCACCTAGCCATGTCGGATCAAAGTATTCTGATACTAACCAAGATAAAAATGATAGATATTTCTGGAATATGGAAATAACTTTTAAACATTAATGTGAAACTAGGTACGTCAATCACTCTAAAGTATTCTCAATTAAATTCAAGTCTATATAGAATATTTCGATTAAAGCATATCTGTATAACTAGTTTTCAATACAAATAATGTTTTGTACTCATGTTATTGTTTTGAACAAGGGTTTATTATCGTAAAGAAATGTCGCAGTCGTGCACAAAATTCGTTTCTGTTGAAGTTTTTTAAAAAAAACTTCGCAACATTTATGTGGATGTGATTTTTTAAAAATTTTTACTGTTATTTTTATCAGCCTCAATGCACGCGCTGGTATCGGGTGAAATATAAACCCTACTATAAGCCCCACCCAATGTCAAAGAAAGAACCCACGAGGCGGAGACCAGCGTCTTTAAGTTCGTAGAAAAGAGAGAGAAAAATCCTCTGAAGAAGGCGGGGATAGAACTTAGGGCGGAGTTTGGAAAGGGCTTAGATCTGTCAAAACAACAAACGTGTTTGTTTCTCTATCCGTGAGGCGATTTAGCACAGTGTTAATTTAATTTATTTACATTGGTAACAGAATTCCAACAATATCTTCAGTATGAAGATGCTTTCATCATCAGTTTACATTTGCCATTGCCCCGCCATTTACTTCTGTATAAATTACATCGTATTATTACTTGTCGTGTAAACCCATCATCTGGTCACTGTTTGATATTTCGAAACGATCTGATGTGGAAATAATCTTTTCCATTTAGAAGATTTTAAAAATTTCATTTAGTGTTAAAATACAGCAGGCTTAATGTTTTGGTTTTGCTTTGAATTTCGTGCAAAGCTACACAAGGGCTATCTGCGCTAGCCACTCTAAATTTAACAGTGTAATACAGTGGTTCCCAACCAGGAGTGCTCGCACCCCTTGGGGGTGCGAGATAACATTTGTTTGGGCCACCTTCACCTTTATTCTTAAATAAAGGGGTGAGAGAGCATATTAAAATTTTTTAGGGGTGCGGGACATAAATAGGCTGGGAACCACTGGTGTAATAGTAGAGGGAAGGAAGCTAGCCATGAAATAAATGGAAAATTAATTACACAAGTGTAACTTAGACTGAAAATCGTTCATAAAATAAGTAAAAAATTAATTGTAACTTAAAACTTGATGAAACAATTGGAGTGAAACATCCAATATTTTTTTTTACATATTGAGCAATTATCTTTTAATATTTTAACATAAAGACATTTGATAATTAGCTAGATAATGTATGAATTGTTATCAGCCCTAAGGGGAGTCAGCGGTAAATTTACGGGCTAACAAGTTAAAATTCGGAGTTCGATTCACCTCATGGCGAACAGAGTGCACATAGCACATTGTGTAGCTTTACACTAATGAAATAATATTAATATTATAAACCAGATAAAAATAAGGAATTTCTGAAACGTCATGTGGTCGTTGAATGCTTCAAGTTACGGGAGTAATGAAGCTGTTTGGGTTTTGTTAAGCGCAAAGCCACACAATGGACAATTTGTGGTCTGTCTACCTGGGGTATTTAAGGTTGCAAGCCTGAAGAGTTACGGCTGAACTGCCAGTAAGAGTGTGGTAAGAGTCGTCTCAATTAGAGTTTAAGATTAGGCATATTGAAACTATTGAAGTCATGGGCAATTTTTTAATATTTTAAAATTCTGTACGTTGTTATGTAAGGTTGATAAGGTAATTCGAGTGGGACTGTATGTATCTGTAGACATGGAGATAAAAAACTAATGGTATGAGAAACTGGCAAAGAAAAACGTAATAAAATAAACTGTAGGTTTACTGATGTAAAACAGCTCGCCTGCCATCTTGTGTTTTAAGTCAGTAAAGCTTAAAATATACCATGAATTTTTTTTGTCACCTTTAATAAACGTTCTATGACACAAAAATATTACATATTATAGTAACACTTATTACTGAGAAACGGCCCGGCATGGCCAAGTGTGTTAAGGCGTTCGACGCGTAATCCGGGGGTTTCAGGTGCAAAATCCGGTCGCACCAAACATGTTCGCTCTTTCAACCGTGCGGCGTTAAAATGTTAGAGTCAATCCCACTATTCGTTGGTAAAAGAATAGCTCAAGAGTTGGCGATGGGTGGTGATGACTAGCTCCCTTTAGTTTTACACTGTTAAATTATGGAGGCTAGCGCAGATAGCCCTCATGTAGCTTTGCGTGAAATTCAAAACAAATCAAATTTGCTAATGGCTGTTACTAATTTTGAATTGGTACGTTAGGGGGAACCACATATTTAAAAACGCTCACCTCTAATTCTTGGGCTGCTCTTGTCTGATCCCTAGTAAGGTTTCACAATGGTTGTTACTTTGCCCCCACGGCTTCTAAACGATCAGGTTGGTTTGGTGTTTTTAAAATTTCGTACAAAGCTATACGAGGGCTATCTGCACTAGCCGTCCTTAACTTATCAGTGTAAGATTAGAAGGAAGGCAGCTAGTTATCACCACTCACTTCCAAGATTTGAGTTACGTTTTTACCAACCACCAGTGAGATTGACAGGCACATTATAACGTCTCCACGGCTGAAAGAGCAAGCATGATTAGTGTGACAGGGTTTCGAACCCACGACCCTTGCATTATGAGTCTAACGCCCTAATTATGTGGCCATGCCAGGCCTGGAAGAGGATTATAAGTTATTTAATAATTCAGTAATTTTATTTTTTCACATCTTTCTATCCAGCATTTGATTTATCATTTACGTAGTGGTTAGTGACGCAAAAACAACGTATAAAGCTGTAAAGAGACATTTCAAGCCATCTACCATCATTTTTAAAATCAAATATATTTTCATCAACCTTGTGTCTCTCTGAAAAAGAGTTTCCCAAATGTGGCCTTCGGTTTTTGGCTTTTCTCATTGGTCAACTCTGTATTCTACGTCATTTAACTGCAATGTATTTACAGTGTTTTAGGCTTAGAAATTTCGCCCTCTACCGGTTTTGCAAATAACTCTGACTCTGTACGAAACTTAAATATATCAATACAAATCCTAACACAGTGTTCCATGTAACGTTTATCTGTTGATATGTTAGCGGGAACATACGCAACAAGTCGTAGGGCCGGATTAAAATTACGTAAAAGTTTGTATATAATATTACATTTTTATTATTAAGATGGGTAATGACAGGAAGGGGTACAAAACGTATTCATTTCTCAGTGAAACCCCCCTTATTGAACTGAAACAAAGTGATTCGTTAATAGCAAGATTGGTTTTCGAATATATTAATCTTTCTTGCACAGTTTCAATAGAGTTGTATAGTTTTATATTTTACTACAGATGGCAGCACTGATTCTCTTACACGTTAAATGTTCGTTGGTTTTTTTTTTTTTTAAGTTTCTTGCAAAGTTACATAAATGTTATTTGGGCTAGCCGTTCCTTAAAATAGTAGCGTAAGACTAGAGGGAAGGTAGCTAGTAATCACCACCCACCGCCAACTTTTGGGATACTCTTTTACTTACGAATAGTAGGGTTTGGTATGGTTTGTTTTGGATTTCGCGCCAAGCTACTAGAGGGCTATCTGTGCTAGCCGTCCCTAATTTAGCAGTGTAAGACTAGAGGAAAGGCAGCTAGTCTTCACCACCCACTCCCAGCTCTTGGGCTACTATTTAACCATCGTATAGTGGGATTGACGCCCCCACGGCTGAAAGGGAGAGCATTTTTAGTGTGATGGGAATTCGAACCCGCGACTCTCAAATTACGAGTCGATCACTTTAGCTGCCTGGCCATGCAGGTCCTAACGAATAGTGGGTTTGACTGTTGCTTATAACGTCTCCATGCTTGGGGATTCTTGAATAGCTGGTATGTGTGAAAATCACACTTGTTTTAGAAACTGTGTTTAAAAACCTACGTTAAGACGAAAACGAGAACTTGATTGCAGATTTTATATATACAGTTAGATCAGTGTGTAGTCCGGCATAGCGGGTGGTTAAGACTCTCGACTCGTTAACCGAGGGTCGCAGGTTTGAATCCCCGTCACACCAAACATGCTTGCCCTTTCAGCCGTGGGGGCAATATAATGTAACGGTTAATCCCTCTATTCGTTGTTAAAAGAAGTAGCCCAAGAGTTGGCGGTGGGTGGTGATGACTAGCTGCTTTCCCTCTAGTCTTACACTATTAAATTATGGACGGCTACCACAGATAGCCCTCGAGCAGCTTTGTACGAAATTCAAAACCAAACAAACAGGTATTTAGACTTGAATGTATATAACTCGCTTAAGTCTGAAAACTAGGCCAAAGGGAATTTTCAAAAGAAGTCCTATAAAGTATGCAATTTAGGTAAATGCGAAATATAATTGTAATACGTTTGTGTATGGTTCAGAAAACCAGACTTTAGCAACCTTAATCGAAATGTGACTGCAGTAATGTAACTTGTTATTCTGGCCGTGTAAACCAAACGTACGTAGCTGTGTTCGTGGTGATTAGTAAGTAATTCTAATGTTTTATTCTCGAACGGAAGACCCATGTTCTTCGTTTGCCGTGTAGAAACTGAACTGCAGTGGTTAGAAATGTTGTCGATATGTTAACATGAATTAATTATGAAATAGATTCAAGTGCACTTAAAGAGCTGGGAAAACCGATCGAAGGAAGTCATCATCACGGATATACATTACGACGCTAAACACACACACACACACACAAATTCACGTTAACTTTGGACCGTTTATGTTAAAAGCTACTTTTACATAATCAGGACTAATCTTCAGGTAAGTTTTGCAAGAAGACGGTCGCGATAGAAACTAATTCCTGGGTTAGTTTGTAGTGAGAGGAAACGCCCAAACCTTAACCACTGAAATTAGTTTAGATTCGATTCGATCACGTCCGCCTCTTGAATCATTTATTATAACTTATATATTTATAAGTTATTTTGTTTGGTTGATTACATCTTTTAACAACGTTTATTAAGCGGCATTGTTGTATCATTTCTATAATATTTATCAAGATATCTACATCATGTTTTTGATTCAATTACTTCCCATTTGTCAATAGTTTTATAGCCTTTACATTTCTAACTGTCGAAAGAAAAACAGACATTATAACTGTACGAATTATTTACTTGTACAAAGAAAGCTTGGAAGACTTTCGTGCGCCCCCCAGTGGCTCAGCGGTATGTCTGCGGACTTACACGCTAAAACCCGGGTTTCGATACCCGTGGTGGGCAGAGCACAGATAGCCCATTGTGTAGCTTTGTGCTTAATTCAAAACAACAAACAACATCAACGACCTTCGTGTGTATATATATATAGAGAGAGTTACGCTGATCGGTAGCAAAACCACTTGTTTTGACAAAAGATCTACGCTCAAGTTTTATATTTTGGCAGCATTCAGGACACTAAGAATATAGGATATCACACATAAATCAACCGATATAACAGGCTATCTCAATATACCACTTTTTAGAATAAAAAAACGAGTTGTTTTTGACAAACACAAATTTAGTTTCTGGACCAACATTCAGAGAAGAATACTGGTTGTTGTCTTTCAACATAAACGTTTCGTATATCATTCAACTGTATTCGCAAAATGAAATAGCAATCAGTGATGTCGAGAAACCCACTTGTTGAGAATTATATATGCAAAAATGGCTCATTTGGGTTGAGAAAATATTTTAAATAGAAGAGCGAACAACGTTTCGACCTTCTTCGGTCATCGTCACGTTCACAAAGAAAGAGGTAACTGACCGGAAGCTGACCACATGTTTGGAAGGGGTTGTGTAACTGAGTGTCGCAATGTAGAGGGCGGGGTTAGACGTTTGAATATATAATTTTATCTATAATATCAATATAGGCATAATGGCGTTCCTTTATATTGGTTTATTCTGGGTTTAAGTTGTTGTATAAGTAAGGATTCTTTAATTTTGCGTTTGTTTATGATTGTTTCTTTATTTAGTATTTTAGTGTTTTCTATGGTTATGTTGTGTCCATTTGACTTGCAGTGTTCGAAAACGTGTGAAGGTGACTTTTTATGTTCTTTGAATCTGGTTTCCATTTTTGTACTTGTTTCTCCAATATAGAAGTCGTGGCAGTTATCACATTGTATTTTATAATGTTGGTGTGGTGTTTGTCAGTGCAGGTTTTACATAGTATAGACCTCAGTTTTGTGCCTGGTTTTTGAATAAATTTGGAATTACCTGGAATGCCATATTTTGTTTTTAGTTTTTGCCAAATTTTGGTTATTTTTCTGCTGATGTCGGGAATATATATTATGCAGCAGTATATGGTTTCGTGATTTTTTGATTCGTGAGATATATTTACTTTTGTTGGTTGATTTTGCTTTCTGTCTAGGTGTGTGCGTATAACGTTTACTACTGATTGTGTAGGAAACTTTTTGGTGTTGATGAAGTATTGTTTAATTTTGTCTAATTCGTTGTTAATTTTATCTGGTGATCATAGTTTTATGACTGTGTTTATTTGGTTTTTTAATGTGTTGAGATTTTGTTTTGTTTCATGTGCTGAGTCCCAAGGAATGTATTGTCCAGTGTGGGTGATTTTTCGGTGGATCTCTGTTTTAAATTGTGTGTCGGTTCTTGTAATTTTGAGGTGAAAGAGCCCTTTATTATACAAGAACTCAAGCCCAAAATAAACCAATACAAAGGAACACTTTTATACCTATATTAATAAATATAATCAAACATCTAAGCACGCCCTCTATATTCCTACACTTATTTACACAACCCCTTCAAACATGTGGTCAGCTATCGGTCAGTTACCTTCTTTCTTTGTGAACCTAACGATGACCGAAGAAGGTCGAAACATTGTTCGCTTTTCTACATCAAAAACATCAAAAATCGTTCTTAACCCAAACCAGCCGTTGTTACATATATAGTGTTACTTTAAATATCACTTTAGTTGGAACAACGGACACATGTACAGTGTTACTAAGAGTCTACTTGAACCATAAATACGGAAATGACCCGGCATGGCCAGGTGGGTTAAGGCGTTCGACTAGTAATCCGAGAGTCGGAGGTTCGAATCTCTGTTGCACCAAACGTGCTCGCTCTTTCAGTCGTGGGGACGTTATAATGTGACGATTAATCTCACTATTCGTTGGTAAAAGAGTATCCCAAAAGTTGGCGGTGGGTGTTGATGACTAGCTGTCTTCCTCCTTGTCTTACACTTCAAAATTAGGGACGGCTAGTAGTGCAGATAGCCCTCGTATAGCTTTGCGTGAGATTCAAAAACAAATAAATACGGAATACATTTTCTGTCAGCGGGATTGGTGTTGTTGATATATTTACTTCTGGTAGATGTGTTACTGTGTAACTCGAAAAGCGGGACTGGTGTTGTTGATATATTTGCTTCTGGTAGATGTGTTACTGTGTAACTCGAAACTGATCAATAAATGTTATTGTCTCTAATATATACAAATGCTGATTCCGGATGTCTTAATTGTTATAATAATCGTGTTAATTATTTTTTTTTAACGCGAGATGTGAAGAATTTTTGGTGATACCAGGGTTTCAAGCAACGTAACTAATAACTTGTGATTTTGTATATTATAAATGTTCCTCTGCGGAATACCGGTGTATTTATGAACTTATAACGCCAAAACGTAGGGTTTGATTTCCTACTGTGAACACACCAAACAGTCCACCAGTGACTCAGTGGTAAGACCGATGATTTGTGACGCTGAAATCGTTTTTTATATATATACCGGTGGTTGGACACAGCACAAACAATCCATTGTTTAATTATGTTAATTATTTATAATTATGTTTGAATATCAAGAAAAATAGTGTGAAAACTGGACGTTCTCTTAAAATCTAGCTTTCAAACTTTATGATTCACTCGGATGATTACAACTTTTACTTATGAAACTACATATTTTTGAAGAAATAATACTGTATTGATTCTTAACGCTGCTTATAAAGCAGTTTTTATCATACTGGTTATAGTGGTCGTGGTAATTCACAGTTCCAGTTTTCTGAAGATCCGTGGGTGACATACATCTTCGCCACAACTGAGAGCGTAGAGAACTTCGAGATTTGTTCGCCATTTTTCACATCTGATCGTGTTTTGCCGACATTACCGAATGGAAAGCACGAGAAAGGCGTAGTTCTTTTTCGGCCCATCTCCACGGACCATCGTCTACGTATTTGAAGCTGTTCAAATGTCTTTAATTGTTATTCAGCCGCTCCGAGCCAGATGATGACGAATGAATCAATTTGTCTTTCAAATAGCAGAGAGGATCACGTGCGTGTTCCACCGCTCCTACGTCAGAGGGAACATGATCGTTGGGTCCATTAATCATAACTTGAAGCTATCATTTTCTTGTCCGCTTAAAAACCATGCCCCCTGTACTCTCTTCTCTGCAACGCTGCTCTTTTAGAGTTCCGTGATTAAATTACCCTTTCTTCTCGCTCTGTTATTTTTTGACCTATTCTAGTCCAGGGTTTGAGTCCTGGATGTGAACAATTTAAAACAGGGACAGAATATTGTCTGCGATGGAGGAGAACCACGCCCGAACCATAAGGATATTAAAAAGTAAGGCCGTCAAGATGCTATCTGAGTATTCAATGTTTGTCATTGTCAACGGGAGGGTGCAAGTTTTGGAAATATACAGTGGTTTTTACACCTCAAAACTAAAAGGTAGAACCAAATTAAAAAAGTCTTGAAACATTATGCCGGCTGGGTGTTACAAGTTTAAAGCAAATAAAGACCTGTACACCGGCTGGGTGTTACAAGTTTAAAACAAATTAAGACCTGTACACCAGCTGGGTGTTACAAGTTTAAAACGAATAAAGACTATTTATCGATTGGGTGTTAATTCTGTCTTTCGATACATGTGGCGGGCAGAGCAGAGACCTCATGTTGTGTACGTAGCTTTGGACTTAACTTCAAACAAGCAGATGTACTGCCGTGAGGTCCACGAAACTGTTCTCTTTTAAGACTATATCAAGTCAGTCAACAACCCTTTGTTACAATTTGCTGCAGATGGCGCTGTTTTACACGTTTCTACGACTTTATCAACAGATATTCAGAGTCATAAATATTTTATATATTACTTTCAACTCCATATGTTATGAAGTGTTGTAGCCTACAGCGTGCATAAATCTCGTGATTCATGGCATGCGACGTCATTTTAATGCCTGTTCACTGACTGACAGACAACACACTACTGTATTGTGAGTGGTTTAAAAAGAGGGGCCTCCAGACGTCCTCCAGGCTCCTTCTGGAGATAATATTCAATGGCCTGAAAGATTTAAGTCCTATTTAATCATCTCACGTTACAAAAGTTTTGTAATAATTTTATATCTGATGGATTAATTTGTTCAATACATATGAAGTTTAGTATATTTAGATAATTTAAAAGAAAACGAAGAGCAGAAGACAATACATTTTCTTCACCACCAGGTGGTATACAAGTATAATTAAAAATGCTAAAATAGAATTTGTTATGTTACTTCAGATCACTTTTTAAATTTGACACATCTACCTATTCTGGAAATATCAGAGAAATATTGTCTTTGAATTTCGCACAAAGCTACATGAGGGCTATCTGCGCTAGCTGTCCTCCTTAATTTAGCAGTGAAAGACTAGAAGGAAGGAAGGTCTTGGACTACTCTTTTACCAGGAATAGTAGGATTGACCGAATATTTGGGCCTGGCATGGCCAGGAGTTAAGATACTCGACTCATAATCTGAGGGTCACGGGTTTGCATCCCCGTTACACCAAACATGCTCGCCTTTTTAGCCGTGGGGGCGTTATGACGCAACAGTCAATCCCATTATTCGTTGGTAAAAGATTATCCCAAGAATTGGCGGTAGGAGTTGATGACTAGCTTCTTTCCCTCTAGTCTTACACTATTAAATTAGGGACGGCTAGCGCAGATAGCCCTCGTGTATTTTTGCGCGAAATTCAAAACAAACGAGACAAACAGAATCAAATTTTTCTGAATGATCTTATGTGCCAGTTCTTCTATCATAAGGGCCCGACATGGCCAAGCGCATTAAGGCGTGCGACTCGTAATCTGAGGGTCGTTGGTTCGCATCCTCGTCGCGCCAAACATGCTCGCCCTTTCAGCCGTGGGGGCGTTATAATGTGACGGTCAATCTCACTATTCTCTGGTAAAAGAGTAGCCCAAGAGTTGGTGGTGAATGGTGATGACTAGCTGCCTTCCCTCTTGTCTTACACTGCTAAACGTGGGACAGCTAGCGCAGATAGCCCTCGAGTAGCTTTGTGGGAAATTAAGAAAAAATAATCTTTTACCACAACTGAAGATCTATAAAACAAATAAGGCTTAATGCTATATTCAAACAAGTATAAAAGCATCGTTATTCAGCTTATTCACTTCTTTTGTTTGTTCTGAAACAATGCGTTATGCTAATGATAAATGGACAATCTAGTTGCAGTTGTTCATTGTTTGTCACTTTGTTTATTATACACGTGCACGCCTTAAGTTTGTGTTAAACACCTGTGCGTCTTTAACTTTGATTTAATCTGATGAATTTCTCTAATCAACGTTTAGCTACCTTAAACGCGTCACAACTCTCCAGCTACCTTAAACGCGTCACAACTCTCCAGCTATCGTAAACGCGTCACAACTCTCCAGCTATCGTCAGTCTAGGTTGCATCTGTCTTTCTATTTGTCTGACAGACTTGGGTGGTTAGTAAACCTAACAGTAACGGGGAAAAAATAGTTTGATTTGAATGTCGCGCAAAGCTACACGAGAGTTATCTGTGTTTGCTATCCCACATTTAATATTGTAAAACTAGAGGAAAGGCAGCTAGTCACCACCACCCACCGCCAACTCTTGGGCTACTCTTTTACCAACGAATAGTGGAATTCACCATTACAGTATAATGAAATATAATGAAAGGGCGAGGAAGTTTGATGTGACGGGATTCGAACTTTGACCCTGAGATTATGAGTCGAGTGCCTTAACCGGGCAGGAAAAAAATTGAATTATTAAACCAGTTTAACTGATTACACTATGTAACAAAAATTTTTACTTTTTCTTGTTCCTGGGCAGAAAGTGTTGTTTCCTAATTGCTTACGCCTAAAGTAAATGAAAAAAAAACTATTTTTCTCTTCAAACTTTGCTTTTGCAACCTGGATAATGAAATTTTCAAATTGACCCATTTTTCTCGAATGCTCCAGGTAGATTCAATTCTGAGTAGCTGATAGAGAATATTCAAAAACTTTCTAGAATGTTGTAAAACTTACAAGAATTTTCAAAAATGCTATAAAACTTACGAGACTTTTCAAGAACCTTTCAGAATTTTCTAGAACTTTCCATTGCAATATATACACAGGGGCTCACAACTTCAGTTTGGTTCCAGCTGCCTAACTGAACACATAGACCTATCTGATTTTATCAGAGATAGCATCAAGAAGCTGCTAGCATTCTGCTGTGTATGTGGCCAGTTTATCAAGACAAGAGCGAAAAAGTATTCTGTGACAGCATCTGTTAAAACGTGTGAAGGCCACAAAGCATATTTTGGCTTGCCTGCCGGGGATCAAGACAAAACCTGGTCACCTCATTTTACCTGCGAGCACTGCAAAAAGAAAAAAACAACTCTAGAAAGCGAGACGGACAATTTTTACTTGTTTGAACAGTAAGATTTTATAGTATACAAAATTTAGACCTTTTAAAATTTAAATATATTTTAATTTATTTATTTTTTATTTCCAATGGTATAGAAAAATATCACATACAAAAGAGAGTGCATGAACCTTTTATGCATTAGGCTTCACCGAGTTTCCCTGTTATCTTTACCTTTGGGACAGTAGGGACACTGCAGCGCACTACAACAGAAGCACTGGCCACAACGGATCGAGTTTTCTGTGGGGAGGCACAATGTCAAGTGTGAACCTCTAGTGGACCTCCAGAAGGTGTTGTTCCCACCATTGCACGTGTAATTTGGTCTTATGAAACAATTTGTTACAGTTCTTGATGAGGAGTCTGCAGAATTCAAGTGCCTTCTAGACTTCTTCCCTAAGCTGTCTGAAGCAAAGGTCAAAGCTGGTGTCTTCATTGGGCCACAAAGATCCTAGAGTGCATAGAATTCCCCAAGAAACTCAGTAGCTTGGGTAGCTTTATTGCAGTGGTTCGGGGCTTCTTGGGCAATTACAAAGCCGAAAATTATGTGGAACTGCATGCGGCTTTAGTGAAGAACTATGGCAGAATGGACTGCAGGATATCCCTGAAAGTCCATATTCTTGACGCTCATGTTGATAAATTCAAGGAGCACATGGGAACACACTTAGAGGAGCAAGGCGAGTGATTCCACCAAGATATACTGGACTTTGAACGCCACTATATAACGAAAACATGATGGGAGACTTTATTTGGGGGGTGATACGTGAAAGTGATTTACATTACAGTCGCAAATCTCGAAAATTACTCACTTCTAAACATTTTTGTATAACTTTAGTATAAATGCATGTAAATCTTGATTCATGTGATGTTTTATTTAGACCTTATGTGAATGAAAATGTGCAAATTTGTCCGTTTTTACACAGAAAATAGGTTAATTTCTAAATTTCATTATCCAGGTCACAAAAGCAAAGTTTGAAGGGAATAATGTCCATTTTCTGTACTTTTACAACACAAGCAATTAAGAAATAACACGTAGTATCCAGGAACAAAATTTTTGTTATACAATAATTACTATTAGCTTAACGAGTAAGCATGAAGATATTGTGTTTCTCAGATCATTCAGGATCCTTGAAGTAATATTTAATACTCTTTTCAAAGCTCTTTGTCTCCCAGTGGTTCATCAATTAATCTAAAGGTTTATAATGCTATAAATCCGGGTTTCGATACCAGTTCTGGGCACAACACATCATGTAGCTTTATGCTTAACAAAAAGCAAACAAACACCTTTTTTTGTCAATTGTTTTCTTTACGGGTTAAGTTAAAAATAACATATTTTGTCTTGTTGATCTGCACACAACCCCAACTAGTACACAACCCCCGCTAGTACAGCGGTAAGTCTACAAATTTACGACGCTAAAATCAGGGATTCGATTTCCGTCGGTGGGCTCAGTAGATAGCATGATGTGGCTTTACTAAAAGAAAACAAATACATACACGCTCTTATTAATCTAACATCTTGATATGTTTCGTTACTCTGATTTTATGTAATTGTAGTTCGGGGAATTACCTGGACCACAATCATAGGCCCGGCATGGCCAAGCGTGTTAAGGCGCGCGACTCGTAATCTGAGGATCGCGGGTTCGCATCCCGGTCATGCCAAACATGCTCGCCCTTTTAACCGTGGATGCGTTATAATGTGACGGTCAATCCCACTATTCGTTGGTAAAAGAGTAGCCCAAGAGTTGGAGGTGGGTGGTGAGTTCTAGCTGCCTTTCCTCTAGTCTTACACTGCTAAATTAGGGACGGCTAGCACAGATAGCCCTCGAGTAGCTTTGTGCGAAATTAAAAAACAAACAAACAAAACCATAGTCATCTTGGACAAAAGAGAGATAAGATCTTCTTCTAACAGGGCTCCAGTTTACACTTTTATGTACTTTTATGCGAAATAAATAAATAAATAAAATTCTTCAGTGAACTTCAAAGACCCGCATTACTAAATTTAGGAGCTATGAAATACCTTGTACATATGCACACCACAGCAATGCATGTTATACGATACACATCTCATATTACCACTAGCATTTAAAAAAGTTTTATCTGTCAGATCACTATAAACAGAATAAAATACGTTTTAACGACGTCCGATATTACTAATAAATATGATACGTATATTCAAGTTGCTACAAACATATCTCTATATATATCTTATGGATCTCAGCAACCTTGAAAGCACTGAATCTTTGGAATGAGAAAGTCTCACAAGTAATCTAATAACCTGTCTTCGGGTGAATTTCGAGTGTGTATGTTTATCTTCGCCACATTGACTATCTGCTGAGTCCATTGGAATTCTAAGTGGCTGCTGTGAGATAATATTTCTTTTGTAAGCTTGGAAATTATACTTTTGAAGATTTACTGGTTTCAAGAGTGTTAACGAATATGATACAACAGGGCGGATCGTATTGATGACGTCACGATGATGCGGACCTCAGCGAGAGCTTCTTTGAGTGTGATTGTGATGTAGGAGTTTTGTTTGATTGAAAGTGTGCTTCTTGAGTGTATATATAATTTTATAATGGATGTTTTGTTTTCTTATGTTTCTATAGCAAATCTCTCTTCTATTTTTATATATATTTTTCAGAGAATTCTGTGTATAGTTATAATTAACCTTGTCTGATATTAAAACATTTCCTAAATCACTGCTAAAATTTCATGAGACATATATATATACTCATATATCTTATGGATTACACTAACTCACATACAATACATTTTTACTACACAGTGTCGGACTACTCTATTATTTTAAAGCAACCAAAGTTTCATGGTTCGCCTTAGAATATTTATTTTAAACTGCCAATCTGCGGAACCGAAAGGCTCAATGCACAACTTTAATCAAGCTTTATACACCCAGGAATTAAGGAATGATGCATTATAAATGTTTCTTTCAAGTTACCGTGTTCTGTAAATTATTCACAACGCTTACGCAGTAAATGTAATATCGAACAACTTTTCTATTATAATTTTTCCTTGTTTCTTGTCTCTCATTTGTTCGCGGGACTATTCATTATTTTCCACGTTAAGTTGTGACACGATACACGTACATGAATATGAGTGGTCTGACGTTTAGTTACGAAATAGATTTATACATCAAATTATTTTTAGTCAGAATACGTCTTCCACCTTCATTGCCACACTGATTTTTAAAAAAATGGAATACAACGAATTATTACACATTCACTACATCAAGAAGGCACAAGGCTTTCATGGAGATAAAGAAATATATCTCCAACAATAAGAACACGTAATAATTATCGTGTACAACGTTGTTTCTCGAGACTCACTGAGAGTAATGAGATTTATTTATTAAATTTTTCAACATAAGTAATCTGGATGGTTCACCTTATTTAATCATGCATCGAAACACAATAATCAAAATATAATTAATTCATGAAAACACATAATATGCTGCCTACACAAATAAATTCAACTCACACGCGCGCAAAGGTAATTAAAGTCAGTGAGTTTGTTTTTTGAATTTCGCGCAAAGCTACACGAGGGCTATCTGCGCCAGCCGTCCCTAATTTAGCAGTGTAAGACTAGAGAGAGAGGGCAGTTAGTCTTCACCACCCATCGCCAACTCTTGGGCTACTCTTTTACCAACGAATAATGGGATTAACCACTATTATAACGTCCCCACGGCTGAAAGGGTGAGCATGTCTGGTGTGATGAGGTTTCGAACTCGCAACCCTCGGGTAACGAGTCGAGTGCCTTATCCAACTGGCTATGCCAGGCCTAAGTGAGGGAGAGAAAGACAACAAAATACATTTCAACTGATTGTTAAGACACTGATATTTTAGCTCAAACCAAAAAGTCATTCTGGAGTATTATACAAAACACTTTTCTTGGAAGTCTCGTGAATTATCTAAACCCAATCTCGAATGTTTGGTGACTTGTGTGCTAAGTTATAAATGTTGAAAGAATCTTATAATCTACACATTTCTACTTATAGAAAACACCTAAAATCAGAGAGAAAAATGTGTCATTGAAAAACATATTAATTTTCTATCCCATTTTAGTTGTTTTCTGAATTTTGAAATTCTATGCAAAGGTGAGTGAGTGTGCTGTTAGTGAAGTAAATGTAGAGGGCTCTCTTGTCTACTTTTTTTTTTAATATTCTATAATTTTAGAAAGATTCCAGTTCATTGCATGGTTAATCTCTCTGACATACGTCTCATATGTCAATTATGTTTCTGAATTGTAGCTTTTGTTATTGTGTTTGTTTCTCTTCAAAGCATTGGAATACACATCTACAGGGTATATTGTAAAAGCTTTTTTTCCTTTATTATAGTTTCTTAATACATTAATACGGTTTATATTATTTCTGTGACTTTCCAGAGACATCTCTAACACAATCCTAGATGGCAGTAATGTTCTTCTCAACTGTTTTTTGATTTTTTAATTTTCTTTGTCATCAGTTATCCTCCAACACATTGTTAAAGAGAACTAAGATGTCATATTTTTCGTCTTTTTTAACCCATTTATTATTAAATTCTTGTTCGTTCTAAAAACCAGCCAGTCTATAACACCTTTCATTAAGCTGTTGAGATTGTTTGGTCCACATTATGCATCGGATTTTTGTTTTTCCGTTGTTGTGTGCCTCTTGTATCGCCGAACGTTGTCTGTTATGGTGATTAATTAATTTCTGAATCTTCTTTTTGGTGTTTATTACGAAGTTGTCATCGTATTTTCCAAACTATTCTGGAGATGTAGAGTGACTGTATAGAGGGCGTCAACTTCAAAATGATCCACGTAGATGTTACTGAGAATCGGTGATTGGAGTTGAATTCGGTGCTCTAAGCCTACTTCTTGTTGGTAGTAACATCCGTTTTCTTGTTAGAAGTGGTCCGTGTTTATACAGAGCTTTTCATCTCTAACGCTCTGGATAGAATATTTGTAGCATGTCAGGGAATGGTATGTGGTAGGATACGATAAAGCTGTCCATTGAGTTTCGGGAGGTTGTCTTGGTTGCATTTTATGATCTCTATAATGTTAGCTGAATTATTATCACGTGAGGATGCTCTTCACCATTGGGATTCAATCCACGTTATGGACCAGGGGGGTGGGGGTCAGGTTTAGCACTGACATCTTCCTTCCTCTCAGGAAGCGTTATTTTGTTTGCACTGTTACTGAACGCTAGGCAACAACCTTTGTTACATTGTTGTTGAATTAATAACATGATGTTACATTTTGTACATTGTCCCCAGTTGTAATTAACATACCCTTTTCGTGTCCAATTCATGAGGTAATATTAACTCGTGCGCTTTCACAAGGTTCGTTTATCCACGACCACACAAGTAGACTGTGTTCACAGTATATTTATACTTGGCACTCATAAACATACACACATATAATCCTATTTTTACATACAAAACTCTTTTAAAACAAAGCTACTTTTGTGTGTAGGATTCATTGAGCACAGAACGTTTGATCTGTAAGATTCTTATTTATGTTGTTCAGAGGAAAAAGGTAGTTAGGGCTAAGTTCATCAAGTGTTATGTAACTCTGTTGGTCATCAAGTGTTATGTAACTCTGTAGGTCATCAAGTGTTATGTAACTCTGTAGGTTGGTCATCAGTTCGTAGTTAGGGCTAAGTTCATCAAGTGTTATGTAACTCTGTAGGTCATCAAGTGTTATGTAACTCTGTAGTTCATCAAGTGTTATGTAACTCTGTAGTTCATCAAGTGTTATGTAACTCTGTAGGTTGGTCATCAAGTGTATGTAACTCTGTAGTTCATCAAGTGTTATGTAACTCTGTAGTTCATCAAGTGTTATGTAACTCTGTAGTTCATCAAGTGTTATGTAACTCTGTAGTTCATCAAGTGTTATGTAACTCTGTAGGTCATCGAGTGTTATGTAACTCTGTAATTAATTGTTTTACAACATTGAAGTGAGATATCTAGGAATTTGTCTGACAGAGTTTGCATGTTTGAATAGTTGTGTAGAAATACTAAGTTTGTTGATCATATGACTATATATGCTTTCATTAAATTTAGTGTTGTACAGAGTGTTCGAAAAGTCACTGTGCACTTGTATATTTATTAACAGACATGTTTCAGTATAGAATACATCAAGTAAATATGAATGAAATTATAAACAATGTTGAAGTTACCCCCGTTGGCATCAGTATAGGTTTGGATCCTTCTTATTTTGTTTCTAAACACCGTTATCAGTTGCTGGCTTGAAATAGACTGAATAAAATATGATTTGAAAACAGCACGGTGACTTTCCGAACACCCTGTATTTTCTGTAGTAATAAATTAATTGTTTCTTTCTTGCCCTGGAGTTTTGTTTCTCAAATGTTTTATGCTGTCTTCTACTCTTGTTCTTGTGATGGGTCTGATACTTTGGTTTGTTGTGTATTCGTGTTCCACTTCTCTTGTTGTGTTATTGTGTTAAATGTGTATTGCAAAATTCCTTCCTATTATAATGCACTATTATACAAATTTCTTTACTGTAACAAGCAACAATATATGTGGTTACGAAAGCACTAACGTATTGTTGTGCAAGCTGAAATTTCTTGAAATTCGGCTCACGCTTATAAAAATTAACACAGCGCGACAATAGACAGTATATATATTGTTGGTTTGCCTCGAAAGCTATCACTAGGATTAACAATTATCAATCCAGAACTTCAGATATTTTCCAGGAATGTTTATCGATTTGAAATATTACAAACTGTTTAAATTCACATCGGATGTTGGTATTTTTAAGAAGACATTATATAAGTTGAGGTGTGCAAAAGAAAATCACGTGTGATCATCGAAGAGTTTCCTAGCTCTCCTTAAGTGAACTGCACTAATATCAACTCGAAATTAATTCTCACATCGTGAAACCTCGATAGGATGTCAAAGAAATTACAGTTCAGATAGAAGACTCAATGTTGTCTGTGAGTTTCTGAATCTTCAATATATAAATCATTACTTGCAATAACCGTTATTGTAAATTAAATTATTACATTATTGTTTGTATATTAAAATACATTTGTGTTAAGAAATAAAGAAATATGGATATCAATTTTTTTGGCAAATATAATAAATGTGATGCATGTCAACATTTAATTATTTTCTGAATCTAAATTAAATTTTAGCTCAGTTTTAGATTATTTGAAATCGTAACATTTAACACCATGCTTGTGAATTTTGTGTAAACCACAGATGTTTGGAGGGGTGATGAGGGGTACTGTTTATTGTTTGACTGTTTTTGTT
Organism: Carcinoscorpius rotundicauda; assembly: GCA_011833715.1. Lineage (NCBI taxonomy): Eukaryota > Metazoa > Arthropoda > Merostomata > Xiphosura > Limulidae > Carcinoscorpius > Carcinoscorpius rotundicauda. The sequence continues at coordinate 56,728,265 of CM022403.1, read as the reverse complement.
CCAAACTCTTTATTTGTTTTCTTTTTAAATAATGTGTTGTTGGGCTGTTGGGCTAAACTTTGTATTCGGTGTTGGTTATCCTCAACTCAAATTTGAAATTTAGTGGAATTTTCGTCCCAGTCTGATGGTCAGATACCATGATGTGTTTCATTAAGTTTCGGAGTGCAGTTTTTCCTGTTAAAGTAGTTTTACAATCACGAACTATTTATGAAACTTAGGTTATCGTATTGTCGACATCCGATAGTTACATCCTTATGTTAAGAACATGTTAAAGACATATTTGTTTTATAGTTACATCCTTATGTTAAGAACATGTTAAAGACATATTCGTTTTATAGTTACATCCTTATGTTAAGAACATGTTAAAGACATATTTGTTTTATAGTTACATCCTTATGTTAAGAAAATGTTAAAGACATATTCGTTTTCTACGTTTTTTTTTCCGTTTTTTAAGTACAAACTCTCCTTGAGAGTCTAATATATATTAGCAACTCGATACGACAGAAGATATACAGCAACTCGATACGACACAAGATATACACCATATGAAAATAGCTCATTCAAATATGAAATATTATTGACTTGTACATTCCAAGCAGACTAGAACAGCTAACAGGTTGAATATTCGAGAGACATAACTTCGTTTCCGACTATTCTATCCCAATTGAGCACTTATATAAATATATATATTTCATTTGTGTACATTTTTCTATTGGGAAAGGGATAATGCGCATGTTTTCAAAGAACCGTCTTTTAACCAATACAGTTTTCAACAACTTTTAATACTTACGGCGTAACTACCTTTGTCTTAGAGAAGACAGTGTCAAAAACCAGAATTATTACTAAACTAATGAATACCACTTCCGGTTTCTAAATTTTACTTTATAATCACTGCTGCAGAGGAAGTTGCAGATCGTGAAAGCTGAGCGTGACTTTCAGTGAACATGAAACTAAATAGTTTGATGACTTCAATGATTAGTTTACAACCAACAATGTGAAGCGAACCGAAGTTGGTGCACGTGTTACTTTGTCTTGATGCGACGTGACGAAGAGTAAGATGCAAGGTTCAAACCATTCTGAAAGAGTTTTCTTTATTATTATTTAGTTTTCATAATGAAGAGTTTATGATTTGGAATATTTACACATTTCAGAGTGTTTCACATACTAGGGTTTGAATACGGATTTATGAAAGAATTTAGTTAATTATTTTTTTTAATTTCGCACAAAGCTATACGAGGGCTATCTTTGCTTGCCGTCCCTAATTTAACAGTTTAAGACCAGAGGGAAGGCAACTTGTCAAAAACCCTCTACTAACTTCTCAGCTACTCTTTTACTAACGAATAGTGGGATTAATTTGGTAGGAATAGGCTAGAGGGAAGTCTTTTTGTTTGTTTGTTTGTTTGTTTATTGAATATCGCACAAAGCTTCTCGAGGGCTATCTGTGTTAGCCGTCCCTAATTTAGCCATGTAAGACCAGAGGGAAAGCAGCTAGTCATCACCACCCACCGCCAACTTCTGAGCTACTCTTTTACTAACGAATAGTGTGATTAATTTGGTAGGGATAGGCTAGAGGAAAGGCAGCTATTTAACCCCATACACCACCAGTTCTTGAAATACTCTTTGACCAACGAATAGTGGGACTTATTGTCACATTATAACATCCCTATCGCAGAAAGGACGAGCATGTTTAGTATGACGGGGATTCAAACCCGCGACCCTTAGACTACGAGTCAAATGTGCTAACCACTTGGCCATGCCGGACCTAAAAGAATTTATAAAGTTTATGTATCATCCCAAGTGGTCGGTCGTAGTAAGCTCAGTTTTATTTTTAATTGTTTTATCTGGTTTTCCTTTTTATCAACGGCCACAGACTGAGAATTATAATTTGAGACATGCTATTTTGTGGGTTTGGGCACCAATAACCACTCCAAGTAGTTTGTTCTTTTTGTTTTGCAGTTTTAATTTATGTTCATAACTGAAACCTCTAAATGAAGTTACACTTGATGGGTGGTGTATCTCTACTATTGTGTAGGTCCTATTTCTTCAGATAAAGATTTTGGTAGTGCGGACTTGTTTTTTTGCAGTATTTCCATTTTCACTTACTCTGCTAATGACAATCAATTAAACAGTTTCATGACAAATATATTTTGTCTGGCTCGCCATGGCCAGGTAGTTATGGCGCTCAACTCCTTCTCCCAGAGTTGCGGGTTTGAATCCCCGTAACACCAAACATATTCGTCCTTTCAACTGCAGAAGCGTGACGGGCAATCCCACTATTCGTTGGTAAAAGAGTAGCCTAAAAGTTGGCGGTGGGTGGTGATGGCTTTCCCTCTAGTCTTACACTGCTAAATTAGTGACGGCTGACGTAGATAGTACTCTCGTAGTTTTGCACAAAATTAAAAAAACAAAACAAAAAACAATTCTCAAGTTTCATTTGTTTGCTCTTCATTGGCGGCGCATTTTGTATCTTATTTAGTTTTTTTGGATATTTTGAAAAGATCTTGAAATCTCGGTTAAGATCACTCGCATTCTTAAACACGCTAAAATAAGAACAAGTGTTACATTATTTCTCTGAAAATGCCCCCCAGTGGCTCTGCGGTATATCTGCGGACTTACACGCTAAAATCCGGGTTTCGATACCCGTAGTGGGCAGAGCACAGATAGCCCATTGTGTAGCTTTGTGCTTAATTCAAAACAACAACAACAAGTTCTCTGAAAATATATACAAATATCTATCTCAGCATATTCTAGAAACCCTAACTAAATAAGGCTCAGGTGACACATTTTTTACCTATTCCATTTTTTTTTTACAATTTTTTCTTCTATTTTGCTTGTGATATTATTTTGTTGTTGAAAGATAAACTAAACCAACATATTCAACTATGACATTTCAGTTTTAATTTGCAGTTTATTATTTCAATTTACTCTCTTCAGTTATGTAATTATTACTGTGAATATTTCAACATTAATGTGTAGACAACTAACACTGATTTTTACTTGTCGAATTATCACAGTGGTTTGCCTAAATAGTGCCCCCTAGTGGCTCAGTGGTATGTCTGCGGACTTACACGCTTAAATCCGGGTTTCAATACCCGAGGTGGGCAGAGCACAGATAGCCCATTGTGTAGCTTTGTGCTTGATTCCAATACAACAACAGCCTAAACAACTACTCGAGGTTTGTCTATATTGTCTCCAAAATCCACAGTTCTTTTTTTTTGTAACTGTTCGCGATCCTCAGAATCTTAGGTCATCAGTCCAGCACAAGGTTGCCGAATTTGGTACAACCTTCATGAAATTTTATAAATTTTGCGAATTTACCTGTTGCATGGCCAATAAAAGATTTTCATATTTATTGCCTCCTTTAGGTGAAGTTTGACCTTGTGATAATGCTTTATAGGGGCGAGTTTTATGTCTAAATGTTTGAACATGCCGTATAAGGGCGCTCATTGAGCATGCTCGAGATAATTTAAGATCATAATTTTCCACCTGTGGCTCTTTTAGTCTTGTTTTCGTATACTGTACCTATTATTATGATTTTGTAAGTCAGTATTTGTTTAATTTTAACTATTTTTAAAAAATTTTGAGTTTTGCTTTATTTTAATAATTTTATTTAATTGACATTTAACCTAACCCACAAATCATAATGGCTGAGAAAAGGAGTGATAAGGATAGTGATTTAGTAGAAAGTCCAGACGAGAAGGTAAGCCTACATAGGCCTAGTTACGAACAGAAACGTCAGTCGTCACAAGAAGAGCTTAATGATCTTACGTGTTGTTGATTTAGTCGAAGTTCGAAAAACTTAAATAAGTCATTTTGTAAAACATGCAGTTGTGACTTATCTTGGAGTGTCACCATACATGAGAAACATCTTGACAGTGAAAAACATTTAAAAATGTTAAAGCAAGTGCACGGACTTCTAAAGTAACTGATTTCTTACGGCCTTCTACTTTTTCATATAGGATGTATCAAGTAGTTTCTGTTACGTTTTTTTTATGTGGACTGAACGCAACAGAAAGACACAGATAACAGTTTGTATAATTTATTACAATGACCTATTTATATGTAACAGATACAAAATGGTACTGCCCTGTGACTAATAATATGATCCAAAATGAAAGTCCAAATCAGAAATCCAAAATTCCAATCTAGGCGGTGAATTTAGTCCCACGAAGAAATTCCGAAGTTTGAAAGGATAAGTTCAGAAACAATTCACAGTCCAATACGTGTTGACTTTCAGTATAATCCGTAATTCGACTGAATCGTAAAGATTAACGGAATAAAAATTCACCGCTTTAGTTGATCTAGCTCTATTCACAAATCTAATTTGAATAAACACACGGCAAACGTTTAAACTTTCTCAAACGAAGACAACTTCTTGACCCGAGTAAAAACGGATGACTACCTTCCCTAGCATCGCCCTCTGTTTATATACTAATCGCGTAACTTCCCAGAATTCCAGAGTACAGACACTAGGCCAATACGAGTGATCGATCTATCTAGTTCTAGAAATTTCTACATGAATAATTCTAAATCTAATTAATTCTAAATGTCATTTTAAATGAATAACATATTTTATTGGTTTAAACTTCGAAACAATTATATAAATATGTAAATATAAATAATAGATATGGGAATTCAAACACGACATGACATGGTTGTCGTTTACATAACATTTACATAACACTCTCCCCGTTAAAAGCAAAAAAAAGTTTGAACTGATGAAAAAAATTTTTTTTAACTGAATAAGGTCCAAATTTTTTAACTTGAAGTGAAGAGCCTGATGTGGGCAACAAGACTAGTACTTGGTCACCAACATTAAAAGATTGCTTCCCGGCCCTTTTGTCATACCAGGTTTTCATCTCTTCCTGAGAAGACTTTAGGTTTTCCCTGGCAACATTAAAAGCATTGTGAAATCTGGTTTTGAAATCAGAGATATGGTTCAACAAGCTAATTTGTGAGTTAGTATCCTCCAACCATTTTTCCTTAACCAGCTTCAATGGACCACGAACTGAGTGACAATAAACCAACTCAAAAGGGCTAAATCCAGTAGATTCTTGAACAACCTTCCGAACTGCAAACAACGACAAGGGAACACCCTCATCCCAGTCCTTTGAGTGCTCATGGCAGTAATTTCTAAGCATGGCTTTCAGAGCTTAGTGGAAACGTTCAAGGACACCTTGTGACTCAGGATAGTATGCACTGGATGAAACTTGATAGATGTTTAGTTCGTGTATGGCTTGTTGAAATAGCTTGGACATAAAATTTGAGCCTTGATCTGATTGCACAACTTTTGGAATCCCGAACAAGGTAAAGAATTTGACAAGAGCCTTGACAATGTTGGGAGCAGTGATTTTTCTCAAAGGGATAGCCTCAGGGAAGCGTTTAAAAGCACAAATGATTGTCAAGAGGTATTCATTTCCTGCTTTGCTTTTTGGCATTGGGCCAACACAGTCGATAATGACCCTTGAGAACGGTTTTTCAAAGGCAGGAATAGGCTGTAGTGGTGCTTTGGAAATCCCCTGATTTGGTTTTCCAGTCATTTGGCAAGAATGGCATGTCTTACAATTAGTCAACAACATCTTGGCGCATCTTTGGCCAATAGAAATGTCGTCGGATACGTTTTAGGGTCTTTCTTACACCTAAGTGTCCTGACAATACATGGTCATGAGCAAGACTAAGAATATCATTCCGATAGCATTTTGGAATGACGATTTGGTGAATAACATTCCACTCTTCATCAGCAGCAACATCAGGAGGTCTGTATTTTCTTATTAACACACCTGACTTCTGGTAGTAACAAATAGGGACAGTTTCTATTTCATTTTCATCAACGGCCAGTTGTAGAAGAGAACGAGTTTCAGGATCATTATCCTGTTCCTCAACAAGTTTGTTTCGATGAAGAGAGTTGAAAAATGACTTGGAGTCATCAATAGAACTCAAAGTTGAGTCAGAAATCTCATCGATGTGAGACATGAACGTATCAGATAAAGGGAAATCCTCTTTGGACTCCTGAGAATGTGTTTGAGAACGAGTAACAGCACAGACAGGGAAAACATCAGGAAACTCTTCAACGAGTTGCTCTGTACTGGGACTAACAACAGGTGCTTCAACAACACGAACCTCTGGTACCACCTTACTACCAGCCAAATCATTTCCCAAAAGCATAGACTCATCTTCAACAGGCAATGAAGATTTAATATCCACAGCCACTGGGCCCGAAACTAAGTCAGAATTTAAATCCAAACTATGAAGAGGGATAGAAATGACGCCACCTTCTACACCAGAAATGAGCACATTGGCCCCAACGGATGACTTTTCAGAAAACGGAAGTACACTTTCCAAAATCAAACTCTGAAAAGCTCCAGTATCCTGCAGGATCTTAATTGGTGTAGATGTGAATCGACAACAAAAGAAACAAAACCTTCAGTGATGAAAGGCTTAAATTTGTCCTCAACAAGATCTTTAGGTACATCAAGAATATTGGACTTGGAATCCACAATGGACTGGACAGGGTCAAATTCATTGGGAACCAATGATGTATCCAACGAGGGCGAAATGAAACTATGGGGTGATGGCTTGTTTTTGATCTTATAGCACTCAGAAATCAGATGGCCAGGTTTCTTACAATAAACATATGTTTTGGATGAGATGAAGTCCTTGTTTGAGAATCAGAAGTTTGCTCTTTGTCTTTATTGACATTTGCATTGTGTTTGAATGAGTCATTGGGTTTCTTTGCTGTGTGATTTGTTTTGCTTTTGTATGACAAATCTTTGCGAGTCAAAGCATACTCGTCTGCCAAGACAGCAGCATCATGAATTTTGGAAGCTTTTTGTTCATCAATGTAAGTTTTGAGCTCTACGGGAATACATCTTTTAAATTCTTCAACTAACATGAGTTTTGAGTTTTGTGTAATCATCTTTGATTTCTTTGGAATCACACCACCTGTCGAACAGGGTTTCTTTTTCACGAGCAAATTCGACTTAAGTTTGGCTCTCAAACTTTTTGCAACTACGAAATTTTTGTCTGTATGCCTCTGGCACCAATTCATAAGCATTCAAAATGCATTTTTTGACGTCCTCGTAATCATAACTTTGCTCGGCCGCGAGTTTGGAAAATACTTCCTGAGCTTTACCTTTGAGAACACTCTGAAGTAATACTGTCCAATATTTGGTAGGCCATTTTAGCCTAAGAGCCAATTTTTCGAATTGCTGAAAATATTTATCTACAGCCTTCTCACTGAATGGAGGTACTAAACGAATTTGTTTGGAAGCATCAAAATTATCCAACCGCATTTGGACAACTTTTTCTTCTGTCTGTGCCTTTCTCATAATGATTTCCTTATCAGCTTGAATGCGTTCTTTTTGTATTTCGGCATCAAGAACAAAGCGTTTGTTTTCCTGTTCTGCTTTAAGAACAAGGCGTTTGGTTTCTATTTCTAAACGAAATTTCATTTCTATTTACATTCTTTTTAATTCAAAATCTGGGTCAAAATGAGCGGCAGGCAATTTTTGTACAACTGTTTGAGGTAAAACTTTTTGGCTGACCAAATGTTCAACAACAATTTGTTTGATATCTGCTTTCTTCATTGCTTGCTTTACTTCCAAATTGAAATGTTTTCCAACATCAAGCAATTCAGATTTTTTTTATTCACTGATCAATTCGAAAGAGGGATTCTGATTAAATTTGTCTATAAAATCTTCGAGTTGGAATGCCATTTGAATATACAAGCTGTAGATCTGTATAGAATACAAATCTAATTTTGGAATAGAATTAAATTGTTTGATCTATCCCGAACGAGCCCCCAATTTTCTGTTACGTTTTTTATGTGGACTGAACGCAACAGAAAGACACAGATAATAGTTTGTATAATTTATTACAATGACGTATTTATATGTAACATATACAAAACGGTACTGGCCTGTGACTAATAATATGATCCAAAATGAAAGTCCAAATCAGAAATCCAAAATTCCAATCTAGGCGGTGAATTTTGTCCCACGAAGAAATTCCGAAGTTTGAATGGTAAGTTCAGAAACAATTCACAGTCCAATACGTGTTGACTTTCAGTATAATCCGTAATTCGACCTAATCGTAAAGATTAACGGAATAAAAATTCACCGCTTTAGTTGATCTGGCTCTATTCACAAATCCAATTTGAATAAACACACGGCAAACGTTTAAACTTTCTCAAACGAAGACAACTTCTTGACCCGAGTAAAAACGGATGACTACCTTCCCTCGCATCATCGTCTGTTTATATACTAATCGCGTAACTTCCCAGAATTCCAGAGTACAGACACTAGGCCAGTACAAGTGATTGATCTGCCTAGTTCTAGAAATATCTACGTATATACATAACACTCTGTACAGACACCAGGCCAATACAAATGATCGACCTATCTAGTTCTAGAAATTTCTATATGAATAATTCTAAATGAATTCTAATTAATTCTAAATGTCATTTCAAATGAATAACATATTTTACTGGTTTAAACTTCGAAACAATAATATACATATGGAAATATAAATAATAGATATGGGAATTCAAACACGACATGACATGGTTGTCGTTTACATAACGTTTACATGACATTTACATAACATTTCCTCTGAACTGAAAAGGTGTGCGTTTGTGGCAGAACACAATCTCCTCATTTCACTATTACATTATTTTCCTATCTAATGCATGCTCTGATTCTAAAATTACTAAGTGAATTAAATGTGCCAGAACAAAAGAAATATTTTGCGTAATGTCACTGGTGACGACAGCATCTACGAGAGAAAGGCTTTAAAAACCGTAAATGTCTTCAAAGGCCACGCCTCCTTCTACACTACGAAACAGCTCGGTTAAACTTTAATGAGAAGCACCAAACGTGGGACGTAGAAAAGTGGAAGAAAATTTTGTTGTTCTCTGGTGAGAAAAAATTTAACCTGGATGGTCCAGATGGCTTCCAACGTTACTGGCACGATAAAGATATCCCACCGGAGATATTGTCTACACGACATGGAACGCTGGAGCTTTAGGTTATACAGGGGTGTCAAACAGCAGCTGGCTACATTGGCATGTTGAAGAGAGCATTTTTAATTACTGAAGGCCCTCGCTTGTGTGGAAAAGACTGGATCTTTCAGCAGGACAACGCTGCAATCCGCAATGCCCGCAGGACAAAGAACTTTTTTCATGGCGAAAAACGTAATTCTTTTGGACCATCCAGCGTGTTCGCACGAAATAAACCTCATTGAAAATGTTTGGTGGTTGATAGCAAGGGAAGTCTATAGAAATGGACGTCAATTCCAAACAGTACATGATCTTCGTGAAGCCATCTTCACCACTTGGAATAACATTCCAGCCATCCTTCTGCAAACGCTTATATCAACCATGTCAAAGCGAATGTTTGAAGTTATTCGTAATGAAGGCCCACAACTCACTACTGAGACCTCTTGTTGGACATTTCCTTCCTTGTTTAAAACTTTTTTTTTAGTATGGTCTTAAACTTTTGACCAGTTATTATTTAGGCTAATTTTATAGTGTTCACATTTTCCCTATTAAATGCTAAAAAAAAGTTTTTTTTGTAATTATTTTACCTTTTCTTATGTTCATCTTTCGAAGCACTACTCAAACAAGCGGTTAGGTCTAACAACGCAAAAGGCATATTTATGTTCAATGTATATTTGCGCGTGTGTATGTATAAAGGCGAAATGTGCATTTATTTGCACCCTAACTTCTCCGAGCCTGTTGTGACAATCGCAACCAATGTTTGTATCTTAACACTATGAGCCCCCCGTTAGTACAGCGGTATGTCTACGCATTTACAACGCTAAAATCAGATGTTTGATTCCTCTTGGTGGGCTTAGCAGACAACCCGATATGGCTTTGCCATAAGAACACACACACTTAACACTATGAACTATGAAGAATTTTCTAAGAGGGTAAAAACTGAACTTAACCTTATTTCTATATTATAAAACTTGATAATTAATTACTCACAGCCGTTTGAGTCAGTTTCAAACAATCTTGGCAAGTCGACGCTTTAGACAATGTTGAATGTTATAAAGGAATTCAAGGTTAAAGTATGAACGTTGCTGGACTGTTTCTCAATCAACCGTGATATTCTGATGGTCAACGAGATGTAGGTTGTTCATCTCAAAATTTTTATTTGTCGGTAGATGGAAAGTAAACTGTAAATGTGGTTTATGAAGAAGCTTTATTATAGTTTTAAAATTTTTTTATAAAGTTCAAGTTATTACTTTAAAATATATGATTGTTGTTAACACTACTTGTTTTTTTAACTTTAAACATTTCCCTTCAGATGACGAATATTTCAACTTCAGTTTTTATTTTATATTGTGGAATGCACTGTTGATGTTTCTTCACCAGAGTAAAGGATATTTTACTCTTACAACTTTTGTTTTGGACATCATATTTCAAACGATTTATAGCTTGAGTTCGCGGTTTTTACTGTGTAAGTGTGAATCGGTAAGGTTTGGTAAGAACAAAGCGTGACACCCGTTCCTTCAGTTGAGATAAGGACCTTTGACGTGATTAGTGTTAGGAGCAACTGACCTAGCGAGTTCCGAATAAATGGCTGGTTCTTGAGGGCGAGGGTATCAGAAGGTAAAAGCTCGTGCTTGGGGCATCACTGGAAACTCGACGTTTCCACTATAATTACGCATGAAACGATTGTCATTTCTAAGAATTTGCTCATGCTGTCGCCAGACATTTGTTGATTTGTTCCGTCGTTAATTTCCCCATATATATTTCGTGAAAGGAATTATGGGATTTTGTTGTTGTTGTTTTTTATCCATTCGCAATCAGTAGATTACTCCAAGTTTGATCAACTGCCAGTAATTTATGGAATAATAAAAGTGATCGAGCAAACATCAGTCATATTTTATGCTTGATTATTTGACTACTTGCTCAATAAATCATTCAAGACACGCATAAACCCTGGAGTAATTCACGCGATACTAAAATTCTGAATGTAAATCTAAGACCTTGAATAAAAATCCCGAGAAAAGTTTGAAGTATTTTAGTATAAAGTAAGAAATTAATGCTAATAACATCAGTTTACTCTTCAAGGATAAGCCAGAGAATTATCGCATATTATTGTTTTATTGTTTAAAGAATCAACAATTTTAAGTGTGGAAGCTCATTCAATTTTTCCACATTGCTTCTCAACTAAAACAGAAATAAAAACCGAAACATGTATTTGAATGTTTCGTGGGTATTCTGCAAAACAAGTTGATACCATGTCTAATTTCATGATTGATTTGGAGCTCTTTGAGGACATTAAAAAAAAAATTAAAGTGGACTTTGAAGTCATCAAGGTTCTGTTGTTTAAATTTTGCGCAAAGTTACACGAGGGCTATCTGCGCCAGCCGTCCATAATTTAACAGTGTAAAACTAGAGGGAAGGCAATTAGTCATCATCACCCGCCATCTACTTTTGGGCTACTTTCTTACCAACAAATAGTGGTATTGGCCGTCTCATTATAACGCCTTCACGGCTAAAAGGGCGAGCATGTTTGGCGCGATGGGGATGCAAACCCGCGACCCTCGGATTACGAGTCGCACGCCTTAACAAACAAAGAAGGAACCATACTGCGGTTACAACAAATTCCTTGTTTTTTTGTTTTTGAATATTAAGCACAAAGCTACACAATGAGCTATCTGTGCTCTGCTCACCACGGGTATCGAAACCCGGATTTTAGCGTGTAAGTCCGCAGACATACCGCTGAACCACTGGGGGGCACAACAAATTCTATCTGTTAGTGATAGGGGTAACTGTGTAACTAGAAGGAGTTTAGTGGTTAAACATTGGTTACATGCACAGGTCGAGGGGTCAGTTACAACAGCCATGCTTCTGACCGATCAAGTCAAATAATTATTATAAGAACCGTTTTACATTTCGATCAATTTCATAGTTTAAATTAAGAACCATCCTGCAATTAAAATTATGGAGCATTTAAGAAAACCGTGGTTTATTATAAGAACCATTTTCCATTTCGTTCTGTTTCATAGCTTAAACTAAGAGCCACCCTGTAATTAAAATTATGCAGTATTTAAAAAAACAATGATTTATTATAAGAACCATTTTACATTTCGATCTGTTTCAGAGTTTGACGTAGAAGGGTTTTGAACCCGCGACCCTGAGATTACGAGTTGAGCGCCCTGATCACCTGGCTATGTCGGGCCCGAAATCAGCAAGAATCGAACTCGTCGATTGTTTGGTTTGTTTTGAAATTCGCGCAAAGCCTCACGAGGGCTATCTGAGCTAGCCCTCCCTAATTTAGTAGTGTAAGGCTAGATGAAAGGCAGTTATCATTACCTGCCGCCCACTTGTGAGCTACTCTTTTACCAACGAATAGTGGGATTGACCGTCACATTATAATGCCTCTACAGCTGAAAGGGAAAACATATTTGGTGTGACGGGGATTTGAACCCGCAACCCTCAAATTACGAGTCGAGTACCTTATAATCGAAATAAAATGTTGAGCTAAAGGAAAGAATGTATTTGTTGTTTTGAATTAAGCACAAAGCTACACAATGGACTATCTGTGCTCTGCCCACCACGGGTATCGAAATCCGGATTTTAGCGTGTAAGTCCGCAGACATACCGCTGAGCCACTGGGGGGCTGATGTATTTGTAGAAATAAAATGTTGACTTAATGGTTCATCGTATTCATTATTGAAAGTCAAAAATAAGTTTTATTTTATCCTACGTAATAACAGGATGCTGTGTTATTAAACAATATCTCAAAAGGCTCACTCGTTGTTAACACCTTATCAACCAAATCATGAAAATCAATGTTCATGGTGAGTTTCATGACTGTTATGGTGAAGCGTTCCGGACTCGAGGATTAACATTCTGTGTAATAATAGGGTGTGTGCTTTTCTTATAGCAAAGCCACATCGTGCTATCTGCTGAGCCCACCGCGGGGAATCGAACCCCTGATTTTAGCGTTGTAAGTCTGCCGAATTACCGATGCACCAGCGGGAACCTGCATGATAGGAACAGAAACAATAAGTGCCCCCTCCCCCCGGAAACAGCTATTTACATCTTATTAAATCTGTTTAAAGATAACAAATCAAAACAGTTTAACTGAAATATATTACTTGATTGTTTTCCCAGTGATATATAATATGTATTAGTTATCGATAAACCAATAACAACAAAAAACAAATATGTTTGACTGGTTTTAGGTTTCATATAAAACGCTGTTTGGGTAATGAAATACGTTGAATGGTATTGATCAGTTTTCAACTACAGGACTGTGGTTTCGTTTTTTTCTTTCCTTTCGTTAATCTGTGCATGTGGAAATGAAATAATAAATAATGATACAATTTATGTAAAGGAAAAAAAATGTTTGTCAACATTTTCCTCACGTCTTCAAAACTACAGTCAGAAGACGTAAAATATCGCAAATCTTTCGTAAAACTGAACATTTAACATTAATTAAAATCTGACATTGGTAGTTAGTTTTTGTTAAACCGGACTGTTTAATTAACAGTCCACATTAATACTTATCTAATTTCTGATGTTGGATTAAGTTTGATCTGGTAGTAATAGGCTTTAGGAAGTAAATATTCAACCCCATCCACCACCAATACTTGAGATACTCTTTCACCAACGAATAGTGGGATTAACTAAGACATTATAACGCTCACTCAACTGAAAGGTACGAGGATGTTATAATTAACGGTTTATATCTGGAACCATCGATAGAGTTTGAAATTTGTTTTTTAAACATTTTGATTCTAAGCTGTTTACTCGCCAAGTGCCTTGTAAACCTACGACTCTGTCAAACAAGTAATATAAACAAGAATAATATAAACAGTTCGGTTAATCTCAGTAAAATCTGCTGAGGCACCCAGTTAATTTTAGATGGAAAACGAGTAGCTTTCTTTAGTGCATTAGATCAACTTTTACACCGGATGTTTCGACTACAGATAAAAAACGTGAAATTATTCGATACTGTGCCATTGTGTTGCAGTTTTTAACACCTTCTATATTATCATTTAAAAACTACATACAAGTTTCTGCATACATCAACCTTAGTTTATTACGTTATTACATGAGTTTGTTTACGTCAACACTCCTCAGTACGATCAGCTCTTGGGATATCCTTAAACAACATAAATAGGTATTGACCATAACATTATAACAACCCTACGGCATTAAAGGGTTGCATATTCGACCTACAGACTGCGTGCTGAGCGTTATAATCATCAGTTTCTTAATTTTATCTTTAAGACTGTTGAAGTAACTTTCACCAACATTTATACATATACGAAGGGGTAAATCGAAAATATAAAGTTATGAGCGAGGTTAAAATCTCAGTTATTATTGGTCAATTAACTCTAAGTTTAATTCATTTGCATCATAAAAAACAAACAAACCCACAAACGTCTTTCAACTATCAATCGGTCAAAGTCTAGCACAATCAATTTGAACAGTTTTGCGGCCCGGCATGACCAAGCGTGTTAAGGTGTTCGACTCATAATCTGAGAGTCGCCGGTTCGCATCCCCGTCGCGCCAAACGCGCTCACCCTTTCAACCATGGGGGCGTTATAATGTGACGGCCAATCCCACTATTCGTTGGTAAAAGACTACCTCAAGAGTTAGCGGTAGGCGGTGATGACTAGCTGCCTTCTTTCTAGTTTTACACTGCTAAATTAGGGACGGCTAGCGCAGATAGCCCTCGAGTAGCTTTGCGCGAAATTAAAAAAAAGAAAGAAAAAACAACAAAAAAGTACACAAAAAAAACAGGGTTTGGTCTTTGTAAAATGCAAGAAACCGGGTTTCCATACCCGTGATGGGCAGATCGCAAATAGCCCATTATGGAACTTTAAGGCCAAAGATATACCGCTGTGCAGCTTTGGGGCCAGGACGCCATTCTGGGATGCCTCTATTAGTGTAATAGAACTAGTGAATAACACGAAGAAACAATAAAGCTAATATTGTGGAATATAAGGTTATGTTTAAAAGTTTGTTTGAAAGATAAAAGAAATTTAAACATTATCGACAATAATCGAACTTATATTGAGTAAAACAATTATGAAATCAGACGCTTTCATTCTTTTAGCTATGAAGTGAAAGTGCACTGTATTAAAATAAAATGAATATTTTAATTTTTTTATTTAAAATCGAAGATATCAGAAAATGACAAGATACAAATACAAATGCTGAGTCTAAAGGTAATTATTACACATAAAAGTTTTATTTTTTGCTTTGCGTTAAGACTGGTTCTTTTTCCCAGAAAGACCATCGATATCTTGGTGAAGCTGTACTCCAGAGCAACTGGTTAAAATACTTAGGCTTGCTACCACTAGATGGCAGTTTATTACATGGTCAAATATTAAACAATTTTTATGTTTTCTTTTGTTCATAACAAGGTTTACAAATTTAAATTATATAAAAGATTTTGTACGTATTTTGTCTAAAGTTTCGAGATTATATTGAACCTTATTTATTTAGCATCTTAATTTATCTTATATTCCATAAAGTTTTCTAAAATGTCTAACAATAATACCTAATGAGGTTGCCACTAATTATGTGATTACCTGTTTGGTTTTATACAGTTTTCGTTCAATTCTTTACCGATGAGTACGAATCATAGAATTAAAAAATACTGTGTTGAACCTGCTGCGAGAACAAAATACGTAGTCTGGTTTACATAAGACAATGAATGACATTAAGCGTTTATCTGTAAACTTTAACTCAGGAATTAAAGACCAAAGCTCAGACTAATGATATATAACTAACACAGCTGGAGCTCCAATAAGTCACGTTGTTGTTCTCCACGTGAGTAAAGAATTAAACTTCATATTTAAAGCTTGGAGCCCAGTTGATGAGTTAGTATTCACAGGACGACTTCTACAGACTGTCGGCAGTGAGGCGGGCGGTGTTTATATTACCTTAACGAGCCTAATTAGTCCAGTTTATCTCCATTTAGTGGTGTGTGTGTGTGTGTGTGTGTGCATTATCTATTTAAAAAACTATTTATACATCAAGTTGAACATATATTTTCACGTGGTCATTGGGATAAGAAACCAGAATAACTCATTCGTGTTAAGACTGTCCACTTGCTAAGGATACTGTACTTGCAACTTGTGGAACAAACAATATTATCTCTGACCACCGTGGCAACAAATTCATTTACTGCGCATAATATAACATATTAGTTTTACTTATTAACCTGTTTTACGTATGATTTCATTGTGATTAGGAAACGAATTTCAGCTCAACTAAAATTGTTTTCTGAAACAATAATTCGTGTTTTATAACCAGCATTTTTTTTACATCGACAAGGACTGTTGAAATTTCATGACAGATATTAACTACACTGTAAAACGTTCAATTATTGACAAAGATATTGTATAATGTTTAGTAATATTACATCAAGGTGTCTAAACATAACATCAACAAGTACTAAAGTTTGGTCTCAAATGGCGGAAGTGGTAGAATCGAACTTAAGATATTGTGGGTTCAAGTAGCAGCCCGCAACAGTAGAACAAGAAAACTTGGATATTGTGGGTTTAACCAACTGTCCGTAGACAGTAGTGGCAGTAGGACAAAAAAACGTGGGTATCGTGGGTTTAGGCTCATGAAACTAAAACAGTTATAATTTTGAGATTGTGGGTTTACACAACTGTTAGACAACAGTAGTAGTAAGACAATATAACTTAGAGCGTTTCAGTTTAAGCTCGTGAATATTAATCGAAATAGGACAGTTGTGCTTGACGATGGTGGTTTCAACAACCAACCGAAAACAAACAGACATGACTTTAACCCGAGTGTGGGTTAGGGGCTATTGTGTCAGGATGTGAATCCAGTTTTTGCATCTTCTTACCAACAATAAATAAGTAAGTGGTTTTTGTACATTGTGAGTATAGATGTCTTTTTTTGATAGATGCTGTATTGCTTTATGGTTACACATTTTTTAAAATCTTTTTTAAGTAAATAATTAATTAATCTTAATTGATCATTCAAGTCACAATGTTTTATCTACATATTTGTATTTCTCCTAGGATACTTGTAATTACCTTCCATTTATAGCTATCATGGAAATTTGATATTGGTTCGATCGTGTAATTATCCCTTCTATTTTTGGCTGTTTCACCAAATACTTAGATCCGGCATGGCCAGGTGGTTAAGGAACTTGACTCGTAATCTGACGGTCACCCTTTCAGCTGTGGGGGCGTTATAAAGTTACGGTCAATCCCACTATTCGTTGGTGAAAGAGTAGCCCAAGAGTTGGCAGTGAGTAGTGATGACTAGCTGCCTTCCCTCTAGTCTTACACTGCAAAATTAGAGACGGCTAGCGCGGATAGCCCTTGTGTAGCTTTGCGCAAAATTCAAAACAAACCAAACCCCAAATATTTAAGTTTAAAATTATAAGCTACTAAAATAAATCCGAATTCCGCATACTTATCACCAAAAAGCGCAAGTGACAATATCCATAGTTCATCTCTAATACAAAGGCGTCATGTAGATTCCAAATGCCAAAATTAATTCAATATTTTTAAAAATAAAAATAAGTACATATTCAGAATTGTTCGGACTTTTGCAATTTAAATACCATTGTAAGCGCCATATTAATTACGACGTAAACAATATATTGTGGTTTGAACTGGCAAATTGTATATTTTTCATTACATTGTAAGTGACATATTATAACGTTGATACTGCATAAATTTATAGTTTAAAGTAGACATACTAGTTACGTGTTTGTTTTCAAATGTTTAAAATAAAACATTTATAAACCAAACAAATTTCATAACATGAAATATTCAATTTTTTTTTACATTTGGTGTAGGCATAAGAATAGAACCAACGACCTAAAATCTAACTTATTAATTCTCACATTATGAATTTAATAGATCAATGGTTCTCAAACTCTTTTAGTCTGGTGTTTTCTTGATGTGAATAACAAAGTTTTAGGCCCCTATCTGCAAAAGAGCCTCAAAATGAGATTTTATAGTGCCCTCTCTCTTGTTTAGTAAAAATAACATCTCCTTTCTGCATAGTGTATCGTTTAATTTATACGTAATAGCTGTTATCGGTTTATTTTTTATTTAGAATTTAAATTAAGTTAGCATCTTTGTTTTCGGACCATTCTTGGCGGTTTCTCAGAAAAAAACTTCAACGCTCCTGGTGAGCACTGGGAACACTATAATAAAGCACCTTGTGTGTTGTAGGCTTAACAGACCACCGCTTACTGAGACATACTTGATATAGTATTTAATGCCAATTAGTAACTTTCATTCCATATTTCCCTCATTAAATTTCTGAATTTTAAGCCCCACCAATTTTTTGTTTCAATGTATCAGGACACAGGGGTTTATGAGGTGCAAGTTGCCATGACATGGAACCTTGTCAACAGAAGAGCTGAGTGGGTGGGGTAGCTGTGCCCTTTTTCTTTATTATTGGTCACATAGTAGGTTCAAAGTACTTCACCTTATAGTTTGAACTGTTAACCATTTCTTATATATTTTTTTATTTTACTATCAATGACTGAAGTAGAAATCATCAGAAAATAAAGCAACAAATCTTTGTCTGTGTCATTAGGCTGTTTATGTTACACCATAATACAATACTCTTGAGTGGTTGTTGCTTAGCACAAAGCTACACAAAGGGCTGTCTGCGCTCTGTCCACACGTGGGTATCGACAACCTGTTTCTAGCAGCGAAAGTCCGCAGTCATGCTACTGTAATACTGTTGGGCGCGATATTGTCGCGAATGATAAAGCATGCATAGAAACACGTGGAATTTGTCAGCTCATGCATTCTGTTTACAGCCAGAGTTTCCCAGAGTAATAAGATTGTACTTTGAAAAACGTTTATTGTAGTACGTGACTTGGAGTTGATCCAATAAACATCACAAGGGTTTGATTAGTGGTCATCCTTCTGTCCACTTTACCAACTGTCCATACAGAGAACGAAAGTAAAAACAGTGACCATAGTTCGAATATCGATCATACAAAAAGTAGAAGAAAGAAAGAAAATAGAAAGTTACATTCTTAATGGCGTCGTACCTGTTAACAGAGGTTATACTGTATGTATACATTTGTTGAAATTGACCCAATTATTAATATAGTATTAACGAAGTTCTGACATTGTCTTCCTATTCTTTATTTATTAGTACCCAGGGTGAACTCTTGTGATATTATTGAATAACAGACTGACATTTTCAGTGGTCAGTGGTAAAAGTATGGACTTGCAAAGTTAAAATACTCGATTCCTCACGATGGACACAGAAAATAGCTTAATGAGGGTTAGCTCTAAAGCAAATAAATAGATTTAAAAGTTTGTTAAGTAAAGCATTTTTTCCTAAAAAAACTCCATCCTGAAACAGCACATTGTTAGTAACCTTTATTAACTTAACTATAAACTCTTACTTTAGCACTGGTAACCAAAACGTCTTCAAAGTGTTGCCACTCGCAAAAGACACCTTGGAATAGATTTTTTGCTGACACTGCAGTGTTTTCATATAGTTTGATGCATAAAATTGAAAACGGTGTTACATAACGAAAAGAATTCAGAGCAATGAATTCTAGTTTTCGCACAAAGGGAAGGAAGGCGTTTTCTTCGGGTATTTTTCAAACCTTAAAACTGGTATTTAAAAGCCCCCAGTGGCACAGCGAAATGAATGCAAACTCACACCGCTAAAAACCGAGTTTCGATACCCATGGTGATAGCCACAGGTAGCCTATTGCATAACTTTGTGCTTAATTCCAGACAAACAAACAAAATGAAATTTAAACATGCAATATTTTGGTTCAGTTTGTTGGGCATAGAAAATATAAAAAAACTTTTCATATTCAACAAACATTAAGTTTGCAACTCAAGGACTATTTGCACCAGCTGTCACTAATTTAACTGCGTAAGACTCGAAGGACGGCAACTAGTCATTTCCATCCACTTCCATCTCTTTTGGGCTACTCTTTTACCAACCAATAGTGGGATTGAACGTCACATTATAACATGCCTACGGATGAAAAAGCGGGAATGTTTGATGTGACGGGGATTCAAATCTCCAACCCTCATATTACGAATCGAGTGCCTTATCCATCTGGTTATGCCGGGCCGCCATTAAGTTTGAATGATTGGGTTAACCCATGGTTACCTAGTTAGCGTTTTATAATTACAACTGGTCCATAGGTTTTGTAGAAATGAATGGGTCAGCCACTGGTCACCTGGTTAGCGTTTTATTATTGCATTTGCTCAAAACAATTCTTATGAACGAATATTTCATCTGTTGATCACCCAATTAGTACTTTATACTTACATCTAGTGCAAATAATTCGTAAAAAGTAATGGGTAGTTTCCTGGTTCATTTAATTAGAATTGTATAATTACCTCTACTATGAAGGTTTTGTAGGAGTGAATGGGCCGACTTCTGGTTCATGTAGTTAGAATTGTATAATTATGTCAACTATAGAAAGGTTTTGTAGGAGTTATTGGGCCAATTTCTCGTTCATCTAGTTAGAGTTGCATAAGAACATCTACTAGTAAGGTTTTGTAGGAGTAAATGGGCCAACTTCTGGTTCATCTAGTCAGTATTTGGTACCTACATCTGGCCCTAAAGTTTTGTAAGAATGATCTTATAAACTTCTAATCACATATTGAGCTATTTATACTCATAATATTTCCCAAACGATTAGCTAAGACTAACACTTCTGCTAGATATGAGAAAATAATTATGTTCCTGCTTTAGACACACATTAAGAACTCTTATTTGCTTTACACAAAGAAGCCTGACGTCATTACGGTCAAAACGTTATTCTTAACAAAATTGATATAATTAGTTTTATTAGTAGGATAAACAAAGGTTTTTAGTAATTGTTAATATTATCCCACCATAGTTTGTCTGGAAGAAGATGTCATCTAGATTTAATACCATAATACTTTCTTGTATATATTATTGATGACGTTACTTGTCTAGGAATAACATAGCGTTGTCACTGATGTCTTCTTAAGGCTGATTCAACAATAGGAGCCATTGGATTAACGCCTTAACTTTTTTATTGTGTTGCATAATAGTGATTTACATTAGTTCTTTATCATAACTATTGCAATTGCAAAGAAGCAAGAATTACCTTGACATAATCTAACATGGCAAAACTCATCAATATCAAATTTGTTTGCCCAAAAGTGGAGACTAGGGACCTGTTATAAGGGCAACAAAACCAAGTACGCTTCGAATGATGAGTTTGGGACCGATTCTGTCCCACTCTCTTGTGTGATGATCTGTGGATCTGAAGATTTGTGGTTCGCCTCTCGTTACCGACAAAACAAATCACGTTCCTCACTTTTGGGCTCTGAATGAGTTAGAAGAGTGACAATCAAGGCCCATTATTCGCACCGACAAAGCGTGACTCTAAATTTGGCGGTGGGTGCTATTGGTTGTTTGCTTTCTCTCTTGTTTAACAGTTTGAAATTGGGGACGGCCAGACGAAACGATTGGAATTCAACAAACAATAATAAATTATTAATTTACGTTTCATCCTGTGTCTTGGCTAATGTGTTAGAGGTGTTTTATAGTACTTTTAACATTCCCTACAACGGTGTTTTGTTAATACTAGCTTTCAAGTGGTACTGTTGCAAAATCAGGAAGAATGTGAAATTTAACTCAAGTGAATTTTTGGTACGAGTGGGATTCGCACCCGCGACTCTCAAATTACGACTAACTCGTGCGCCTTAACTCACTTGGCCGTCATCTCTGGTAATAAAAAAGAATAGCGAACTATTCGAAAGCGCGCCAGATTCATAACAAAAGGCGGAGCTTCGCTAACACGAGCAATTTATTATTATTATGAGATATAAATTGTAGTTTATTTGAATATCTTATTTTTAGACATAAACGAAGAGACAGATGCTTATTTAATAATGAAGAAAATAATTTTGGAAATTATTAAACTCCCGTTTTAGCTATTTGCTATAATTAACCATGGTTAAATATTTTTTTTATTTATTCTGTCAAGTTTTAACAATCAAACCATTAACAACTGTTGAAAAGAAGTTCTTCCGTTAATGGAGTGAAACTTTTTTTTGTATTTTTACATAAGAGTTTTATTGATTAGTTAACCGAAAATATATTACATAAATCACATAAAAGTCTATAACTTTTCATTTAGAGATATTATATCGTTTATTCCTGGCTTGTCTTTTGTGAAGAAAGTGTTTATAAACGGCATAAGTTCTAATTCTTTTTTGATTTGTAAATCTTCACGAGAAAGAATTATGTTCGCTTACATTTATCGTTTCCCCCACTTGCTTTCACGACTCGGTTAATTCCTTCATCCTCTCGATAGGGGGCCTTTTGCCATCAGCTCAATAGCGCGTCGTAAAGGAAATCAAAAGGCTTTATGCTTGCTATATGAGCTGATAACAAATAATGACATGAAAATTTAAATTGAGTTTTTGAAGACCATGGAGATAAAAAAGGAGATTACTTACAGCTTCAAAAAAGAAAAAGAATTATTAATTTATGACATTGCTGAAAAATTTAGGCTTAGCGTTTCTAAGTAACTACATACAATATTCATTATTAGTTTTTATAAAGGGAATATGTGGTGTGTATGTACTTTTTGATACGAATATGTCTTGTCGAAAATTCAGCAGCATTTATCATACGATAAAGTGAGAGAGAAAATGAACAAATGTAGCTTATTGTAGAGATTAGAAGGTTTTATGAATATGTAAATGATTGTCTGAAAATATCTGTTCTGACAGGAAATTGCACGGTGAGAGAAAAGGTAAACGTGCCACGAATCTGGACAGTTTTCAATTGTTTTTGAGATGACACCTAAGGTGAAGGCCAATGGAATAGTTTCCGGTCGCCCCCTGGTGTGAGAAAGCTAGCATCCGGAAAACCTGACAGTGGAGATCTTTTTATGCATCTGTTTAAACTTGAATACACCTTGTATAATGGCTACACTAGCTAGTTTCCGGTGTGGCTTTTGCATTCATGAATCATTACTAAGTCTGAAAATGTGATAACATCTGGAGACACACTGTGACTGGTAAAACCATGTAGAAAAAGTAATCACCAACTAACATTCAATATTCAGGATTGAAATTCACACGAAGACAAGGTTGTTCTCTGAGAAAAGTCAGTGTAGAAATTCGTTATTTTTATTTTGAATTATAGGGCTGGAAAAACAAATTACGTGTTCGTTGTGTGGAGTTGGGTTGTCAAAAGTTGTAACACGTATTTCATTGCTGTTTTTCTCCATATAATAACCACGAAGAATATTATGATTTTACAGCAGACACTGCCATGACGTTAAAAACAAACAAACATAAAAATGCTAGCACATTGACTAATTTCGACATTATTTTTTATCGAGTTGAAGTGAAAATGACAAACCTAATATTCAATCTTAAAAAGGACATAAAAAAAGATATTTTTATCTTAAAAATAGATAAAGGGCTAAGGAGAAAGAACGTGTCATACAGATCACGGCCCGACATGGCCAAGTGTGTTAAGGCGTTCGGCTCGTAACCCGAGGGTCACGGGTTCGAATCCCGGTCACACCAAATATGCTCGCCATTTCAGCCGTAAGGGCGTTATAATGTGACGGTCAACCCCACTTTTCGTTGGTAAAAAAGTAACTCCAAGAGATGGCGGTGGGTGGTGATGACTACTTACCTCCCTCTAATTGTACATTGCTAAACTAGGGACGGCTAACGCAAATAGCCCTCAAGTAGCTTTGCGCGAAATTCAAACCAAAGAAATATACAGATCAGACTAAATCACTTATTAGATAGACAATATAAGGAACAAAATAAATGAAATAGTGTAAATAGGTTCTTATTTAAAAGGGAGTGTTTACAGTTTTAGATTCAACCTTTGTTTCAAAATCTATGTAATCGAATTTAGATCACGAAATAAACCATAGAAATATATCGAAAAATTTCTGTAGCCAAAGTTATATAATCCCTTTCTATGTCTTTCCATAAGATGTTAGTTGATTAATCGGTAATGAATGTTTTCGTTGAGAGATGTAATTGGGAATCTGAAATCATTTAGAAACACAAAGAACCGATAATTATTTTGTTAGGTGTTTCTCTATTAATAGTTCGGTAATTTTTTCACTGCAAAGTCACATCAGCCCAGCTACTGCGTGCATCATTGGCAATCGAACCCCGGATTTTATCATTGTGACTACGTAAATTTATTGCTGTTTCACCAGGGGACTTATGTTCAGTTTGTTTTTTTAATTTCGCGAGGGCTGTCATTTAGCAGTGTAAGACTAGAAGGAAAGCAACTAGTCATTACCAACCACTAACGACTCTTTTACCAACGAAGAGTGGGATTGACAGTTACATTATAACGCCCTCTAGGCTGGGAGGGCGAGCATGTTTGGTGCGACTGGGATTTGGACCCGCGACCCTCGAATTGCAAGTCGAACGCCTTAACACACTAGGCCATGTCGGACCCAAGTTGTGTTCAGAGTAATGATGAAGCATACATCATGTACCACATAGAAGTAATCCGTAATGGTTAATGACATAATTAAGAAATAATTAGCGACACTTGAAATTTATGACTTTTCAGTATTTAGCTATTTGTTTTTCCTCCATAGTCAGTCGGTCTCATTATCGGCAAAATACGTTTATAGGTTAATTTGATGAATTCTCTGCTTCTTGATTCTTTTGTGACGCACTGTTGAATCGCTGTAATTAAACTGACTACGTGATCTTTAACCGTAATATTTTAACGTCCCAGCGACAAAGCATTTGTGTTAATTTGTTTTAGCTGAAATATCTGGCTAACGAACTTGCTTATAAGAGCGTAGTCACGATACTGGTTGTTCTAGAAGGACACTGGATGTCCTTAGGTCAGCCCTGTTTCGACAGTTGTCTTCAGGAAGACTGTCTGTCATCTGTTGTTGTCCTTCAAGCCGTTTGAATGTTCTTCTTTATACCTTGATAAAGATGAAACACCTCAGCACCATTGTTTCAATGTCTCGTGCACGTTGCACGTGTTGTCCTAAGAAAGGGTGTGGGTCCACTCGAAACAAAACAAACTTCGAACACAAGTTTTCTTAAGTTTCAGAATGCCTTAAACCACTGTGAGCAGGAAGTAAATGTTCAATAATTAGACAAGAAGTTAAGTAAATGTTTAGTTGAAAAACATGGAATTTTGTTTCCAAATCATGAAAAATAAATAGGTGTTTGTAATGCGTTATATCATAACTTAAAAACAAATAGATCAAATTACGATATAAGGATAAATGTTAACTCCTAAAGTGACGAATTAAGACACGATTATCTTCAGTTTATAAAGCATTAACATTGTGATATTTAGGGTAATCAAAGCGAGAACGGAACGAGTTTCAACAATCTTTGCTTTTAAACTGCGCGCAAAACTACACGAGGGTTATCTGCGCTAGCCGTCCCTCCTTTATTATTGTAAGACTAGAGGGAAGGCAGCTAGTCATCGCCACCCACCGCCAACACTTGGGCTACTCTTTTACCAACGAATAGTTGGATTGACCGTCACATTATAATGCCCTCATGGCTGAAAAGGCGAGCATGTTTGCTGTTACAGGGATTCGAACCTGTGATCCTTAGGTTAAGAATCGAGCAGCATAACCACTTCGCCATGCCGAGCTGTTTTAGTAATGAAACATCAATTAGGTTGTGTCAACAGAGAGAAACAGTGATGTTTCACCAGACAGATTACGGTTGTAGACTTTATCATTTGTGGACATTACCAATGTTTCATGCTGTTAAAATCTACTTCTGTGATCACAGTTGTAAGTTTCACTTTACACAAGATCTGCATAAAAAACATTTTTCTAAACGTAATCATGCACGATATTAAAACGTAATTTTAGTGCACGTGCTGGCCCTGGCATAGCCTAGCGCGTTAAGGCGTGCGCTTCGAAATCTGAGGGTCGCGGGTTCGCGCCCGAGTCGCGCCAAACATGCTCGCCCTCCCAGCCGTGGAGGCGTTATAATGGGACGCCCAATCCCACTTTTCGTTAGTAAAAGAGCAGCTCAAGAGTTGGCAGTGGGTGGTAATGACTAGTTGCCTTCCCTCTAGTCTTACACTGTTAAATTAGGGACGGCTAGCACAGATAGTCCTCGAATAGCTTTGTGCGAAATTCAAAAACAAACAAAAATTCTGCACGTGCTTTTCTTCTTCCTTATAAAATGATGCGCACTGGTCTGTTTGGTTTGTTTTGAATTTCGTGCAAAACTACACGAGGGATATCTCTCCCGAATTTAGCAGTGTAAGACTAGACGGAAGGCAACTGGTCATCACCACCCATCGTCCACTTTTGAGCTGCTCTTTTACCAATTAATAGTAACGTCCCTACTGCTTAAAGTGCAAGTATGTTTGATGTGACGGAGATTCGAACCTGCGACCCTCGAATTACTAGTCGAGCCCCTTAACCATCAGGTCATGCTGCGCCTTGTTTACTGAGGTAAAGTTTACTTACTACAATAGTATTTTTTTAGAGAAGCTTTTACTAGTAGCCCCCCAGTGGCTCAGCGTTACGTCTGTGGACTTACACGCTAAAATCCGGGTTTCGATACCCGTGGTGGGCAGAGCACAGATAGCCCATTGTGTAGCTTTGTGCTTAATTCAAAACAAAAACAACAACAGCCTTCACTAGCTTGACCCTGCGCTTGTGAATGCCTTCTGGGACAGTGTATTCCATATCAAGTGTTGACATGCAAAAGTTAGTGAGAGTTAGGGTTAGAGCTTTTTTATGTCACGAATATAAGTGAAAGTAAAAAATATCAACAATTCCATGTTTATCACACGTGCATTTCGAATTGCGAGAAGCCACATTAAGACCATGGTCAGAATTGGGACTTCATGTTTTTATTGTCTTTGTGTTTTGCAGATATTTTAGAAAAACTCTTATCACTCTCTGCGGTCATTTACTCTGAGTTATGATCTGGTTAGTTAGTTAAAGGCACACCATTTTCCTTCAGTTGTTGAATACAACATTTTACCCTTCGTAAATCTGTGTGTGTACCTGTGTTTAAATTAGTACTCTTGTAACACTTGGAAGACGTTGCTTACTACTTGTAACTATAGATATCTGAACAGACGATGTCAACCACGATTTGAACCCAGTATACAGGGTGTTCAATAAGTCACTGTGCAGTTTTGCAATCATATTTTATTCAGTCTATTTCAAGCCAGCAACTGATAACGGTGTTTAGAAACAAAATAAGAAGGATCCATGCCTATACTGATGTCAATAGGGTTCACTTTTAACATTGTTTATAATTTCATTCATATTTACTTGATGTATTCTATACTGAAACATGTCTGTTAATAAATATACAAGTACGCAGTGACTTTTCGAACACTCTGTACAACACTAAATTTTAATGAAAGCATATATAGTCATATGATCAACAAACTTAGTATTTCTACACAACTATTCAAACATGCAAACTCTATCAGACAAATTCCTAGATATCTCACTTCAATGTTATAAAACAATTAATAAAAATTAACTGATGACCAACCTACAGAGTTACATAACACTTGATGAACTACAGAGTTACATAACATTTGATGACCTACAGAGTTACATAACACTTGATGACCTACAGAGTTACATAACACTTGATGACCTACAGAGTTACATAACACTTGATGAACTACAGAGTTACATAACACTTGATGACCTACAGAGTTACATAACACTTGATGACCTACAGAGTTACATAACACTTGATGAACTACAGAGTTACATAACACTTGATGAACTACAGAGTTACATAACACTTGATGAACTACAGAGTTACATAACACTTGATGAACTACAGAGTTACATAACACTTGATGAACTTAGCCCAAACTACCTTTTTCCTCTGAACAACATAAATAAGAATCTTACAGATCAAACGTTCTGTGCTCAATGAATCCTACACACAAAAGTAGCTTTGTTTTAAAAGAGTTTTGTATGTAAAAATAGGATTATATGTGTGTATGTTTATGAGTGCCAAGTATAAATATACTGTGAACACAGTCTACTTGTGTGGTCGTGGATGAATGAACCTCGTGAAAGCACACGAGTTAATATTACCTCATGAATTGGACATGGCACGAAAAGGGTATGTTAATTACAACTGGGGACAATGTACAAAATGTAACATCATGTTATTAATTCAACAACAATGTAACAAAGGTTGTTGCCTTGCGTTCAGTAACAGTGCAAACAAAATAACGCTTCCTGAGAGGAAGGAAGATGTCAGTACTAAACCTGACCCCCACCCCCTGGTCCAAAACGTGGATTGAATCCCAATGGTGAAGAGCATCCTCACGTGTTAATAATTCAGCTAACATTGTAGAGATCATAAAAAGCAACCAAGACAACCTCCCGAGACTCAATGGACAACATTATCGTATCCTACCACATACCATTCCCTGACATGCTACAAATATTCTATCCAGAGCGTTAGAGATGAAAAGCTCTGTATAAACACGGGCCACTTCTAACAAGAAAACGGATGTTACTACTAACAAGAAGTAGGCTTAGAGCACCGAACTCAACTCCAATCACCGATTCTCAGTAACATCTACATGGAACATTTCGAAGTTGACGCCCTCTATACAGTCACTCTACACCTCAAGAATAGTTTGGAAAATACGATGACACCTTCGTAATAAACACCAAAAAAAGATTCAGAAATTAATTAAGCACCTTAACAGACAACATTCGGCGATACAAGACGCACACAACAACGGAAAAACAAAAATCCGATGCATAATGTGGACCAAACAATCTCAACAGCTTAATGAGAGGTGTTATAGACTGGCCGGGTTTTAGAATGAACAAGACTTTAATAATAAATGAGTTAAAAAAGACGGAAAATATGACATCTTAGTTCTCTTTAACAATGTGTTTGAGGATAACTGATGAAAAAGAAAATTAAAAAATCAAAAAACAGTTGAGAAGAACATTACTGCCATCTAGGACTGTGTCAGAGATGTCTCTGGAAAGTTTCAGAAATAATATAAACCGTATTAATGTATTAAGAAACTATAATAAAGGAAAAATAGCTTTTACAATATACCCTGTAGATGTGTATTCCAATGCTTTGAAGAGAAACAAACACAATAACAAAAGCTACAATTCAGAAACATAATTGACATATGAGACGTATGTCAGAGAAATTAACCATGCAATAAACTGGAATCTTTCTAAAATTATAGTATATTAAAAAAAGTAGACAACTAAACACTTCCAATAAAAGTCCGTATAACATTGGTAAAAGTAACTTCGCTGTTTATTACTCAGTTATTTGTGTTATTAACCTTATCGATTGCGTTTCCCTGAAGGTTTATTTAATGCATTTGTAAGAAACTTTGTCACGTATTTTTATCCCCTCTTCAGTCCCTTGTACGAACTTAGTTTAAATTCTCGAGTTAACCATCCATACTGGGAGACTTCATCATCCGTATATTTCTTGTCTGTTAGCTTTTCTTCATCGATCGACCGTCTTTTATTTTCTATGTGTATCCATGACAACAAAACCTTCTTTATTTCCCAGGTGTAACTTTGAAAACACATGTTCCATAGCTGCTGTAGACAGTTTGAGCGAGATAGTATCTCCTTTTCTAATTCCTCCCAAAGCTGAGACAGATGTTTGGCTGATATTCATTCACTTTAGTTATCTCCACCAAGGTTCTATTGGACCATGCAAACCTTATCACAGTCTCAAAGCTAAATTCCTCAGTACGGTGTTACAGTGTGAAAGCTGTGTACACCATTCTTTAGCTACTGATTTTTTGGAATTAAAAGACATCAAATAAATGCCAATCCACATTTTCCAATCAAGTAGGGTACAGCCTAAAACATTCATCTATTGCTGGTCATGAGTGTTTGGTTTCTTTTGAATTTCGTGCAAACCTACACGATGACCACCTGCGCGAGCAGTCCATAATTTAGCAGTGTAAGACTAGAGGGAAGGTAGCTAGTCATCATCACCCACCGCTGACCTTTGGGCTATTCTTTTACTAACGAATAGTGGGGTTGATAGTGACATTATAACGCTCTCACGGCTGAAAGGGCGAGCATGTTTGTTGTGACAGGGATTCGAATCCGCGACCTTCAGATATAGAGTCAAGTGCTTTGACCACCTGGCCATGCCTGGCTTGGTGCCATACATCCAACGGTGCCACTGTAAAGATTGGGAAAAGCAGTACTGGTTGACGTTTAACTGTGTTGTATGAACACACAAGAGCAATACTGGTTTACCTCATTAAGAATAAGGCCCGACATGGCCAGGTTTTTAAGGCACTTGACTCGTAATCCGAGGGTCACGTGTTCGAATCCCCGTCGCTCTAAACATCCTCGTCCTCTTAGTCGTGGGGCATTATAATGTGACGGTAAATCCCACTATTTGTAGATAAAAGAGTGGTCCAAGAGTTGGCGGTTTATTAGTGATTTGAATCCCGGTCGCGCCAAACATGCTCGCCCTCCCAGCCGTGGGGGCGTTATAATGTGACGCTCAATCCCACTATTCGTTGGAAAAGAGTAGCCCACAAGTTAGCGGTGGGTGGTGATGACTAGCTGCCTTTCCTCTTGTCTTGCACTGCAAAATTAGGGACGGCTAGCACAGGTAGCCCTCGAGTAGCTTTGTGCGAAATTCCAAAACAAACAAACATTAGGGAGAGCTAGACCAGAAAGCCCCCGTGTAGTTTTGCGCGATATTCAAAAGAAACCATTAAGAATGTTTGGTTAAAGAGTATTAGAACTTCGTATTTAGTTTAAAAATTCACTGTTGTTACTAGGAACTGAAACCTTGGTTTATCTTCTTACGGCAAAAAAATCGTTAACAGCTTGCGTACTTAGACTGATAAAACTTTGCATTGTAATTAATATATATATAAATAACTTAAGATACTTTGATAGTCTGTTTAATTAATTATGTTCTTTACTGAATATATATTTTAGTTCTGATCAACGCAGGTAGCTTGCTTTAACAGAAGTTGATGTAGAGCTAACTGTTAAATTATATCATTGAGTTAAATGAGAACACAGATAACTTAGGTGTGAGGTATACGTGCCTGTATTTATAGGATTTGTTTTGAATTTCGCGTAAAGCTACACGAAGGATTTAGTGTAAGACTAAAGGGAATACAGCTAGTCTTCAGCACACACCGCCAACTCTTAGGCTACTCTTTTTACCAAAGAATGGTCAGACTGACCGCACTTTATAATGCTCCATCGACTGAAAGTGCGAGCATGTTTGGTGTCACGGAGATTCTAACCCGCGACCCTCAGATTACGAGTCGAGTGCCTTAACCAGCTGACTATGCTGGGCCTATGGATATCAGGATGTACTCTCTGAATACACCAAGTATAAAACAATTATCCCTTTGGTCAGTAATATTTTACTGATGAAATATTATATTTATCTTTTTGTGGAACACAATCACACACCTAGAAAAAGAATATTCGTTATTCTTGCGAAACTCTTATTTTCTCAGGCTGACCAAAGGCTAGCATAACTTGACTCACAGAGCGGAAGTCCCGAGAAACATTTAGTGTTCCGCTCTGTTGAGCCAAGTCGGAAACATCGGGTAATTAATGGGCCGGGAGAATCCTCTAATGCCAGTAGTTAAGATAGTAAAATCCCAGGAGAGCACGGGATATTTTATCGTACAGCTATGAGCTACGTGATACACAGTAGAGTACACGTAAATAAACATTTAGTGTCACTTTCACTACGTCTGGAGTCTTAGTAACGTAATTAGACGTGTTAGTTGTTAAAATACCCAGTTTGTGACTTAATACACACCGAGACATGAAATCAAGGACAGCGGCTACGTATCGCCTTTCTTGTCCGAAAACCTACCTTTGATTGAAACATAAATATATGTACCAATACGTGTAAGTGGTATCTACGTTATTCATTAACTCAGAGTATTTATTTATACACTTATACTTAACAGTTAGACTTTTAATAAACCAGATAAGGAATACAAATCTTTTTTTTTTATATTTATAGTGAATATTTCAATTTACGAACACACACAGCATGTTAATAATCAAACGAGTGTAACTACTACGAAGATAGCTTACATGTGCCTTGTTTCTTTGAACCTTAATCCAGAATTATTTCTATTAAGAAACTTGGGTCTTGTAATGTTTCAAACTCAGTAACGGTCATGTGAAGAAAAACTTTTCAAAATGGAAGAAAATAAACAAGGTAGTAAGGATGACTAATACCAATACTTTAAAAACAAGGTAAACAAGATAGTAAGGATGACTAATACCAATCCTTTAAAAACAATGTAAAGAAAATAGTAAGGATGACTAATACCAATGTTTTAAAAACAAGGTAAAGAAAATAGTAAGGATGACTAATACCAATGTTTTAAAAACAATGTAAACAAGCTAGTAAGGATGGCTAATACCAATACTTTAAAAACAATGTAAAGATTATAGTACAGATAACATTTGTATTATCTCTATATAATAACAAAGTACAGTAGAATGTAAACAGACAAAAATAAATTAAAGTTCGTTATGGTTGAATAGTTATAAAGATATTGCTATAAGTTAAATTTCGGCTGTGTTTTCATGTGGTTGTAGGGTAATGCGATTTCTATCTCTGCTCTTGTTCACATTGTATTTGAAGGTTTGATATTTGTCATCTCTACTATTTTGTTTACATTGTTTTTAAAGGACTGATACTGGCCAATTATAGGAAGTTCTAAATACAATAGTATTCCAATCATAATATTTATTATCCATTATTGGTTAGTAATTCTTGTTTCAAACTGTATTTTAGATTTTTAAAGAAACCCCAAATTTCTCTATGAAAACTAACTTCAAGACGTAATGACAAAATTGCTCACACTAGAATTACAATTCTTTAAAAATTTACTACCAGTTAATAATACTTATATGAGTTGATATTCAGTTTGAACGTATTTCAGCTCAGTGAAACCGGTTGTCACTATAACTTTCATTTTTCATTTATCGCGTAATTTAAAAGAACCAGAAGAAACGAGAACAAACAATTCAGACATTTTACTGTAATATATTAAATATTCCTAGAACTTGTGACTCAGCCATTACACAGATATTGTCATAAAAGGAAACACTGAACAGTTTTGTAAAGTTCTGATGACCTATTGAGAATATATTTAAAATACCATTTAGATGTAACCATCCATATATAAGCAGTACTGCAACTTGAATATTAGCGATACTGTACACCGAAAGATGCAAAATTCCGTCTTTAGTAAATCGTCACATGTCTTGCTGATTTAGAGCACGTGTTTCTTTATATACTGTGTTAAGTATTCCCAGTGTTTACTGTGTGGTTTTTACTACTTGTTTCTGCTCTCAGGTACCTTTATGTTTTATTATGCACACATACCTACAGGTGTATCACTGTTAATGTTAAGTTTGCCGATGTCCCAACTCGCAGGTAATAACTATAATAAAATAAAATTTAATATTGTATGGAACTAATTGTTTTGAAAGCATATTGATGATTAATACGTGCCTAATTATTTAAAGTATGGCCCTGGGTTGTTCGTGTTTTGTGCGTAATACAACAAAATTAATTAATTTTACGTAAATATATTTATTTTGATTTATACTAATTCACACATGTATTTTGTTTAACGTTTACTGCTAGATTTAAGACTTGATTTATAGAACAGTTTTATAAGAACATGTGGAAAAAAAAGAGAAAAAACACTCATTATTTATTGTTATTTTACTTGATGCAAATTTCAGTTTTTGGCGTAGCCTCACAAGGTGGTTAGGGCGCTCGTTTCGTAATATGAGGGTCGCGGGTTCGAATCTCCAGTTAATCCACCTCTTAGTTGGGAAAAGAGAAACAAAAGTAGTGACTATTAGCTGTTTTCCCTCTATTGTTACACTGCTAGGCCCGGCATGACCAGGTGGTTAAGCCACTCGACGAGTAATCTGAGGACCGAGGGTTAAAATCCCCCCTTACACCAAACATTCTCACTCTTTCAGCCATGATTACGTTATAATGTGACGGCCAGCGCAGATAGTCCTCGTGTGACTTTGAGAGAAATTCAGAAACAAACATTCTGTTTTTGTCTTACCATGCTGAGACTTAGTGCTTTAAATGTGGTTCATATTCTGTATTTAGAGATTTTCTGACTTATCCACCCACAGAACACAGCGCTACGTTAACTTAAACAAAACTGAAAGTTGAATCTTTGTCTCAAGTTTCAGCTCATTGTGGAAAATTTTCTAGTTCGAATTTAGACTCATTACTGAACAGGAAAGAACTTCCCGAATCTGCTGTTTCAGTTAACCAACCAGAAGAGAAGTTAAAACTCAGGGGCAGACCCATGCCGCCGGGTGTTCTTCTGAAGTCGCCGCCTCGTACCTGAGTGCTCGGTCTCTGACGCCAGTTTGGCGGATAAAGTTCAGATAATGAAAACTGCTCCGAGCGACTCAAGAGTCCGACACGGTAACTTCTCTATTGGCCGTAGGTCCTTACCCAGGTGGGAGATGTGGTCAGTATTGACCACCAGGAATTCTAAGAAAGGTTCTGAGAAATTTGGCGGCAGAGCTCAACTCAATACGCTGACCTGGTTGCAGGAAGAAAGCCAGAACAATAGAATAATGTTTCTTAAACTTCGTTAACTTTAAGACTCGAAATTTGATATATGCAGCCATATAAGCAGTAGTACATGAACACAGTTTTGCTCATCTGTCCACGGTAAAAAGCTTTTTGTGCTATAATGTTAAAACACAGGTGGTTAGGGCACTCGAATCGTAATCTAAAGGTCTCGGATTCGAATCCCCGTCACACCAAACATGCTCGTTCTTTCAGCTGTGGGGCATTATAATGTAACGATCAATCCCACTATTTGCTAGGAAAAGAGTAGCCCAAGAGTTGGCGGTGGGTGGTGATGACTAGCTGCTTTTCCTCTAGTCTTACACTGCTAAATTAGGGATGGCTAGCGCAGATAGTCCTCGTGTAGCTTTTCACGAAATTCAAAACAAAACATCAAATTAATGTAGAAGTGTCAAACTTACTGTTGATACGGACGAGCTTATAATTATTGTTAGAAAAACTTATACGCTGGTTGGACGGAGTGACCAAGTGTCATTCATTGACCATTACTCAGTTATTCACATCTGTACAATAGGACGTACGATAAACTAACGTTAAATTCTGAAACATTTTGGAATACCAAGTTTGGTTATTAATGTAGAAACATATTAACGTGTTTCGCCTGCTACAAGATGTTTATGGTGCTACACTGACTTCATGATAACAATTTATCTTCGACATCGTAATTCATCAAGTGAGAACTTCACAGTTTTTAAAAAGGTATAAAATACGTTAAGAAATCTACTATCTATTTAGTACTGTTTCTATTTCTACATTGTAGAACTATTTAGTACTATTTCTGTTTCTGTGGTACTATTTCTATTTTTATCTATTTTTACATCGTAGAACTATTTAGTACTATATCTATTTCTACATTGTAAACTATTTAGTACTATTTCTACATTGTAGGACTATTTAGTACTATTTCTACATTGTAGGAAGTGTTTCATGTAGTTATGCGGTTTAATCCTGTACCTTTTTGCTTGATATTTAACTCCAACAACGAGTCAGTTACACACTTTTATCCGATGCTGCACGTTTTTCTGCTTGTTGTCTGCTACACAGTTTTTACGTGGTATTGTATTCCTACGCTGTTACACTTATATAGCTTTTAAGACGGTGCTGTATTCTTCTATTGTATTAGTTGTTGTGTTTCTACATTGTAACATGTAAAAGTTACATGTTACTGTATTATTTAAAAGTACAACGTGCTTTATCCGTACACTTTAGCATGTAGTTAATTTCGTAAGATACTTCCTAAAAGTTTTTAGTGGTACTGTGTTTGTGGTGCAGAACATTAATAACGAACGTCTTTCTCTAATTTCTGATACTTTTGATATGTTTTTACACAATGCGTGGCCTGGCATGGTCAGGTGATTAAGGTGCTCATCTCGTAATCTGAGGGTCGCAGGCTCGAATCCCCGTCGCACCAAACATGCTCGTCCTTTTAACCGTGTGAGCGTTTTAATGTAACGATCAATCCCACTATTATTTGGTAAAAGAGTAGCCCAAGCGTTGCCAGTGGATGGTGATGACTAACTGTCTTCCTTCTAGTCTTTCACTGCTAAATGAGGGATGGCTAGCGCATTGGTTCTCGGGTAGTTTACCATGAAAGTAAAAACAAGTAAACAAAGATAATACGTTTCTAGATCATATTGCATTCTTTTATTGTATACAAAGTATTATCGATCGATTTTTCTTGGGTTAGAGCGTGTTTTTTATCTTATAGCAAAGCTATAACGGGCTATCTGCTGTATCTATCAAGGGGAAACAAACCACTGATTTTAGCGTTTTAAATCCGTAGACAACGAGAGACACCTGTGTTAGGAGAAGTATCCATTGGATAACGTACTCTGAACCGCGTAAAAATGAATTATTTCCTCAAGTACAATCACCACCATATTTATCTACATCACTGACATGGATATATAAATAACAAATAATAATCTAAACTGGAAAGTAGAAAATACATTTCAACACTCTTGCTGAGGTAAGTCTAAACATCAAATTATTCAGGTTGTGTAACATCTTGAGTTTATTATAACACTATAACACACTGTTTATGTACAGTTTTCATAGCTGCATGGTATGCAAACAAGGTCTGCCCGTTACAGGTGATGTTCCCTTGCGGCACACTGAGGAACAAGGGTGTCCTTCAATAGCAACGCGAGCCTTTGTCAGTGCGGCGCGAGCGGCTTTCTGAGCGACAGCAATGGTAAGTTATGGAGTCATTACTTCCAGTCTAACTTGTAAAATCTTTGAATCTAAGTAGTAAAGAAGAACTATTTGAAATCCTCATTGGTAAGTTTGGTCAGTGGATTACGTCGTCAGGGAAAAAATTGCAATTATAAGGCTGAAGTCAAAGGTAAAATTTTCTGTTTGATTGTTGGTGTCAATAATCTGACGAGGTCCGACTGTAGGGGGCGCGGTCTCAAGTACATAATTCATGGCAGCCTGATCGCTCATTACCCAGCGGGGTGCAGTACAGTTAATAGGCTTCGAAACGCTTCTGTTCAGCCGCTAGACGGCGACCGTGATGCTATTGTTTCAAACAAATTAGTGAAACTAGCTCGATATGTTTAGAACCTCATCCAGATTAGAGTATCTGTGAAGATAATACGTACCCAAATCAGTTTATCTAACAATGGTGTTTAGTGTATTATCATATGCAGATAGATTATGCTAAATTTCGCACACAGATTATAGTCTTCTGTCTTTTCCCGTTAGTGATTTATTGTATTGTGTTTTATCATAAGTGACTTACTGCTCAGTATCTTTTCATGTCAGTGATCTATTTTATTGTGTTTTATCATCAGTGACTTACTGCTCAGTATCTTTTCATGTCAGTGATCTATTTTATTGTGTTTTATCATCAGTGACTTACTGCTCAGTATCTTTTCATGTCAGTGATCTATTTTATTGTGTTTTATCAACAGTGACTTACTGCTCAGTATCTTTTCATGTCAGTGATCTATTTTATTGTGTTTCATCAACAGTGACTTACTGCTCAGTATCTTTTCATGTCAGTGATCTATTTTATTGTGTTTTATCATCAGTGACTTACTGCTCAGTATCTTTTCATGTTAGTGATCTATTTTATTGTGTTTTATCATAAGTGACTTACTGCTCAGTATCTTTTCATGTTAGTGATCTATTTTATTTTGTTTTATCATCAGTGACTTACTGCTCAGTATCTTTTCATGTTAGTGATCTATTTTATTGTGTTTTATCAACAGTGACTTACTGCTCAGTATCTTTTCATGTCAGTGATCTATTTTATTGTGTTTTATCATAAGTGACTTACTGCTCAGTATCTTTTCATGTCAGTGATCTATTTTATTGTGTTTTATCATCAGTGACTTACTGCTCAGTATCTTTTCATGTCAGTGATCTATTTTATTGTGTTTTATCATCAGTGACTTACTGCTCAGTATCTTTTCATGTTAGTGATCTATTTTATTGTGTTTTATCAACAGTGACTTACTGCTCAGTATCTTTTCATGTCAGTGATCTATTTTATTGTGTTTTATCATAAGTGACTTACTGCTCAGTATTTTTTCATGTCAGTGATCTATTTTATTGTGTTTTATCATCAGTGACTTACTGCTCAGTATCTTTTCATGTTAGGGATTTGCTGCTTTGTTTCTGCTCTATCCAAGACTTACATCGTTATGTTTTTTTTCACAGTTTATGTTCTTCCTTTTTTCTGTTTGTTTTTAATTTTGTGCAAAGCTACACGAAAGCTATCTGGGCTAGCCGTTCCTAATTTAGTTGTGTAAGACTAGCTAGCGAGAAGGCAACTAGTCATCACCACCCACCGCCAATATTGGGCTACTCTTTTACGAACGAATAGTGGGATTAATCGTAACATTATAACGTCTTCACGGCTGAAAGGGGAAGCATGTGTGATGCGACGGGGATTCGAATTCGCGACCCTCAGATTACGAGTCGAACGTCTTAGCACACCTGGCCGTGCCGAGCCAAGACTAGACGGAAGGCAGCTAATCATCACCAATCTGAGTTAATGAACTAACTTTTGAGTTGCTCTTTTACCAACGAACATTGGAATTGACCGTTATATTATAACGTTCTTATTGCTAAAGAGCGGGCACGTTTGGTTTGACGGGGATTGCGAGACGAGCGCTCCAACCATTGGGCTGTGCAGGACTTCATATGCAGATATCAAATTTCTTGAAAAATCTGTTTGTCTAACAGTGATGATAGGTGTCTAATCATCTGCAGATCATTTGCAGTTTGTGTTGAAATTCGCGCACAACTGCAGTAGGGCTATCTGCGCTAGTCGTCCATAATTTATCAGTATATGATTGATTTTCATTACATTTTCACCTGACCTTGTAGGTAATACTCATGTATTAGTTCTCATAAACTTTTTATTTTACTTCGCAGGTAATACTCAATTGTTAGTTTTATAAAATTGTTAATTTACTTTGTAAGTAAAAACTAAAGTGTTAGTTTTCATAAAACTGTTACTTTACTTTCTAGGTAATAACTCAAGTGTTAGTTTTCATACAAGTTTTACTTTACTCTGCAGGTTATAATCAAGTGTTAGTTTTTCATGTATTTTGCAGGTAAGATGTAAA
The DNA here is from genome assembly GCA_011833715.1 of Carcinoscorpius rotundicauda. NCBI lineage: Eukaryota > Metazoa > Arthropoda > Merostomata > Xiphosura > Limulidae > Carcinoscorpius > Carcinoscorpius rotundicauda. Next base: position 56,689,059 of record CM022403.1, on the reverse strand, counting down.
CGACCGTTTTTATAACATATTTGTATTGATATGAAGGTGAAAAATTAAGCTAAGAATTACTTCAATTTGATCGATACCCCACCAAAACAAAACCATAACCAAAAACATCGCTATAGTAGACAAACTTCCCAGCGTCCTTTAAAGTGTTCTCTTTCAAGAGTAAATATAATCATAATTAAGAGTAAGAAATGTCTCTGTTTCTTACTTTTGAAGTTCACATGTAATGCTGTGTTGTATTTTACAGAGTGTATAATTTGTCTCGTGATTCATGGCATGCGCATGTTTTATTGATGTCACGACAGTGGAAATTGCAACGCTAAACGTCCCACACGTGATGCTATTATGGCATCTAATGATTCACTGGCAGACAAAACACTGCTGTACAGTGGTGCGAGTGATTGAAACAAGTGATACTTCCAGTTCGGCTCATATTATTACAGGTACTCAACTAGCAGATTCTACTTATTGAGGCCAAAGTCCACCAAAGAACGATGGATATAAGCTTTTAAAAGTCCAATATGACCTTTAAAACGATGCCTTTCAACATTTGTAGTGGATGCAAAATATTCATCAACTTTAGGGAGAAGCTTATAGTGTCTGTAATATCATTTAAAAGGCTGTCATTGAGATAATCATTAAATTTCAAATAATAACAAGTGATTATTTCCTGTCTTAAAAATAAATATTTTTATACGTTATGTTAATATGATTCATCATTGTGCTTCTGAGGTCCGAGTCAAGTTAAAATCAAAACTAGTTTCATGTTTTCATGGGCAGAAAGAAATGTGGTGAAGGTTTCTACGAGTTAAATAAAATATACTCTGTTTACCAACTGCCGTTTCGGTGGTTTACATCAAACGATAGAGAACTATGTAATAAGAGACAGACTGTAAAAAAAAAACACACCTGTGTAATTTGCTAAAGGGCATATTATTAAAAATTGTTAAAAATAGACCCAGGTAAAGAATAAATACTGAACTGAAAAATAAAGAGAAGAAAAAATCACGATGGGGAACAAGGAAAATCTAGATTGGTAAAATAACAGACGTGGTAAGTACTGCGATATGAGAAAGCGATAGAAAATAATTAATTACCACAGTATCACTGAAGAGTGAGACGAAACAAAGAAAGATAAAACACGGTGCTGGGGGGCTAAATAATATAAACTAAACAAAGATCGCGGATACAAAGGGAGCTAAATAATAAAAACTAAACAAAGATCGCGGATACAAAGGGGGCTAAATAATATAAACTAAACAAAGATCGCGGATACAAAGTGGGCTAAATAATATAAACTAAACAAAGATCGCGGATACAAAGGGGCTAAATAATATAATCTAAACAAAAATCACGGTGACAAAGGGGGCTAAATAATAAAAACTAAACAAAGATTGCGGATGCAAAGGGGGCTAAATAATAAAAACTAAACAAAGATTGCGGATACAAAGGGGCTAAATAATATAAACTAAACAAAGATCGCGGATACAAAGTGGGCTAAATAATATAAACTAAACAAAGATCGCGGATACAAAGTGGGCTAAATAATATAAACTAAACAAAGATCGCGGATACAAAGGGGGCTAAATAATATAAACTAAACAAAGATCACGGATACAAAGGGGCTAGATAATATAATCTAAACAAAAATCACGATTGCAAAGGGGGCTAAATAATATAAACTAAACAAAGATCGCGGATACAAAGGGGCTAAATAATATAAACTAAACAAAGATCACGGATACAAAGGGGCTAAATAATATAATCTAAACAAAAATCACGGTGACAAAGGGGGCTAAATAATATAAACTAAACAAAGATCACGGATACAAAGGGGCTAAATAATATAATCTAAACAAAAATCACGGTGACAAAGGGGGCTAAATAATATAAACTAAACAAAGATCACGGTGACAAAGGGGGCTAAATAATATAAACTAGACAAAGTTCACGGCGCTAGATGGTGAAAAGAGAGAAGAAAACTGATAAAAAATCACAACGTTCGAAAGAACAAGAGAAAGTAAAAACGAGATAAAATTAATGAATTATGGACTTTAACACACAGCGTTAATCATGGAAACGAAATTAAAAATAAACAACGTTGATGCCACGAATGTTAAATAGCGACACAAACTATGCCTGATGCGCTTAGTGCAAAAACAAACTATAGTAGCCCCCCAGTGGCTCAGCGGTATGTCTGCGGACTTACACGCTAAAATCCGGGTTTCGATACCCGTGGTGGGCAGAGCACAGATAGCCCATTGTGTAGCTTTGTGCTTAATTCAAAACAACAACAACAAATTATAGTAAGTAAAATAACTAGTGGCAGTACAATATTTTCAAGTCCTAAAACACTTAAATAAACAATGAACAAAGCATGAAAGTAACCATTAGCAACAATGAACCTACAATAAGATTTTAAAATGCCACTATAAGAACATTAGCCCAAGTGAACGTAATAATGATACTAGTATAAAGAATGAGCCTATTTTGGGCAGGTTATTATTAATCTGATACGGGTATAAACAGAGGTACTTGTGTTAGGGTCATTACGACATTTCTGTAAACAAAGTTATCCACAGAAGATTATTAACATATCGCTGTAAACAATGAACATAGTTTACAGCTTATTATGATACCAATAAACATTGTAAACAATGGGTTTATTGTAACATTTAGTATGATTTCAGCGTAAACAAAGACTTCGGTAGGAAGATTTAAATTGTATCGTAATGAACACGTGCGTCTGTGTTTATGCTTTTGAGGCAAAACCTCGTCGGGCGAATTGCCGTGTTCATCAAAAGAAACCGAACCCTTTGATTTTAGCGTTTTAAATCCGAAAACTCAACAGAGGGCGTGTTGCTAATGTAACGTTTTGAAACAACATAGAACCAGTTGGTCCATCTCGACTTTTCAGTCTTCCAAACAAAAACTATTATTAAATATTTTTTTTAGATCTTAAAGCTAACTCTTATCTCTCATAAATTTATCAAGTTTTCTCGTGATAGTTTAGAGTGTATAACGTGTGAGTTACACATATTCCTCTTTTACTTAGTTTTTATTCCAAGTTTTTAAAGGTTTCAAACAGTCCTTATTACATCTAAATGTAATCGTGTCACTGTTTTGTTAGTGCGCCTTCTAGTGTATGGGTATTAACACATGTTGCCGGACGCATATCTTAGCGACGAGAGTACAAACGGGTAAGGGATTGTAGGGGCGTTGCATTTAGATGTCAGGTTATTAATTATTAACCTTTATGATAAGCAAAACATTTTTTATGACTGTTAATTATTTATATATATATATATGTAAAAACGACTGGTTTGGGTTAAGAAAGTTTTTTATTTAGAGGATTGAACAATGTTTCGAACTTCTTCGGTCACCATCAGGCTCACAAAGAAAGAAAGAGATAACTGACCGATAACTGACCACATGTTTGAAGGGGTTGTGTAACTGAGATCTACAGAACACATACTTAACTTTCTCAGTCACGTTAACTCTATGAATCCCAACATTAACTTCACATGTGAACAGGAAGAAAGCAATCAAATATCATTTCTTAACCTCAAAATTACAAGAACCGATACACAATTTAAAACAGAAATCCACCGAAAAATCACCCACAGTGGACAATACATTCCTTGGGACTCAGCACATGAAAAAAAACAAAATCTCAACAAACTAAGAAACAAAATAAACATAGCCATAAAAACTAATCTCGCCAGATAAAACTGACAACTAATTAGACAAAATAAAACAATACTTCATCAACATCAATAAGTTTCCTCCACAAACCGTAAAAAATATTATACGCACACTCCTAGACAAAAAGCAAAATCAAGTAAATATATCTCACGAATCAAAAAATCATGAAACCATATACTGCTGTATACCATATATTCCTGACATCAGCAGAAAAATAACCAACATTTGGCAACAACTAGTAACAAAATATGACATTCCAGTTAATACTAAATTTATTCAAAAACCAGGCACAAAACTGAGGTCTATACTATGTAAGAACTACACTGACAAACACCACACCAACATTATTTATAAAATACAATGTGATAACTGCCACGACTTCTATATTGGAGAAAGAAGTACAAAAATGGAAACCAGATTCAAAGAAAACAAAAAGTCACCTTCACACGTTTATGAACACTGCAAAACAAAAAACCACAACATAACCATAGAAAACACCGAAATACTAAATAAAGAAACAAATATAAACAAACGCAAAATTAAAGAAGCCTTACTTATACAACAACTCAAACCCAAAATAAACCAATACAAAGGAACACTTTTATACCTATAATAATAAACATAATCAAACATCTAAGCACGCCCTCTACATTCCTACACTCAGTTACACAACCCCCATTAAACATATGGTCAGCTATCGGTCAGTTACCTCTTTCTTTCCTTGTGAACCTGATGATGACCGAAGAGAGTCGAAATGTTGTTTGCTCCTCTGCATAAAAATTTTTTCTCAATCCAAACCACCTGTTTTCACATATATATTTTTCTCTACAACTAGGTTTTCTCGTCATCACTCATAATTATAAATACGCTCCCTCATGACACAGACATTCATATTTATATGATAAGTGAAACATTTCTCTTTGGCTGTCAATTATTTATTAATAAATAAGCTCCTTCATTACATATATATATATGTTTATATGATAAGTGCAAAATTTCTTTATGACTATTAATATTTCTTTACCTTTTTTAGTTGGCATTTGAAACCTTCGATTCAGAATTGTTACAATCAATAAAATAGAACTATTTTTTTCGGCGAGTTGGACCAATCAAATTATTCGATGGAGTTAAAAGGTGTAAGAATCACCGAAAGTCCGTAAATAGCGCGACACACGAACAGTGTATTAATCAACTGTACCTTGTTCTGGTAAATGGTTCCAACAGAGCACCGTTTCCAAGGTGAATTGCTGGGAATCTGCAAGCCATGCTTTATGTTTTTTTGGTAACGGGGATTTAGTTTAATCACAGAGGAGAAAGCAAGTCATTAAAGTATATTATTTTCAGGCTAAACATTTGCCCTAAATACAGTTATTATCTCAGTATCTTAACTGTGCTCTGAAAGGAATGGAAACCTTTACAGCTAGTGACAGCGGAGTTCAAATGATAAAACAGCTACGCCTTTCAAATCGTGTTTTCAGAAATAGGAAATCGACCCAAAATTTAGTGAAAGTAGTAATGCTTAGAGGCAATATTTTTTACCTTTCTAAATAACATTCAAATACACTTAGAAACTCATTGTTAAAATAATATAAAGTAACAGTTATTTATGAAAAAAAGTAAATCATAAAAAAAATATTGAAAGGATGGGAAAAAATGAGATAAAAATAGTTGCAAATGCAGGAAGAAAAATAAAAACAGTGTGGGAAAAGCGGAACTTGGGGTGAGGACATTAAAAGTATGAAAAAAAGACAATACGTTAATGTAAATAAAATACAAGATAGGGAACACAGAGCCAGAAAGTTACAGGGAAACAAACGACCAACGACAATATGGGACACAGAGCCAGATAGTTACGGGAAAACAAACGATCAAAGACAATATGGGACACAGAGCCAGATAGTTACGGGAAAACAAACGATCAAAGACAATATGGGACACAGAGCCAGATAGTTACGGGAAAACAAACGATCAAAGACAATATGGGACACAGAGCCAGAAAGTTACTGGAAAACAAACGATCAAAGACAATATGGGACACAGAGCCAGATAGTTACGGGAAAACAAACGATCAAAGACAATATGGGACACAGAGCCAGAAAGTTACAGGAAAACAAACGATCAAAGACAATATGGGACACAGAGCCAGAAAGTTACAGGAAAACAAACGATCAAAGACAATATGGGACACAGAGCCAGAAAGTTACAGGAAAACAAACGATCAAAGACAATATGGGACACAGAGTCAGACAGTTACAGGAAAACAAACGACCAAAAACAATATGGGACACATAGCCAGAAAGTTACAGGAAGACAAACGACCAAAGAAAAGATAATACTTCGGAGGTAAACTTTAAAAATAGGATTATTTATTTATTGAATTTCACTGAATACTCTGGGACAATCTCACCTAGCCGTCCCTTATTTATAACTGATAGATTAGAGCAAAAACATCGAGTTATCTCACCCACCAACAATTCTTGAACTATACTTTTCCAACAAAAAAGTGAAATTGATTTTCACATTATAGTTTTCTCACAACGGATAGAGTGAATGTGTTCGGTGACAGGTTTTGAACTCGTGACTCGCAAATTTCGAGTCGACTGCCCTAAAGTGCCCAAAAACGAGAAATTTGAAACAGAATGAAATACACGAGAGAGAGTAATCACAAAACAAAGAAACTCATAAAGTTGCAGAAGAAACAAAGCAAGGTTATACGTTGTAAAAAAAACAAAACCACACATCACGCGAAACCAAGTAATACGTTTAATACGTCAAAGAAGACAATAAGTTTATTTGTTAATAAATGCCGCCTCCATACTGCCCAATGACAGTCAGCTTTTAGCGATATAAAGTCAAGGCTTACCACTGAGCCACTAGAGTGGGGTCGGAAGAGAGTGAGTATAACAGAATACGGTAAATCACTAGAAAAATAATTTTCTAAGTCAAAGAAGAAAAAGTAATTTAAGAATACCTAATATAAAAAGTCAAATGGAGTAAAAAATAAGTGAACATAAATTATGGTAGAAAAAATATTGATATTAAGTATTCAGAATGGTAAAACTAAAGATCATAAGTCAGAGCAGAATAAAACAAAACATGGCCACCAGAAAGAAAATATATATCGAAATGTAGCAATGTAAATAAACGGCAAATATATAAAAATGTACCTCAAACAAATCTCTGGACAGTAAATTATTGTAAAAAGAAAAATAAAGAAGGAAAATTATACCATCATATTACATGACATTACGTCACAAAATATGTGTAAGGGAGTAAGTTCAAAGAAAATTCAAAAGTAAAGTAAAAAAAAGGGAAAAACCATTAATCACATGGCAGCAATTTGGGGGATTTAAAACAATAATAACACAGTAAATCATGGGAGAAGAAAGCACGAGACAATGGCTAACAGGACATTAAATCAAGATGGAAAACAATTGGTGAACTGAGACATGAAATACAAAGCAATAAAAACCCTAAAACAGTTGGATACGTGATAGAAAAAGTAAAGAATCTTGGCCATAAAATGAAATTGCAAGACACTGCGTGAGGGCGCTCTACTCGTAATCTGAGGGTCACGTCACACTAAACATGCTCACCCTTTCAGCCGTTGAGACGTTATAATGTGACGGTTATTTCCATTATTCGTTGTTAAAAGAGTATCCTAAGAGTTGGAGGTGGATTGAGATCATTAATTACCTTACCTCCAGACTTATACTGCTAAATTAGGGACGGCTAGCACAAAATTAAAAAGAAACGAAAAAGGAAGAACATAAATAACTGATAAAAAACACATAGCTGTGAGTCTTGGATGGAGCAGAAATGGGGCAGCAAATCACCAACATGAAAAGATACTGAGCAGTAAGTCACTGATAATATAACACAATACAATAAAACACTAAATCACCAACATGAAAAGCTACTGAGCAGTAAGTCACTGATAATATAACACAATACAATAAAACACTAAATCACCAACATGAAAAGCTACTGAGCAGTAAGTCACTGATGATAATACACAATACAATAGATCACTATTTGGATAAAACAGAAGACCATGATTGACAAAGAAACTAAGTAGTAAGTAACTAAAGGGAAAAAATACAATGTTATAAGTCACTAATTGACAAAGAAACTAAACATTAAGGTCAGTGATAACGAGAAAACCCACTTGTAGAGAAAAATATATGTGTGTGAAAACGGGTGGTTTGGGTTGAGAAAATTTGTATGTAGAGGAGCAAACAACGTTTCGACCTTCTTCGGTCATCGCCAGGTTCACAAAGAAAGAAAGAGGTAACTGATCGATAGCTGACCACATGTTTGACGGGGTTTGTGTAACTGAGTATAGGAATGTAGAGGGCGTGCTTAGATGTTTGATTATATTTATTAATATAGGTATAAAAGTGTTCCTTTGTATTGGTTTACTTTTGGCTTGAGTTCTTGTATACGTTGCACAGCTCCCTTCATCAAACATGTGGTCAGCTATCGGCCAGTTACCTCTTTCTTTCTTTGTGAACCTGAAAATGATCGAAGAAGGTCAAAACGTTGCTCGCTCCTCTACACAAAAATGTTCTCAACCCAAATCAGCTGTTTTTGCAGATACATTTTTTTCTAAATAGTAAGGTATTAATGGAAAACGACACAATGATGTGAGTCACTGGTTGACAAAGACTAAGTAATCAGTTACTAATGGAAAAAGAGACAATGTTGTAAGTTACTGGTTGACAAAGAAACTGAGAAGTAAGTTTTTAATGAAAAAATATACGATGTTCTAAGTCACTGATATGAAAATAACAAAGGTAGCAATTCGATGATGGGTAATTACTCACGTAATACAAAAAGTAAAATTGTCTTGCATGGCCTAGCGCGTAAGGCGTGCGACTCGTAATCCGAGGGTCGCGGGTTCGCGCCCGCGACGGGCTAAACATGCTCGCCCTCCCAGCCGTGGGGGCGTTATAATGTGACGGTGAATCCCACTTTTCGTTGGTAAAAGAGTAACCCAAGAGTTGGCGGTGGGTGGTGATGACTAGCTGCCTTCCCTCTAGTCTTACACTGGTAAATTAGGGACGGCTAGCACAAATAGCCCTCGAGTAGCTTTGTGCGAAATTAAAAAACAACAACAAACAAACAAAAAGTAATAAGTCACTAATGAAAGGAAACATAATACATGAAGTCACTGATCGGGAAATACACAAGGATGTGAGTTACTGGTGAAAAAGAAAGGAAGGAAGTTATTTACAGATGGAAAAAACAGGGACATGTGACGGTAAGTAAGTAATGGAAACAACTCAATGTAGTAAGTCAATGATGGAATTGATGAGAAAATACACAAGGATGTGAGTTACTGGTGGAAAAAAAAGAAAGGAAGTTACTTACAGATGGAAAAAACAGGGACAGTCAGTTATGGAAAAAAAGTTGCCATGAGAAAATACAAAAAAACAGATATTCTGTGATAGAAAAAGATTTAAGTCAGTGATGAAAAAACAGACATCACTCAACAGTAAGTTAGAGTTTTGAAACTATAATAAACAGTTGATGTCAAGAAACTAAACAGAAAGAGACACACAATATTTTAAATCTTATAACACCAGATTATCACGAGCATGATGAAAGATAAGGATATGTCATCATGTGAACATGAAGACAGAATAGTAATTATTAACAAGTAATTGGTAAAGAAGCATGTGTAGTAATACATCAGTCACATTATAATTACAACATTTCGTGCAAAGTAATCCTTTTATCAACACCAGATCTCTTCAGCCCGGTTGAAATAATGCGATGGGGTTGAGACACTATTTAGTTCCTTTGGTCTGAAAATTACTGATGAAGTGTACTTTTTCATGAATTTTGTCTACATCATAACACATCAGAATCAGTGTTAGAATTATTAAAAAGGTAGTATATTTTTTAACAGGCTATTTATCATTATTATTGCTTTTACGAATTAAATTATTCATTATTCAGAAAAACTGACGAACCAGTAAGCTGATCTTCTTGACCTTTGAACGGATCAAACGACTATATCACCTATAGGAGAAAACTGCGCATTGGTAATAATTGATAAAAAAATCCAGTTAGTCTAAGTAATAATTTATTACGAACCACTATGGTGGTTCATAATAAGGATCGCACATTAATTTGTTTGAAACTCAAATGGAACATTCGGACAAAAAAAAAAAAATTTAAAAGCAGACTAACACTTGAAACAGCATTAAAAACTTTCCTTTTCAATAATCGAGACCAATGAGTAGACAAAATTAGGAATTTTCTCATTCCTTCGTATCATTATTGATGTTTGACAAGTCAACAGCGAGATTGGGAGAATATTTTGCACATAAAAGACAGGTATACTGTATGTAGCATTGCGAATATTCATGAGCTATTAACAAATTGATTTACGTGCTTATAAAAGCACAGTGGATACAATGATGTTCTGAGCGGCATCTTTTGTACTCAACGAGTGTTGAACGCTTTAATACTCGAAACCTCAGGCACAAAGCTACCAGGCTCACCAAGTATTTATTTTGACAGACATGTAGTGTTATTTAAAGCGATTATTTCGATATAGTTGTTTTATCTGAAAAGGATGTTTTACTACTTGTAAAATTTTACAGATATTTTTGTGGGTGATGTGTCTCACTTTAGACATATATTTGCCCAGTGCTTTACGGTACAAAAAGCCAACATAAGAGATAATTAAACAATTGAGAATTTAAAACCTGCAAATAGAAAACGGAAGAAAGTAACCAGAAAAGGCTGGATATCGGCTTCTTACAATTTACTTAAACTACAAACGCCGACGGCCTGGCATGGCTTGGTGTATTAAGACTTGCGACTCGTAATCTAAGGGTCGCGGATTCACATCCAGTCGCACCGAATATGCTCTGCTGTTTAGCCGTGGGGGCGTTATAACGCGTTGATCAATCCCACTATTTGTTGATAAAAGAGTAACCCTGGAGTTAGCTGTGGGTGGTGATGACTAACTGCCTTCCTTCTAGTCTTACACTGCTAAATTTGAGACGGCTAGCGCAGATAGCTATCGCGTAGCTTTGCGCGAAATTCAAAACAAAAACTTTCAAGATAGTGTTTTGAGAAGACGTTCACATTTTGTTGTTACATACCAGTACATATCTTTATTGTGAGTTGTGCATTTGTTATGTATTTTGAATAAGTTGAGTGCAGTGATTGAATAGAAAAAACAACATCCATTGCATCAGTAAACATATAACATTAACGCACAGTTGAATCATTATGTAAATAAGGCGTGCGAGTCGTAATCTGAGGGTCGCGGGTTCGTATCCCCGTCGCGCCAAACATGCTCACCCTTTCAGCCGTTGAGGCGTTATAATGTTACGATCAATCCCAATATTCGTTGGTAAAAGAGTAACCCAAGAGTTGGCGGTGGGTGGTGATGACTAGCTGTCTTCCCTCTAGTCTTACACTGCTAAATTAGGGACTGCTAGCAAAGATAGCCCTCGAGGAGCTTTGTGCAAAATTCAAACAAACAAACAAACATCATGTAAAAATTATATTCTTAAGCCTAGAAATATTGACTACATTATTTTTTCAAGCTACAAATATCTATTTTCACTCCATTAAAAGTATTGTAAACATGGAATCAAAACAGGGATTTGTGTTTTGAGAAAATAGTATAGACAGTTTTTTAGCCTAGTTTGTTTACTTTTCTATTTTTTTTAACAGTCCGTAATTCAAAGCTTGAAAATATAATCCTTGCATTCTAATTTAACTTGTTTCTGAACTTATTGGACGATCCCTGTTCACCATCCTGAATTAACAACTGTTACTGATGTTGTGGTAATATATCAGCACATCATAGCATCTATTATTTAAGGAATAAATCAAGTCAGGGAAGAAAATACTTGACGACGAGAATTTCTGTTTGTTTTGAAATTCGCGTAAAGCTACACGAGGGCGATATGGGCTAGCTGTCCTTAATGTAGCAGTGTAAGGCTAGATAAAAGGCAGCTACTCATTATCACCACCCACCGCCAACTCTTGGACTACTCTTTTACCAACTAATAGTGGGATTGAACGTCACATTATAATGTTCCCAGAGCTGAAAGGCGAGTATGTTTGGTGCAATGGGAATTCGACCCTGCGTTCCTCGGACTACCAGTCGAACGCCTTAACCAACCTGCTCGTGCCGGGCCAGATGATGAGAACACCTTTGAAATAAAAATGTATCTCAGAACAGCTGGGATATGTTTGTTTGTTTGTTTGTTTTAATTTCGCGCAAAAATACACGAAGGCTATCTGTCCCTAATTTAGCAGTGTAAGCCAAAAGGGAAGGCAGCTAGTCATCAGCATCCACCGCCAACTCTCGGGCTACTCTTTTACCAACGAATAGTGGGATTAACCGTAATATTATAACGTTCCTATGGCTGATATAGGTATTATTGATAAGCAGAAAATAACGTTTCGACCTTCCTAGGTCATCTTCAGGTTAAAAAGAGACGATTTTGTTTGTTTTGTTTTTGGAATTTTCCACAAAGCTACCCGAGAGCTATCTGTGCTAGCCGTCCCTAATTTAGTAGTGTAAGACTAGAGGGAAGGCAGCTAGTCATCATCACCCACCGCCAACTCTTGGGCTACTCTTTTACCAACGAATAGTGGGATTGACCGTCACATTATAACGCCCCCACGACTGAAAAGGCGATCATGTTTGGCGCGACGGGGATGCGAACCCCAGATTACGAGTCGCTCGCCTTAACACGCAACAAGAGACGAATATACATTCTCATGTGTTCGAATTCATTCCTCTGCACTTTGACGTACAGATGGTAAGGCCCAGCATGTCCTGTTGGTTAAGACATTCGACTCGCAGTCAGCCTGTCGATGATTCGAATCCTGGTCCAACCAAGCTTGCTCGTCCTATAAGCTTTGGAGGGGTTGTAATGTGACGATTAATCCCGCTATTTGTGGTATAAGGCAACCCAAGCGTTAGCGGTGGATAGTGTCATCTAGTCCGCCTTTTTTCTAACCTATCACTTAAATTTCTGCAGGTTTAAGACACCACATAAACCGGGTTTTGATATCTGTGTTGGAAAAAAACAACAACACGTGTGGTCATTTGCGTTGGTTTGCACTGAACAAAACCGAATCGCTTCCAAATTTAGACGGCTGGCGGAGTTATCTATTGGGTAGTCTTGCACGAACTTGAACAAATAAGCAAACTGTATTTACGGTAAACATGATTGAACATTCAAACAACAACAAGAGTAACAACTGCTCTTTGAAGAACTACCGTGCGTTAAAAAAACGTGTAGGAAAAGTAATTTGATTTTTAACTCATTTTTCAGGAAATAGAAAGCGCTATTCCAAGTCTTATCAACAGAAACTTGTTTTCATTGTTTACTTTACTACACGTTTTTCTTCGTGTCTGTAAACGTATTTTTAACGAACTTGTTATTTTGTAACCAAAACTGTGGTCGCTCAAAGCGTGTATGTGTTTTATCTTATGGCAAAACCACTTCGGGCTATCTGCTGAGTCCACCGTGCTCTCACGAAAACCTACACTGATATCAACAGTCAGCTGGTTAGTGATGGTGGAATGAAATCAGTGAACAATCCAAATAAGCTAATTAATTAATTTTATATTGGGGTAATAGAGCTTAAAAAAAACAACTAAGTTATTTAACTGGGCAAAAAAAAATATTTTATCAGAGCTTTAATCGAGAGCGCATTAACTCCACGTTCGAGCAGTGAAAGTACCGTAGAAAGCAGGTAACTACGCAGCTACGAAAGCTACCCGAGCAGAAAGGGATGGGGCGTTCACCCCATTATTAAAGTCTACTGTTTCTTCCGTTCTGCGTTGTCATCCTGTTTAAAAAGGACAAACGTAAAAAAAAGAAAAAAAGCTCAAACTGGAGAGCTCACTGTAGACAATCGGAATATGAAAAATGCATGCGCGTGATAAAACCCATTGTTATGTAAAAATTTCAAAACTGATTTTTTTCTTTCTGCTGCGTGGAGATAGGGGGGACGTAGTAGTTTTAGTTTCTACAGATTATGGATGTCAAGAGGTAATAAGTGTGTGTACGTGGACATTCTTTACACAAGGTAAATACTGTTTTAATAACCACACACACAAAAATGTAGAATAACTTCAGCCCCCTAGTGGACATTTTTTGCACAAGGTAAATATCGTTTTACTAGTCACACGCACAAAAATATAGAATATCTTCAGCCCCCTAGTGGCACAGCGGCATGTCTGTAGACCCGCACCGCTAAAACGTGGGTTTCGATATCCGTAGTAGGCAGAGCACAGACAGCACATTATGTAGTTTTTGTTTATATGTTTGTTTTGTGAATTTCGCGTAAAGCTACTCCAGGGTGCCCTCCGCTAGTACAGCGGTAAGTCTACGGATTAACAACACTAAAATTAGGGGTTCGATTCCCTTCGGTGGGCTAAGCAGATAGCTCGTTGTGGCTTTGCTAAAAGAAAAACACATAAACGAGGGCTATCTGCGCTAGCCGTCCCTAATTTTGCAGTGTAAGACTAGAAGGAAGACAACTAGTCATTACCACCCACCGCCAACTCTTAGGCTACTCTTTTATCAACGAATAGTGGGATTGACCGTAATATTATAACGCCCCAACGGCTGAAAGGGCGAGCATGTTTGGCACGATCGGGATTCGAAACTGCGATCCTCAGATTACAAGCTGAGTGTCTTAACCACCTGGCCGGTTAAAAAGTACAAAGTTATAAATTATATCGAGATAATTTAATTTAAAAACTTTAAGAAAATTTAAAAAACTCACATGCGTTATGAAGAAACTTTAATATATCACAATTTTTTAAACCAATCGAACGTAACAGCAGAGAAAGTGAATGTTAGTTTCTAAAACCAAGTTTTAGAAGATGATTCATAGAATTCTCAGTTACATTTGACTGAAGCAGTCCCAGATACTTGGTGAAGCATAGGAAATAGCGCGACTTAGTGGAATTCCGTAAAAGTTGCATTTTTAGGTCTTAAAAAAACTCCCACTTTTCCTAGCTCGAATGACTAAGTAAGAAATGTAAAAATAATGAAACAGACTGACATAGTTCTAGTTTCATGTAAAGTTTTAGCCTAATAGAGTTAGAGAAATTGAATGTAAAGTACGCCATCGGTCCTCTTTTTATTTAAAAGAAAAGAAATAAATAGGTAACGATACGTCAGTCGTATGAAAATATAATACACCTTTATCAAACATTCTGATACCCAACGGGTGCAATAGTCGAACTGTTCATGTTCTATTTTTTAAGTTTGGCCAGGGAATTAAGGTACTCGACTCGTAATTTGAGGGTCGCATGTTCGAATCCCCGTCACACGAAACATGCTCGCCCTTTCAGCCGTCGGGGCGTTATAACGTGACGGTCAATCCCACTATTCGTTGGTAAAAGAGTCGCCCAAGAGTTGGCGGTGAGTGACGATGACTAGCTGCCTTTCCTCTAGTCTTAAACTGCTAAATTAGGGACGGCTAGCACAGATAGCCCTCGAGTAGCTTTGTGCGAAATTCAAAAACAAACAAACAGACATTTAAAAAGAAACGCAAATTTATACAGTACCTAAGTTATATCTGTATGATTTTCACATGAATTTGACATTGCAGTTTTTGTTTCTGTTAATAAATTTATCAATATTTTTCGTGCTGGATTAGTAAAAATGCAAATATTTCGTTGTGCACTTTGCGCTTGAAAAGAAAGGCGTGTGTTCTTACCTGCAAAGTTGGGCTATCCATGCCCATCTTGGTTTTCAAAACCCGTATTTTAAAGGAGTAAGCAAATAGAGTTATTGTTGTATCTCCGAACGGCTGGAATGGGTGTTAATACTTTTATTGATCAGCAGAGAACAACGTTTCGACCTTCCTAGGTCATCATCAGGTTTCTCGTCATTATGACTTGCTGTTGAATCATGGCTGAAAGACAACGTTTGATGACCTTACCTTACATAGCTCATTGTTAAACAATTTCCTTTAATTGAGGATTAATGTTGTGATTTGTAAGATTTGATAATTTTTATGTGTATTCCCTGAACCCCTCACTAATTGGAAAACGAATTTTGACTCAACTTGTAAGATATATAATGAAGTAACCGTTGAGGTCATTACTGGAATAAAACTAAACAGCAAAACGTGTGAGATTGATAATTAACCAAATCACATAACAAACCATTCCTTTTTATGTGCATACTTTTAATTAGTCAAATGACTCAAAAATAACCTCTGTTTGTGGGGACAGTTCTAAAATTTTAGCGACTGAACCCAAACCGTTAAAACCTTAGTAAGACCCCAACTTTTAAAATATGCTATTGCGGTTGAAACCAAACTTCAAAAAGGTAAACTGATTGTGTATTTTATATGTTTTTTTTATTATTGTACAAAAAAAAACAAGTGGTAAACTGCGTATATAAATAATCTTAAGCAGAACAATAATTTGTGACTATTATGTCGAAAATGTTCTAGTCTATTGAGGATTTTTGATTTTAACTAAATTGTCTTAGAATACAAATCATTCTTAAACAACCAATTTTTTTCCTACAATACAAATTTTCTGATCCGTTTCGAAATATATCTTTGATAGAGAAATTTAACCAAACATAGAAATTGGCCAAATAACCGAGGATGGAAATGTAACTAGATAACTCAAGAATGGAGATTTAACAACCACAGATGGAGGCGTAGTTAGATAACTAAGAAAGGAAGTGTAACTAGATAACTCAAGAATGGAGATTTAACAACCACAGATGGAGGCGTAGTTAGATAACTAAGAAAGGAAGTGTAACTAGATAACTCAAGAATGGAGATTTAACAACCACAGATGGAGGCGTAGTTAGATAACTTAGAAAGAAAGTGTAACT
The DNA here is from genome assembly GCA_011833715.1 of Carcinoscorpius rotundicauda. Classification (NCBI taxonomy): domain Eukaryota; kingdom Metazoa; phylum Arthropoda; class Merostomata; order Xiphosura; family Limulidae; genus Carcinoscorpius; species Carcinoscorpius rotundicauda. The sequence goes on along the minus strand of CM022403.1, from coordinate 56,672,494 downwards.
AGATAACTCAAGAATGGAGATTTAACAACCACAGATGGAGATGTCGCTAGATAACTAAGAAAGGAAGTGTAACTAGATGACTCAAGAATGGAGATTTAACAACTACAGATGGAGATGTAGTTAGATAACTAAGAAAGGAAGTGTAACTAGATAACTCAAGAATGGAGATTTAACAACCACAGATGGAGGCGTAGTTAGATAACTAAGAAAGGAAGTGTAACTAGATAACTCAAGAATGGAGATTTAACAACCACAGATGGAGGCGTAGTTAGATAACTAAGAAAGGAAGTGTAACTAGATAACTCAAGAATGGAGATTTAACAACCACAGATGGAGATGTCGCTAGATAACTAAGAAAGGAAGTGTAACTAGATGACTCAAGAATGGAGATTTAACAACTACAGATGGAGATGTAGTTAGATAACTAAGAAAGGAAGTGTAACTAGATAACTCAAGAATGGAGATTTAACAACCACAGATGGAGGTGTAGGTAGATAACTAAGAAAGGAAGTGTAACTAGATAACTCAAGAATGGAGATTTAACAACCACAGATTGAGGTGTAGGTAGATAACTAAGAAAGGGAGTGTAACTGGATAACTTAAGGTTGGCAGTAGGGCTGTATAACTAAGAAGGTAAACATTGATGGTTATTCACACAAAACTCTGTGTTTAAATAGCAACTGCGAATTGTTGAACGGTATTAAACAAATAGAAAATAAGTAAAAGCATTTCAGATGTACGTGGTTGCCGAATTTAAATTCTGTCATTGAGCAAACAGATCAACACTTTAAGATCTTGTTCAATTATTGATCGTCTGTTTATTTCATGGTTTTGTTGAAACAACTAAAAATGTCTTTTCTGCAAGAGAATTGGTTGGGAGATTTTAAGAACGTGTTTTTTTACTATTTAATGGCAAGTTTGGTGAAACACTGTTGCAACAACAATTTTCAAAACAGTTCACAACAACGTGATGACAAGGAAGCCAAATACCACGTGTACAAGATAAAAAAGTTCCAGGTGAAACTGCCTTACGACAGCGTATTGTCACGCGCCAGCAAACCGTAGACCGCCCACATTCTATTCTGACTTGAAACAAAGCCTCATTACAAGCACGTAAAAATCGGCCAATTCTCCCAGCCATGGTTGGCTTGCCTTCCATCACGAAGTCTGATGAACAGCTCGCTTCCAACTGTGTACAAAAACCTTTTTGACTGATGCGTGAACCGTTCTAAATTCGAAATATTAGCGCCCCCTGGAAAACTCAGTTATATTTATTTACTGTACAGCTATCCCAGATGTTACACCATTCAGCATCTGGGTGGTGCAAGCACCATTTCACGATAATCAAAGGCCCATCAACTTAGTTACAAAGTAATGACCAAATTGACGTTTTTACAATAAGTACCCTATCGATAACACATTTTCTTGCTGCTTGTCGAATCAAACACATGATTAAGTAAATCGAAACGCAATTGATTTTAACTGTTAAAGCTATTTAAGACGATGAGAAGGAGCGCGGAGTAAGACAGAGAAAAAAAAAAGATGGCATTTATATAAAAAATGGGGGGTAGTCATGGGAGGTAAAAGAGCCTTAATTGTTCTTTTTATTAACACTATACTTATATCTAGTGGCTCTAAAGTCGGTTTGCTTCTGTTTTGAGTTTCGCTAAATGCTACACGAGGGCTATCTGTGCCAGCCGTCCCAAAGTTAGCAGTGTAAGACTAGAGGGAAAACAGTTATCGCCACACATCTTCAACTCTTGGGCTACTCTTCTACCAACAAATAATGGGATTGATTGTCAAAGTATAACGGCTGAAAGGGTGAGCAAATTTGGTGTGACGGAGATTAGATTAAGCGATCGTCATATTACGAGTCGAGCGCTCTAACCATATTTGCAGAATTTATTGATTTGCGATTGCCTTGATGAATATTTCTCTCTGAGATGGTTGGGTCAAAGAGGCGCAATCGAGATTCCTTCATGGTCATTGTATGCAATATGACATCGTGAAATTTGACAAACTGATTTGTTTTTTTGTTTTTTGAATTTCGAGCATGGATACACGAGAATTAGCTGCATTAGTTGTCCGTAATTTAGCAGTGCAAGACTAGAGGGACTGCAGCTGGTCACCACCACCCATCGCCAACTTTTGGGCTATTCTTTTTACCAACGAATAGTGGAATTAACCGTATCATTATACCACCCCCACGGCTAAAAAGAGGAGCATGTTTGGTGTGACGGAAAGTCTAACCCGCGACCCTCAGATGACGAGTCGATTGTCTTAATCAACTCGCCATGCCGGACCTTTGACTAAATGGAAGGTTTCGTCACAGACGCGTATACAGAACTTGATAGTTTGTTTGTTTTGGAATTTCGCACAAAGCTACTCGAAGGCTATCCGTGCTAGCCGTTCCTAATTTAGCAGTGTAAGACTAGAGGGAAAGTAGCTAGTCACAACCACCCACCGCCAACTCTTGGGCTACTTTTTTACCAACGAATAGTGGGATTGACCGTCACATTATACGCCCCCACAGCTGGGAGGGCGAGCATGTTTAGCGCGACGCGGGCGCGAACTTGCGACCCTCGGATTACGAGTCACATGCTTTACGCGCTTGGTCATGCCAGGCCAGAGAACTTGATAGACAGACAGTCTTGTGTTAGAAAGTTTGCAAAAGTTTGTAGGAAAACTGCAAAATTGTTTAAACAGCGACGGGTTTCAATATGAACACGTGCGAGATTAATGTTCATGTTGTTTGTAAAGTGCCGTGAAATAGGTTATTAATTATCAAATGTGTCGCGCCAAACATGCTCACCCTTTCAGCCGTAGAAGCGTTATAATGGGACGGTAAATCCCATTATTTATTGGTAAAAGAGAAGTCCAAAATTTGGTGGTGGGTGGTAGTGACTAGCTGCCTTCCCTCTAATCTTACACTGCTAAATTAGGGACAGTTAGCCCAGACAGCCCTCGTGTATCTTTGTGCGAAATTCAAAAAACAAAACCTTGTTTTGGACTACGCTGTATATATATTAAGCCAATGCTTCACTTTTGTCCGTAAAAGCACAGAATTTATTTGCAATAATAGTTTTCGGGATTGGCGCTGCAATACGACAGTTGCGTTTATTCTGTACTCTCCAACGTAGACCACTTCGTCTCTGCTTAATTGCCATATGCGTGTGTTTATGTCGGCTGAGTAGTGTTGTTTGATTTAAAGCCACGTTTATCTATCTGGTGTGTCCACTGAAAGGGATTCGAACCTGAATTTTTAAGTTTTGTAAGCACGTAGACTTACTGAAGAAGGAATTAACACTGTGAATATCGCGAAGTAGGAAGACGAGCAAAAATAATTTAATTATTTACTTAAGTCGATCCAAAAATGAGTAAAGATTGCAGTCAACTCGTGGACTCGATGCCAAAGCGGATTAATGATCTTATGAAAAATAAATGTGGTCACATCATGAATTAATTTGTGAGTAATTTTTGGATTCTCAGAAATAAGACGCAAAAAATTGAAAAAATCGTAATCTTCCTCCTTGTTTCAATTAGTTTGCACAAGGTTGTCGAAGGGTAATTAATGTCTGTAGTAGCTCTAGTTTCGTTTTAAGGCCTATTATTTTTCTAATATACATTACTGATATTAAAAATGATGTGAATGACACGACCTTAATAAAAGTGACCATATTGCAAGGATTGTGATGTATTGTATGCAAAGGTATCTTAATAGAATAGATTATATTCTGAGGATTGTGATGCATTATATGCAAAGGTACCTTAGTAGAATCCATTATGTTTCAAGGATTCTGATGTATTCTATAGAAAGGTACCTTAATAGAATTGATTATATTTTTAGGATTGTAATGCATTATATGCAAAGGTACCTTAGTAGAATCCATTATGTTTCAAGGATTCTGATGCATTCTATAGAAAGGTACCTTAATAGAATTGATTATATTTTTAGGATTGTAATGCATTATATGCAAAGGTACCTTAGTAGAATCCATTATGTTTCAAGGATTCTGATGCATTCTATAGAAAGGTACCTTAATAGAATTGATTATATTTTTAGGATTGTAATGCATTATATGCAAAGGAACCTTAGTAGAATCCATTATGTTTCAAGGATTCTGATGCATTCTATAGAAAGGTACCTTAATAGAATTGATTATATTTTTAGGATTGTAATGCATTATATGCAAAGGAACCTTAGTAGAATCAAATATATTCTAGGGATTGTGATGTATTGTATGCAAAGGTACTTTAATGAAATTTTGAAATGGTTTTGTTTCTTGTTTAACATAAAGTTACACAATAGTTTATCTGTGGTGTGCTCACCAGGGGTATCAAAGTTACACAATAGTTTATCTGTGGTGTGCTCACCAGGGGTATCAAAATATGGTTCTTAAAGTTAAGAGTCTTCAGACTTAATGTTGAGTCAATGGTCGCTTTCAAATCGTTAAACGTAAAAAAAATTTACTTTTGCTATTGATAAACAGAAAGATTATGTTTTTGTATTCGGTAAAAAAAACAGTTAAAATATCGTATATTAACTGGACGTGCTACTCCTTGTTAGGTTAAGAAATTCCCAATAATGTATTTTAAACAGTTAAAATATCGTATAATAACTGGACATGCTACTCCTTGTTAGGTTAAGAAATTCCCAATGATGTATTTTATCACATACACTCATGAAGTCGTACCAAAGATGATTAGGTAAATACGTTTAAATACTTAGTAATTATTATATACCATATATATTTGTTGGTAAAAATCACGTGCAGAATACCTATGGATATGACGTACATGCTACGCTTGTCAAATTTAGAAACGTAAATTTAATGGATCAGCATTAAAATTCGAGTTTCAACTTTCGCCTATAGAAAGGCGTATTTCGCTTAGTTTTGGAAGCGTTGCACTAAAAAACAACAACAATTAGATTTAACACTCCATATGCCCTAGTCTCCCGTTAGTACAGCAGTAAGTCTACGGATTTGCAACGCTAAAATCAGGGGTTCGATTCCTCTCGGTTGACACAGCCGATAGCCAATGGCTTTGCTAAATGAAACATACCCACTCATCTGCCTTAAGTCAGTGTTCTGTACATATTTTTGTGAGAGTGTAATTCGTCATAACTGTTTATGAGCCTGCCTACATTTGATATATAATTACAGTTTAGGATTTGCAGAGTAGAATAATGAAAAAATATTTTACCAATGAAAATAAGAAATAATTTTTTGACAACTTATAAAAACTATGAAAGTTAGAATATATGCTATTAATCATTATCCTTTAGGTTGAAACTAAATCATCCAAAAATGTACCATAAAAATTATTATATCAAGTTACTAGATGTGGAAAATAAAAATGTGAAACGTTTATAAAATTATTAAGTTTCAGCTTTGTTAAATACAATTTGAAAGGAAATGATACAACTTTGAAATATAGGCTTACCTTAAAACGACAATACAAAATTGGTTAATAATGCAGTATAGTTAACTATAAGTGTGGCCTATTTCCATTTGTAATTCGTGTGATTTGTGTCTAGTATCGTGTATATTAATAATTAACTATAAGTGTTGCACATTTCTATTTGTAATCCATGTGATTTGTTTCTAGTATCGAGCATATTAATAGTTAACTACAAGTGTTGCACATTTTTATTTGTAATCCGTGTGATTTGTTTCTCGTACCTCAATTTAATAATAAAATAAAACGCATTGATCTAATTAGAGGCAAACCTATGATGTTATGACACCTGGTGAAACAAGGTATTTTAATATGTTACGAAAGTTTTGTATGTTAAACCTGTGACAATGTTTGGCCTCTTACTTATACACCAACCTGGTTAAAGTGTCAGATGTAAAATGATTGGTATTGTTCAGGTATAGAGACAGTGTTAACGATGTTATAATTGTTCAAAGTGATAAGTGTTATATTACAACACTTCTTTAAAAACTCATCTGGTGAGAGAAACGCTTAGTCAGATTAAAAGTTTCAATTATTTATTTCATGATAACGTTGTAAATATTCTATCAAAGCATGATTCTACCTTCATAACACATAAACGTTTTAGCCAGCAAACAATATTTTTTAAAAAATAAAAGCGACATTGGGCTATCTGCACTAGCCGTCCACAATTTAGCGGTGTGAGATAAAAAGGAAGGCAGCTAGTCATCACCACCCATCACCAGCTCTTGGGCTATTCTTTTGCCAACGAATAGTAGGACTGATTGTAACATTATAACGCCCCGACGACTGAATGGGCGAGCATGTTTGGTGCGACGGGTATTCGAACTTGCGACCCTCAGATAACAAGTCAAGTGGACTAACCACCTGGACATGCCAGGCCTGAAAGAACGTTCTAGCTTCAAATAAATAATTCAATAGATATCTACATCTATAGCATTCATGAGTTGTAGAACTTCATTCCATATTCATTCTGCTGGTGAAACAACCCATTTCGTATCAAACTATTGAAAGAAATCAAAAACTTATGTTAGCATAATGCCAAGTTTTCACACACCAAAAGCTGGCGAAAAAATAAACCCAACAGACTTAAAAATATATTTAAAATACTGTCATTATGAAAACTTAAGTTAGGATAATGTCCAATTTTCATACATCAAAAGCTTGTGAGGGAATAAACCCAACAGACTTAAAATTTGGGACAGACCATCATATTATAACGCTTCCATGTTTGTTGCGTGAGAGGAATTCGAAGCTGTGACCCTCAGATTACAAGTCGAGTGTCTCAACCCAGTTGGCCATGCCGAGCCTTATTTTTTTTTTATGTGAAACATAATATTCAATTGTTCAATAATTGTTGCAAATATTACTCTAACGAATAAAATGTTTTGTTGGAGAAACCTGGATGAAAGGCTTAGCTACAAAATTATGTTTCCCAGAATGATAAAGAATCATATTGCTGTTTAAAATTTTAGTCTTTGCGGTTGTTATGATAAAACTACAAAATATATCAAGGGAATATATTTTCAGTTTTTCCTTCCTATGTATGATTAATTTTATCGTTGTGCGTGGTTGTTTATTCGGTTGATCGGTTACCTCTCGAGTTTGAAATTTCTGCCGATAGGTTCGTTTCACCAATTAAATGTAACTCAATTTAGTGAATTTCTTGTTCGCCTAATTCTTTAATAAAGTGTCTGTATTCGAATATCATTACATTGAAACTCGTTGTTTATCACGCATATAATAGAATACTTATGACAATATCTATGAAAATTGTAAAAAGGTGCTATTCAGGAATTTCACCTACCAAATGACTGCACTGGACAATAGTGTCTTGCTTGGGGTTTCAGTTCTGATAGATATCAAACTTGTTTCTCTTTTTTGGGGGGTCACAGTTCTGATAGATACCAAAATTGTTTCTCTTGGCTTGAGGTTTCAGTTCTGGTAGATGCTAACCTTGTCTCCCTTGTCTTAGAGCCTCATTTCTGGTAGATATTGAACTAGTCTCCCTTGTCTTAGAGCCTCATTTCTGGTAGATATTTAACTTGACTTAGAGCCACATTTCTGGTAGACATTAAACTTGTTCCCTTGTCTTAGAACATCATTTCTGGTAGATATTGAACTAGTCTCCATTGTCTTAGAGCCTCATTTCTGGTCGACATTGAACTTGTTCCTTTGTCTTAGAGCCTCATTTCTGGTAAATATTGAACTAGTCTCCATTGTCTTAGAGCCTCATTTCTGGTAGATATTTAACTTGTCTTAGAGCCTCATTTCTGGTAGATATCGAACTTGTTCCCTTGTCTTAGAGCCTTATTTCTGGTAGATATTGAACTAGTCTCCATTGTCTTAGAGCCTCATTTCTGGTCGACATTGAACTTGTTCCTTTGTCTTAGAGCCTCATTTCTGGTAAATATTGAACTAGTCTCCATTGTCTTAGAGCCTCATTTCTGGTAGATATTGAACTAGTCTCCATTGTCTTATAGCCTCATTTCTGGTAGATATTGAACTTGTCTTAGAGCCTCATTTCTGGTAGATATTGAACTTGTCTTAGAGCCTCATTTCTGGTAGATATTGAACTTGTCTTAGAGCCTCATTTCTGGTAGATATTGAACTTGTCTTAGAGCCTCATTTCTGGTAGATATTTAACTTGTCTTAGAGCCTCATTTCTGGTAGATATCAAACACGTCCTAGTGTATTGATCCTGATAGGTAACGCACTTGTTTTATTTTATTTGTGGTCTTAGAAAGGATAGATGTCGAACTTCTTTGCTTTTGCTTGAAGGTTTAGTACAGATAGATATAGAATTCGTCTGCTTTGGCCTGGAGTATTAATAATGATAGATACTGCAATTGTCTGCTTTGGCTTGGACTCTGATTACTGATAGATATTGTATCTGATCAGCTACTAGCACCAAACTGTTGTGACGGCTATTCCGTCTACCATTTAAGAAAAATAACAAAGTATCATTAAAGTAACGTATCGAAAGGTTCGAGAAACTCTGAAGGAGCCTTCCGTGTGAAGAGAAGGAGTCGAATGAATCTACAGCTGTCGCTATACTGGCCAATATCTCAAGAGAACCACACTGTAACAACGCGACTAATTGCGCCCACTGGTGCACTGTAATAGAATCAATCTCCTACTTCAGTTTTTCTGCCGGTTTCACGTTACTAAGCTGTCCAGATAGCGAAGATAAACAGCCTGATTATGAGCCCACCACGGTGGCGGGCGCGTGTCAGCTCCGTAACCTGAGATATGATTCGACGTCAAATATCTCGTTAGTTTACAGTTACCGATCTAATCGGATAACTAATTAGATACTAATAGAGCGGGAAGATGCCTGATATAGTCAGTGCTGAATATTAAAAATAAGTGACATCTTTTTTTAGACTTCAGGCGCTAGACTTCTGCCATTGGAACAAAGAATCAAAATCGAAATTTCGTACGCTGCAATAGGGTTCTTTCGTTTCTGAACACTTTGGAAAAACAAGAACACAACATATATACACAACTAAACTGTTACAAAATGTTTTACATGAACATTTTCGAATTAACTTTAACCAGTATTTTACATTTTAATTTCATAAAATTCATGTTTTATATGAACATTTTCGAATTAACTTTAACCAGTATTTTATATTTTAATTTCACAAAATTCTTGTTTTACATGAACATTTTCGAATTAACTTTAACCAATATTTTACATTTTAATTTCATAAAATTCGTGTTTTGCATAAACATTTTCTAATTAATTTTTAACCAATATTTTACATTTTAATTTCATAAAAGTTTAGAAATTAAGAGTTATTTTGTTGATTTCAGTATTTAGTCTTTGCTCTATTCACAGAATTCATAAGCCTAAATTGTAAGGATTATAAAACACTAAAGTTGGATAAAGTTTGTTTGTTTTTTACAGATCAAATGAAGATTATTTCATGAACGACGTTTCGGAGTGTGATGTTTAATCAAGTGGATAAAGTTTGTTTGTTTTTTACAGATCAAATGAAGATTATTTCATGAACGGCGTTTCGGAGTGTGATGTTTAATCAAGTGGATAAAGTTTGTTTGTTTTTTACAGATCAAATGAAGATTATTTCATGAACGGCGTTTCGGAGTGGGATGTTTAATCAAGTGCTGTTCTTTCTCGATAAGGCTCCGCACGGCCAGATGGGTGAAGGCTTTCAACTCGTAATCTGAGGTTCGCAAGTTCTAATCCCCATCACACCAAATATGCTCGCCTTTTCAGCCGTAGGGGCGTTATGATGCGCTAATCAATCACATTATTTATTGATGAAAGAGTAACCCAAAAGTTGACAGTGGATGGTGATGACTGGTCTTACACTACTAAATTAGGAACGCTTAGAGCAGATGGCCCTCGTGCAGCTTTGCGCGAAATTAAAAAAGAAACAAACGATCTGTTAGGTTTCTGTTTCTATGACGACAAGGCAGAAAAAGAGGTTTAGCTCTACTGGGATTTGTTATTTTTGTTATTGATAGATAATTTACAGTAAAGTATTCTGAAAAACGAATCGGAATAAAATCAATATGACTGATGATTGTGTCTCGAATTTCACTTATTTTCAATTCCACTGTACCGTACAGCGAAGAGAAGAACAATTTCTTACACAAAAATAAAAATTGTAACAATTAAATATTTTAATAAAGAATCTAAATTATTACTCCTTCAAAACTGGTTTACAAACATGGCCAGGTGGGTTAAGGCACTCCACTTGTAACCTGAGGGCCCCGAGTTCGAATCCCCGTCACACCAAACATGCTCACCCTTTTAGCAGTGGGGACGGTATAATGTGACTGTCAGTCCCTTTATTTATTAGTAAAAAGTAGTCCAAAAGTTGGCGGTGGGTGACGATGACTAGCTGCCTTCACTCTACTCTTACACTGCTAAGTTAGGGACGGCTAGCGAAATTCAGAATAAACAAACAAATGTTTGAAAATCTCGATATACACTGAGTACATGATTGCTCTACACGTACATATGATACACACCCGAACTTCTTTAAACGTGTGTATATAACACTGAATACAACGTTAGAACAAAGATATTGATTAAAGTTATTAATACGTTGGTCTTAAAAAAATATTGTTAGCAAAATGGATTTTATTAGTCAGAATGGTTGAAAAAGTCTGCTTTTTTAGAATTAAGCACAAAGGTATGCAAAAAATTACCTGCTTACTGCCCAGCACGGGTATCGAAACCCGGTTTTTAGCGGTGTGAGTCTGCAGAGATTCCACTTTGCCATTGTAAGGGGGGGGGTAAAAAAAGATTATATGTTTGTTTTAGCTCTTGAACGAGAAACTTTTAAAACAAAATATTTTCAACATTCTGAGTAACGAAATCCGTAACTATGTAGAACATGGTAGTGGTGTCCTGCTATACCTTTTGTGGAATTTAGTCCTTGTTCCAATATTTATCTAAGTGATAACGTAAGTACGTTACGAATCTATTTTTTAAATGGAAATAAACAAATTACACTGCACAACAAAGTTTTTGCTTCTTGAACACTGTTGGTGTTTCTTATAGATCTGTAGCTGCTGATCACAAAAATCACATCCAAATTTGCCCATCACGTGCCCATCACGTACAGTTTCATCGAAATCTTCAGTTTCACCAGGACATTGCTACAATGGAAAACGATATCAGGGCAACTGGAATCCGTCAATGCTTGCTGACTACTGTTGGACACTGCAACGTGATGCACCGGACATTGAATACAAACGAAAATCAGGAGCAAAACACTTTTAATTTTGTTAAACTCAATAGCGTATTAGAAACATAAACGCAATTAAATAGGTTATTACCGGTAAACAGTTAACAGTCTATTTCTCAGAGTTCCTACGTGATGAAGCAAAACCAGAACTATTTTGTACGTACCCACCAGGTACCTGTCACAATCAGCAGAAACATTTCAGGAAGCAAAACGTTTATAAAAAACTGTTGAGCAGTGCTACGAGAGCAAAGTTACTAGTCATGACTTTAGCAGCTACTTGGCAAGCTTAGCAACATCTAGAATTTTCAAAAGCACCTCGAAATACATCAGCTGCGATAAAACTAGTTGTACTCGAAAGCTTATTACCTACTGAAGAAAGATAGCTGGTGGATGATTGATCAATTGTCTTAGAGTAAGAGGAATGTTAAACAAAGACTGAAGAATTATCCAGGGTCATTATGAAATTGAATACTATACGTCATGAACTAGAAACACTAAAGAAGACCAAAGAAATGATATCCTCAGAAATCCTCCCATAAAATATTGTTATGCAGTGTAATTAACTAAAAAAATTAATTTAGAATTGTAAAGAAAATTTGATCTTAAAACGTTTAATATTCCAATAAAGATTATCTGTAGAACACAAATATATTTACAGACCAATTGGAAAATTTTATTTTACCGATGAATATATGAATAGATCATAACATAACAACGTACATACAGCTGAAAGGGCTAACATCTTTCACGTAGCGGAGTTTCGAACATGCAACCCTTAGATTGTGAGTTGAGTGCCTTAACCACCTGGTGATTTAGGCACTCAACTCACAATCTGAGGGTCGCGTGCTCGATTCTCCGTCACACAAAACATGCTCGTCTTTTCAGTCGTAGGAGCGTTATAATGCGATGATAAATCACACTATTTGTTGATGAAAGAGTAACCGAGAAATTGACAGTGGATGGTGATGATTAGTTGCCTTCCCTCTAGTCTTTTACTGCTAAATTAGGGACCTTAAGAGCAAATAGCCCTGGTGTAGCTTTGCGAGAAATTCAAAAACAAGCAAACAAAACAAATAAGCGGCTGTAAGTTGTTCCTTCACGAAAGAGTTGGATTTTGGAGTGGATCACCTGGATTCTAATCCATTCGATACATCAAAATATTCACCACACTATAAGCTGTGTGTGCGTTATAAAATCGCTAGTCGGTTCCTTGATGTGAATGGTGTATTGTTGATGATCAGAAGTTCAAAATAAGGGACATCGGCAGATATCTTTACTCATAAATATAAGCTATAAAGAGGTCGCTTTTATTTGTACAGTTGACCGACCTATAATTAAAAGGTTTATTCAAATCACTTTAAGTTATTAGATATTTTCATCAATATAGAAGCTATTATTGTTGAAATACTACATGAAAACAAATCTTGGAAGAAGTTTGTGGACGTTTAAATAGACAATTTATGAATTCTAGTGCGTTGTAAAAACAGTAGTTATAAACTCACCTAGGTAAACACAGTTAGACAATATTTAAATTTTGTGTTACGAAAACAACGATGGAAAACGTAAGTACAATTTACTTTATGATCCATTTTGTTTACAACCATTGGGTTTGTCAGTTAAATCCGCAATATTGCTGACTTAGAGATAGTTTGTGTAAAGGCGAATCATTTGCTCAATATGTAAATAAGTAACTAGTTCTATGGATTACAGTATGGCGCGTGCATACAGCTTATTATATACTGATTAACGAAGTGCACTATGAAGGATGAAATAAATCATAAAAATTATAAAAACAATATGAAAATAAATCAATGAAACCATGGTGACATATGTTACCAATATGCTATTGTATTGTTTTAAGTGTATAATCATGAAATAAGACAACACACATTTTAGTGTGTGTGTGTGTGAAAGTTATCTATGTTTAAAAAATGGCGGTAGTATCTTTATATGGGTGGACACAGTGTAGTCTGTGACATGTAGTAATGATATATTTACGTTGTTTGTTTGGTTGGTTTTGAAATTCGCGCAAAACTACATAAAGGCTACTTGCGCTAGCCGTCCCTAATTTAGCAGTGTAAGACTAGAAGGAAGGCAGCTGGTCATCATTACCCACTGCCAACGCTTGGGCTACCCTTTTTCCCAACGAGTAATGGGTTTGGCCATCACATTATAACACTCCCACAGCTGAAAGAGCGAGCACGTTTGGTGCGACGGGGATTCGACCTCGCGATCCTCCGATTACGAATCCACTGCCTTGACCACCTGGCCATCCGGGCATTTACGTAGTTGGCCAATATTTGTATATTAAGAATTTTAAGAAAATGGTATGATTACGTGCAGTTTCTGTTGCAATATTTTGTGATGTGTGCGTCTTGTTTGTTTAGAATTATATTAATTAGTGTTGTAAAAAGAGAGAGGAAAACACAAACACAATACAATTAAAAAACGAACAAAGAGGCAACGCCGAAGATGTTGAATTAAACCAACCGCAACAGACAAGTGACCCCGTGGTCCACCTAGAACCATCTAATGTTCTCAGTCGGAAAGTTCATCCCCCATACACAGGCGAACCTTCTCACCAAGTCGATGTCCTTTCTCAGGTATGCGGGGTCGAACACTGACAGTACTAGGCCCCAAGAACGCTTCACTGGTTAGAAGTTCGACCGCGCGTGAACAACGGAGCCCCCTTTGGCTTCTCTGCTCTACCAAGCGTAAACCTGAGCCAGGCTGTTTCATTGCCAAGGGCTTCGTGTGAAAAATCCGTAGATGATAAAATTCGAAACAGCTCGAGGGAAAAAATAATAAATGTCACGTCTTTAATGTGTCTAAATTCGGACACGAACGTGAAACAACGTTGTGTGTAACGTAGAGAAAAGAAGATAAAGTAATAACAGTCATGTTCTAAGTTCAACTCTTTAGAATGAACTTGTTGTTTACGTTCTTACTTGTTTTTTTTTTGTTTAAGTGCTTTGGGACAAAGCTGTTTGTTTTACTAGAAAACAAAAGCGAGAAATGACAAAAAATTGTAATTAATTAAGTACTTAATAGTAGAGTGTATTTCAAGGAAAACGGAATCACCTTTGCGGAGTTTTTACCACTTTGCATCAAAGGACGATCCACTTGAAACGTGAATGGATTCTTGCCACGTGACATTTGTTTACAGATAAAACATTATGATATACTTCATATCTTAAATACCAAGTTGAAATGTGAAACACAAGACTTTACAGCGCTAATTAAACAGATAAATTGAGAGATATCCACACTAGTAACAACATTCATAAAATTAGGATGAATAGTAAAATTATTGATGCAGTTTTAACAAACAGACGTAAAGACAAACACACAACGTGTGTCATAAACATCATAGAGGTAAAATAGCTATTTGTCTTTTACTGCAGAAAGAAAAAGTATAGAACACACCACATCATTAAATCAAAGCAATTTAAGACGCCACCTCTTGAAAGGTATAAATTAAAATAAACATTTGATAATTTCGCAAAGGAGACAGTGAGAAAGTGAATAGTGACAGAATAAAGCACAGAAAAGATAAATTATGGTATTAGAAACGAAACGAACTAAAAGCATTATTATTTCAATTTAATTGATGTAAAAAGTGTGTATTTATTGATAGTATCTTATAGAGTAGGCCTATTTAGTCATATTACTTTAATTAGCAGTATGTAAAAAAAATATATGCCATATTAGTATATCTTGAACAAATAAGATCCTACAATTATAACTTATGACACAGACATTACTAGGTTGGTGATATCATTGAGATTTACATTTGATAAGTGCCAAGTAAGTAATGTAATTACGGCTTACAATAAACAAGGACCAGGTGGTAAGATATGTTGTTAAAACTCACAGCAGAAGAGTGCCAAGTACGTAATGCCTTTACAGCTTTTAAAATGCAAGAACTAAATGATAAATGATGTCATTTGAATTTAAAGCAAATCACGTTATTATGTGACGTCATTCCAAAAGTAATGTCCAAAAATTTAATACAGAATGTGCATCATCATTTCTGTCCATGTAGAAGGTTTTAATGACTAAAATATCTAGTAGGACGTGTATAAAAATGTTCAATAAAATAAAAGAAACTAATCCAACTTCACTTTTTCAGATCATTAATCAGATTCATCCTCATGAAGATGGATGTGTCTGAGGAGCCCATTAGGCATATAATGCTTTATGGGTTTAAAAATGGTAATAGTGCAGCAGAAACTACACGAAACATTCAAGGTGTTTATGGTGCGGAATCTCTCAATGACAGAAAATGTCGAAGTTCAGATCAGGTGACTACAGGTTAAGTGATGCACCACGTTCAGCTCATTCTGTTGAGTTTAATGATGACTTGCTGCTGGCTGCACTTGATGAAGATTGTGCTGTAACAGTTGGAGAACTAGAACAGAAACTTAATTCAACAATTCACCGTCATCTGCAACAGCTTAGAAAGGTGTCAAAATTTGGAAAATGTGCCCCTATGACTCGACAGATGCCAACCTAAATACAAGAGTGGAAATTTGTACTTCTCTGCACTCTTGTGAACGTAACTCACCTTTTTTGACAGGTTAGTGACTGGAGATGAAAAATGAATATTTTATAAAAATATAAAGTACAACATACAATGACTCAGTGCAAAATGGACCTCTATCTTAAGAAAGTCTTGTTAAGCGTTTGGTGGGATATTGTTGGTGTGATCCATTTTGTGTGGCTGCCACTCAATGTAACGATTACATTAAACTTCTATTTTCAACAGTTAGAGTGTTTGAATTTGCACTGAAAGAAAGAGGCTTGCTTTGATCAATCGTAAAGGTGTTGTGTTACACCAGAATAATGCATGGCCTCATACAGCAAGGATCACATCTGTAAAGACTGAAGAGCTAGACTTGGAAAACACTTCCATATCCTCCTTATTCTCCAGACCTTGTCTCATCTGATTATCATCTATTCTGAAGTTTGCAGAACTCTCTTGATGGAAAAGAGCTTGGAACGCATAAAGATGTCAAAACTATCCTCTACATTCTTTTCCTCCAAACCCCAAGAGTTTCACAGAAGTGGCATTTAGAAGATTGTGAATCATTGGCAGGAAGTAATTAATAATAATGGAACATACGTTATTGATTAAAAACATTAAAAGCGTTTGAAATCCTTTTCGTTTTTCTGAACCTAAAATCGGACATTACTTATTGACCTGATTGACCACAGTAAATATAGGACCAGGCGGAAAGTCCTGCTATTGTAAAGGAAAGGAGATACAGGAATGGAAAGGAACGACAATATTTTACTTTTAAATGAAATAAAATATTTTGTAAGTTCACAAATCAGAAGGAAAGGTTATGTTATTTACCTTTATTTAAAATCCAGTTTCATCAAAACCTGGTTTCAGCACGTTATTTTGTTTTTTACAGTATTTGACATATTTTGACAAATAAGTATATATCAACATGATATTTTGAGCTTGACATATCTTAACAAATAAGTATTTATCAGCGTATTACTAGACGATATTATTAGAGGACTAACTCCATTTTAAGTAACAATAGAGGACATTATCAAAGTAAATAAATTTTCGACAGTTTTTATTTAATGTTCAGTGTATTGGTAACTGTGGTGCACAAAATATTTCAGGTCGAGAAATTGGATTACTTTGTTTATCAAAAACCACGAATACAAGCTGGATGATTTGACCAAACTTGCCGTAGAGACGTTACATGTACCCATTTGAAATGAGGAAACTCTCGAGAGAATAACAACAACAACGTCATAGCGTGGCCTGTGTATAGATTCGAGATCTTGTACTATCAAACACGTTTCTCGCTCTTAGTTATAAGTGCCTTATTTGATGGCCGAATGCGGGTAGGTGGTTAGCATATTGAAATGGCCAGTTGAGGTTTTGTGGTTCGAGTTCCGCCACGGCAACAAATGATCAAATATCAAAAGTAGGGCTCAAACCCCCAATGATCTGACAAGAGAAGCTCGAGATTTTGATGATAGAAGAGTTGACGAGTTGCATTCTGTCCAGTCTAATGCTTCAAAAATAAATACAGCCATCTGAATTTGTTTCCCTTTTGCTTTGCGGGAAATACGACAAACAAACAACAAGTTATAAGATTGACAGATTCCGCTAGCGATCTGCTGCCCTCTCTGAGTCCACACTTCAAAGGTTAGAACGACAGTATTTCAATACTGATCTGGCCAACGAGTCCAGATAAAAAAACTAATAAATGAGATGAACAAATTCTTTGAAACATTTTGGTGAAATATGTCCAGTATATTCTGGACCGGCAAATCAGAAAAAAATGAGTTAACAGTACTTTAACAGCTAAATATTTTAGTTTACCTAAATTATAAGTTAATACAAACAACAGTTATGACAAACGGACTTAATCAGTATCTAAAATCAATTAAAGAATACAGAAATAAATATCCGGCACATAAAAGACCGACGATTCTTCTAAGAAATGTCTGGACGTCAGTATTTTGTTTGCTCCAAACTTTAAGGAAAAACTATCAAATGAAGTCTATTTAGTATATCTATGAAGCCAAAAAAAAGCAAGCTATTAGTTGAAACAATAAAAACTATGCATAGTGTAAGGAATAAAATATAGTGTGATTTTATTGTTCATTTTAATGGGGAAATTGTGATTTTTAATTTCATGGTTAAATCGTTCAATCGCAATAGTTTGATCTTATGTTGAAATCTATGTTATATTTAATTTATTATTTTCCTACAAACTTATTTATAGCCGTCATATCTGATTGTGAGAGGTCAACATTAGGAGGGTCAATATTTCATCAGATACTGGTGAATTGGGTATTAAAATATTAATATGACGTTTATTTTGTATCGAATAAAACATTTTATTTCGTGTAATATACATATGTTTGTTTTATTGACACGATTAACAAAACCAAGATGAACTTGTGTTGATTTTGTATATAAAAGCGAGAGAAAAAAGTGGGGTGGGTGATTTTAATTTCGCTCAAAGCTAATTTAGCAGTGTAAGACTAGGGAAGGCAGCTAGTCATCACCACTCACCACCAACTCTTGGACTACTCTTTTACCAACGTAGAGTTGGATTGATAGTAACATTATGACGCCTCAACAGCTAAAAGGGCTAGAATGTTTCGTGTGACGGGATTCGAACCCATGACTCTCGGTATTACGAGTCGAAGGCCTTAACCACCCGGCCATGCCAGGTTGGAAGAAAGAGGGTAGGAAAACATTTAATGTTGTTAAGTTCACTTGGTTCTTCGTCTATTGGTGTTTTATTGAGGTTAAAGGTCATCCAGAAATATTGGTTTGTTAAACCTCCCGAAAAATGTTGTTTAATGTTACTTATTTACGATAAAAATAGCGTATACTTATCGTCTTTAAAAACAACAAACTTGATTCTTTACAAGACAGTTTAAAGTTTCTTGACACTTTTGCAATGTGTTACAATGATATCCATCTGCCACGTAAGTCTTTTCGACTCTGAAAAAGTCATGTCGATGACATTCAGTACTCGATGTCTAATACATACACAGTTCCTATCGAGATAAAGTAAAAAAAATTGCTCTCGGTGAATTTATATCGAAATAACATGTAGATTGACTGCTTTACTCATAAACGTCGTGGATATATACTTCATAGTGTTTTCACAGTGTCGTTCCAGTAAAAAGTTGTTTAACTTGCTGTAAAAAAAAACCTTTAACGATTAGAATTCTGCGTAATCAGGTTTATTTCTGTCATTAACCAAATCATAAAAATATATGTAATTTCTGATGAACTGGTTCACTTCTTCATTGTCTCCATATCAGTTTATTTTCTGCCAACTTTTCGTCAGACATTCATCGTTATTTTTAGTTTTTTTTTACATGTTTTGGGGTTTAATGTCTTGTCTAAAAAAACTATATATTTATTTTTTTCGAATTTAACAGGCTTTCATCTTCACTAGTATGTATTGGATTTCGATAATTTTAACAATAAGGAGGCATGGCCTGATCAGGTGATCAGGGCTCTTAATCACAAACTTGGGTTGCAGGTTTGAAACTTCTTCCCGCCAAACACGCTCGCCCTGTTAGCCGTAGAGGCTCCATAATGTGCCCTCAGTGCTACTATTCGTTGGTAAAAAGCGTAGCCTAAAAGACTAGCTGCCTTTCCTTCAGTCTTACACTGCTAGATTAGGGACGACTAACATAGATATTCATCGTGTAGCTTTGCGCGAAACTAAAAAACAACAGCTGTTGAGCCTTTATTTTAGTGCTGAAAATATACTAAAAATGTCGGTATTTAACGTTGTACGTCTTATTACTTTAATCGTCTTTGGAATAATCTTCATGCTCCGTTTCGTCGGTGTATGCTCAAATTTGTTCTTGTGTTCGCTTTCCACCATTGGTATCGCAACCCAGTTTATAGTGTTGAAAGTTCGCTGACGTACCGCTAGCTTTGCCCTTGTGGGAGAGAGGGGCATCACTTGAGACCCACAGTCGTTACAATTTTTTTCAGCGGTAGAGAATCTGTCTGAAACACTTTCGTTAGACTCTGTTTGTCAGTAATGAATGAATTTGATACACTTTAGTGTTAAAGAGTTGTGTCGTTAGACACGTCTGCTTTCGTGAGTGAAACAAGCCTATATTTACGCACGTGTTTATAAGCTGTTTTTGTTTGATTAATTTCATGTTGCTTTTTTATCCTTTTAGGTAATCTTCACGGACGTTTGAATCAGTACACTAGTTTTATGAAGTGTTTCATGCATATCAGACCAATTTATAAGTTAGAATTTCTAACGTACGGCCTGTGCGTCCAGTACATTACGCGACTTTCTATTTTTACTGTTGTCGTTGTACGAGGCTAATCTCTTCTTCTCCTATCAAGCATAAAAAAGTGAAACTTCCTAAAATTACCACACGTATTATGTAGGAATATAGGTCGCTTTTAAAAAGTTATTTTGGCAGAGAATTCTGGGTAAATGACATCTTTTTTTTTTATTGTGAATAATTAGTTAAAAACGTGATTTTCCTTTTACTTTAATTTGCATAAGGTTGATTTGCACTGGTTTTCAGGACAATGTGTAACTCTTCGTGGATGCTTATATTTAATATAATAACCTTTCTTCAACATGGAGGCGAGTTACCGAAATTTGAAGTTAATTGTAAAAAAAACAACAGAGAAGTACGAAAGTTAAATTAGCAGTTCAGCTAATTATTCTCGAAATGATTAGAATTAAAAATAATTAAATAAATAACACTATGTAATAAATTTTCTTTTTAGTTATGAGTTTAAATATTTTTTTAAAAAATTTCAGTTGCAATTATAAGTCACTCACTTAACCGCGCACACACCATAAAAGTTTTTAACACGGACTTTAAAAATATAAATATTGCTTTGAGTAATTAAAGCTTCATTGCTTTCCTCTCACACACAGTTGGTTTTTTTTAGTAAATATTTAACCTCTCAAAGACCACCATTGGAATACCTGCCACGAATTTTAGTTTTTTTACGGTTTCTTGTGTTCCTTTAGGCCTAGCAAACGCTGTTATTCTGCAAAATACTATGTTGGCACTGGGTATAGCAGACGTGATGTGATAAACCTTCGATTTCGATTCCACTAATAAAATTTGTAATACAGTTAAATCAATGACGTACATTTACAGTTTGGTTTAGAGTGGTTGTATATCGTTACTAATTTAGGTAAATACAATGCGACAAGAAATAGTTTATTATTACAAGTTTACACAAGAGGCGCTGCAAGACAAGATTTGGGGAGAAATAATTTCCCGAAAGTTAACTGATAGGATTCGACGTTCGTACAACTATGAAGACAGAAGGATTTTAGTGTGAGAAATACATATTTATCGACAATAAAAACTGTAAAAGAAGACGTTTATGATATAAACAAAACAGTAACTTAAAATAATTTTTACACAAGTTCTGCTACAAATGAATATTAAAAATTATACTGGTGTAATAGATGGAACATAGATTGACTGAAAAAAAGACATCTTTTAAAATAGTAAACACTGTTAATTATCATATGAACAGGCAAAATTCTTAAAACAATAAAACTGCTTTTCCAAAGTATTTCACAAACCTCTGAGTCCCAGTGAATCATATTTGCTGGAGGTCATTCACTGTGAATAAGCTGTAAATTTCATTGTAATTCCTAAGGACGAAAAACCCGCTTGAAATAAAAATGTATCTCAGAACGGCTGGTATGGGTATTAACACTTTTACTGATAAACAGAGAACAACATTTCGACTTTCTTTTATCTGAAGATAATCTAGGAAGATCAAAATGTTGTTCTCCGCTTATTAATTAAAGTTGTCTATGCTGTCTAATGACTCTTCTGCTGTACTGGATGTGAGAGGCTATCTGTGTCGTATAATGATTCTTCTGCGGTGGTGGATATGGGAGACTTATTGTCTTATTTAATGACTCCTCTGTTTTAGTGGATATGGGAGGCTTATTGTGTTGTTTAATGACTCCTCTGTTGTAGTGGATATGGGAGGCTTATTGTGTTGTGTAATGAATCCTCTGTCGTAGTGGATATGGGAGGCTTATTATGTTGTGTAATGACTCCTCTGTTTTAGTGGATGTAGAAGGCTTATTGTGTTGTTTAATAACTTTTCTGTTGTAGTGGATATGGGAGGCTTATTGTGTTGTGTAATGACTCCTCTGTTGTAGTGGATATGAGAGGTTTATTGTGTTGTGTAATGACTCCTCTGTCGTAGTGGATATGGGAGGCTTATTGTGTTGTGTAATGACTCCTATGTTTCTGTGGATAAGGGAAGCTCATTTTGTTGTGTAATGACTCCTCTGTTTTAGTAGATGTAGGAGGCTTATTGTGTTGTTTAATAACTCCTCTGTTGTTGTGTTTATGGGAGACTTATTGCACTGTATAATGACTCTTCTGTCGCAGTAAATACGGGAGGCTTATTTTGTTCTTTGATGACTCCTTTTTTTAGTGTTGAAATTTTCCAACTTTAATTTTATGTTGAAATACAGGGTAGCGAGTCACTTGTATGTTTTTGTTCTCAATTACATGAATTGAATATTTCTGTTTGAGTTTCACAGAAACATACTAAAGAAATTTGAGAAAGAGTTATTCGGTAGTATATTTTTATTGGTATATCATAAATTATAATATCGATTGAACTTCAGAAAGTATCGTCAGGCTTGAAATCTTGTTTTGGAATTATATGAATTTTAAAAGAAATATTTCATTTTAAAAAAACATGTAATTTTCAAAAAATTGCCTCACTATGCCTATCCAACACAAAAAAGAAATTTCTTTACCAAAAGATCAAATAAATTTAAAACTTTTATTACGTGGGAGAGTAAATGCATAACTTACTTTGATTTATATATCTATATTTTGTTTCTTTTTTTTTAAAAAATCGAATATCACATATTTAATGTGACGAATTTACCGTTATACTTTTACTTTAATATCTACCTTTTCTCAGTTTAATACGTGTAACTTATATTGCTAAATGTACATTGTGTAAATACCGTTTGTCCTCTAAATTTGTAGAAGATTCTCAAGAGTAAGAATCAACTATATATATGTTTTAAGAATGTACTAGGATATCCTTGAATATTGATGGAACAAGTAAAATTTCAAGCATTTTGCATTAATATTTTAACTGACGCACCAAGAGACAGTAATACAATATTGTTGGTTTATAATAGTCATTAAACTATAAGCCTCGGAAACAATAATTATGAGAAAAGATAATTAATCGGAAATCTAGAAAACTTGACCAGGAATGTTTATAGATTTCGAACATTACGCGCTATTAAACTTCAAAGAATAAAATTTCGGATGTTTGTATTTCTACAAAAACATTAATCGTCTTCCACGATAAAAAGTGAGCTTATAAACCGCGTGAGTCAGGACAAGAAAAGAGCTAGTTAGCTTTTCCGTCAAGTAAAGTGTACTTGTGAATCAACTCAGAATTAATTTACTTGACGTGGACCTTGACCAACGATAAAATATTCGGTTCTGGAACAAGTATAAGACTGAGTGTTGTTAGTGAGTTTCTAACATTTTTGTACATTAATCATTATTTGTAATAACTCATGATTATGAATTGTAATGTTGTTTGTATATTAAAAGTATATTTCTGTTAAGGTAGAAATTGTGTGTGTTAATTTTGTTAGCAAATATACTCTTCAAAAAAAGAAACGCAAAGTGATATTTTTGTTATTTTAAAGAGAAATATATGTAATAACATTACAGGCTCAGAGTATGTGATGTTACACGTGTTAAGGCACTGATTGTCAGACCAAAATGACAATAAAAGTTGTGCACTTTAAAAACGGAGGAAAACAACGGATTTTTCGCCAAAACACATTGTTTTCAATACATTTGTTTGAGAGATCTACATGTTCTGCAAGTGTAACATGTGCAAAATACCTGTAAAAGTGACGGGTTCTTGGTTTCCATAGCTCAGTGTTAAGCCGCCGACACGCAATACAGTTACGCCAAGACTGACTGAAGCACAACGCAACAACACCACTTGTCGCTTGGAAGCAGTCGAATCTTGATCAGATGTTACCAGAGCTGTGAATGTCTACCCAAGCACCATCACAAGGCTATGGAATCGTCACCAACAACATGGATCAACTTGTGACCGTCCACGATCTGGCAGACTTCGTGTAACCACGCCCGCACAAGATCGCTACCTCTGGTTACGTCACCTTCAGGATAGGACCACCACTGCGACGTCTACTACCTCAACCATACGAGGGCTCCGTAGGATTTCCGTTTAGACAGTACGCAACCGTCTACGAGATTCTTAGGCCCCATGTGTAACCCATCATGGTGAACGTCGACGACGTTTTTCAACATGACAACGCCCGTCCTCACACCACCCGACTCACCACTGTCTTTTTGAGACACCACAACATCAACGTTCTTTCCTGGCCCTGCAAATCACAAGATTTAAACCCCATCGAACATCTTTGGGACGAGTTGGACCGACATCTGCGACGGCGACAACCTCAACCGCAGACTCTACCTCAGCTTGCAGCAGCTTTGCAGGCTGAGTGGACAGCCATTCGACGGGATGTAATTCGTCATCTCATCTCTTCCATGGGCAGGAGATGCCAAGCAGTTATTGATGCTCACGGGGGGCATACTCGTTATTCACGATAAACTTCAACTAGTGAGCGTGGACTTCGCTTTTACAGACTTTGCATGTTCAGCAGTGAATGTGCAAAGTTTCACACATGTTGTACAGAACTACCCGGAATAAACTTGTTAACAATTTGTCTCAAATTTTGCCTTTTGCGTTTCTTTTTTTGAAGAGTATATTATACATTTAATACATATCGACCGACATTTGGTTACTTTCTATATTCAAATTGTTTGTTTGTTTGTTTTTTGGAATTTCGCGCAAAGCTACGTGAGAATTATCTGCGTTAGCCGTCCCTAATTAGGCAGTGTAAGACTAGAGGGAAGGTAGATAATCATCACCACCCACCGCCAACTCTTGGGCTACTCTTTTACTAACGAATAGTGGGATTGACCGTCACATTATAGCGCTCCCACGGCTGCGAGGGGGAGCGAGCATGTTTGGTGCGACCGGTATTCGAAACCGCGACCCTCAGATTACGAGTCGAACTCCTTAACACGCTTGACCATGCCGGGCCTATATTCAAATTGAAATTTCCAGCTATCTGAAATCGCAATATACAATGTACGTACGTAGTATAACAAATCGGAGATTCCTCCGAGACAATTTATAATACGTAACATTAATAATTCGCAGTTTGGTTATTTCAGTGACGCACTTCAACGTTTACGTCATATTTAAAAAAAGCGGAAATAACTAAAAACAAAATTTCAACAATAAATTATCTCTGATCGAGAAACACACCAGACGAAACCCAAAACTGCTGAAACGTGTTGGATGAAACAGTTGTCAGGGCTATTGAAAACTGTAAGCCTGTGCTCACGAACTTTCTACAGTTTCGTGAGTGCACATAACAGTATGACAAATGCACGTGATTTATATGGTATTGTTTAAACGGTATGGGACTGTTTCGCGTGATAAGGATTATTGTACGCGTAGGCGCAACGTCGTAGGCGCACGAAAGCAGAAACTAAGCGATATAATAATAAATATTTGATAAATATTACTTTGTATGCTACGTAAGTGAACATAAGTTTGTTGTAAAAGTTTTCAGCGAAGTGCTTTAAACATACTACAATTTGTTTGGTTTATTTTGCTAAAGGTAAAATATAACAGAAAATATAATTTTTAGTATATAAGTATTAAACTTAATTTAAAAGTATATTTAAGATTTGCGTATGTCGTTGGTGTCAATAAATAAATAAATATACATATCAGATCATACTCTATTCCCATTAGCGCAATAACGTGCCTGTGGACTTACAACGCTAGAAACCGGGTTTAGATACCCGTTGTGAACACGACACATATAACGAAACAAACAAGGATCGTATTCTAACTACACTTTTCTGAGTAAAAGTATGAAATTGATATAAAACAACGTAGATGACAGAGTATAGTGTTTTGCATAAGAATTTTGTTCTTGAAATAAAAAACATTTGTGAAACGAAAGCCAAATTTTGTATATTAGGAAAAGAACAGCTGAAATAACCCATCTTTGAACAACATGCACGTGTACTGTCATGTCACGAGCGTGTGCAATGCAGCTGTTCGAGTTGGTAATTTTATTCTGTAGAGCAGAGAAAAAGAATGAACTTGAAATAAAGAAGAGTACTTCCAATATTGAAAAATCTGCAGTTAACATTCAGAAAAACGAAATATGTTTGACACTGGTAGTCTCTACGTCTATATAAATATCTGTAGAGACTCTGTAGCTTATATGACAGAAATAAGTTTTAACTTCGATCTTTTATTTTGAGGAACACAGAATAATCTCCCTGACCATTTGTGAGCGTTAGAATTTGGATAGTGGACATTTTCATCACTGGAATGTCAACTTTAAGTTTATATTTGAATATGTTACGGCGTCTGAAAGCAATGCAAATTATTCAGCCTCTTGTTACATTAATACCCTTTTATTGAACGAGATTGCCATTTTCATATAATCGGAAAAAACCTAAACTTGTTATAATGCATTATTGCATTATACTGAGAGCATAACGGTGTTCCAGGTCTCGTGCAGCCCTTGGTACGACATATTTCAAAGTCGTATCTCACGACGGATGGTATGGGTATTAACAATACTGATAAGGAGGGAACAACGTTTCGACCTGACGGCCATAATCACGTAGTATTGTCTACTACTGCGATTTCTGTTGTGACGAGGCTTTACTGAGGAGAGCAAGGGCAGTTTGAACCGACAAATATTGATAAACTTCTCAGAGACCCTGCTAACCCTACTTAAACATACTTTACATATATCTGTTTGAATAAAACTAATGAAATTCTACTTTATTGGCTATTTATCTCATGAGGGAAGGTTTTCATGCTGCTTCAACCGTAAATAAAGCATGTCAACATTCATTGCACTTTCAAATGACTTTGAATATATAGGTGCTAAACAGCAGCAGGGAACACAATTCGTTCACTTGATATGCGATTAGTGCTCTGTTTAAATGATTTAATCCATGGTTGCTTAAATAATAAGCTATTTTGTAAAGCTAAACTACGGACATTATTCTAGATTATAATATTTAGTTATTCGGCACCCATACCAATGTTATTCTCGCTACTGAATGCATAACCGCTTAGCTCCGTGAAGTTGTTTTCCTTGCAACAAGCACCGACTTCGAACGACTTCAGTGTAATAACATAAGCCAGGTTTTTACAGAACTCGTTCAGCTGTGTGACTCTTGACTGTTCTTGAACCGACTACGATAAACATACTTCTAAAAGAATTAGTTGCCATCAAACAAATCCTCCTCTGGATTTTCTCCATTGTAGTATTGATACAGATGCATGGTTGTGGAACGTATTTGTAGTCGAGTACTGCCTTATTTCACACGTAGATTGGGCACATACTAGATAGCGATATCTGAGTTAAACAACAAATTTGTATATGATCTTTCACAAAACGAATATTTTTAAAATGCATTTTTAACTTAATAATTGGCCTTGAATGGCCTGGTGTCTGAGACGTTCGATTCGTAATCTTCTGGTCTTGGATTTGAATTCCATAACAAAACATTTTTATCTCTTCAGCTGTGGTCATTTCTTCTTTTTGTCCAAGAATGTATACTGTGTAGTATTGATAGTCATTTCTCCAGTCTATCATTTGAAGATTTAGGACGACTTGAGCAGATAGCCTTAGTTTAGCCTTGAGAAAAATTTCATAAAGATTGTTTGTTTGTTTGTTTTGAATTTCGCGCAAAACTACTCAAGGGCTATTTGCGCTAGCCGTCCGTAATTTAGCAGTGTGAGACTCTTGGGCTACTCTTTTCCCCACAAATAGTGGGACTGACTAACATTATAACGCCTCCGCGGCTGAAAGTACGAGCATGTTTGGTGTCACGGTGATTCGAACCCGCGACCCTCAGATTACGAGTAAAACGCCTTAACCCACCTGGCCATTACGGGCCATGTAATAAAGAACTAAACAAAAGTTTAACAAGTATTAGTACGTGTATTAATAGGAATATATTATAATCACGAAACAAATCCAACAACAGCAGCTGGAAATCGAAGACATCATTTAGATAATTTGAAAATTATAAATAGCATAATACTACAAACAAATAATATTAATTAATATTCTGGATCCTTAAAAATAAAGTCAAGAAAAAATTAACTAAAAATTTGCTTACAGTAACAATTATTGAAAAATCAAAGAGAGATGTTTAGCAACCATTTATTCAACAAAATTTTAATTGAAGAGCTCTGAGCTTCCGTCACGTTTCAGTTACATCTTTACATCAAGTAACATCTCATTAGTCTTAGATGTTCCATCACATTCCAATCTCTTTTTTACATCAAGTAACATCTAATTAGTCTCAGATGTTCCATCACATTCCAATCTCTTTTTTACATCAAGTAACATCTAATTAGTCTCAGATGTTCCATCACATTCCAATCTCTTTTTTACATCAAGTAACATCTAATTAGTCTCAGATGTTTAATCACATTCCAATCTCTCCTTTACAACGTCAAGTAAGACCTGATTAGTCTTAAATGCTCCATCACATTCCAATCTATCCTTTACAACAACTAACACCTGATTAGTCTTAGATGTTCCATCATTTTCCAATGTCTTCTTTACAACGTAAAATAACACTTAATTAAAGTTCTTTAAAGTTCCATCAGCTTCCAATCTCTCCTTTACAACATCAAGTAACATTTAATTAAAGTCTTAAATGTTCTATTATCTTCCAATCTCTCCTATACAACGTCAAGTAACGCATAATTAAAGTCTTAGATGTTCCATCATCTTCCAATATCTCCTTTACAACGTCAAGTAACACCTAATTAAAGTCTTAGATGTTCCATCATCTTCCAATATCTCCTTTACAACGTCAAGTAACACCTAATTAAAGTCTTATATGTTCTATCATCTTTCAATCTCTCCTATACAACGTCAAGTAATCCCTAATTAAAGTCTTAGAAGTTCCATCACATTCCAATCTCTCCTTTACGACGTCAAGGAACACCTAATTAAAGTCTTAAATGTTCTATCACCTTCCAATCTCTCCTTTACAACGTCAAGTAACACCTAATTAAAGTCTTAGATGTTCCATCACATTCCAATCTCTCCTCTACAGCATTATATAATACTCAGTTTAAACATGAATTAAAGACAAGCGAACTTTAGTGCCTTATTAACGAATATAAATTACATTTGTTGATATTTTATATTGTTATGTAAATGTCGTGTAAATGTTTTGTAAGCGACAACATGTCGTGTTGTGTTTAAATTTTCATTTCTATTATTTATATTTCCATATTTATATTGTTGTTTCAAGGTTTAAACTAATAAAATATGTTGTCATTCATTTAAAATAACATTTAGAATTTTCTAGAATTAGATAGACCAATCATATGTATTTAAATGAAATGCTGGCGGCCTAGTGTCTAGACGAGAAGTCTCGTGCAAGAACGGACATGCGCGGATTGCTCTGGAGTTCTGTAGAAATTACGCGATTGTTCGAGAAGTCTAGGCCTACTAATATATAAAACAGACGGCGACGCGAGGTAGAAAAAGAAGAGTCATCAATTTTTATTCGAAGAAAAGAAGAGTCAGTCATTCGTTTGAGAAAGTTTAAGTGTTTGCTGTGAGTTTATTCAACTTTGATTTGTGACTAGAGTTAGATCTACAGATGCTGTTTTTTGTTTCGTCAATCTTTACGATTCATTCGAATTAGTGGTTATACTGAAAGTCAACACGTGTAGAACTATTTAGGGGAGAACGGGAAAATTGGAAGGCGATAAAGTTTGAGACGTTCGTCGGAGGCATCGTGAAAAGAACTTCGTCGAATTTATTGAATTGTGAACTGTTTCTGAACTTCTTCATTTAAACTTCGGAATTTCTTCGTGGGACGAAATTCACATCCTAGACTGGAATTTGAGACTTTCATTTTAGATCATTATATTAGATACAGGCCAGTACCATTTTGTATTCTGATTAATTTT
This sequence comes from Carcinoscorpius rotundicauda, assembly GCA_011833715.1. Taxonomy (NCBI): domain Eukaryota; kingdom Metazoa; phylum Arthropoda; class Merostomata; order Xiphosura; family Limulidae; genus Carcinoscorpius; species Carcinoscorpius rotundicauda. The sequence continues at coordinate 56,642,707 of CM022403.1, read as the reverse complement.
GAAGGTTGAAACTAGTACTATTTCGTTTTGTAATTAATTTTGAAGGTTTAAACTTAATATCTGTCACTATTATTATATAATTCATGTTATATCTGTTATATATATAATAGTTTAGTGTAATAAATTATACAAGCTGTTATCTGTGTTTTTCTGTTGCGTTCTGTCTACATAAAACATAAAAAAACGTAACAATATCGACTTGTGTTCAGTCTTGAATATAATTATCAATACTTTTAAGGTTATTCTTTAATTAACAAGGTTTTTTTTCAATTGAAATAAAGTGTAATATTTTTTTATATCAAGTACATTTTACACTATAAGAAAGTGCATTTGTCTCTCACCTTTCAATACTAATGAATTACTAATAAAAGTGGAAACATAGTGAAGTGTTCAACAATGAAGACACATAATGCGGAGAATATCAATTGAACAGATATGATAAAATGTTTACAAAACAAGAATATATGATTGGGTTAAACCGTGAATAAACTGCTAGAAATCGCAAAGGATAAGATCTGGAGTAAAGTGATGTGAAAATAATACTGGAGAACAGTTAAACAAATGGAAAATAAATTATATTAAAGTGTTAATAAAACGTAACATTGTGGTGATATACACAACTAAAGGTATTTGAAATGGTTAATGTTTTATGATAATTGTCTGCGTAGAATAGTGAAATCTTGGGATATTTTAGGTTAATAATAATTAATGGAAAAAATACTAGAGGGGTTGGGATGTTCTAATAGCGAAAGTGTCTGGAAGAAAAATTAAGTTTTGAATATTTTTTTAAGGTTGTTTGTTTTTGAATTTCACACAAAGCTACTCGAGGGCTATCTGTGCTAGCCGTCCCTAATTTAGCAGTGTAAGACCAGAGGGAAGGCAGCTAGTCATCACCACCCACCGCCAACTCTTGGGCTACTCTTTTACCAACGAATAGTGGAATTGACCGTCACATTATAACGCCCCCTCGGCTGAAAGGGCGAACAGGTTTGGTGTTACAAGGATTCCAGACAACGACCAGATTACTAAGATTCGATCGCCCAAACCACTATGGTCCTGGCCATGCCGCGCCAGAAAACCAATTTTCTTAATACTTGATCTTCATCATGTACCACTCAGTTCCATTAAGGAAATGGGGCCGCAATCACTGCGTGAGTAGGTTTGTAGCCCACTGCTCCTAGCTGTCCCTAATTTAGCAATGTAAGACTAGAGGGAAGGCAGCTAGTCAATCACCACCCACTGCCAACTCTTGGGCTACTCTTTTACCAACGAATAGTGGGATTGACCGTTACATTATAACGCCTCCAAGAAAAAAAATATAATATTAGGACATTCTTTGATCACTGTTTGAGAAGGAAGATCAATTTTTTGTTTGGATTTATAATGAGTTCAGAAAAATCCAGTTTAAGATATTGTGGTAAGTTTGCTTGCGTAAAAAAAGACGAAATTTAAAATGGTTTAGTCTTAAAAGGCTTTACCTAGACAGTGATGTTGTTGCGCCCCCTTTCATGCAGATGAAATATTCTTCTAAAATTATGTTTTTGTATATGTAATATACGAAATCTTTGTTTAGCATAATCCAGATTTAGGGACGGCTAGCGCAATTAGACCTCGTATAGCTCTGGGTGGAATTCAAAACAAACAAATTTTTATTTTGTCAGAACATTAACAAAGACAACCAAAGAATCACCCAATTTCGTAATTATTCACCTTAAATCAGCACTGACGACAAGGTTAGTTCAGTACTTCAGAGAGACTGATTTCGTCATCAAGAAGGTGTGGCCTGGTCAGGTACTTTGGTCACAAGACTCTTGACCCGAGAGTCACGGCTTCAGATCACACCAAATATGCTTGCCCTTACAGCTGTAGGGGCATTATTATATGACGTTCAATCCCACTATTCGATGGTATAGAGCAGTCCAAGAGTTGGCGGTGAGTGGTGAAGACTAGCTGCCTTCTAATCTTACACTGCTAAATTAGGGACGACTAGCTTAGATAGTGTTCGTGTATCTTTACGCTCAATTCAAAACAAACAAACGTCATTAAGTAAAAGACACGAAAATAGCAACAAGAACAAAAAAGAGGAAAGTCTGATAAAAGCGGTGCTTTGGTAAATTGAACCGTAAACTATTGTCTGTGAAGATACTATAGAATCATAAATCGTCACGAAGTTAGGATGAGCAACACACAGATGCGTTAGGAATAAAAGTTTGAAACGCCTACAAAATTCTAAGAATGAGATACTTTTGTTACTGTAATAAATTATTTTTTTACTGTATTCGGTTGGTTTTTTTGCACATGATCTGAAACCATCGTATTAACTTGTACTACTTGTTTCAGTGATGATAAAATGGACAAGATAAGTTTTTCTTCCACATCAGGTTTGAACGATCCGGTTTAAAGCAACTGAACTGAAACAGTCACTAAGTTTCGAGAATAAGGTGCTCTGAGCGATAATGATAAAGCAGATGACACTAACGTTATCCGTACCCATTTTCAGTCTTTTTTTTTGTATTATGGGAAAAATACGAAAGTTCTTTGAAAAAACAGAGTTTTTTAATTCTGGGGAAATGAATAATATGTTTGGACGGTTTGAATAAACGAGTGTAAAGGAGAAATGTTTTGAAAAACAAAGCGAAGTTTTAAGAATCGATTTCGTACTGACCTAAATGTTTAGTTGGTATACGCTATTGTATAGACGAATATGTATTTGAGAAACACTGCTAAACCCTTTTAGAAACCCCTATATTTCTTTTTTGGAATTAACGTAAACAAACAAACAAAAATGGTGTACTTGTGTGTGGAACATTACTGTGGCAGGACGTGGGCACTTTGATGTCTTTAAGAAAAGTAACATTTTATAGTTTAATTGAACGTTGCTGTTGATTTCCAGTAGTTCAACATTTAACGTTTCGATCTGTTCGAACAAGTGATTTTACAAAATCGCAACGCATCAGTCAAGAATACGGTTCTTTTTACGGAATTGCTTGGACAATTTCTTTTCTTAATCAACGCAACTTGATGCAGACCTTTGGGATACGCTTGATCGTTTATTTTGTTTTTGAATTTCGCGCAAAGTTACTGAAGGGCTATCTGATTCTTTATGTTGTTGTTGTCTGCTAGACATTTTACTGACTTAGCAGAAATCACAACTGAGAGGTTATCTTATACAAACAAACACTGCTTAACGTGCCTTAACAAGTATTTAAAGATAACCTTATCCGTGCCAAAGTTGATCCAAAAAATATTACGATGAGGAATGACCATTGTAATATCAATCAGTTCCAAGTTTATTTTCTAGTGTTTGTCTGTACAACCTTTTAAAATTAATCTTGTCTTAATTACATGAGAAAATTTTGTCTTTTTGGTATTTATTTCATTTAAATACTACAAGCTTTCAGAACTTTTCCTATGATCGTGAACGACCTCCATTAAAATTAATCCTTTGGTGTGTGTGTGTGTATGCTGCAAGCTTACAACGCTAAAATTCGAAGTTCAGTTCCTGTAGAGAACATAACATAAACATCCTATCAATACGTATCTTTATTTTGAAACAGACACATCATTTAAAATAAAGCTACGTCTCCCAACGATTCTGAATTGGTTCAGCATAGCCAGGTGGTAAGGGTGCTGTACTTGTAATCTGAGGGTCGTAGGTTCAAATCCCCGTTATACTAAACATACTCGCTCTTTCAGCTGTAGAGACGTTAAGATATGATGGTGAATCCCACTCTTTGCTGGTGTGCAAATAGTCCAAAAGTTGACGGTGGGTGGTGATGACTACCTGTCTTCCTTCTAGTCTTACACTGCTGAATTAGGGACGGCTAACGTAGACAGTCCTTGTGTAGAAGTGCGAGAAATTCATAAAACAAACGTTACTGGAGTTGACGTAATAACGTCAAAAGGTAATGTTGTTAAATAGAAGACGTTGATGGCTTAATTCAAATATGTTTCAATCGTGCTCATAAAAGCTTTAAGTTTATCTGACTTTAACGACTAGTCAAGTGTTGATATTCATACTTGTGTCATTAAAGTGTTTTTTTCTCTAATGAATGGGAGTTTTTAATTTACACTGTTGGTGTTTCTTATAGATCTGTAGCTGCTGATCACAAAAATCACATCCAAATTTGTCCATCACGTGCCGTTTCATCGAAATCTTCAGTTTCACCAGGACATTGCTACAATGGAAAAACGATATCAGGGCAACTGGAATCCGTCAATGCTTGCTGACTACTGTTGGACACTGCAACGTGATGCACCGGACATTGAATACAAACGAAAATCAGGAGCAAAACACTTTTAATTATGTTGAACTTAATAGCGTATTAGAAACATAAACGCAATTAAATACGTTATTGCCGGTAAATAGTTAACTGTCTATTTCTCAGAGTTCCTACGTGATGAAGAAAACCAAAACTATATTTGTGCATACCCACCAGATACCTGTCACAATTAACAAAAATTTTTCAGGAAGCAAAACTTTTCAAAACAATTGTTGTGCTGTGTTATTTTCATAATTCATATTTTTATATTTCACTGAATCTTATAGTCATACATGTTCAGGAAAACTAAACACTCACACAAACTCTGATTCGAGCCTTACACCCGCATGGGTGCTGGTTTAATTCTCACTCAATATAATATATTTAATATCCAGTTTTACGGCGCTACAAATGTTTCTAAAGTATGTGGCAACACAACAGTGGTAATAAAATTCTGCAGTTGAAACAGTATAACACAATATTGAGCTATAATACGACCGAATTATTCAATATTACACAAACTGACTTGATTTACGACATAATTTCTTTTAATTTAAACGTACTCAATGTATAACAGCTGTGCAAAGCTGAAGATTCGTGCTTATAGGTTAGAAGAAAACACGCACGGTGAAAATTTTCGTTCGTTAATTAAAGTTAAAGTAATTACACTGAAAACAAAACGACAGACAACAAAAAATTTGGTAAGATGTAAGAGCAGTTTAATACGATGCTGGTTTTGGTATTTTACCGAACCCTAAATCAACGTTCACTTTACGAACTATTATTCATTTCAAACCTCATTTTTGACACCTTTTCGTGGACTTATTTTTGTTCGAAAGATCAGCTAATTTTGACAGTTTTCAAGCCCAAGCTATGTGAATAAATGTTTTTAATTTGGATTATAGTAACGTGTAACTAATAGTGACAAAAAATAGTTATTCTCAGAGCGAGTTTTCCTGCTGTTGTTAAAAGGTTCCGGCTTAAGCGAATGATGTTTCGTGTGTGGACAGACGACTTGGCTAGCTGCCAAAGTGCACCTGCCACCCGGCACGACTGAGCGTGATCCGTTAGTCTTCACGTTTAGCCTCACGGCACTCTTTTGGCTATAAAATATGACATCTTCTCTACAAGTTTCCACTACGAAGGAGTCTGACCGTCGGCTCCCGCAGCCTCGTGCCTAGAGTGGGTCACTTACCGTCCTAGAGGCTGGTGATTTTTCAGTGTATCTCAGCGGGACATCTTCGGCTTTAATGTTGCTCCCAGTTTTACGCGACAGATTGCGGCGAGCTACCGTCACAAGCCATAACGAAAATGGTTATCTTCCCTCTGTTCCTTCTCAAGTTTATGATCTCTGCACGAGGCGACCAGTGGAATGTAGAAGCTCTAACGTTATCCAGAGATAACTGAGAAGCGAAACCTTCCAGTTAACAATCAATGGTTCAATAATATAAAAATGACTTATTATAGTTAAGTTTTGTAGTAGATGTAACTTAAATTTAGGGAAAATATCGCTTCGAAGAGACCAAGGAAATGTTAAGGTATCTTCTACCATTATATCAGAAATAACAGGGTAGGAAAAGTGACTTACCTGTAAAAATGACGATTTGATAATCCGAAAAATCAGTCATAAAACTCACTTATTGTAATTATGTTTAACAACATGTGTATCTTTGTTGCTAATTTGGAATTATGTTTTTTGTTTTTTCAAAAAAACAAACTACTTACCAAAGTTAAAGCAATAATGGAAGTCTTCCTTGCATTGCATTCCAGTTAGCCCTAAAAACATATAATGTTGTCCTCGCAAGATCGTGGCTAAGATATATTTTCCATCTTAAATTTTGAATAATTTATAAGATTGTTCGTTTTGAATTTCGCGCGTAGCTACTCGACGGCTATCTGCGCTATCCGTCCCTAATTTAGCAGTGTAAGTAAGACTAGAGGAAAAACAGCTAGTCATCCCAGTTTAGCAACGAATAGTGTGACTGGCCGTCACATTATAACGTTCCCACGGCTGAAAGGGCGGGCATGTTTGGTGTGACGGGGATTCGAACCCGCGACTCTCGGATTACGAGTCGAGTACGTTAACCACCTGGCCATGCCGGGCCCCAATGTATAAGGAAACATAAGCCTCGGTTTAGTGTGTTTTAAATAAAAGTTTTTTATAACATCTCATCAAGTACATTTAAGAATCTCGTTGTTTGTTCTTTAAGAAACACTTAAAATACGTAATGTTGAACAGCAGAACAAATTTGACTAAACGCCCAGTCTTACAACCACAATGCCGTGTACGCATCTTTTAAATACCACCCCATTTCGAACTTAATTTATTTGGTAATACTAGGACATTTTAGTTTGAGTAAAATGTATCAATTTGGGATAAAAAATCAAAAGGTTTGATTAAAATTTATGAAAAGCTGTTGTAATTTTATGTATATTTTACAATTAATGTATTTAAAACGAAAATTAGAAGTTTAATAATTGAAAATTAGTGAAGTTCGTTTTCCCCCACTCTTTTAAAATTTCCTTACTAAGTGGATCTGGTGGATTTTGTTTGAGTGGTTCAGAACTGCAGAAGTGATGGCACTAAGCACGATTCGGTTGAAAGGCCTAGACAAGGCCTTTACCGTGGCGGGTGCCGTTGGCTGGCTTCCTTTTCTCTGGACTGCTAAATCTAAGCCTTGTAGAGATCTTTGACCTGGTCTTCTCACCAATGTGTGCATAAAATGATATTAATGTTGAAAATTCCGGTTCCAAGCCTCGTGAGACTAGTTTTTTTTTTATTTTACCATTTTTCACAGTGTTTACTCGCTTTTGTTAGAGAAGTGTACTTCTCTCGAAAGCACGAGAACAGTGTTACTATGTTACGAACGTAGTTTTTATTCGTGCGGGCTTCTAAATTTTAACCACAAAAACATAAGTTTTCTTGTTAAACACTTGATTAGTCACTCTAAACTGTTTACAGTGTATGTGTTCTGAAGCGAGATCTAAGAAACTCCACTGACTGAACGAGATTTTCCCATCTCTCCAACCAACATACATAGGTGAATAGCTTGCTTGGTGGCCCGGCGTGGCCAAGCGTGTTAAGGCGTGTGACTCGTAACATGAGGGTCGCGGGTTCGCATCCCCGTCGCGCCAAACATGCTCGCCATTTCAGCCGTGGGGACGTTATAATGTGACGGTCAATCCCACTATTTGTTGATAAAAGAGCAGCCCAAGAGTTGGCGGTGAGTGGTGATGACTAGCTGCCTTCCCTCTAGTCTTACAATACTAAATTAGAGACGGCTAGCACAGATAACCCTCGTGTAGCTTTGTGTGAAATTCCAAAAACACAAACAAACAAACAAGCTTGCTTGGTTTTGAACTTCGTGCAAAGATACACGATGGCTATCTGCGCTAGCCGTCCCTAATTTAGCAGTGTAAGATTGGAGGGAAGGCAGCTAGTCATCACCACCCACTACCATTTCTTAGGCTACTTTTTTATCAAAGAATAGTAGGATTGATTGCAAGTTATAACGCCCCTACGTCTGAAAAAGCGTGCCTGTTTGGTGGGACGTGGTTTCAAACCTGCGATCCAAAGTTTGTAAGTCAAACGCCCTAGTAATTTGGTCAGGCCTGGCTTCAGCGAACAGATAGATAAAAATTGTCTCCAATAACAGTTTCTATAGATACACCTGTGAAGTAACTTTTAGTGGACTTTTTCCAAACTGGATTTAAACCTGCTGTCCCCCGGAAAGCCGCTATTTTATCAAGTTACCAATCTTTATACGTTTTTTGCTTGTACTTGTAATATAGAATATGCGAGATGCAAGACATAATGTAAAGATTTGAAAGGCTTATCGAAAAATCTAAACCTGTGATCAAGAAGCAAATTTTTCACGTTTTCTTTGTAAACCACTACACTGTCATATGCATCTGAAACATCACTAGTAAACACAGATTACCTTCTTTGATAGATTGTTTGGTTGTTGTTTTGCAATAAGCCCAAAGCTACACAATGGCTATCTGTGCTCTGCCCACCACGGGTATCGAAACCCGGATTTTAGCGTGAAAGTCCTCAGACATACCGCTGAGCCACTAGGGGGCGTATGTTTGGAATGAGCGTTTTAAGAAGAAACTGAGAAGGACGGAAACTTGTTGGTTGGCTGTTTCTGAATTTCGCACAAAGCTACTCGAGAGCTATCTGTGCTAGCCGTCCCTAATTTAGTAGTGTAAGACTAGAGGGAAGGGAGTTAGTCATCACCACCCACCGCCAACTCTTTGGCTACTCTTTTACCAACGAATAGTGGGATTGACTGTGACATTATACCGCCCCCACGGCTAAAAGGGTGAACATGTTTGATGCGACCGGGATTCGAACCTGCAACCCTCAGATTACGAGTCGCACGTCTTAACGTGCTTGGCCACGCCAGGCCTGGACGGAAACTGCCTGTTGTAAAAACACAAGTGTAAAGGACAACGTTTCGGAAGTCTTCTGCCTTTTGTCTTCAGGCGGATGACTCGCGAAACGTCGACCTTTTCAGAAATGACTTTATTACTATCATCACAATTTATTTTTTATTTTTTCATCATGATTAATACCAGTAAGAACAAGATAAAACAGGGAAATCTGAAAAACGATTCAAAAATGGCAACAATTTGTTTAATAAACTATAGAAAGTTTAATTTAAAAGAAGTTTCCTTTCTTATTTTCACAAGTACCTAAGGATGATATTGGGTTATTTGTATTGTTTCCAGGTGAAAAATAGAAAGGTTCGTAAAAATACAATTGGTTGCGATGTCTTTACAAGGAAAAATACTTATTTGTTATCTCCATGTGTTGCTCTAGTTCAGGCTGAAATAGGTTACCATAAGCTTTCCTGACTTTCGTATTTTTAACTCTTTTAACAAGAACACATGGCGATTACACGCTACCCTACTAATCTTACGTCTTGTTCTGATAACCGATGGAGTATTTGAGATACTACATTAATTTAATTCTTCAAACTTCCAGAAGGTGGAGCAGTATGTAGAATCTCGTGACATGAGAAAGGCCGATGGCCGCAGTCTGAAAAATGCACACAAATGACTACAGCCTATAGTAATCACGCCAACCGCCTACGTTTCCTCTAATACTTAGTTTATCCAGATTACTCAAATTTTACGATCTTCCACAGAGGTCGAAAACGAACACAGAACATTGTTTTATACCCCTAGGCGGTTAGTGCATCAAAACACTTTTAAACAAAGTATTTTCATGAGAGCCTCTCTCCGGTGTGCCACTGGTAAGGGTGTAATTGTAATCATAACACACGAATATTTCAATGTTTCTTCCATGGTCCTGGATCGTCTCGCAATATATTTTTCAATGGCTGATAAAAACATTAAAGAAGTTTCATCATAAATTTCTGCCGGATGAAAGTTTTGGTTTCGTTTGTTTTGAATTTCGCGCAAAACTACTCGAGTGCTATTTGCGCTAGCCATTCCTAATTTAGCAATGTAAGACTACAGAGAAGGCATCTCGTCATCACCACCCACGACTAAAATCACAAGCATGTTTGGTATGACGGGGATTCGAGAACGCGACCCTCGAATTACGAGTCGAGTGCCTTAACTACCTGGCCGTGCTGGGCCTTAGATGGAAGTAAAACTTTGTTAATTTCTAAAAATTAGGGGTATTTTAAAGGGTCCAGAGATAAATTTATAAAAACTACAGTACGTTAAATATTTTATAACTTAAGCATAGTTAGAAAAAGCTGTTCTACTTTTATCCACACACAATTTTAGTCTTAGCTATTTTTGACCCAGATATAAAGACAATGGTTACTTTATATCACACATAATTTTAACTATTAACATTTTTAACCCACGCATAGCTTTAAAAACGATGAATTATTTTTCATCTTCACGTAATTTTAACTATAACCGTTTTTAAACAGAACATACAGTGGTAAAAAACAAGGTTTTCTTTTAAACCAGACGTACATATAGAATTCTTTTTAAGCTGGACAAAGTGGATGCGCCATGCTGTGACGCTCAGTTTCGCTTTTGATCAGTAAAAAAACAAAAACAAAAAGCAGCCCAAAAATAGGGACGACTGTCGTAGATGGCCATCTGATAGCTTTGCTCAAAATTCCAAAAATATAAATAAAGATTAACAACTCTAGATAGTAGGTTATTCCACAGATTTATATATTACCTCATTAGGGGGGGGGAAACACCCTGAAATGGATTCGTGTCTGAAACTCGCTGATGTGTATACATGAACTATGATTACACTGTTATCACAATTCCACACGAACAGAACGAATGCCTTATTTCATCAGTTCTTATAACGATGTTTCAATGCTCAAATTGGATCATCCTTTTCATAATAATGTTTCAATACTTAAATTGGATTACCATTCTAATAATAATGTTTCAATACTTAAATTGGATTACCATTCTAATAATAATGTTTCAATACTTAAATTATATCACTTTTTCATAATGATGTTTTAATACTTAAATTAGGTTACCATTCTAATAATAATGTTTCAATACATAAATTATATCACTTTTTCATAAAAATGTTTCAATACTTAAATTATATCACTTTTTCATAATGATGTTTTAATACTTAAATTAGGTTACCATTCTAATAATAATGTTTCAATACATAAATTATATCACTTTTTCATAATGATGTTTTAATACTTAAATTAGATCACCATCCTCGTAATAAAGTTTCAGTACTTAAATTAGATCGCTCCTCTCATGATAATGTTTTAATACTTAACTTAGATGACCATTCTCATAATAATGTTTTAAGATTTAGATTAGATTACCTTTCTCACAGTAATATTTCGATACTTAAATTAGATTATCTTTGACCATCTTCTATTTTTAAGGCAGACAGACTGTCCTTCAAGATATTTCGAAGTATCCTAATAACACAATTTGTCTCCTAAATCGGTCTTTCATTGCCCTCCTCTATATCCCTTCTAAAACCCAATGTATTTTGCCTAACACAAGATTTAGGACGAAAACTTCCAAATAAGAACTAACTACAGACTTATACAACTAAAAGCCGCGACTTCTGTTAGACTTGTATTCAATAGTAGTTATATATATACATATATATATAGGTACCAACTAGGGCGTTGATTAGCATGGCTTTCCATTGATATCTGCCTCTCGTTTTTCTTGTCGGTTCTTATGACATATACAAAGTCGTTATAAAGACAGTTTACCATTTTAGAGCACTACATCTCGCAACTTGTAGGGTGTAGGAATGTGAGATTGCACAAGGAAGTTAAGAGTATCATCCGAATGGAAATACCACCAAGGGCGCCATTTTGATACCAGGTTTGATAAGTAAGAGGAGCTGCTCGTAATGTGCTTCTCCAGATTCCAGAATGCATTACATCTGTGTAACAACAGACTTTACAGCAATAACTCGCAGTTTTTTCTGGAATGTTGATCACTTCCCAGACAATTACATCTTTGAATTATGCGAAACTTCCCACAGTACATGCGTGACTTCAAATACCCACGATACCAGAAACTGGATGGTGTTCGGTTCGATGGTTGTTCACAAGGAAGGCAACTGGAAGTGATTCGGTCTTTAAAGTGTTCCTGCAAGACGTGTTTTACCTGGTTGTTAATTAGTATGTGTATGTGTGTGGGGCTTCATTCTGCTTGAGAACTTTGACGTCTATTCCATCTTGTTGCTGACGTATGAAAATGTAAGTCATATGAGCATGACTGGTACAACACCATTTACTGTACACTGTTCTTGTGATGATGGTTCTTTTAAAACATGAGACTCAACATTATAGTAAGCTATGGAACATCACCACGCTGTCACTTTAGTATCATAAAGGCGTGTAGAAACTATTAATTTGTTCATTAGTTTTCACCAGCTAATGCGTGTAGGAGCACTTTCAGGAAGAGAAAAGTGCGCTTCATTAATCCATAACACAAAATCATGAAGTCGATTTGAATCCACTTCTTCAATGTTTCAATGTGTGGAATTTAATCGAAGAGCCTTACAAAGAGTTGAAATTAGCAAATCTAGACACTAGAGGACACAAGGTGCAGCGCTGGGCCCATATATACTTATGGTGGCTTGTTCTTCCTCGAAACATTCAGATTTGGGACAGTTTCGGTAAGTGTAGGTTGTCTGCCTGTACATGGCTGATCACAGGTGACCCTCTCTTTACACTCTTCTTTTATGAACTTGAACACCATAAGGCCCTCAGTTCGTTGTGTACACTCTACTGTGTTCCACAAGAGCAGTCTGTGATAATATTACAGTAGTTCATCTCTCTTCAAACTTGTTATTGACCTGTTGGTTGGATAAGCAGTAATGCGATCGACAGGCTAATTTATACTCATAGAAAATATACCAGTAAAATCAGTGTTTCCACCGGAAACAACATGTAACAACTGTGATATTTGCGTAATATCCTTAGCACTTGTGTTTTGTCATATGTGGGATATGACACGCTGAAATGTGGAAATGTGTTTATAATCATACAGTATATACAACCCAGTGTTTGATAGTTTTACAACCTGCAATAGAGCACAGTCTCGAAATGTTTAAGTCAAGATATAGCAAGAAAATAAACATTGTTAACAATCGACTACCCTCAAGAAAATAAACATTGTTAACAATCGACTACCCTCGATCCATATGACAACTTGTTATACTAGAAGCACATTTTATAGTTCACGATTTTGTAAAATCAGACAAACTATATATATACTTGATATATAGAGTCACGTGTTTATTTTAACACTAAATTTGACCCACACAGAAGCGGTTCAACAGAAATATCTCTGTCTTCCTTGAAAAACCATTGGACAAAATTAAAAGGTACCGTATATTGTCGAAGAATGATAAACGTAGGATTAAAATCTCAAACTTTTCTCTTTGACAATCGGTTAACAAAACGTTTTTGTAACTAAAAAGTAAATCAGTGATTTACAAATAATGAACAATCGCCGAATCAAATGAATGAAAAATTCTTCATGTTAGAAACGTGAAATCGAAACCATTATTGTGGCATAAGTGTCGCTAGTTTCCTTAATTTATAGGTTCTTTAGTTCGGGTGGTAAAAGAAGAACAGTAATGTAAATATGATTTAAATAAACAAAAACATGACTTTAGAATCACGTAATAAGAACACGTCCCACATTTCTCATTTGCTCCATTCACGTGCTAATTCATTTCTTCCCTCACAAGTCGTGACTGGTGTCTGTATGTAAAAGCCAAAACCTATCACATCACAAAATCTCGTTCAATTATGTTTAGTAGTATTCTAGACTGTTCTTTCTGTTCAAAGAAAACTATTGTTTGAACAAGAACAGCCTCGGTTAAACCCCATGGAAACAACACATACCTTTTTTTACCAAGCAATTCCATAGTAGGTGCTATCAACTTTAACAAAAACGATAATGTAGATTCAACTGAATTAAACTAAGCGACCATATAAAATACCTCATATTGGTTGAATACTGGTGATAATATAGAATACTACGTGTTTAATTAATCCACGTGAAACTATACAATACTCCACGTTGTTTAAATGCGGATTACACAGGCACTACACACTGAATTACACTAATTAACACTATATAACACATCACTTGCTGAACTAGAGTAAGTGGCGATTTACAATTATTCATGTTTTTTAAATATTGGTTACAATACAGGACACAACTATAGAATGCCTCATATTGTTTAAACACAAGTGAACATATAGAACACGAGATAGTGAATTAAACTATGTTGCACTCTAGATTAGACAATGAATTGTAAGTCTTATGGTGGCCATTGTAATATAAATTTCATCCATGTTCATGCGTTATCAATCTTATGGAGGCTATTGTAGTATAAACTTCACCCAAGTTCATATATTATCAGGTTATTTTAACCTCGATAACAGAATTCAACGAGTTGTTTTCAACTTGTAAAACTCAATGAAACAAAATGGCTGTCACGTAGAGTGACACAATTAAAAACACGATACTGTTTTAAGTGAAGTTTTGTTGTGTAACAATGAAAGTGATCTATACGGTATTGAGTGACGCTCTTAAAATAAAACACGTTGTAAAATAAATTATACTCTAGAACACAAATTTCTGTTGTTTTTTTTAAACAAAAGAAACACAATACTTAAAGGAAGTGGCTTTTGTAGATTTTTAAAGTTTGTTGGTAAAACAATTTTGAAATGCATAAGGACTTTCTTCAAACCACATTATTCTGTGTGTTAATAGGCACTGCTATGTTTTGTGACGTAACTTTTAGCCTAAGAGCACTGAAGTGCACCTTTTACTGTTTTATTTATGTCATTACGTATTAGGGTTTGATCGATAGAGTTCGTAAAAGAGTTTCGTTTTTGTGATAGAAATTACTGACTTTATTATTTGTTATGAATCAAATATGTGTGAAGTGTTTCTAAATTTTCGTTGATCTCCGCGAGAAAAAATAGCGCCAAATGATATAATTAGCTCCTTTTCTCTTCCTCATTGAGGTGCATAACACTTCATTAGAATAGTTTTAACTTTTTCTGAGCATACTCTGATTAAGAGAGCGAGAGAAAAATGCAATAATTTCTGTTTTAGTTAAAATGTAAATGACATATTTAAATTAATCGTTTGGTTTGTCTTGAATTTCACGCAAAGCTACACGAGGACTAACTGCGTCAGACGTCCCTAACTTATCAGTCTAACACTAGAGGGAAGACAGCTAGTCTTCATCTTTCACTGCCAACTCTTGGGCTACTCTTTTACCAACGAATAGTACGGCTGACCGTCACATTATAATAACCCCACGGCTGAAAGGGCAAGCATGCTTGTTTTGACGAGGATTCGAACCCACGGCTCTATGATTACGAGTCGAGTGCCTTAATCACCTGGCCATGCCAGAGCCTTAATTTAACGTTAGGAGGATAATTTTATTCAAAATATTCCAGTATTCTCTTCTTAAAATATCACTCTAGTTCTGTTTGGCCGTTCTGTTCTACTATATGAAACGTTTTTTTATTTTATTTTATCGATGACTAGCTCTTATTGTGGCTTTGAAAACAGACTTGACATTAAAGTCGTATTAACGGCTAGTTTAGTACCACTTAGAGTTTGCACAATAGAATACAATTAGAGACATCTTCACTGAGGAGGTTCTTGTCACGTGACCAACTTCACGTGATATCTGTGCATCTTCGTCGAAAGACGAGAGGATTTCATTGAGCCCCATATATATGTAAAATCGGCTCGTTTGGGTTGCGAAAATATAAGTGGGTTTTTTCGACATTACTGATCATTGAATCTCTGTTCTGATTTACTCTATTGTCTCGCTTACTGTTGGAGGGACATGTAGAAAGAGGCACGTGTTTGGCATTGTGCTGGCTCGTGGCAGCTTTAGTAATTATAAGAATAGATATTATGTTAAGAAAACTTTTGAAAACAGAAAATTACAGAAATGATGGGGAGAAAATCAGATGTTTTGAGTCAAGAGAGTAAAATATGAAATACAGTACAAATTGAAATTATTGTTAACACTGTTTAATTGTATTTATTATTTTTATTTAGGTTTAAACACACACAAATGTAGACAGTTGTTCGTTTTTTTAAAATTTGGCGCAAAGCTTTACGAGAGCTATCTGAGCTATTAGTTGTTACTTTAGCAGTGATGGACTGGAAGGAAAGCAGTTAATCATCGTCACCCAATTTTACCAATGAGTAGAGGGGTAGATCATAACATAATAACGTCCACACGGCTAGAAGGGTTAACACTTTTGACTTAGCGGAGATTCGAACACGCGACTTGAGGCCCGGCATGGCCAGGTGGTGAAGGCACTCCACTCGTAATCTGAGGGTCGAGGGTTCAAATCCCCTTCATACCAAATATACTCGCTCTTTCAGCCATGGGGGCGTTATAATGTAACGGTGAATCCCACTATTTGTTGGTAAAAGAGTTGACGGTGGGTGGTTATGACTAACTGCCTCTTCTCTAGTCTTACACTGCTAAATTAGGAACGGCTAGCGGAGATAGCTCTCTTGTTGCTTTGTGCGAAATTCAAAATCAAACAAACTTTTCATGTACAATAATGAAAATTCACCCTTCCATAACTAGTGCAGAATGTATCTTTATTCAGGTGTATTTCTGGAATATTTTCATACAGTTTCATCATCTGGTTATGGTATTTTCGTGGACTGGGCGTTTCAAGGCCATAAACATGTGCTACTAATTTTACACAGGTAAAGTCTACATGCAACCTTTGTCCTTGAATTTCGAGCTAGAGTGTAGGTGTTTCTGTATGGATCTTTTGAAATATATCTTATTCGAACTGGTAATGCAAAAAGACACGTACATTTGGCTTAGCTTATGGTTACACGTAGACTGTTTGTTGAAGTACGTTACCTGTGGGACACCTGTCTTTTTTCGTTTTGTTACAACATTTAATGTTTAATAAAATGTTTCTCTTGGTCTTTTTTCCTCTTGTTTAACAACTCTACTGGTTAGATAACACCGATGAAGAAGCCAGTCTATTTTAGGTGACACAATACTGTGTTTGGTAAATAAGGAATTTTGTGTTTAAAACTGCACTTGTCTTTGTTTGTTTTTAACCGTGTAAAATTTGTTCTATCGCTTAACAGTTCTGAATCTACGTTTTTCTGGTGTTTCTGTTGTTCCTGCCGGACGAAAATAACAATTTAGTGCTTTAACCAAAGCATTTTCGTTGTGCATTTGATTTTTATCATGTTTATTGTCTTTTCACTCTGGAGGCAGTAAAACCTGTCATGGGAAATAATCCTTAAGACCGCAACAAACTCAGATGGAAACGAGAAAAATGTAATGGTAATGAGTACTCAGCCCAAGAATAAGGCAAGTTTTAGAAGAAGCAATTTTCTGGGCCTAGAATTTTTTACTAGCCGTGGTGAGAGTCATGTAGGCGTTTTTGTCCATTCTAGTAACAAAGACATTCATAACGCAACGGAAGATTGTTACATCTCGTATGCAGGGCTACAGGCTAGTAGGGAAGAGCTATGGTAGCAGCAAGTAGCCTGAATGTCTAAAGGCTTACAGAGAATGATCGTTTTGGAACTCCAATGTGCTTGTGGAGACTAGACCAACAATTTTAGAGTATTTTAAAAGTTGCCCAAGAGCTAAGGAGAATGGATAGATGTACGGGATGAACAAAGTTTGACTTTTTTTTATTTTAATGTCCTATGGCAGAATAAGTGGAATCTCATTTTGAATTAACATTAGAAGTTAATTAGGAAATTTGAAGGCCGACAACAAATATTGATAATACTTCACAACCATGTAAGGGGACTTAGGAAACTGTGGAATATGATGACTAAAAGTGGTATCACATGTCGGATCATCATATGACAATGATTGATGCAGGTTCGATCGTACACTAAGTCATCTAAATATGACCTCAACCCGAAGACGTGCATTCTTGAGGAACTTAGTCCGAGGACTGCATTCCTAAGGACAATCAGATTTCACACCGTTTCCAGTAGCCAAGAACACAATAAGATGTGATGACAAAGTTTACATTTTCTTTTTGGCAACAATTGTACAAGTTATTGCACACTGAATCATCCTATTGAGTTTCTTAGATCGAGAATGCTGCAATTGTCATGATACTTACATCTCCGATCCGGCATGGCCGAGTCGAAATCTGAGGGTTGCGGGTTCGAATCCCCGTCACTTCAAATATGCTCGCCCTTTTAGCTGTGAGGGTGTTATAAAGTGACAGTCAATGTCACTATTTGTTGATGAAAGAGTTGACGGTGGGTGGTATTGACTGGCTGCCTTCCCTCTAGCATTTCACAGCTAAATTATTGACGACTAGCGCAGATAGTCTTCGTGTAGCTTTGCGCAAAATTCAAAAACAAACTTACATTTCCAAACTAGAAGACAAAATAGATAATTTTCGATAACGTAGTCGAACGTCAGCAGAAAAATTAGCCTTTTAAGGTTACAGAGATAAAACATATTCACTTGTATGAATGAAGAAACAACAAATGTGGGCGTGAAATCTTTCATCAAAAGTTTCATTCGTTAACTTTTCATACCAACACTGCAACACGTGTGTAAATGCTGGCAATAGCCAGCGGGTGTGTCTGTACGTATTGGTTTAAACTAGTAGATCCTGAGTCGAACCTTGCCAACAACCTGGGTAAATGTAATAGTCAGGTCACTCTCAAAGAACGATTTGTGGTTTATTTTGTGAACCTGACGATGACCGAAGAAAGTCGACACGTTGTTCACTCCTCTACGTAAAAACAAATTGTCAACCCAAACGAGCAGTTTTTACATAGAAATTTCTCTGCAAGCGGGTTTCCTCGACATCAGTGGTGGATGGATGCCATGCTGCACCTGCTGATAATATGTATTACCTTATTGACATTACTCTGCACAAGATATTCTGTGTTGAGCCACCGCTTCAGCCAGTTAGCACAAATTTATTTCAAGTGAATGGCAACACGGTATTAGTGGAGAGACATGTCTTTCACTTCGTATCGATGATACTGTGTGCTCGGTTCAGGGATAAATAACGCAAGAAACTGTGGAGATACAGACTCGATCCAGTGTCAACCAGGTTGGATTAAAAGAAGAGTGATCTTTGTGTATATAAAGAATGTTGACATTTTCTGTAATGTGTAAATAGTCTATGCACTGTTAGATTCAATATGTAAAACATGTTATTTAATGTCTGTAAACTAGACTAATCTAGCTCAGACTGCCCCCCTCCAGTACAGAGGTATGTCTCCGGATTTACAACGCTAAAATCAGGTGTTCGATTCCCCTCGGTGGGCTGAGCAGATAACCCTTTGTGGCTTTGCTATACGAAAAACCACACAAACACTAGCTCAGACTGTAATCTATCTGAGTACTGCACTATAAATATGATCACTGGACTGTCCAGCTTCCAGCTGGAATGGTCACTGGTACAGTAATGCAGTCAGTGATGTCGCAGTCTATTTGTATTACTCGTGTTGCAGTCACAGCACCATGTCCAAGAATGAGCCCATAGTTTCCAGGGTTTCCAGAGTATCCGGTTGAAAATTTTGCAAGTAATCTGAAATGAGCATAGAAAAATAAATTCAGTAATTCAGTGAACTGTTCAAGGAGTTTGTATACGTGTTTGTGGGTCCAGATGGACAGTGAGGTTAGACAACTGTCACCCAACATCATACAGAAGCATATGAGATACATGTAATAGAACACCTATCTACCTGGCTTCTTTGGAACACTAGAAATATACATACACATACATGTATATAGCTAACACTAAAATTAAGCAGATGGTGAAAGATGGAATAAAAGAATCTTCAGAGAGTATGAAGTCTCTAGTGGTAACTGTCACAAAGAGGTAAATAACATTAAGATTCTGTGAATATTTCATAATGGAGAACATTATGATGGCCTACTTTTACTGTACAGAGATAAATGTTTAGATAAAACAAAAAATGTCTCATTGGTTCAGTACACTAGAAGTGACTTCTGCTCATTGACAAGTGAAATTACACAATGAAAGTTGACTTAAGACAGTTTTATACACTCAAGAAACACTGTATAAATGATATAGTTTGTCTGTTTAATTCCCCCACAAATTCTTAATGTTTGAGGGAATCACGAGGCCGGCTGCAGCAGAAGAGATCATATATATACGGGGGGTGACAAAGTTTCTTTTTGTAACACACTTCAGCTTGAACTGAGAATCTGTAAACGGTATTATGAAGGACGTGGGCTTGAAATTCAAAGCAGAAAAGTGTGCTTTAATGTAAGCAGAAGTGCAAACTGTCAGTCACTTATTTCGTAGTATTTTCTGCTGATTCTTCAGTTTTTACTGATCGACAAACCTACAGATTTGTAGGTTTTGCACCACATTATCAATGATTTATGGTTAAATTACACCTTGGTGACGTCGACTGAGCCTCATCAAGATGTTAATCATTGATCACGAGGAAACCCATTTGTAGAGAAAATTATCTGTGTAAAAACGACTGGTATGGGTAGCGAAAAGTCACCTTCTCACGTTTTTGAACCCAATAAACACAACACAACCATAGAAAACACTTAAATACTAAATAAAGAAACAAACAAAAACAAACGCAAAATTAATGAAGCCTTAATGACACAACGACTCAAGCCCAAAACAAACCAATATAAAGGAACATCTTTATACCTATATTAATAAACATAATCAAACATCTTAGCACGCCCTCTACATTCCTACACTCAGTTACACAACCACCTTCAAACATGTGGTTTGCTATCGGTCAGTTACCTCTTTTTTATTTCTTTGTGAACCTGACGATGACCGAAGAAGGTCGAAACGTTGTTCGCTCCTCTACATAGTGTTTTCTCTATCCATACCAGCCGTTTTCACATATATAATTTTCTCATCAAGAGTTTGTCATTCATATAAACATATATATCATCACTAAACTGACTGAATGGAAAGCCCAGATTGTTACACAGAAACTTAGTAAGTTGATAAAGCTTGACAGAACTGATTTGAATTAGCACTTCTTGCACGACATGTTGGTATAATACTCAACTGAGCAACAGTCAAGTGATTGTTCTTCAGATCTCCAAATATTTGGAAGAGAAGTAAAACACTCAGTGTAGCTTATATTTATATATGTACGGTTTTTAAGAGAATATAGACATATCACCGTGTATGGAATAACGTGTAGAATGGTTGCATTCTGCAATGGCCAATGTCTATGTGCTTGTATGACACCAGATAGGTAAAGAAGCTACGTGTCAAAAGAGATGACACAGAAAAACAAAAACAGTATGAGAACAGGTTTAAGCCTGGTGACTTGGTATGGTTGTCTTACCTTTCTAAAGCATGTAAAGAACCAATCTTCTTTATCAGTAGCTCAGTAAAGTGAATAATACCTAGAGTACATATGTGCATGTGAAACACATCAACAATTTAAAAGTTTACTTCACAGAGGAAACTCTAAAAGTGTTTACTTCAGAAGACAAAGATGACAGACCAAGTTGACTCTGATGTTGCAAGTCTGTGTCACATGATCTCCAAAAAGAAAGATATGGTTGCACATGCCTTTTTGTTTATGAAGAATCAGATCCGGAAATGCCAATCTGATGATCACAAGAGACAAGAAAGACGATTTCGTAATTATTACGGCTGGAGTGGTCTGCTTGAGTAGCCGTTAGGATGGTCAAATGATTGAAAGATTAATGACTGAAAGGAACAGACATTTGTTGTTATCCAAGCTATGAATTGAAGTTTCATGGTTCGAGGTATATCTGTATTAAATGGCAGACATTTGGTTATTGTAAAATTAGAGTGGTTTTATTGAAAAATTGACAACAGACATTGGTTTTCTTAATCCTCATAATGTAATATGAGACATTAAAAAAAGAGACTATTAAAAAAGTCGTCAGCCGGAGACAATTAAAAGATATAACTCCCATTACGAAGTAAGGATTGTGAAAGCCGAGCCAACACAATTCGTGAAAGCTAAGAAGTTTAGTCAGCAGTATAAGAATAAGGCATCACGACAAACCTGGCTGCCACCTTACCCTTTTTATAAAAATGACAGTTGGTAAGAAAAATTGCATGAATTCGATGCCTTGTGTCATTCGTAGCAAGTGCATTCGTCACGCTAATGTTAGGACACGTTGCTTCAAAGCAACAGTGAATCTAAAATCTACTTATTTTTTATGGAACAGTGCAAATGCAGCTAGCTTAGCTAGACCCTTGGGCAACAGTCATCAGTCAACGAACTCAATCCTCATATACACGTGAGGGTTCTTTCACCATTGTGTGGTTCTTATACAGACATTATCTAAGTCCAATGTTGAAGGAAGTAGTGATAAAACTGTAAATGAGGTTATACCAGCTACCATGGAAACGGTAAACAGAGCTTTGACTTTGATTACTGTGCTTATAACTCAAGCTACCTTTCAATTGCCCGAATAAGTAATTAAATTATGCTTTATTTCATAAATTGTTTGTTTGCTTGTTTTGAATTTCGCGCAAAGCTACACGAGGACTATCTGCGCTAGCCGTCCCTAATTTAGCAGTGTAAGACTAGAGGGAAGGCAGCTAGTCATCACCACCCACCGCTCTTGAGCTATTCTTTTACCAACGAATAGTGGGATTGTCTGGTGCGACCGGGATTCGAACCCGCAACCCCAGATTACGAGTCGAACGCCTTAACCACTTGGCCATGCCGGGCCCTATTTCATGATTGAATTCAGGATCAGATTCATGGTGTCCACAGGTAAATTTTATTTCTTTAATACTCAGTTAAATATATTTAGCATAAAATTAATGCATGATGATTCATTTGTTCAGAAATAATATCGATGTTAAACCTTATGCGTTATTAGCAAGAGATGATACTTTCCAATCAAATCTGTTTTAAACTTTTTAAAAACAATTTATGTTTTATTTCATTTGAGCACATTGTAATTTTACATTTCGAAACTTTTGTTTGTTTGTTTTGTAATTTCGCACAAAGCTACTCGAGAGCTATCTGTGCTAGCCGTCCCTAATTTAGCAGTGTAAAACTAGAGGGAAGGCAGCTAGTCATCACCACCCACCGCCAACTCTTGGGCTACTCTTTTACCAACGAATAGTGGGATTGACCGTCACATTATAATGCGCGCACGGCTGGGAGGGCGAGCATGTTTGGCGCGACACTGATGCCATTTCGAAACTAAGTTATATGTGTACCAATCTGGTGTTAATTCTCAAAACCACAAGACATACATTTACTAACACCAATGTTAATCTGGTGTAAGTTCTCTAGCAATCTAATATCCTTTCTCCAGTAAAAATCATTTAAATTCAAATACTTTACTTTGAATTTGAGCCTTAAATGTCCTTTCTTGCATTGAGAATACGCATATCAAGCCGTTTCTTATTTAAGTATAGTCGAAATTAACCACTGTGGTTTTTCACTGCACCATCCCATTTTAATATTTCAAACCAAAACCATTTATTTCCTTGTAAAAGTTGTATTATTGTATATTTCACATTCATGTACTTTATATCCACACAAAGTGCTTCAATAAATACCGTAAATTCACGTGGACATCGCACGTGCTCCTATTTCCACACGGTTGAACAACCAACGCATAACCTGTACTACGTGACGTCAATGGCGAATGACGTCATAGCTTCTACAGCTGCTTACTAGCACCAGTCGCTTATTCCACGTATTTTCTAAAAAAAAAAAGTTGAAGTAAATTCTGCGAACATCATCATGGAATTATGATTACTCCACTTCAAGCAGTACCAGAAAAATAAAGAAAGCAGAGATGAAAATAAGCGAGAATAGACTTTTCTACCAAAATATCCCATTTGTACACTGTAGATGTGAAAAAAGGGTCGGCAAAGTTCCGTTCACAGTCCTTAACAAGCCAATCAATCCAGATTGTCATATCTGTCCTACCAACACTGTGAGTGTAAAAATATTTTACATCGGATAAACATGCAAGTTAATATGGACAGAAATGGTTATTTTTTCCTGCTTTACACATCATACGAATATTTATTGTGCTGTCCTCTGACTGCAAATCAGAAAATCTGGTCTATACCAACTAGATTATTGAGGTACAACATGCAATCAAGCTTTTTACAGGGAACCATCTGTTAAGATTGGTTTGTTTGTTTGTTTGTTTTGAATTTCGCGCAAAATTACACGAGGGCTGTCTGCGCTAGTCATATCTAATTTTGCAGTGTAAGACTAAAGGGACTGCAGCTAGCTAGTCATCATCACCCACCGCAATCTTTTACCAACGAATAGTGGGATTGACAGAAAATTATAACGCTCCCACGGTTGAAAGGGCGAGAATGTTTGGTGTGAGCGTAATTCGAACTCACGACCCTCGGATTACGAGTCGAGTGCCTTAACCACCTGGCCATGCCGGGATAATCTATTAAGAATGCTGGTAATGAAAATACTTTCTTCGAACAAGATCAGATTTCTTATCAAGTGAGTTCCATGTTGTCTGCTCTTATTATCAGAAATTATTAATCCAAATTTTTTTTCGAGTTATTACTCATTTACTTGTAAAGTAAAGGTTGCATAAAAGTTTCACCTGTAGATATTTCAAATGCACAACAATCAAGTGAAATATTACACAGTGTAAAACATACAGCGCCCCAATAACATCGCTCAGTAATAAAAAAACAACAAGAAACACCAGTTTCTAATCAAGTAACCATCATAGTTGATACTGTTTTATCTTTCTTTTATTGTTACCTTCAACACGGTTGGCTTCTTGCTTTGGCTGAGATGTTCTCATGTAATTTATCTTCTCTGTGTAATTTGGAGACAGGTGCTTCCTGATAATGCAGTTTCCTTGGACCAAGTATTCAATGGGATGGCTTGGAATACGGTTATATTGGTGCCATCATGGAAGTATGACACGTGATTTCGAATGTTACAATCTTTATTGGTTTTTGCCACCAGATACGGTTTTGTAAGTCCAAAGGTGTAAATATCTCAATAAATTGACATCATTGGACTTAGTTTACATTGAGCTTGTATCATTATGTTGGGATGATGAATATGATGTCACATCCAATGACATCCATACCTGCTCGACGTTGTTTAAAAGTTCAGCAGTGTTCTATGACGCCAATTCTCACTTGATTATTACAAGGTTTCACATGCTCCACCTGAAAGCAAAAAAAATCATTGAGTTTTGTCTAGTGTTCAATTGTTGGAACTTTCCACGCCCATTGACGACTTTTCACAGCACCTTGAAATACAATAAATTGCCCATAAAGACCTTGAATTCCCAAAGAAACTAATCTAATAAGTCTCGAAATGTTCAGATCACCATAATTCTTATCTGCTTATATATGTTCCTGCATACATTTGAGGTTGAATTAAGAATGCTTGAGATATGTCAGTTCTGCAAGTCTCAATCTCCTGGTCTCGAGGACATATCAAGAAGACTCTGGATCAAGACCTTGCCATATTCTCATAGCTTCCCTGTCGCCATAATAATTTCACGTTGAACAAAAAATCAAATTTCACTGTACTAGAGGCTGGACAGAAATAGATGCAACGTTCAAAATAAACTCTGCAATATTGGCCACGGTTCCTTGATCTGTGGTGTTTAGGATTGCAAATAACCAGCGGGAAATTCAGAATAAAATCCACAAAATACAAGCTCAGTACTGTTAAGTTAAAAGTTAATGAAATGTAGACACAAAAGAAACTAATCAAACTTACATGTGCTTTACTTGTTTGAAGTTAAAGCTACACAACTGGCTATTTGTACTCTGCCCTCTATATGGGTTTCTAGTATTATAAGTCCGCAGACATACTACTGGAGGACATGCCATCAGGGGCTTTAGCGTGTGTGTGTTTCTTTATGGCAAAGCTAAATCCAGCTTTCTGCTGTGTCCATTGGGGGGAATCGAACCCCTGATATTACCGTTGTAAATTAGTAGACTTATCGTTGTCCCAGCAGGGAACGAGGCTATAGCAATTGCAAGTCGAGTGCCTTAACCACCAGGCCGCAAATTGCTTGAATACAGTAAAGTTAGAAATATAGTCGTTAAACTTGGCTTATATTATCTTAATAGTTTGCCATCACAGGTGTAGCTTACCAGACTTGCTGAACTTAAATATTAGTCCGTGAGCCAAATATGGTCGCTTTGCACCCTGAAAGGGATATATGTTTGTTCTTTGGAATCTAACAATCAATAAAAGTGAGATTACCACAAATAAACTAGGATGAGTTATTTGTTTGACCTGAAGATGACCTAGGAAGGTCGAAACGTTGTTCTCTGCATGTCACTAAAATTTAATATCCATACCAGCCGTTCTGAGATACGAGTGTAAGAACTATTGTCCTTCGACAGCTATTTATAGTAGTAGGAAGATATTACAGAGAAACAATGAAGTGATGCACGAGCACATCCGACGTGCTCCAGAGCTTCAGGGGTCTACTTGTATCTGTTGCGGCTTAGACTGATTGTTTTGGTTGTAGCTCTGAAACTATTTGTGTCGTGTTGAATAAAGGAGTTAAAATCTCTTAACTAGATGAAGTTACACATTTTGTATTTACGGCGAAACTAGTAAGATTATCTGACGTCGTCCCAAAGTTTAAGCTACTGACTAGAAGAAATAAAGCCAGCTAGCCATCACAAACGGTTCATGCTTGTGGATTAACGGTTACACACATACAGTTTCAAAATAGAAGTTCAGTTCAAACCACAGGACGATCCCGCGATCAGTTACAATTATAAGTATACCATAAATATCAGGAGTTCCATACACAAGCTAAGCCTATACGCCATAAAAATATATATTTGTAAAAGATTTACAAACTGCTGGTTTACGCCATATGATTAATATTCCATCAAGTATGAATTGCTTCGAGTGAACAAAGCTGCGTCATTAAGCCATATTCATTTATCTCTAGATTTGTCCTGAACTGTTACAATAAATAAACATGCTCACTTTGTTTAATTAACCATCGCATTACGTAAATACATTACTATACAAGACCATCCTCCTCTTTAATTTGGCATCATTCTTACTATATTAACGTAATTAAAGTTAAGAAAAAACTTCACTTAAAGCTTCAAAAAGCGTAGGACGTAGAAATGTTTGTAATAAAGAACACGTTAAGCGTACAGTCAAATGCAACCTGAATTTGTATGCAATCAGTCTGGTAAAAAAAAAAAAGTGGTAAATAAAAACACCACCTACATAAGAAATTCGGTTTAATAGAAATTTTAAAAAGGAAAGAAACAAGAGCTCAAATTTTCAACAAAATCTGTTCTTTGTTAATGAGTGATAGAAAATAATTACTGTTGAACTTTCTAGTTGTTTACAAGTCTTATTTGTTTTTTTCACTCTTTCAAGACATACCGACTAGTGAAGGAAGTGAGAAAATATTGTATATAAGTTACATCCTAGAGCAACTTTGGATTATCTTTTGTGAGTCACAAAACAGTAGGATAACTTTGGATTATTTTACATAAGATACAAAACAGTTGAACAACTTTGGATTATCTTTTTTGAGTCACAAAACAGTAGGATAACTTTGGATTATTTTACATAAGATACAAAACAGTAGGATAACTTTGCATTATTTTACATAAGACACAAAACAGTTGAGCAACTTTGGATTATCTTTTTTGAGTCACAAAACAGTAGGATAACTTTGCATTATTTTACATAAGACACAAAAGAGTTGAGCAACTTTGGATTATTTTGCATGAGACACAAATCACTAGAACAACTTTGGAATATTTTTTGCAGGTCACAAAACAGTAAGATAACTTTGGATTATTTTACATAAGATACAAAACAGTTGAGCAACTTTGGATTATCTTTTGTGAGACACAAAACAGTTGAGGAACTTCAGATTGCCTTTTGTGAATCACGAAACAGTAGAGCAACTTTGGATTATCTTTTGTAAGACACAAAACAGTTGAGGAACTTCAGATTGCCTTTTGTGAATCACGAAACAGTAGAGCAACTTTGGATTATCTTGCATGAGACACAAAACAGTTGAGCAGCTATGGAATATCTTTTGTGAGCCACACATCACTAGAACAACTTTGGAATATTTTTTGTAAGTCACAAAACAGTAGGATAGCTATGGTTTATATTTTTTGAATCACAAAACAGTAGAGTAACTTTGGATTTCATTCTACTCTGTTTCAAGTCGTTGTCAGACTATAGGGTACGAAACCACAACCAAAGTTTTACAAAACCTCTCCTAAAAGCGCAAAAAGCAACAACAACAAACAACCTAAAAACAGAATTTGAATATAATGCATTTTAGGGTTACAAATTTTTATCGTAACACACGTGATTAGAGTAGAGTTAATAAGTATGAATTTGACTCAACCAAAATAAACCAGTTCCTCAGTCAAGAGTTTTAAATGTCTAGTATGTAACGGGTGAATCACTTTTCAGTTAACGTATCTGCAGAATTTTTTATTTGTAAAACTATTGTATGGCTTAGTAAACACACGATGCCCCAGATTTTAGTATTTTGTTGTTGAATGTTCTTTGTCGGTCCTTTCAAGATACCAAAGAAGAAACTAAATTTTGCGTGTTTTACTTACAGATTTTCGAATTCATTTTGTTCCACATATACTCTCCTACTTGTTTACCATATTATTTATTAATAGTCAATTATACGTCGCATTACGCCTTTTTCGGTTTTCTATTTGCTAGTTATGTATATATTAATTCTTAATAATAATAACTTGTATATTTCTAAACTTGACTGGTTTTTGGATGTCATAACTTTCACAACGCCATCAATGTTCACTTTCTTTTGTTATTATCAGCTACTTGTACATTACTGATCGCTGTTCTTACAATCGTATGGGATAATGTTGTTCTGCCAAAAACCTTTCATTATTCGGCGGACCTTGATTTTATTGTTGTTGTAACGTTTTGTGAAATAGGCTGGTCCTATTGGGATCTATGATAGTGGAAAGCTATAGAAAGTCTCCATCTTTCTTCTCGTAACCC
This sequence comes from Carcinoscorpius rotundicauda, assembly GCA_011833715.1. NCBI lineage: Eukaryota > Metazoa > Arthropoda > Merostomata > Xiphosura > Limulidae > Carcinoscorpius > Carcinoscorpius rotundicauda. The sequence goes on along the minus strand of CM022403.1, from coordinate 56,613,956 downwards.
AATGTGTTTGAGGGGTAATATTTGCTTTCTCACCTCAAGCAGTCACTTCACTGTCAGTCCTCCTGTTATTACGGACTTAAGCTATTCGTATGTTGATCTTTATTAAAGATCAACACACCTGTTTTCCACTTCCTGAGTATAATTTATTATTAAAAATGATGTGGTGTGCCCTAGGATAACTTCTATAATGTTTTCAAGTAAAGAATTCTAGCTTTCATCTGTAGGTCTGGTGGTTAGGGCGCTCGATTTGCAAGCGCGGGTTCGAATTGCAATCAACGCCCTCTTAGCTGTGGGGACATTACAATACGATTCTGATTTCTGTTATCATATGGTAAAAGAGTAGCCAAAGAGATGGTTGGGACGGTATTGATTAAGTGCCCTCTTTAGTTATCATGTCTAACTTATGAACGGCTAGTGCAGATATCCCTAATGTAGTTTTTACACACAAAAGAAAACAAAACAACAACAAGTATTTATTTATTTAACAATGTATGACTAAGTCCAGTTAGTCCACCTAAAGCATTTCCAAAATTAGTTTTCTTATTCATTGAGTGCCCCCCAGTGGCTCAGCGGTATGTCTGCGGACTTACACGCTAAATTCCGGGTTTCGATACCCGTGGTGGGCAGAGCACAGATAGCCCATTGTGTAGCTTTGTGGTTAATTCAAAACAACAACAACTTATTCGTTGAGACTTATCATTGTTATTGACATGATATAAATGTATTATAGAACCTTTATTACTCTGAATTTTGTTGGGAACATACTATAAAATAAAATAAACACTTTTGTAGATCATGGAGAGTACAACTAGTACATGTACTATATGTACATACTGCATCATGAGACTTAGCACTATTTTGCAGTTCATTACATGACTAATTTCATCATTACACGAATATATATATATATATATGAACAGAATGAACTGTTTGGAAAGTCCCACATTTTATAAGTGTGGAATCCTGGTAAACAGGAAAGTAAGACATATATCAACCACTGCTGATATTTCGTCACGTTGGAAGTGATGATATTAAAATTGCCGTTTGACATTGTTTAGCGTTTTGTAGGTAGTGTAAAATAACACAGAATTTATCACTTTTTGGAATTACATATAGTAGACCTTTCTAACGCAAAATGTTCGTACATTTAGATTATAAACATGTGCTCGTATACAAAATGTAGAGTTTTTTTTTGTTGTTGGAAATCCTTTGGTCTTAATGGCACTGGAAGACCAGCGAACGTGGATCAGCTTAGTGTGTCAGGATCATCCAGAAAGAGACCTGTAGCAAGTCGTACCCAAGATAAGCAAGATACAACATTTGGATAAACATCCGTTACAAAAGCCTCCCAAGTGTCCCAGGAATCAATACACAATATAATAATCAGTGTTTTCCGTCTAAAAAAGTGAAACAAATTGCATGTATGTGTATGTTTCTTCCACGCCGTATTTGTTCAATTGTCATCTACCTCCAGGAGCTGAAAAATGAAATGGGCATTTATGTTATTCTATACGAAATAATAAATATTGATCATACCTGTGAATAAAACATCTATGGATTTCTATGCAGTTGGACTTTTGAAATGGGCACTGGAAAACCATCGTTCTCGAACAATGGCTTAAAGAAAGCCAGCAGTAGTGGGCTTAAACATGAAAGCCCTTCGGCGGAAGTTTTAGCAATGGAAATTATGCTGCTGGGGTACTATGAAAATTCACGGTTGTCATATAGAGCATAACTGAATGTGACGACTTCAACTACAACGACTTGGTGAAACAGACTCCTAAATAGTTTTCATATAAAGTAATGAGTGTGTTATGATAAAAAATGTAACATTATCGAATATATTTACGGATGTACCGGGAATTTTCACAAAAAGTGATGAAGGAATCCTTGAGGAATCATCTGTTTTAACAATTTGCACAACTATACATTAGTGTGTTGTGTTGTTAGTCAGTCAGTAGACACATGAGGGATGCTTAATGTTTTTATTTTATTTTATCGTATCGTCAATAAAACATGTGCATGCCATGAATCGCGAGAAGAATTATGCACTCTATAAACATAACAGAGCATGATATATAAACTTCGAAAACAAGAACTACAAATATTTGTTACTGTAAATTTACTCTCGAAAGAGATCCTACGGTAGCACACCTGGTAGTAACACCTGATCAGAAGTTACGGTACAGTACCTGGTAGTAACACCTGATCAGAAGTTACGGTAGCACACCTGGTAGTAACACCTGATCAGAAGTTACGGTACAGTACCTGGTAGTAACACCTGATCAGAAGTTACGGTAGCACATCTGGTAGTAACACCTGATCAGAAGTTACGGTAGCACACCTGGTAGTAACACCTGATCAGAAGTTACGGTACAGTCCTTTCTACACTGTAAAACGGCGACAACTGTTTGATTCTTGTAGTCCGAATCTGATTATTAATCAGGCTTTTTGTCACTCTAAAGTGTTTCGTGGCTTCTTCAAAATTCTTTAACTCCATTAGTGAACTTAAATGATAAATTAGTCGATTCATAAGAAGTGCATGTGGTCAAAGAACTAAAGTTAAGTATAAGAAATGAGACAGACTTGTTCCAATTAAACACAGTTAAATGGTTAAAACAATTTCTACAGTATAATGAAAAACTAACTGGACTTCAATGACATTCGATCTGTTTTTGCTTCATTTTGTAGAAAACAATAATAGTGAAAGTTCTTGTGTTCGTGACGAAATAGTCATTTATTACTTGATTTCTGTAACATTATTTTTACATTTCACACACTCGTCCACTGTGAGAAACAGTGAATATATTTTGGAATTTTCGATTCATGATAGTATAATTAAAAAAAAAAAAGAATAAAGAGAAGTCGAAATATAGATAGAAATTCCGGGAAAATACACGTGGAAGCAACAAATTAACTCCGTCATACACAGATTATATCTTGTGATACATGACACTGGTTCAGGGAGAAAGTTGGCCTGGTATGGCCAGGTGGGTTAAGACGTTCGACTCGTAATCTGAGGGTTGCGGGTTCGAATCCCTGTCGCACCAAACATGCTCGCCCTTTCAACCGTATGGATGTTACAATGTAACGGTCAATCCAACTCTAGTCTTTCACTGCTAAATTAGAAACGGCTAGCACAGATAGCCCTCGAGTAGCTCTGCGCGAAATTCAAAACAAACAAACAAACAATCAGAGAGAGAGGTTTACTTAGTGTAGTGTTATACCGAACCCATATGATCTTCGTCCATCTGTGGTCCCCAGTGGCATAACGGTATGTCTGTGGACTCACACCGTTAAAACCGGGTTTTGATACCCGTGATGAGCAGACCACACACAAATAGCCCATTGTATAGCTTTGTGCTTAATTCATCATCAACAACAACACAGTTTTTCTGTGTATGAAGTTAGCAATGTTGGTTTGTTTCTTAAATTTTGCTAAAAGCTATATTAGGGCTGTCTAGGCTCACCGTCTCTCACTTAACAGCGTAAGAGGAAAGACAACTAGGAATTACCACTAACTTCAAAATTTTAGGTTACTCTTTTATCAAATAAAAGTAGTATTGACAATCATGTTATATCCACCCTACGACTGAAAGGGCGAACATTTTTGGTGTAACGGAGATTCGAACCAACGACTCGTAGTCATGCGCATTAACGACTTCAACATATGGGACCATAAAAAAGTTCCACTTTTGTTCATTTATCCATCAGTTTTGGGAATCGATGTTTGAAGGTGTTGTAGGTCAGTGTGTGTATGTGTGTTTTCTTACAGCAAAGCCACATTGGACAATCTGCTGAGTCCACGGAGGGGAATCGAACCGCTGATCTTAGCATTCTAAATCCGTAGACTTACCGCTGTACAAACGGAAGACGTAAATGATGAGAGAGACGACACATTAATACTACGACAATGTCGCCCCCCAGTGACTCGGCGGTATGTCTGCGGACTTACAACGCTAAAATCCGGGTTTCGATACCCGTGGTGGGCAGAGCGCAGATAGCCAATTGTGTAGCTTTGTGCTTAATTCAAAACAATAACAACAAAAACAATGTTTGTTAAATGGCAAAATATAAATTGACTTAATTGAGTTGCAATATTAAATCTTAGAAATTAAAAATGATTTGTTATTTGGAATTAAGCACAAAGCTACACAATGGGCTATCTGTGCTCTGCCCACCACGGGTATCGAAACCCGGATTTTAGCATGTAAGTCCGCAGACATACCGCTGAGCCACTGGGGAGCGTAAAAATGAGCTTCAACTTTTATTTGAATATTATTTACACTTAGGATGGCAAATACGTTGCACAATTTAACATATTTATCTCATAACCGATGTTTTTCAAAACATTTCAGAATCAGCATACAAACTTAAATCGGCAACGATCGTAACATCTCCGTGTGATGAGTATAATTTATATTCAAGGCGGTAGTGACTGTAACCATAGGCCCGGCATGGCCAAGTGGGTAAAGGCGCTCAACTCATAATCTGAGGGTCACATGTTCAAATCCTCGTCACACCAAACATACTCATTCTTTCAACCGTAGGGGCGTTATAAAGTGACGGTCAATCCTACTATTTGTTGGTAAAAAGAGTAGCCTAAGAGTTGGCGGTGGGTTTTGATGTCTAGTCGCCTTCCTTCCCTTTATTCTTACACCGCTAAATTAGGGACGGCTAGCGTAGATAGCCCTTGAGTAGCTTTGCGCGAATTCCCCTTCTTTAAAAAAACAACAACAAACAAGACAGTAACAACTGCACGTGTTCAGGCCTTAACAATGTTTTGAGAGTCGAAAAGGAATTGGTTTATAATACCACGCACGTAATCGGCAACTGCTGAAAGCGATATACTACATGACTGGGTTTCACCTTAATCAAAGGAGTCGACAATGGCTCGTGTCAAAGCAAAACGGTCGTTCTATATATATTGACTTGTGTAGGAAGAAAAACTGTATATCTAATCGTCTTCTCTTTTCTGATTTCTGTTTATTGTTTATCTGTGGTCTGCTTATTTTAGCCGAAGAACTCTGTAACTTCGCTATTGCCGTATTTACAGCGATTCTCGGTAGCGCTAAAGCAAACATATTAAGTGTCACGATCGCGTGCCAGTATTCAACCCTGTCTCCTTTCTACCAGATGGCCGATCTTTCTTTCCGTTAAGCAGAACGTGTCCCAGGTTCCCATTTTAAAACCTTGGGGGAGAGAGAGTACTATTGAGACGACCACAATGCCCTTTACACGGGACTTCTGTTACCGCACAAAACCTCTTCTGTAAACCCACTCCGTTTACAAAGGTCTACATACTATTATTGAGCGTTTCGACGAAGCATCAGTGAGAGAGATTATCTTTGACAATACGCGGGATTAGAGTTTACAAATAGCGAAACGACCGACTGAGTGGGCTTTTCTTTTTTTCAGGATTACGGCCTCTGTGAAAAATGGTGCTATGCAAAATTGGGGGGGGGGGGGTGTTCAAGAACTAAGAATCAAATACAGAGGTTTAAACAAACATATAATGGTGCTACCTTTCCCTTAATAGCTCTACAACTCTCACTATATGCAACAGAGACGTATGTAAGCCATTCCAGTCGCTTGTTCTTTTATTCACTGAAATGCATGTAACCAATGACAACATTCACGCCTCGAATATTAACATAATATAGACGTCGCTGAGTTTCGTGTTTTACAACATTCTAAACCACGAACTCAGAAAGCCCACTGCGTGGATTTGAACAAACAGGACCATTAATAAATGTCTGCAAAATTTAGAGCCGTCTGATATTAATAGTTTAAGTAATTTGGTTTAAAGACACAACGTCAGATTGTAGATTATAGTCAGAAGAACAGATGGTAAAACATAAATTGATTATCGCTGAATCTGGCGACATGTCAACCCACAATAGTCAGAAGAACAGATGGTAAAACATAAATTGATTATCGCTGAATCTGGCGACATGTCAACCCACAATAGTCAGAAGAACAGATGGTAAAACATAAATTGATTATCGCTGAATCTGGCGACATGTCAACCCACAATAGTCAGAAGAACAGATGGTAAAACATAAATTGATTATCGCTGAATCTGGCGACATGTCAACCCACAATAGTCAGAAGAACAGATGGTAAAACATAAATTAATTATCGCTGAATCTGGCGAGACGTCAACCTACAATAGTCAGAAGAACAGATGGTACAAGATAAAGTGATTATCGCTAAATATTGATTGTTTGTTTTTTAAATTTCTGCGCAAAGCTACTCGAGTGCCATCTGCGCTAGCCGTTTCTAATTTAGCAGTGTAAGACTAGAAAGAAGGCATCTAGTCATCACCACCCACGACTAAAATCACAAGCATGTTTGGTGTGACGGGAATTCGGACCCACGACCCTTGAATTACGAGTCGAGTGCCTTAACCACCTAGCCATGCCGGGCCCACAAACATTGAAAAT